>CM030364.1:39799883-40999883 GCA_017893485.1 Hemerocallis citrina
CCCCTGTAGGAGAGGACGAAGACTCGCAGACCGCTTTTAGCAATGCTCTTCGGGTTCAGTGTATTCGGCACAATCAGTCGAAAATATTAGCCAAGCGAGGCGATTTGCTCTCTGATATCCATCACTTGTAGTCCATGGAGGCCAAGCTTCGGAAGGAGGCGGGAGAGCTATCAGCTGAAGTGGATGGACTGGCGACCGAACGGGACAGTGAAGACATTTCTGTTTGAAGACCAAGTGTAGCGGGTCGGAGCTGTATTTTTTGTTTTCTAATACTTTGTTACCAGGGAAAGATTGCTTTGTATCGTGTCCCAATCATTAATAAAATTTCTTTTAAGGATTAGCATCTTTCGTTGCTCTGCGTATTTAATTTGCTTGTGAGTGTGTTGGTCGTGCCGAGATTTACGAGCCGAGCGCATAGTGCCGTCGGCAAGAATCTCGAGGAGAACTAGTTTGTACGGGAACGCTATCTTGTCGTTAGCGCACTGACAAGATCCGGGTCGTTAGATTTTGGCACGAATCACGAGACGGCTCTGTTCCCAAGAAAACGCTATCTTGTCGTCTAGCATCGCTGGCGAGATCTTGGCCGGCTGATCGGGATCCTACGCGAAAGTTGAGGAGAAAGTGAATTTTCTCCGTTTGCAGGATCGGAATGGCACTTGCTCGGCACCCGACCGGAATGGCATTTGATCGGGATGGCACCTGCGAAGTCGAGGGGTGAGCCGAGCTCTTTTCAATGGTGAAGTTCGCCGGTCATGGCAAATGTCGACGGTTGTGGGAGCAATTCCGAACGGTGATCTACTCCTAACTCGCCGAGAAGCAAGTTTGGGGAGTGGAATCGAACCAAGTGTTGGACTCCGGAACCATCGGTGTAGTCCAATGGTTGTGGGAGCAATTCCGAACGGCGATCTACCTCTGGCTCGTCCGGGGGCGAGCCGAGGAGGTAAAGTCGAGCCGAGTGTTGGACTCCGAACCATCGGTGTAGTTCAACGGTTGTGGGAGCAATTCCGAACGGCGATCTACCTCTGGCTCGTCCGGGGGCGAGCCGAGGAGGTAAAGTCGAGCCGAGTGTTGGACTCCGAACCATCGGTGTAGTTCAACGGTTGTGGGAGCAATTCCGAATGGCGATCTACCTCTGGCTCGTCCGGGGCGAGCCGAGGAGGTAAAGTCGAGCCGAGTGTTGGACTCCGAACCATCGGTGTAGTTCAATGGTTGTGGGAGCAATTCCGAACGGCGATCTACCTCTGGCTCGTCCGGGGGCGAGCCGAGGAGGTAAAGTCGAGCCGAGTGTTGGACTCCGAACTATCGGTGTAGTTCAACGGTTGTGGGAGCAATTCCGAACGACGATCTACCTCTGGCTCGTCCGGGGGCGAGCCGAGGAGGTAAAGTCGAGTCGAGTGTTGGACTCCGAACCATCGGTGTAGTTCAACGGTTGTGGGAGCAGTTCCGAACGGCGATCTACCTCTGGCTCGTCCGGGGGCGAGCCGAGGAGGTAAAGTCGAGCCGAGTGTTGGACTCCGAACCATCGGTGTAGTTCAACGGTTGTGGGAGCAATTCCAAACGGCGATCTACCTCTGGCTCGTCCGGGGGCGAGCCGAGGAGGTAAAGTCGAGCCGAGTGTTGGACTCCGAACCATCGGTGTAGTTCAACGGTTGTGGGAGCAGTTCCGAACGGCGATCTACCTCTGGCTCATCCGGGGGCGAGCCGAGGAGGTAAAGTCGAGCCGGACATTGGACTCCGAACCATTGGTTGAAATCGAATTAAAAAACAGATGATAAGGGCGGAGAGAGGTATGCAAATTTATAAGTATAAAAGAGCATTCTTCATTGATAATCAACGGCGAACCGTTTTACATATTACAACTTATGAAAATAGATTTACAAGTTAGAGGAGAGGAATGGCTCGATATCCTGTGATACTTAAAGTGGCGCCAGGGCGCTTTCTTGGTATTTCAGGAGGTGGTCGACATTCCAGGTCCTCGGAATCTCTCTGCCCTCTAGATCTTCCAGACGATATGCCCCGGGCCGAACTACCCTTGTGATCTTGTAAGGCCCTTCCCAGTTCGGCGTCAGCTTGCTCTTCTGATTGGGGAAGGATATGGCCAGTTTTCTCAAGACTAAATCCCCTTGCTTAAGGTTGGTGGGTCGGACCTTCTTGTTGTATGCCAACTCGACCCTTCTTCGGTAATTCTGTTGCCGAATTGACGCCCTTTCCCTCAGCTCATCTACCAAATCCAAGTTTGCCCTGAGGTCTCTGGCATTCTGTTCCTCATTGTAGGCTGCAAGGCGAGGGGAAGGTATGCCGAGCTCGAGGGGTATCACCGCCTCGGACCCGTAGGTGAGGTTGAAAGGGGACTCTCCTGTGGGGGTTCGCTTGCTCGTGCGGTAGTTCCATAGAACGTTGGGGAGTTGGTCGACCCATAAGCCTTTGGAGCATTTTTCCAGCCTTTTCTTGATACCTACGAGGATCTGCCGATTAGCATTTTCAGCCTGTCCGTTCGACTGAGGGTGGGAGACGGACGAGAAGCGCTGCTGGATGGCAAGGTCGTCGCACAGAGCTCGGAATGCTGCGCCAGTGAACTGAGTCCCGTTGTCCGTCACAAGGACACGGGGGATGCCGAATCTGCAGATGATGTTCTTCCAGAAAAATTGAACCATATTGTTCTCGGTTATAGTGGCGAGGGGCTCGGCCTCGATCCACTTCGAGAAGTAGTCAATGGCTACGACCAAGAACTTGAACTGACCCGGAGCTGGAGGGAAAGGCCCTAGTAAATCCATCCCCCACATTGCGAAGGGGATAGGACTCGATAGGGAGGCGAGGTTGGCTTGAGGGAGAAGACGAATACTGGAGTGTCTCTGACAGGAGCCACATTGCCGAACGTTAGAGTCGGCCAGAAGTACCCATAATTCAAGGCTTTCCGAGCCAAGGACCTCAACCCTGAGTGAGCTCCGCCGATACCCTCGTGGAGCTCTTGCAGAGCATAGTCGGCCTGTTCTGGAGAGAGGCACCTTAGGTACGGTCGGCCATCAACCTGCGAGAAGGAACGCTTGTACAAGATTCCCTCGATCAAGCCATACCTCTCGGCCCTGGTCCGGACTCGGCGTGCTTCTTTGGGGTCTTCGGGGAGGAGCCCGTCCCGTAAGAACTCCACCAACGGCTTCATCCAATTATCCTGCAACATGACCGACAATGACTCCACCGAGCCGGATGTCTCGTCTTCTATGCTCGGCCTAGAGAGGACCTCGATCAGAACGGTCTGTTCAAGACCTTGTAGGGATGATGAGGCCAACTTGGAGAGGGCATCGGCCTGCGAATTCTCCTCACGAGGGACCCGTTGGATGAGCGCCTCTTCGAACCGGCTCATGAGGGCCCGGACCTTAGCGAGGTACCTCGCCATCCGCTCGTCTCGGGCCTCGTACTCGCCCAAGACTTGGTTCACGATAAGCTGGGAGTCGCTATGGATTCGGAGGCGCCGTGCCCCAGCACTTCGGGCAAGTCCGAGGCCTGCGATGAGTGCTTCGTACTCCGCCTCATTGTTCGAGGCCTTGAAGTTCATACGGATTGCATACTGGAGGACGAAGTTGTCAGGGCCGTTCAGGATGATACCGGCGCCGCTTCCTTCGTTACAGGAGGAGCCGTCCACGAAGACTGTCCAAATGGGGGGTCCATTCGGGACGTGGCTGGCTTCAGGGATGGTGGACTCTACGATGAAGTCGGCGAGGGCTTGTGCTTTGATTGCTGTCCGAGGTTGGTACGAGATGTCATGTTGGCTCAGCTCTATGGACCACTTCATTAGCCTGCTCGAGGTCTCAGGCTTGTGGAGGATTTGCTTCAGAGGTTGGTCGGTGAGGACAACGACCGAGTGGGATTGAAAGTACGGCCGGAGCTTCCTCGCCACCATGACCAGGGCGTAGGCCATCTTCTCTATCTTCGGATAGCGGAGCTCGGCGTCCCGAAGTACCTTGCTCACGTAGTAGATGGGCCTTTGGGCCCGGTCTTCCTCTCTCACCAAAACAGCAATTAGGGTCTGCTCGGAAGCAGCCAAGTAGATGAAGAGGGTTTCCCCCGGGACAGGTTTGCTGAGCAGAGGGGGGTTTACCAAGTAGGCCTTCAGTTGGTCGAACGATTCCTGTTGCGGCTGGCCCCATTCAAAACCCTTGGCCCCCCTGAGTGCCTTAAAGAAGGGGAGGCACTTTTCCCAAGACTTCGAGAGGAACCGGCCGATAGCGGCGAGCCGACCCGTTAGCTTCTGCACCTCCTTGACGTTCCGGGGCAGAGCCATGTCCAATATGGCCTTGATCTTCTCGGGATTGGCTTCGATCCCTCGCTGGCTCACCATGAAGCTGAGGAACTTTCCCGAAGAGACCCCGAACGCACACTTGTTCAGGTTCAGCCGCATGCTGTGCCTCCTCAACATGCCGAATTCCTCCTGGAGGTCGGCCACGTGGTCAGTGCCTCGGATGCTCTTGACGAGCATGTCGTCAACGTACACCTCCATGTTCCGGCCTATCTGGCTCTGGAAGACCTTGTTGACGAAGCGCTGGTAGGTGGCGCCCGCATTCTTCAACCCGAACGGCATGACCGGTAGCAGTAGAGGCCCTGATCGGTGATGAAGGAGGTCTTCGAAATGTTCGGAGGGAACATTCGGATCTGATTATAGCCGGAGAAGGCATCCATGAAGCTGAGGAGCTCATGGCCCGAGGTGGCATCAATGAGGGTGTCGATGTTCGGAAGAGGGAATGGGTCCTTCGGACACGCCTTATTCAGGTCGGTGAAGTCGATGCATATTCTCCAAGAACCGTTGGACTTCTTGACCATTACAACATTGGAGAGCCACTCGGGGTAGTTTACCTCCTGTATGAACTTAGCCTTCAAAAGTTTATCCACCTCCTCCTTGATAGCCTGCTGTCGCTTGGGAGCGAATTTTCGTCTCTTCTGCTGAACCGGTTTGCACCCCGGTTCGACACTTAGGCGGTGGACTAGCAACTCCTCGGAGATGTCGGGCATATCCGCGGCTGACCAAGCAAACAGGTCACAGTTATCCCGGATGCACATAACCAAGTCAGAGCACAGCGCAGTTGGCAAGGACTTGCTGATGAGGAACTTTCGGCTCGGGTCCTCGTCCGAGAAGAGCACTTCTTCTAACTCGTCCGCCGGCTCGGACGTGGGTCAGAATTTCGGCTCGGGGATTTCTAGTGTCTCGAGGGAGAGCACCGGTCCCCCAGTGGAAGTCATGTAGCACTTCCGAGCCGTCTCTTGGCTTCCCCTGACTTCCCCTACTCCCGACCGGGTGGGGAACTTCATTTTAAGGTGGTACGCTGAGGGGACAGCTTCCAGGGCAGCTAGGCCGGGTCGGCCTAGAATGACATTATACACGGTCGGGACGTCGACGACCATAAAGTCCATCGGCTCGGTCCGGGTAGTAGGGGTCTTTCCAGCAGTTACGTCTAGGGTTATCACTCCCTCGACAGTTACTGGGACCCCCGTGAACCCGTGGAGTGTGTAACCAACCGGCTTGAGACGGTCCCGAGACAGCTGCAGCCCTCGGAAGGCCGAGAGGAAGAGGATGTTCACCGAGCTCCCGTTATCTACCAGGACCCTCTGCACCTTGAAGTTTGCCATGCGAAGGTCGATGACGAGGGCGTCACAGTGGGGAGTTCGGACCCCCTCGAGGTCTTCGTCGGAGAAAGTCACCGGGACTCCGAGGCCTTTGGGAGGAGGGGCGCTGTGAACTGAGTTGACCTCTCGAACGAAGGCCTTCCGAGAGGAGTTGGAGGAGCCCCCCATAGGCCCTCCATGGATGAGGTGCAGGACCCGTTCTTCCTCAAACTCGGGCGTCTCCTCGCGCCGCTCGGAGCGCTTGTTAGCCCCCCGAGGCGGAGGAGTACTGCGATCCGCCCGATCGTTTGCCTTTACAAATTTGGCCAGTTGCCCCCTCTAGATGAGGGCCTCTATTTCATTTTTCAACGCCCGGCAGTCGTTGGTGTCATGGCTGTGGTCCCGGTGGTAACGGCACCATTTCTCCTTATTCCTCCTCTTGGCCGGGGTGTTCATCCTCGGAGCCGGAGGGATGACCCCCTCTTTCTCCACTTCCATCAGGATGGTGGAGACATTGGTGGTGAGGGGAGTGAACTTCTCGAACCTAGGGGGAGGGCGGCGCTGACAGCAGTTGTCCTTCTGCATCTTCTTCGACCCCTCCTCCTCTGTCGCCTTCCTCTTCGATCCGGAGGCCGATCCTCTGAAGTTCGGGAGGCACTCGGCCTCTTCCGCTCGGATATACTTCTCGCACCTTAGGAGAAGGTCGGCGAAATTGTGCGGGGGTTTCTTGGCGAGGGACGACCAGAGGTTGGAGTTGAGGACGTTCGACTGGAACGCAACAGTCGCCACTGACTGGTCTAAGGAGGCGATAGACTTGACTTCTGCGGTGAATCTCTTCACGTAGTCCCTCAGCTTCTCTCCTCTTTCTTGTCGCAGGTTGAGTAGGGAGAGGCTCGTCTTCTCGGCTCGCCTGCTACTCACAAAGTGAGTTATGAACAGCGTTTCGAACTGCTCGAACGAGAAGATGGAAGAGGGGGCGAGCCTGGAATACCATTCCCGAGCCGACCCCCTGAGGGTGGCGGGGAAGGTCTTGCAGAGCATGGCGTCGGAAGCTTGATGGATCAGCATTAAGGTTTTGAAGCTTTCGACGTGATCAACTGGGTCGGACTCCCTTGAGTACGTTTCAAACTGCGGAGGTTTAAAACCCCTCGGTATGGGGGCCTCCATGATCGTCCGAGAGAAGGGAGGTCTGCTGGGACGGACGGTCCCTGCTCTGGACTCCTCCTCTCTGTCCATGCGCCCGATGCGCCTCTCCACCTCATGGAGAGGGCGGTTGAGGGCATCGTCCCTCCGTTGATAATCAAATGATCCCCTGGATTCTTATTCATAGGAAGGGGAGCGAGGACTGTGGCACCGGTAGTCCTGGGATCGGTGGGGACTATAGTGCTGCTGCTGGCGACTGGGAGCCGGGAGAGGACTTCTGGATCGGCGGCGAGGACTGGGAACCCGCGGGGGTGTTGGAACCCTCTGGGCATTTTGGTTGTTGGGGCGAAGGTTGAGGGCCTACAGCACGGTCTCCTGAAATTGTAGGAACTCGGCGCGAGTGATAGGTGCCTCATTGTTCCTCGGATGATGCCGATCCGTGGAGGAATGCGGCCTCCTCCTTTGGCGCTCGGGAGATGCCGCTCGGCCCCTTCAGTCCGGAGACCTTCTACCGTCTCGGCGGTGAGGAGACCGCTCACCCTGATGCTGGCGGGAGGCTCCCTCTCGGGCCCGCCTCTCATCAAGGTGGGTGCGAAGGTCCTTATCTTTTTGGCGGTTCAGGATTGTGTTGCGGAGGTCGGGGTGATGAGAAGCCATCGAATCCGAGGATTCATTATGAACCGAGACATGGTCCGGGTTGAGGGGCTGCTTCTGCCTCCGCCCGTTATGACCGGAAGGGCCATTGGGGGGTTGCTATTTGGGAAGAGGAGGTTGGCCCTGCTGGGCCGGGGGAGGAAGTTCGGGCTGTGCAACAGGATTGACAGGGACTTCCTCTGTCTGATCGGCGGGATTGGGCCCGCGGTTGGACCCTCTAGATCTGACCTTCTTTGGAGGCATGGTTGGAGAAGACGACAAGGAAGAGGCTGAGGCTGTTCGTGTGGTCCTTCCCACAGACAGCGCCAATCTATTACTACTGATTTCGGTGTGGGGGTAAACAGATAAGATTTATGAGTTCGAGAAAACCTGAACAGCAGATCCAAGCCTTCCAATTCCTGCCGCAACCTGTAAGGAAGTGCGAGACACCGGGGTTGATTCCGGCGACGCACCCTCCGACGCTCTTGTCAGTAACCAGTGGTGATTAAAGAAAGAGCTTAAGGTGGAAAAAGAGTGATTACCTGGTCACTGTGGTAGAGGGGAGGTATTTATAGTCGCCAGGGGAGTGATTAGGGACTTGATTCCCTGTGTAACTGCTAGGAGTAAAATCCTCACAGTTTGTTTAGGAAACTAACCCCTGATTCCTGGTGAGAGTAAATCAGGTCCGTTGACTTGGTCAAATCAGTGGCCCTGATTTGTCTCCTATTGGTTTGGGTTCGCCTCGGGTCGGGACCCGTACCCAATTGGTGTGGATCCATTTGTGGGTTATTGGATCTGTGAGAAGGAGGTCCAGTACCCGCTTTGGATCCATTTGTATGTGAAATTACCATTTTACCCCCGAGCTTCAAGATTCGCGCCCAATCTGGACGGTTCCGATTTAACCCCATTTTTAGCCATATCATTATGCCACTGGCAGTCGTCTTTCGCTAGTTAAACTAAATAATACTCTTTCTCTGAAGACTCATCCTTGTCAGGAATGCTAAATAGTGAGAGAACATGCATGATCAAACACATTAACCATTATAACAAAGCTATATACCTTGTAGAACGCCTTCCAATATCCCCACCCCAACTTTCATCCAAATATCACAACAATGAGATGTACGTATCGAGGCATATATTACAAAAGTTAAAGGAGGAGATAGGTGGAAAAAACTTACTTTTCACATGCACCCTTCCTATATTGATCCGTTTGATATATCTTTCATCCTCTATCATAACACGGTTTCGTATAGTTTGGATCTGACTTCCACCTTCGTTGATGTTGTAAACTCTAAAAATACCAAAACCAAAACCAATAACTTTGATAAAGACATAAACAACAAAGTAAAAATTAGTACATTTCCATACACAGGAATGAGAGGCTTACCGGTCTCTCAGCATTAAGATACCAAGGAGCCGAAGACATATACTGAGGAATATGGGGATTGATTTCTTTTCCATCTTCGTCAACCTCGGTCGGGGAAATCCCCGCCTTTTGGGCCTCCTCCAATTCCAACTGTTTCTGATGGTCCTTCGAGACTTAAAGGACACTGCAATTCAGTACAGAATATATAAGTACATGAAAATTAAATCTTAGTGACATGAAACGAAGGCAAAATCATTTAACAACAGCACAGATCTTAAACGCAGTCATAAGAGCAAAATTAATAAATTCAGTTCGATATAGATAATTGAACAATATCACGAATTAGAACCAATCTAATCAGTCACAACCCTAAATTCCCAATTTATCAAATCCATTCCTTCGATAACTATCTAATCCAATCACAATCATTCATTACCAATTCACAATTAACAAAAAAAATGTAACATCCCGATCTATTATATATATATATATATATATTCGTATATATTTCATTCTATGAGAAATTGTGACCGTATGTATTTTTGCATACATAATTTTATATGTTTTTCTAGAGTCCAATATTTTTCTTCATAGCCTAATATACTGATTATTCTCTTTGTTTCCTACAAGAGTTATTTTAAAGCCTAAATAACATCCTAAGCCAAATTCTAGCCCATTATAGTTATTTTAGGTATTTCTCCTTGGGCCCATGATTTTTGGCCCAAATAGTAAACCCATTTAGTTTATTCCTTTTTTAATTATAGTGACTTGTAGTGTAGACTCAATGATAGACAATTAATAAATTAGTGCATGAACAACTTAAGAATAGGGGACACTAGGGTAGCACGTGCATGCAATATGATGTGCATTGCACACTTTTTTTTAGGCCGGAATGGATCTAAGAGAGAGGGAGAGATGGGAGTAGTGGTGAGGTAGTTTCTCAAGTCATGGGTGGTTATGGCAACTTCCAAACTCATCCTAGCCTTTAATCCCTAACTAGTTGATCAAATCCTAGCCATTCAATCCACCCAAAATTAAGTATAAATACCTCATAGTTTCTTCTCATCTTAGTACATTAGAAAATTTATTAAAGAGAGAAAAGAATTAGAGTGAGAAAAGATTGAGAATTTTGGGGAGAAAAAGATTGAGTAGATTCTAGTGTGAGTGTTCATCCAAATAAGGTCAGGAATCACACTAGGAGAGGCTCAGTTTTGCTACACCTAAGAGGACAAGGATCTTTCGTGCATTCTAAAGGATTTTCTAAAACCTTTCTATTCGTGTTTCTTCAAAAAGGTGGGTGTTTCTCATGACTTCTACTTTAGATACCATGTTAGGTTGTGTGCTAAGTATGCAAGAATAAATGAATGCCATTATTTTGCTCTTTGATTATACCATGATTAAAGTAAGAGTGGAACACAAGTGAAATTGTATGAAATGATTGGGTGAACTTAATGGAATGATATGATTAATGTTATGTTATTTTTTTTTAAACTTTAATCTAGCATGCTAAATTGGAATAAATGTTTATCTCTGTAGAAAAATGATGATTATGGGAAAAATACTTCTTTTTTTAGAAGTCATGGTTGTGTGGAAAACACTAGTCGTAAGAATCCCTACATTAATTAGTAAACCATGCTTGTGGTGATGGTAGTCAAATAAAGTTGCATGTTCGTGTTGATAAATGAACATATTGTAGTTAAACTAAAATGTTGGGTACTGATCGAAAGAAAAAAAGAAACGTTTCCATATTTCAAATTTTAATACGGATCAGTCCACCGAATAGATGTAGTGGTCGACTGACCTGATTATTAAATCCTTCGAGTTTAAAACACTGCAGAACAGCCGACTAGTCTGAGTAACAGTCGACTGTCCTGATCCTTTTCGAGTTTTAAATCTTTTCAGAACAGCCGACTGGTCATGTTTAGCAGTCGACTATCCCGACCATTTTCTTGAATATTTTTCTTTTTCTAAATAGTCGACTGGCTATGTTTTGAGTCGACTGTCCAGATTATTTTGACGTCTCAGATTTTAATTTCTGTCCGGTGACAAAAATAAATATATACATACTGCTTGAAAGAGATTTGATAATGGAATGAAGATTGGATGTGACGGATTAGAAAAGTAAATTTTATTTACCTTTGTATGAAATCACATATGAAGTGAAGTGAATTATTCTGCTGAATTTATGAAAAGTTTTACGATAATGAATACTATGAACATGACAAGAAAAATCTGATGTGATCATGAAAAATGAACTTATGAGCTTGAAAGACTCAATTCTTGTGTAATTGTGAATTGAAATTGAGAACTAGAGTGTAGCTAAGCCTCATACCGGCATTGGAAAGAAATGAATTGAAATGAAATTTGAAATAAAGAGACAAAGATTTGGGTCATGTTGAATAAAGAATTAAGACCGGTATAGTGGAAAGGCTAACTCTAGAGAATTGATTTTGTTCATGATTCTAATAAACTAAGGACTAGATATATAGTGAAGATGTGATGAAAGTAAGAGAAAAACACGTGTATGAGGGCCATCGGATTGGCGGTGTGAGAGTGATTCACAGACTGCCTGCTTGATGCGTCATGACATGACATGAGCACTACTCCAGAATTATCGTCCCGATGGCGACGCTTGTGGGGTATTTTGGTGGCTACGGGTGGTGCCATTGTTCCATGGCGAAAGCTGAACTGTCCATAGTCTGCCTGCTTGATGCATCATGTCAGTGCATGGGATTCCCCTCCAGACTGTCTGGACATGGGCTCGTAGATTATAGAACATCTAGGATACTTACCGTAGTTACCGTAGTAGTTTAAGTCATGGCGAGGGATTGAACCCTATAAGATGAAGTACGATTAAGGGCTTGCCCTCGGACCTATGTAGTACGGGATGCATAGAATCCAAACAAGTGTGCATTAGTATCATATAACCTAACAACTGCATTAAGGACTAAGTGCATAGCACGACACGACATCAATAGGATAGTCCCTTTAGCTTTGTTTTATGAACAAGTTTGTGATTTTGTTAAGAATGAGAATCGTTATACTGTTTCCGGCATAGAGAGGATGGCCGTGTATAATTTTCGTCGGTTGAATAAACTGACGTACCCACAGTTTTGTATGCAGGGTAAATGGCCTGATAAAGATTAAAGGAGAACTGATGCTTAGAGATTATTCAATATTGTTGTACTTTTATATGAATGTTGTAAATTGCTTCCGCTGTAAAATGTAAAGTGTAAAGATTCCATGTAACTCTGATGTAAAGTGAAAAGTTTTTAATTTCCTTGTAAAATTGTACGAAAGAAGTGTAAAGATCCTGTGGAATCTTGAATTTAGTTGTATTTTGGAATTCGGGGTGTTACCGAGTGATATCAGAGCCACGCTTCACACTAGTACAAATTTATAAGGAACGACACCCTAGAAGTGGACATTAGAGTGTGTGCTGAGTCCAGAGATTTAAATGTAAGTCACTTATATTTATGTTGCTCTATGATTTATGCTTCTTCCTCTCTATTTCTAAGATGGCTAACTACTTCGACTCTGCTGGACGACAATTGGCATATCATAGAGGAAGATTATTATCCTGGACAAGCAGATTCCGAGGAAGAGTACTACCCAGGGCAAGCAGACTCTGACGGAGAGGAACGGCCTGAGTCCCGAGAGATCACCCCACCTCCGGATTCATCTGATGATTCTTCTAATGAGGAAGAACCAGTTCCGAATAGTCTTGTTGTGTCTCTTCAGAGGTAGGTTGAAACACTGCAAGAGAGAGTCGGACTATTAGAGGCTCAGTTGGCGAAGTGCAAGGATGATTTTGCAGTTCTCAGTCATCATGCATGGGAACTCGAGAAGAGGAAAAACATGACCGATGTACTGAAGGAGGAAGTGGAGGAACTACGGGGAGAGCTTCGTGAAGCGAATAGGAACTGTAGGAGTTAGACTGTTGTAGCTTCTACTGCTTTCATTCTGATGTTAAGAAATATTTTCAATTCGAATGTATATGAAATGAAAAGTTGATTTAAAATTCATGTTTTATACTTCGAATTTAATGGATCTTTTACATCAGAATATGGCTGGACGAAGAGCAGGAAATGATGAAGGTCTGGACTTGGAAATGGAACACGCGAGAGTCTATCAGACACTCAATGTCGTGGCCATGAATCAGAACCAAGGAAGGGTGCCTGCAAATCCGGTACATGAAGCAATCAAACTCGTGGAATCATTTAAACGGATGAAACCACCGGTGTTTGAAGGGAAGTCAGACCCTGACGCGGCTGACAACTGGATCCGGTAGGTAGAGACTATCTTCGAAGTCTTGGAGACCCCTGAAGGCAGCAAGGTGAAGTTGGAGACACTGCAGTTCGAGAAGGATGCGGCTGTATGGTGGCAGTCGATGAAGCAGACAATGGGAGGTATTATTCTTGGCAGGGAGGAATTCTTGGAAGAATTCTGCAGTTATTATTTTCCCTCAGATGTCCAGGAGAAGAAGGCCATGGAGTTTTTATCGCTACAGCAGGGCAACATGTCGGTTAGGGAGTATGAGACGAGATTCACTCAGCTCTCAAGGTATGCTCCTGAATTAGTGATGGATGAGGCGAAGAAGGCTCGTAAGTTCGAGCATGGGTTGAGGCCGAGCTTGAGATCCAAGATGATACCCCTTGGTATCAGGAGGTTTGACAAGCTAGTCAAACGAGCGGCAACTACGGAGGCAGACATGGAGCAGTTCCACACTGTTCAGAATAGAAGGAACAACTGGAACATGGGGAAGAGACCCGCAGTAGCTGGGAGTGCCAGGGGACAGTCGTCAGCCCAGAGGTTCAAGCCTACGGGTGCGAATACTGTTCAAGTGGCAGGAAGACCCGGAAATGCATGGGTGAGACCTCCTATGGTGACTTGTTACAATTGTGGGGAGACAGGTCATTACCGATCCCAGTGCCCGAAGTTGCAGGATGTCGTCCAAAGGGGACCAACTTAGCAGGCCGGAAAGAGACCGTACCAGCAAGGGCGAGTATTTTCCTTGACTGAAGCTGATGCCGATGAAGTAGATCACGTCATCACTGGTACGAGGGCGGATGTTTAGAAGTTCATGTTGTTTTCTTTTCCTGTTTATTTAGTGAACTGTTACGTAATGAGTATGTATTATGTAACAGGAGAACTCTATTTGAATGGAAAGAAAGCTGTTGTTTTGTTCGATACTCGATCCTCTCATATTTTTGTATCACCTAAATTTGCTAAAGTGTTGGGAGTTGAACTGAAGATTTTTCCAGGCAAGGTTTTAGCGGTAGCTACTCCGTCAGGGGAGACTCTAGCCACTGATCGGTACAATGCTTACTGCGAGATCGTGATTGGAGATCGAATTTTCGGGATCGATCTGATCGAGCTGAATGTTTTGGGAGTCGATGTTAGCATTGGCTTTGATTGGATGTCGGTATACAGTGCGAACATCGAGTGCAAGACCAAGACAGTAACACTGAAGGCTCCAGGAGGACCTGAAGTCACTTTCCAAGGGAAGAGGAGATGTTCAGAGTTGGTTACTGCTATTAGCCAGAAGAGAGGGATTCCTGCAGAGGTGCAGCAGATTCCTGTGGTTCGGGATTATCCGATTGTGTTCTTAGAAGATTTGCCTGGGTTACCCTCGCATCGTGATGTGGAGTTCAGCATCACTATTTAGCCAAGGAGTGCACCTATTTCCAAGGCACCGTATAGGATGGCGCCTGTGGAAAAGGATGAGATCAAACAGCAGATTAAGGACCTGTTGGAGAAAGGCTTTATTCAACCGAGTGCGTCACCTTGGAGAGCGCCGGTGCTTTTGGTAAAGAAGAAGGATGGTTCGATGAGGATGTGCATCGATTACCGAGAACTGAATAAGGTCACTGTTCAGAATAAATATCTGATTCCAAGAATTGATGACTTGTTCGATCGTCTACAAGGAGCTGCAGTTTTCTCCAAAATAGATCTTCGATCAGGATATCATCAAGTTCGAGTGAAAGCTGAAGATGTGCATAAGACTGCGTTCAGAACTCGACATGGGCATTATGAATTCTTAGTTATGCCATTTGGAGTGACGAATGTGCCTGCAATCTTCATGGACATGATGAACAGAGTTCTGAGGCCGTTCATTGATTCTTTCGTCGTGGTGTTTATCGACGATATTCTCGTGTACTCCAAGTCGGAGGAGGAGCACATGGAGCATTTGGCAGCAGTTTTAAGGAAGCTTCAGGAGCAGGAGTTGTATGCCAAGTTGTCCAAGTGTGATTTCTGGAAATCTGAAGTGGCATTCCTAGGTCACATCCTTTCTAAGGAGGGAGTGGCAACTGATCCTCAGAAGATAGAGGCAGTGAGAGATTGGGCAAGACCTACTACAGTGAAGGAAATCAGGAGTTTTCTTGGGCTAACTGGATATTACAGGAGATTTGTCCAGGGCTACGCTCAGATAGCCGTGCCGCTCACTGGTTTGACCAAGAAGAATGTGAACTTCAAGTGGACCGAGCAGTGCGAAGCAAGCTTTCAGGAGTTGAAAGAGAGGCTGACTACTGCGTCCATTTTGGCTTTGCCTAGAGCAGGTGTTGAATATGATGTCTACAGCGATGCTTCACATCGTGGGCTTGGTTATGTCTTAATGCAAGAAGGAAAAGTAATCGCTTATGGGTCTAGACAACTAAGACCGCATGAGAAGAATTATCTGACTCATGATCTGGAGTTGGCTGCGATTATCTTTGCTTTGAAGCAGTGGAGGCATTATGTGTATGGTGAAAAGCTGAACATGTACACAGACCATAAAAGCTTGAAGTATATCTATCAGCAGAAGGATCTGAACCTGAGGCAAAGGAGATGGCTGGAGGTACTTGAGGACATTCGTCCGGAGATTAAGTATCATCCTGGGAAGGCTAATGTTGTTGCTGATGCACTTAGCCGCAAGAGCAGTTTGGTGAGTTTGATTACAACTCAGAGGCAGTTGGCAGAGGAGTTGGATCGGGCTGGTATTGAAGTTGTTCTGTAAGGCTTGGGATCATCTTTTGCTCAGTTGAGGCTTCAACCGACACTGAACGAAAGGATTGTTGCAAGTCAGAAGGAAGATGCAGAGATTCAGAAGATGAAGGAGCAAGTTGGTGCGGGTAAGTTGCCCGAATTTCAAATCAGGGATGAAGTGCTGTGGTTTGAAGAGAGGCTGTGTGTTCCAGATCAGTCGGACTTGAAAGAAAGTATTCTTCAGAAGGCATATGCTACTCTTTTGTCTGTACATCCTGGGAGTACCAAGATGTATAAGGATATTAAGCAGCATTTCTGGTGGTCAGGTTTGAAACGAGATGTGGCTGAATTTGTGTCGAGGTGTGAGATTTGTCAAAAAGTCAAAGCCGAGAATCAGAAACCTGGAGGTCTATTGCAACCGTTACCTATTCCGGAATGGAAGTGGGATAACATCAGTATGGATTTCATCACGGGTTTGCCCAAGAGTCCTAAGGGCAATGATGCGATTTGGGTCATAGTCGATCGACTAACCAAGTCCGCTCACTTCTTGGCGATGAAACTCACTGCTTTGATGGACAAGTTAGCTGAGATGTATGTTAGTGAGATCGTCAGGCTTCATGGCATTCCGTTGACCATTGTGTCTGATCAAGATGCGCGGGTTACTTCGCATTTCTGGAGGAGTCTTCAGACAGCTTTGGGTACCAAGACGGATTTCAGAACTGCTTTCCATCCCAGACCGATGGGCAGACCGAGAGAGTCAACCGTATTCTTGAGGATATGCTTCGGTGTTGTGTACTAGACTTTGGAGGCAGTTGGGAAAGGCATTTACCTTTGGTAGAGTTTGCCTACAACAATAGTTTTCAGACTAGCATCGGGATGGCGCCGTACGAAGCTTTGTATGGCAGGAAGTGTAGAACGCCTGTTTGTTGGTTCGAAGTTGGGGAGCGTCAGATGTTTGGGCCTAAGATTGTGCAATAGACCTCTGAAAAGATTGATCTAATCAGGAAGAGGTTGGTGGAAGCTCAGAGTAGGCAGAAGAGCTATGTAGACAACCGGAGGAGGGACCTTGAGTTTGAGGTTGGTGACTTTGTCTTTCTGAAGATATCGCCCAGCAAAGGCGTGATCCGATTTGGCAAGAGTGGGAAGTTAGCCCCGAGGTTCATAGGTCCATATAAGATATTGAAAAGGATCGGGAAAACTGCTTACCGGCTTGAATTACCGGAAGAGTTGTCTCAGGTGCACAATGTCTTTCATGTGTTTATGCTGAGTGGTTACATTCCAGATCCACGTCATCATTTGCCCGAAGTGCCAGAGGATTTGCAGTTGGATCTGAGTTACATTTAGCTCCTAGTTGAGATTGTTGATCGTCGAGAGAAAGTCTTGAGGAATAAGACGATACCGATGGTCAAGGTAGTCTGGAAAAACCAGTTGGTTGAAGAGGCTACTTGGGAATTTGAGGAGAGAATGATGAGGGATCATCCCGAGCTCTTTGTTTGATTTGTTTTTTTCTTTCCTCTTGCTGTATTTCTGTTTCCCTCACCCTTTAAGTGTAGTTCTGGAGACGGAACTATTCTAAGGAGGGAGTGTTGTAACATCCCGATCTATTTTATATATATATATATATATATATATATATATATATATATATATATATATATATATATATATATATATATATATTCGTATATATTTCATTCTATGAGAAATTATGACCGTATGTATTTTTGCATACATAATTTCATATGTTTTTCTAGAGTCCAATATTTTTCTTCATAGCCTAATATACTGATTATTCTCTTTCTTTCCTACAAGAGTTATTTTAAAGCCTAAATAACATCCTAGGCCAAATTCTAGCCCATTATAGTTATTTTAGGTATTTCTCCTTGGGCCCATGATTTTTGGCCCAAATAGTAAACCCATTTAGTTTATTCCTTTTTTAATTATAGTGACTTGTAGTGTAGACTCAATGATAGACAATTAATAAATTAGTGCATGAACAACTTAAGAATAGGAGACACTAGGGTAGCACGTGCATGCAATATGATGTGCATTGCACACTTTTTTTTAGGCCGGAATGGATCTAAGAGAGAGGGAGAGATGGGAGTAGTGGTGAGGTAGTTTCTCAAGTCATGGGTGGTTATGGCAACTTCCAAACTCATCCTAGCCTTTAATCCCTAACTAGTTGATCAAATCCTAGCCATTCAATCCACCCAAAATTAAGTATAAATACCTCATAGTTTCTTCTCATCTTAGTACATTAGAAAATTTATTAAAGAGAGAAAAGAATTAGAGTGAGAAAAGATTGAGAATTTTGGGGAGAAAAAGATTGAGTAGATTCTAGTGTGAGTGTTCATCCAAATAAGGTCAGGAATCACACTAGGAGAGGCTCAGTTTTGCTACACCTAGGAGGAGAATGATCTTTCGTGCATTCTAAAGGATTTTCTAAAACCTTTCTATTCGTGTTTCTTCAAAAAGGTGGGTGTTTCTCATGACTTCTACTTTAGATACCATGTTAGGTTGTGTGCTAAGTATGCAAGAATAAATGAATGCCATTATTTTGCTCTTTGATTATACCATGATTAAAGTAAGAGTGGAACACAAGTGAAATTGTATGAAATGAATGGGTGAACTTAATGGAATGATATGATTAATGTTATGTTATTTTTTTAAAACTTTAATCAAGCATGCTAAATTGGAATAAATGTTTATCTCTGTAGAAAAATGATGATTATGGGAAAAATACTTCTTTTTTTAGAAGTCGTGGTTGTATGGAAAACACTAGTCGTACGAATCCCTACATTAATTAGTAAACCATGCTTGTGGTGATGGTAGTCAAATAAAGTTGCATGTTCGTGTTGATAAATGAACATATTGTAGTTAAACTAAAATGTTGGGTACTGATCGAAAGAAAAGAAGAAACGTTTCCATATTTCAAATTTTAATACTGATCAGTCGACCGAATAGATGTAGTGGTCGACTGACCTGATTATTAAATCCTTCGAGTTTAAAACACTGCAGAACAGTCGACTGGTCTGAGTAACAGTCGACTGTCCTGATCCTTTTCGAGTTTTAAATCTTTTCAGAACAGCCGACTGGTCATGTTTAGCAGTCGACTATCCCGACCATTTTCTTGAATATTTTTCTTTTGCTAAACAGTCGACTGGCTATGTTTTGAGTCGACTGTCCAGATTATTTTGACGTCTCAGATTTTAATTTCTATCCCGTGACAAAAATAAATATATATATATATATTGCTTGAAAGAGATTTGATAATGGAATGAAGATTGGATGTGACAGATTAGAAAAGTGAATTTTATTTACCTTTGCATGAAATCGCATATGAAGTGAAGTGAATTATTCTGCTGAATTTATGAAAAGTTTTATGATTATGAATACTATGAACATGACAAGGAAAATCTGATGTGATCATGAAAATTGAACTTATGAACTTGAAAGACTCAATTCTTGTGTAATTGTGAATTGAAATTGAGAACTAGAGTGTAGCTAAGCCTCATACCGGCATTGGAAAGAAATGAATTGAAATGAAATTTGAAATGAAGAGACAAAGATTTGGGTCATGTTGAATAAAGAATTAAGACCGGTATAGTGGAAAGGCTAACTCTAGAGAATTGATTTTGTTCATGATTCTAATAAACTAAGGACTAGATACATAGTGAAGATGTGATGAAAGTAAGAGAAAAATACGAGTATGAGGGCCATCGGATTTGCGGTGTGAGAGTGATTCACAAACTGCCTGCTTGATGCGTCATGACATGGCGTGAGCACTACTCCAGAATTATCGTCCCGGTGGCGACGCTTGTGGGGTGTTTTGGTGGCTACGGGTGGTGCCATTGTTCCATGGCGGAGGCTGAATTGTCCATAGTCTGCCTGTTTGATGCGTCATGTCAGTACGTGGGATTCCCCTCCAGACTGCCTGGACATGGGCTCGTAGATCATAGAACATCTAGGATACTTACCGTAGTTACCGTAGTAGTTTAAGTCATGGTGAGGGATTGAACCCTATAAGATGAAGTACGATTAAGGGCTTGCCTTCAGACCTATGTAGTATGGGATGCATAGAATCCGAACAAGTGAGCATTAGTGTCATATAACATAACAATTGCATTAAGGACTAAGTGCACAGCATGACACGACATCAATAGGATAGTCCCTTTAGCTTTGTTTTGTGAACAAGTTTGTGATTTTGTTACAAAATGAGAATCGTTATACTGTTTCCGGCATAGAGAGGATGGCCGTGTATAATTTTCGTCGGTTGAATAAACTGACGTACCCACAGTTTTGTATGCAGGGTAAATGGCCTGATAAAGATTAAAGGAGAACTGATGCTTAGAGATTTTTCAATATTGTTGTACTTTTATATGAATGTTGTAAATTGCTTTCGCTGCAAAATGTAAAGTGTAAAGATTCCATGTAACTCTGATGTAAAGTGAAAAGTTTTTAATTTCCTTGTAAAATTGTACGAAAGAAGTGTAAAGATCCTGTGGAATCTCGAATTCAGTTGTATTTTGGAATTCGGGGTGTTACAAAAAATGTCCCAAACAGCCCAAAAAAGTTAGGATACCTAAAATCATGTCATAACTTAACTCCATTGCAAAAAAAATGTGACACTCAAGAACCATCAGAAGTTTTCGATACATACCGAACCCAATCTGATCCTTATACGACGAAAATGGCTCCACATCCTCCTTTGGAGTAATATCCTTCACCAACTCCGCATACGCCTTCTTCTCCGCCTGCTCGTCCAACTTCCTTTCAATTTTCCGTCCTTTCACTAACATGAATCCCGTATCCACCTCTGCTTTACAATACTCTCGAGCCAGCCACCATTTCACATACACCATTATTTGCTACTGAACACCCATTTCACATACATCATTATACGCTATTGAACACCTTTGCTAGTTCAGTTCTCAAGTTACCTCCACTATGTTCTCAAATCTTCATCAATACATAGATTAGCAAAACCAAATAATTTTGCAAATGTGTCGTTGCTTCCCAACTCTAATTTTAACACTCAGACGAAGCACTACATGTGAGACTGCAAATTGCAACATATCGATTCATTTCTGTCAAATTTGATGGTTTCACACATATTCATGTTATCTAAAATTAATGATAGCGGCATACCCCTACATTTGCAGCAAAACCATGTTTCAAGGTAGAGAAATTCAAAAGCAAACAAATCAATCTACAAATTTTGTAGCTATTAAAATCAAGCTTACATGAAACCTAAATGTAGGTAAGAGAGAGAGAGAGAGACTCAATACCTTGCTCAGTTGCTATCAGCTGCACCTCTGAATGGGGATGAGTCAATCAGCCCTCCATCCTATATTACCCTTTCAGTAGGCCAACAGAACCACGAAAAATGCTCCGATCCACTCCATCACAAAGCCATCATCTATAATCTAATCTGCACATTAATAACAATAAATTATGGTGATTAATATCTTAATTTTCAGATTTTGCACAAAATCACTCAAGTTGTATATACACATACATACCTCCTTCCCTTCTAGCTCCTCGCTCTACAAAAAAAAACAAAACAAAACAAAAAAAAACAAAAAAAAAACAAAAAAAAAAAAAACAAAAACCCATTCATAAGAAGAAGAAAAAAAACAATCAGAAACTCCTCCCAAAAGATCTCAATTTTAGTAAAAGGGGACGTTACCTCTCCCTGGGCTTTGGGGTGTTGAAGATGAATTCGGATCGGGCGAAAAGGCGGGTGAATGAAGACCAGATGGAGCGGATGGATTTGCAGGGGACGGAGGGTTGGGAGGAGAGAGTGGAGGCGAGTTGTCAGAGTTCAGGCGAGAGGAGGTTCGGGTTTGGAGAAAGTGGAGGTGGGGGGCGCTGTGTGGTGAGAACGGCGGTTGCGAGTGGAGGGGGGCGCTGTGTGGTGAGAGGAGGGGTCGTCGGCAGGAGGGCGGCATTCAAGAGGCGTTGGAGGTGGTCGGAGTTGGCGGGGGAGAAATTGATGAGAGAGAGAGTGCTGGGAGAGAGAGAGAGGGAGACAGTGAGAGCGCTCGAGACTGAGCGGGGAGAAAGAGAGACAGAACAGGTTTATTTTGGGGGAAAAAGAGAGAGAGTGTGTGTGGGTTTTGAATTTGTTGAGTTTAAAATTTTGGGCGGAAAAATATGTTTTGTAAGAGTAGATCTGGTCCATTGATTTTGGGAGAGATTGAATGTGAGCCACTTGATAGCTTTCATTGTAATTTATTTTATATATATATATATATATATATATATATATATATATATATATTAGTTCCTAAAATTAAGAAAAAGTAAGAAAAAAATCAGAAAAATCAAAAAAATTGAAATAACAAGCAAATGATAGAATGCAATTAAAATTCAATGGAATTATGCACAAATTACTATGATATTACCTCGTTCGAGCCACTTAAATGATTGGACCAATCAATAAATATTAGAAAGATAGAAATAATGATGATAAAATAACATTGATTACCATTATTCACACAACAAAATCACAAATCACAAATTCAAAAAAAATAACAAGTAATGAAGTAAATGAACTATCAATATGTCAAGTTTAATAGCAAAGAAACTGAGAATCATGTATTAAAACATAGTAGCACACAAGCATAATATCAAAATAACTAGATATTGTAGGCGGCAGGTGGGGCTTTAACTGCCTAGGCACCGCCTTAAACAGGATAGTGCCTAAATAGACCGCTTACCCTATAGGAGTAGCGGTCTAGCGACCGCCTCTGCCTAAGCGGTCAAAGTGGTCTCCCACAAAAACACTGCTTCTCAGTTGTACCAATAGGTTTCTCTCCAAATTATCTTCACATATATCAAGGGTATTGCCTTCAGAACCATCCAGTATCTTCATTCTGGGAAGACTTGTTGGATGAAAATATGCAGGATGGGGGTTTTCTCCGTCATAGTAGTATCCTTACTAGTCTTATTAGTAGGTGATTTTGAGGTAGGAGGCATTACTGACATTAGAGGATGATCAGAAACATTGTAACCATATTTTCTTGCAAACATATCCCTCTTATTAATGCTAAAACTTAGGGTTGGCAATCAGACCGGGTAAACCCATGATCCGCCCGCATTTGACCCGAACCCGTTTGATCCGGTCTGGGTTCGGGTCAAACCCGCTCAGATAACTGGGTTGGACCGGGTCGAAAAATTAGCAGAAAAAACCTGCTTGACCTGGTCTGCTTAACCCGTAACTCGACGAAACCCAACCCAAACCCGACCCGCAACCTGCCAGGTTTCTAACAGTTGACCGGGGTTGGACCGCCCATTGCTGCTATTGTTGTTGCTTTGCTGTCGTTGCTGCTGTTGCCGTTGTTGCTGCCAATAGCCGTTTTTTCTTTTTTGGGGATTTGTGTTAGGGATTCTTACTATAAAATCCCCCTCAATTCACTCATTTTTCTTCACAAATTCACTCTACTCTCAATCTATCAACTCTCTACTGCTACTGCTACTCTCATTCTAGTTCAGAACAAAGAAGTGAAGAAGTTCAATCGTGATCGAATTCGTGTCGAAGCTACTACGTCTACTACCAACTCTCTCTACTACTCAAATTCTTATCGAAGCTCAATCTCTCTCTACTACATAGTGAACTAGCTCAAACTCTCTCTACTACATAGTTGATCAAGTGAAGAAACTCAATTGCTTGAATTCTCGTCGTCTACTCAACTATCTTTATTATTTTCAACATTCTCAACTTTATATTCGTGAAGTCTGGTATCAAAATTTCTCAACTCTCTCAACTCTTTGTTATTATCCACGCTTAAAATTTTTTTTGTAAACTTGTTTGTTGTTTTTTCGCTACTCTCTCAACTCTCTCAACCCTTCTATCGTTTTTAGATTTTATTTTCACATGCACTACTACTATATCAACTCTTTCAACCCTCCTATATTGTTTTTTGTTTTTTCACATACACTACCACTACACTATATTTATCATGTCACGATCATGAGGTAGCGGCCATAGCCAAGGTGGACAAAAATCCACTAGTTCATCTCATCGGCCTCCAATAATTCCACAAATAGCGACCGAATATAATCATAATCTTAATGTAGATTACAAAAGTGTTCCTCCACCCGATGATGATCCCAACACACAACATGATCTATTTCTAGCTAGTAACACACAAACACATCACACCGAACCCACACAACCTACTTCTAGTAGAAAACATAGATGCTAAACTAGTGAAGTCCACAAATTTTATGACTTTATCCCAAACGAGGACAATCCAAGCATAGATTATAAGGTGTGTAAAACATATAACAAAAGTTACAAATGGAAGAAGGGTGAGGGGACGGGTTCAATTAGTCAACACATTTCAAATGTACACCCCGAACAAGTACAAGACCAACTATCACAACAAAATATCAACCATAGGATTAGGCAACTAGATAGCCACAACTATGTTCCGAAATCGTTTGTTGGGAAATGACCAAACTAGTTATTAAGGAAGAGTTACTTTTTTCATATTTCGAGAGTAGGAACCTAGAGGCCTTTAACCAAAATGCATTAAATCCACATTTCAAAAGAATTCCTAGAAACACACTTAAGGCCGATTGTTTTAAACTTTATTTTGAAATGAGAGACGCTTTAATTACACTTTTGTATTCTTTAACTTGTATAGTATCATTAATGGTTGATGGTTGAAAATGTTGTAACGATATTCCGATGATGGGCATCGATAGTGATTAGGTCATTCAAAAAAGAATCATATCACTTGCTGTTTTGCCGTACCCCCATAGTGGTACGATTATCGCAAAACATATTTTAGAATTTGTGATTTATTTCATATTCGCGATAAATTTTTTTTTTTTGATTAGTTTTGATAATGCCTCCAACATCACTAGTGTGATTACTATATTAGAACAATATGTAGCTCCTCCATGTATTAAAAATTTTCATATTAGATATGCATGTCATATTCTTAACTTATGTCTACAAGATACATTGAAAGTAGTCGATCCATATGTGAATGCAATTTAAAACTGTGTACATTTCATCACTTTAAGTGGTATTATGCTTCAACAATTCAAAGAATGGTGTAATATTAAGAGAGTACATTTTAGAAAATTTCCTAGAGATATTAAACACCGATAAATCACTACTTTCAATTTATTGAATGTTGTTACTAAATACAAAGCGGTTATAAATAATTTTTGTATTACAAAAATATGGAATATTTTCAATGACTCCCACTTGTTGGCATTTTGCCGAAAGTTTGTTAAAATTTTTGGAACCTTGTAAGACTGCAACTTTGAAATGTTCAAAAATTTATGATTCCACTGCTAGTAGTTTTTTTATTTTAATAATTACTATGATGCAAACTTCAAGATATGATTTCGGATCCCTACATTGGCCATATAGTTATTCTCTCTTATACTAAAAATTTAAAATATTTTAATCCTCCTCCTATGTTGTATTGTATTGCTACTGTAATGGATCCTTGTATCAAATTAGCATGTACGAAGAATTTGATTGAAATATTTTTTACTTTACTTGGAGAAGACTCTCAATTTGAATGTAATGATTATTTAGCTAGATTTAAGTTTACATTGAATAATATGTATGATTTTTATGATAGAACTTATGCATCTAGTGGTACAATACGAAAAACTAGTATATCAACTTCTCATTCTTCTTATAGAGGTAAGGCTAAGAGTACATTAGAAAATGCCACAGTTAATTTATTTGCTCGTATTCAACCTAAAAAATCTGTGACTAATGCACCTAGTGAATTAAACTAGCACAAGATAGCGAGAGTTATAGTGCTAGGATTGAAGTGTTACAATGGTGGAAAAAACATGAAACTCTACTTTCAATTATTTCACACTAGTAATATACACGTGCGATGCACATATTAATTTTTTTAAAAAATATTAAAGTAAAATATCTGATTTACACATGCGATGCATGTCATAATAAATATGATTATATATTTTTAAAAGTAAATGTGAATACTATAATGGGAGAGTTAGAGTTGCACGTAAGAAGGTAGATTTACAACTCCAATTCTTCCACTATAATAGTTATTATATATTATATTATATATAGATGGATAGATAGATAGATAATAATTTACACGTGTGATGCACATTTAATATATTAAAAAAAATTAAAGTAAAAAAGTCTGATGTAGTGAGGACTCGAACCTGAGACCTCCTTCATATTAGTTATGCACATGCAATGCACACGTTGGTAGAATTACAAATGACACTAAGGCCTTCTCCCATTATAATTGTAATTCCCGGAGTTCCCAACACAGGAAACTCGAGACACAAGCCAGAATCTTTTCTTCAAATGAGTCCAAACACAGTAAAATCACAGAAAATTTAAAACTTTTCTTGCTACCAAAAATGTTATTACAAGTACAAATTGTACAATAAAGAATTACATAATGAATTACATCCCAAAAATTTACTGTACAACACTTATAATCTCACAAGGTACAATAATTAGAAAACTCTGCGACACTGGACATCAACTTCCACAGATCGCTCCCCACAGCATGAGTCTCCTACTCCAAGATCAGCTGTCTTGCAACTAAACATACTGTGGGAACGTCAATTGAATGCAATTGACGCAATGCTTGACAAAACCAGCGACTCCCCAAAACTCAACAATCAGGATTTGCTGAAAAAGGAAAATATGTAGAAAAAGTCACAAGTGTTGGTGTATGTCATGCCCCTAGAGTCTAATGCACAATTCAAAATGTACAATTCAAATACACAGGATGCACTTACTCTAATGCAATTCATTTGGAAACGTATGCATCCTATACTACATACTTCCCCAAAATATAACTTAAATGGAAACGTATGCATCCCATACTGCATACTTCCCAAGGAGTTCACTTTCTTCTGATTGTAGGGTTCAATCTCTCGCAATGCTTCCTACTCTTGTACTCTTTCTCGTTCCTGACATTCACCTAGTTGTTGTTGAGGTTGCATTTAGTCGGTCTACTTCTGCCATTGCAGCCAGTAGTGGTGTCCCGTTTTCCACTTCACCCGGTTCCCAACAGTCTCACTGCTCTGAACCTCACCCAAAAGTTGTTCGCGAGTATACAGGCGGCCCTGCGGAATCCCCGCTCAATGAGACGCATAGATGTTTTACTCCCCTTTGGAGAGTCGTACTCTAGCTCCCTGCCCATACTAACAACATAGAACTTGACAGATTCGTATGGTCCATTCCCTACTTCTGATAGTAGCACCTTCCCTTCTTACCACTAGATCCCAAAAATAAATAGACGAGACTACGCCACCCATCCCCCATAATGGCAAGACTGCGCCGCACATGTCCCCTTGATAGACGGGCACAACCACCCGACTAGTGCCTATCCTATCACTACATAAGATTACTCAAAGGATACTACTACACATCATATCTAACTTAGAAATGAAAAAGTAACTACTGATCTTAAATATAGAGATATAGATTACCAGCCGATTACTAGCTAGTAAAAACCCAGCCATCAACCAAAACAACAAAGCCCTAGGGAAAGCAGCATGACCCCTAGAAAAGGCTTAAGAGTTTTCCCAACTTGGCCTAGACTTGACCCAGCAACATTCGACCTCCGTCGATTTCCAGACATCCTCTTGCTTGGATCTCGACCCCGTCTCTGGCCCCCGATCAATCCCTCCTGGGTTAGTGATTCGCCGGTGCCCGAAGACTGTCTTCATCCATAGCACTCGAGGTATGAAAGTTACTAATCCTCAAGGGTCAAAAATGAGTTGATAGTCTTAGGGTGATAACCACTACCCTAGACCATCAACAAGCTAATACATAGCCAAACACAACTCAATTCGGTGGACATCACAAAAAAACATGATCAATTCATAATTCACAAGCTAATCAACAGCTATCCAATTCCAATTATGGCCTTAACATTACACAGTAGCTCGACTTAACCCTAGGACACTACCAAGCCCAAGGATACCAACGTTAACCAAACTATGGCCAAACTAAGCGGCGAACTAACCACCGTCAATCGCCACCTCGCCTTCCACACTTGGAGTTGATTATGACCTCGGCCTGACCAACATGTTGCTCCCATTAGAAAATTTTGCTCCATGGTCTCTTGAACAAGTGGTAGAACCAATAACAATGGACATCCCTCCGTGTACGGCGAGTACGCCGGCGCACGAGTCATCTCCTCCAACACGTTCGTGGCAACACGGATACCAACTACACAACGGTTTGAGTAGTAACGATAGCCCCTAGGGTAAAATTCATTACCCTAAGCAACAACAAGCAACACACACACTGGGGTAGGAAGAACCGCCCCGAACAACAACCCAACATAAACTATTCTAACCTTAAGCAAGTTATAATGTTAGAACAACAAGTAAATTACCCCAAGCAACCACGAGACAAAAATAGATATTCCATTCATAAAACACACTATGCATACAAACACAACTCCAACATAGTCATCACGATCACAGGGTTGGAATAAACATCATTCTAAGGCCCATTCCAAAGACTTAGTATGA
The DNA here is from genome assembly GCA_017893485.1 of Hemerocallis citrina. Lineage (NCBI taxonomy): Eukaryota > Viridiplantae > Streptophyta > Magnoliopsida > Asparagales > Asphodelaceae > Hemerocallis > Hemerocallis citrina. The sequence goes on from CM030364.1 coordinate 39,828,109, forward strand.
TGAAACACACACATTCATTCAAAACACCTACTTAGTCATCCAACATAGACTTGGTGTTGTTTGCAAAAATCACCAAAATCACACACTCGATGAAAATCAAAGTTCTTCGAGTTTTTGGAAAGATCATCAAGTCCACTACAACATCTCAGTTGAAAGCTTTCTCAAATTACTTCATTTTGAAGGTGAAAAATGACCAAAAACATATATGCATAAAAACTTCTAGCTTTAACAAAAACTGTTACCCAATCAAGCGATAAAACTTCTTTAAAATAACAAATGATCTCGGAAGTTCATAAAATTTTGTAGCAATGCTCCACAAACATAGAGTAACCACATATCCAAAATGTAACCAAGAGTTACAAAAAGTTATGACTATTTGAATGGGGTATAAATTCACGAACAAAAATTTCTCCGTATTTCAACTGCATCAAAACTGAATTAAAAGAAATAACAACTCTTAATCAAAAATTATGAAACTTGGTAGAATGGTTGTGGACACATAGAAGAACCTAACATAAATATTTCAACTCAAGAATCCAGGTACTTAGAGAGTTATGCTAATTGGAATAGGATGCAGACTTTCAAACAGCAGTCGCGCTACTTCTCAACCATAGCGAGATTTTGCATTTTAATAAAATATCAAAAATTCTTAAAACTTATAAATTTGGAAAAATTTATGAACACATGTAAGAGCACCTACTGTAAAAATTTCAGCTCTAAAATCATCATAAAAAGAGAGTTATGATTTTTACAAGTCAAACATGTTAAAATTCAACCTAGCAGAAATTCTTTCCCCCAAACAGTTAGAAATGGAATTTATTAAAGTATCATACCACATCCAAATTAATGAAATTTGGTGGAGTTGTTTTGAACATGTATAAAAAGCTCTTGTAAAATCTTAGCTCTAAATTCCTTGTGATAATGAAGATACAAATTTTACAAGTCAACGTGTTAGATTCTACAAAGGGCGGTTTTTCTTTTCAAAACAACAACTTGATAGATTATTTTAAAATATCAAACCTCCTCCAAAACTCAAAAAATTTGGGGTTACCATTATGGACATAGTCAAGATACTACCATAAAAATTTCAATCTCAATTTCTATCATAGCACAAAGTTATGATCTTGTAAATTAAGCATGTTTAAATATTCAACAAAACATCAACTTTGCCTCTAACAGCGACTTCAACGAATTTATTAAAATATCAAATCTCTTCCAAAATTCATGAAATTTGGCATGAATATTAGAGATACAATCAAGAGGCTATCATAAAAATTTCAACCTCAAATTCTAACCTAGCACAAAGTTATGATTTTTCCTAATCAATTCATGTCAATCCTTCACAAGATCGAATCTTTATCCATTATTTAGCATCCTTAGCATAAGAATTAATTTTTAACCACATAATAATTCTCATTCATACTATCTAGCATCCAAATCAACAACTAGAACTCATCATACACACAAAAATTACAACAAGCATAGAGTTTAACGAAGTCACCCACATGAAGCTTTGATTTCTTCTCCTTGATTTCTTTGGCCTTCTCCTCCTAGATCCTTGCTCTTGTTTTCCAATCCTTGATTTCTTCTTCTCTACCTAAGCTCCATGAAAATATTTAGAAGTGTATAAATGCTAAAAATGAGAAAAAGATGATTTTTGGAAGTAGTAAAATTTTAGGGTTTTTAGAAAAATGAAAATGATTGGGTTTTCTCTTTTGAAAAAAAAATGAAAAATGGGGAGGTTGGCTGCCGGCCAATCTAGAGAAAATAAAGAGAGAGAGAGTGGGGGTTGAGAACGAGGGTGAGTGAGAGGGGGGGGGGGGGTATTTATATCCAAACTAGCACATGGTTTTAATAAATTGTTTAGGGTTGATATGGATAATTATAGCAAAATACATACACATGCATACTCATATCTACATTCATGACAAATGCATACACATCTCAAAAGAAAATATTTGTATGGTTGTATAAAAAATAATTTTATCAATATAGAAGAACTATACATTACGTCCCGATTATAGTTGAGACAAACATACAATTTATTTGAGAAATTATCCCAACTCCGGTTCAACAATTGTACTATTGTCGGGCTCGAAACATGTTAAGTAATATGTCCCAATACTTACTCAATTAAAACAATCGAGAAAAATCCATTAACACGTGCAAATTCTGAATTGTGCACGGGCTAAGGTACAAAATAGTTATATACTATTTTGCAGGATCTTACAATAATATTAGAGATATGGATAGAGATATACTAACCTCTCATGTGTCTACAGTTGCATCATGAAAAAAAAAATTCTTCAAGTGACAGAGTCTAAACCGATTACAGGAATCGCTGGATGCCGGATTCATTGGAGATGCTCGTGTGTACTGAAGATTAGGTGAAAGCTGAAGACATGACTTAAGGAAAAATAGTGGACACCTCAACAAGTGGAAGCAACTCACCTGAAGATCACGTCGGAGGGAAGTAGGAAATTTAGGGCGATGAGATCATAGGTTTAGGTTAAGTAGAGGTGCATGACAGTAGTCCATTGTCCTATCTTCAATCTAAAAATAGTGTAACATCCTAAATTTTTTTAGAATTTGTGATTTTACGTGTTTTGCACGTATAATTTCATATGCATTTTTCTAGAAAAATATTTCTTTATAGTTTGAGCTAGTAATTATTCTCTTTACTTTCCAAAGAGACTATTTTTTTTAAAAGCCTAATTTAATCATAGGCCAATTTGTCTCTTTGTAGCCCACATTAATTAATAAATTAATTAAATTAATAGAGCCCATGGTCTTTTGGCCCATTAGTAAGCCCATTTAATTTAATTCCTTTTTATTTTAGCCTACCTTGTAGTGTAGACTCAATTAATAGACAATTAATTTAATTAACATGAACAACTTGTAAATGGGGGACACTAGGGTGGCATGTGCATGCACTAGCCCATGCATTGCACACCTTTTGAGGGGTGGCCGGGTTGTATCAAAGAGGAGAGGGAGAGTGGATGAGGTGGAGAGGTGGTTACTCCATCATGGGAGGTTATGCCAACTCCCTAATTCATCTAGGCCCCTGATTCTTAACCACTTGATCTAATCCTAGCATTCTATTCTCACTAAAAATTTGTATAAATACCCCTCCCCCCTCCTACAATAGTTGTCTTTGCACCTAATCTATATCAAAAAGATGAAGAAATACAACTAGTGAGTAAAAGATTGAGAGAATAGTGAGTTCAAAAGATTGAGGGTTTCAAAATTGTGTGTTCTTTCCTCTATATTGGCCGGTATTTCTTCAAGAAGCAAGGGGAGGCTCGGCTTGCTTACCATACTAGGAGGAGACGTCAATTGGTGGCTCAAACTAGGATAAGAATGCCTCTTTTGATCATTCGAGGAGTTCTTAGGAGTTTCTTTTGTTTTCTCTCTAAATAAGGTGGGCAATTTTCTCCAACTTCTAAATAGTTATCATGGTAGGTTTGTGTTTTGATCATGTTAGAATAAACAAGAGAAAATATTGCTTTATGTTAGTGCCATGATTAAGGAGAAAAAATGGATCCATGTGAAATTGCATGGAATAAGTAGTAAAATTAAATTGAATGATGTGATTAGAAATATTGTTGTGGTTATTTGATATTACACTAGCATGTTAATTAAGAAAGAATAAAATCTCTTTATTGAAATGTTCATGTATGTGGGAAAATACAATATGAAGAAATGTGTTTATGTGAAAAGTGTGAATTATGAGAAATCTCCATGCTATGAAGTTAGATTGATTAAATAATTATGTATGTTGTTGTTAGTAAGATTGATTAAAGAATCCTAAAGTTGCATGCTATTTTGTTGGAAAAATGAACATTTTTGTAATTAGGACTAAGTCTAAGAAAAGATTGGATTTTTGTTGTTAATCAAGAAGGAAAGAAGAAACTTATTAGTTTAATAAAGAGAAACCCAATTATAATCGAGAAGTATCAAGTAGAAATTCTCTTTGGAAAAGAAGTAATTAATAGAACACATTGTTGCTTTTATGAACTTTTTGTATAAATAAAAGAGTAGTATTCGTATGAAAAATGAGAGTTAAATTTCTTTTAAAATCTTGAGTTACTGTATAAATTCCAAAATTTGGATTTTAGTTGCTGAACAGTCGACCGTACATGCGTTAACAGTCGACTGTCCTGACTATTTAGTTTTTGAGTTTTAAATCCTTGTAGAACAGTCGACCGATTATGCCTTAACAGTCGACTGCCCTGACTATTTTCGAGTTTTAAATCCTTGCAGAACAGTCGACCGACTATGCCTTAACAGTCGACTGTCCTAACTATTTTCGAGTTTTAAATTCTCGCAGAACAGTCGACCGACTATGCCTTAACAGTCGATTGTCCTGACTATTTGATTTTTCAAGTTTTAAATGTCTTTAGATAAAGAAAAATAAATGTATTGTTTAAAAGAGTTTGAACATAGATTTTTGATAATGGGAAAATCAAAAGTGTGATTTTAGATTTAGTATTGATAAAAAGAGAATAAGAATAATGTGGAAAGAATGAATTATGAATGTGACAAATGAAATTTATTCCATGCATGAAATTGTACATGAAAGTGAAATCAAATATCATTATGAATTATAAAAAGTCTTATGAATATGAATACACAGATGCTATGAACATGAAATGGAATTGAAAGCTAGAGGATAGCTAAGCCTTATACCGGCATTGAAAGATATTTTTGAGATCAGATATTGAATAGAAAAGACCAAGTTTGGTCATGTGGTTGATTGATGTTTAAGACCGGTATAGAGGAAAGAGTTAACTCTTGGAGTTGATTTTATTCATGATTCAAATAAACTAAGGACTAGATACATAGTAGTGATGTGACGAAAGTAAGAGAAAAACACGAGTATGAGGGACATCGGATTGGCGGTGTGAGAGTGATTCACAGATTTCCTGCTTGATGCGTCACGACACAACATGAGGACTACTTCGGAATTATCGTCCCGGTGGCGACGCTTGTGGGGTGTTTGGTGACTACAGATGGTGCCATCGTTCCATGACGGAGGCTGAATTGTCCATAGATTGCCTGCATGATGCGTAATGTCAGTGCGTGGGTTTCCCTTCCAAGTTGTCCAGACATGGGCTCGTAATTCATAGAACATCTAGGATACTTACCGTAGTTACCGTAGTAGTTTAAGTCATGTCATGGCGAGGGACTGAACCCTACAAGAAGAAGTACGATTAAGGGCTTGCCCTCGGACCTATGTAGTATGGGATGCATAGAATCCGAACAAGTGTGCATTAGTGTCATATAATATAAACAACTGTATTAAGGACTAAGTGCACAACACAACATGACTTCTATAGTATAGTGCCCGTAGTTTTGCTTGTGACAAGTATGTACTTTCTAAGTATGAGAAAATTGATGTTTTATATCCTTACGTCAGTTGAATGAACTGACGAGCCCACAGTTTCTATGCAGGATAAAGAAATTGACAAGATTAAAGTATGCATGCTGCTTAAAGAATGTTTCAAGTGTTGTACATTTTATTCATGTAAATAATTGTAAATTGCTTTCGTTGTTTAAATGTAAATTTCATAATTCAAGATGTAACTCTGATGTAATAAAAATTTTAATTTCCTTGTAAAATTGTACGAAGAAAAGTGAAACGATCCTGTGGAACTTCAGTAAGTTTTGGAATTCGGGGTGTTACAGAGTGGTATCAGAGCCACGCTTCCAAGTAGTACAAATTTATAAGGAACGACACCCTAGAGTGGATATTAGAGTTGTGTTGAGTCTAGAGATTTAAATGTAAGTCACTTACATTTGTGTTGCTCTATAATTTATGCTTCTCCTCCTCCTTTCTCTAAGATGGCAGACCACTTCGACCAGCTGGAGGTGATGACTGGCACATAATTGAGGAGCATTACTACCCCGGGCAGGCTGATTCTGACGAAGAAGATCCTGAAGAATTCGGAGAGGAATGGCCTGAGTCCTGAGAGATCACTCCACCTCCGGATTCATCTGATGATTCCTTCGATGAGGAAGAACCAGTTCCAAGTAGTCTCATTGTGTCTCTTCAGAGGCAGGTTGAGACTCAGAGGGAGAGAGTGGAGCTACTGCAGGCACAGTGTGCGAAGTGCAAGGAGAGCATTGCCATGCTCAGTCATCGTGTTTGGGAACTCGAGAAGAGGAAAACATGTACGATGTGCTGAAGGAGGAAGTGGTGGAACTACGGGAAGAGCTTTGAGAAGCCAAGAGGAACCGTAGGAACTAGAATGTTGTGTCTTCTTTCTGCTTTCATTTGATGTCAGAAATATTTTAAATTCGAATGTAGAAAGTTTGAAATTCAATGAAATGAAGAGTTGATTTAAATTCATGTTTTCTACTTCGAATTTAATGGATCTTTTGCATCAGAATATGGCCGGAAGAAGAGCTAGAAGCGGAGAAGGTCTGGACTTGGAAACGGAGTTAGCGAGGGTCTATCAGACACTCAATGTCATTGCCATGAATCAAAACCAAGAGAGGGTGCCTGTGAATCCAGTACCCGATGCAATCAAACTCGTGGAATCATTCAAACGGATGAAACCACCGATGTTTGAAGGGAAGTCAAACCCTGATGCTGTTGACAATTGGATCCGACAGATCGAGACTATCTTCGAAGTCTTGGAGACTCCGGAGGGCAGCAAGGTGAAGTTGGCCGCGCTGCAGTTTGAGAAGGATGCAGTTGTGTGGTGGCATTTGATGAAGCAGACGATGGGAGATATTGTCCTTGGCTGGGAGGAATTCTTGGAGGAATTCTGCAGTCATTATTTTCCATCAGACGTCCAGGAGAAGAAGGTCATGGAATTTCTGGCGCTGCAGCAGAGCGGCACATCGGTTAGGGAGTATGAGACAAGGTTCACTCAACTATCGAGGTATGCTCTCGAATTGGTGATGGACAAGGCGAAGAAGGCTCGAAAATTCGAGCATGGTTTGAGGCCAAGTCTGAGATCGCAGATGATACCCCCGGTATCAGGAGCTTTGACAAGTTGGTCAAATGAGCTGCAGCCACTGAGGCGGACATGGAGCAGTTCCATGCTGTTTAGAATCGGAGAGGCCCGCAGTTGCTGGAAATGTCAGGGGACAGCCACCGGCCCAAAGGTTCAAACTGACCGAGGCGAACACTGTCAGTGTAGCTGGGAGACCCGGGAATGCATGGGTGAGACCTCTGGTGGTACATTATTACAACTGTGGGGAGTCAGGTCATTACCGATCCCAGTGCCCTAAGCTACAGGACGTCGTCCATAAGGGACCAACTCAGCAGGCCGGGAAGAAGCCGTACTAACAGGGGTGAGTATTTACCTTGACTGAAGCTGATGCTGATGAGGTGGATCACGTCATCAATGGTATGAGGGAGAATGTTTAGGAGTGTTTTCTGTTGTTCTTCTTTTCCTGCCTATTTAGTAAACTGTTATGTAACGAGTGTGTGTTATGTAACAGGAGAACTTTATTTGAATGGAAAGAAAGCTGTTGTTTTGTTCGATACTGGGTCCTCTCACACTTTTGTATCACCTAAGTTTGGTAAAGTTTTGGGAGTTGAACCGAATGTCTTTCCAGGCAAGGTCTTAGCAGTAGCTACTCCATCAGGGGAGACTTTAACCATTGATTGGTACTATGCAGACTGCGAGATCGAGATTGGGGACAGAATTTTCGGGATTGATCTGATCGAGCTGAATGTCTTGGGAGTCGATGTTATCATTGCATTGATTTGATGTCGGTGTAGAGTGCAAGCATCGAGTGCAAGACTAAGGAAGTAACAGTGAAGGCTCCAGGAGGACCTGAAGTCACTTTCCAAGGGAAGAGGAGATATTCAAGCTTGGTTGCTGCTATCAGCAAGAAGAAGGGGATTCCTGTAGAGGTGTAGCAAATTCCAGTGGTTTGGGATTATCCGACCATATTCTTGGAAGATTTTCCTGGATTACCCCCGCATCGTGATGTAGAGTTCAGCATCACTATTCAGCCAAGGAGTGCACCTATTTCCAAGGCACCTTATAGGATGGTGCCTGTGGAACAGGATGAGATCAAACGGCAGATTGAGGAACTGTTGAAGAAAGGCTTTATTCAACCGAGTGCGTCACCTTGAGGAGCACTGGTGCTGTTGGTAAAGAAGATAGATGGTTCGATGAGGATGTGCATCGATTACCGAGTGCTGAATAAGGTCACTATTCAGAACAAGTATCCTATTCCCCGAATTGACGACCTATTCGATTGTCTACAAGGAGCAGTTGTTTTCTCCAAAATATATCTTCGATCAGGATACCATCAAGTTCGAGTGAAAGCTGAAGATGTGCATAAGACTGCATTCAGAACTCGACACGGGCATTATGAATTCTTAGTTATGCTGTTTGGAGTGACGAATGCACTTGCAATTTTTATGGATATGATGAACAGAGTTCTGAGGCCGTTTATTGATTCTTTCGTCGTGGTGTTTATCAACGATATTCTTGTGTACTCCAAGTCAGAGGAGGAGCACATGGAGCATCTGGCAGCAATTTTGAGGAAGCTTCAGGAGCATGAGTTGTATGCCAAGTTATCCAAGTGCAATTTCTGGAAATCTGAAGTTGCATTCCTAGGTCACATCCTTTCTAAGGAGGGAGTGGCAACTGATCCGCAGAAGATAGAGGCGGTGAAAGATTGGGCAAGGCCTACTATAGTGAAGGAAATCCGGAGTTTCCTTAGGCTAACTGGATACTACAGGAGGTTCATTCAGGGCTATGCTCAGATAGTCGTGCCACTCACTGGTCTGACCAAGAAGAATGTGAACTTCAAGTGGACTGAGCAGTGTGAGGCAAGCTTTCAGGAGTTGAAAGAGAAGCTGACTACTGCTCCCATTTTAGCTTTGTCTAGAGCAGGTGTTGAGAGTATGATGTCTACAGCGATTCTTCACATCATGGGCTTGGTTGTGTCTTAATGCAAGAAGGAAAAGTGGTCGCTTATGGGTCTAGGCAACTAAGACCACATAAGTAGAATTATCTGACTCATGATCTGGAGTTGGCTGTGATTGTCTTCGCCTTAAAGCAATGGATACATTACGTGTATGGTGAGAAGTTGAACATGTACTCGGACCATAAAAGCTTGAAGTACATCTATCAGCAGAAGGATCTGAATTTGAAGCAAAAGAGATGGCCAGAAGTACTTGAGGACATTCGTCCAGAGATTAAGTACCATCCTGGGAAGGCTAATATTGTTGCTGATACACTTAGCCGCAAGAGCAGCCTGGCTAGTTTGATTACAACTCAGAGGCAGCTTGTAGAGGATTTTGATCCGGCTGGTATTAAAGTTATGCAAGGCTTGGGATCATCTTTAGCTCAGTTAAGGCTCTAACCAACGCTGAATGAAAGGATTATCGCAAGTCAGAAGGAAGATGCAGAGATTTAGAAGATGAAGGGGCAGGTTGGTGCTGGCAGGTTGGCAGAGTTTCAGATCAGGGATGAAGTGTTGTGGTTTGGAGAGAGGCTGTGTGTTCCGGATCAAGCAGAATTGTGGGAGAGTATTCTTTAGGAGGTGCATGCTACTCTTTTGTCTGTACATCCTGGGAGTACCAAGATGTATAAGGACATTAAGCAACATTTCTGGTGGTCAGGTCTAAAGCAGAATGTGGCTGAGTTTGTGGTGAGGTGTGAGATCTGTCAGCAGGTCAAAGCCGAGAATAAGAAATCCGAAGGTCTATTGCAACCGTTACATATTTCGGAATGGAAGTGGGATAACATCGGTATGGATTTCATCATGGGTTTGTCCAAGAGTTCAAAGGGCAATGATGCGATTTGGGTCATAGTCGATCAACTAACCAAGTCTACTCACTTCTTGGCGATGAAACTCACTTCGTCGATGGACAAGTTGGCCGAGCTCTTTGTTGGAGAGATTGTCAGGCTTCATGGTGTTCCATTAACTATTATTTCTGATCGAGATGTGCGGTTTACTTCGCATTTCTGGAGGATTCTTCAAACTACTCTGGGTACCAAGACGGATTTCAGCACTGCTTTTCATCTGCAGACCGATGGACAGACCGAGAGAGTCAACCATATTCTTGAGGATATGCTTCGGTGTTATGTACTAGACTTTGGAGGTAGGTGGGAAAGGCAACTAGCTCTGGTAGAGTTTGCCTACAACAACAGTTTTCAGACTAGTATCGGGATGGCGCCGTACGAAGCTCTGTATGGCAGGAGGTGTAGAACACCTGTTTGTTGGTTTGAAGTTGGGGAGCGGCAGATGTTTGGGCCTGAGATTGTGCAGCAGACCTCTGAAAAGATCGATCTGATCAGGAAGAGATTGGTGGATGCTCATAGTAGGCAGAAAAGCTATGCAGACAACCGGAGGAGGGACCTTGAGGTCGAGGTTGGTGACTTTCTGAAGGTTTTACCTAGCAAGGGTGTGATTCGTTTCGACACAGGCGTGTAATACCCCGCAAAAATAGCATATGGCTATTTGGCATCGTAATCGGTGCGCAATTGAGAATTGCACGCGATTATGTAATTTTCTAATAACAATTGATTGTTATTGAGAAATATCAGACATATTGTTTATTTTATTTTGTACTTTTGAAGAATTATTACGAGGTAGTTTTAATGTATTTTGTATTGTTTATATTATTAAAGTAAAGTTTTGGGGTTTATTTGAAATATATTGAGACTTAGGGGGCTTATGGGTAATATTCCCTTACATTAATAATTATCTATCTATTTATTTATTTACTTTTTTTATAACCCCCCCCCCCCCCCACCTTCTCCTTCCTTCTCCATTTCTTTCTTTCTCCCGTTTCCTTCCCAGCCGAAAGAAACCCACCGAACCCATCGGCTCTCTCTCTCTGCTCAAATCCACCTCATTTCTCTGTGGTTTTCAAATTAAATCGAGGGATAGACTAAGTGAAGGGTCCTTTACCTCGTGGTGGCATCGGATTTTCGAAAGGATTCCAGGAAGGTAAACCCTAGATTTTATTATTGTATGAAATTTAGTGTGGTTAATTTCTTTTGAGTAGGAGTATTATGGTAGAGAGATTTGGAGATGTTACGAGTAGTAAAGGCGAGAAATTAGCAAGTTATTAGAGAATTTGTAAGTTGCTAATAAATTAGGGTTTTGGGTTTATAAAGGGGGAGTATATATATGAAAAATTGTCTCTTTTATAGTAATAGAAATTTTGTTGAGACATTAGGTTATTTTAGGGGTGATTTTAGTTATTGTTTGAGGGATAAAAATCCCATAGGATTTTTAATATCCCGTGCTTCGCACGTGTGCATCCCATGCATTTAAATTAAACGCCGGCGGGATGTTAGGATTTATGTTATTACTATGTGTGACTGGTTTGCATGATTTGAGTTTTAATTGCTTTGAAAATTAATGATAGGATATATTAGCGACATTGGATGCGGGGAGGCATGGTGGCACTTCAAGTCTTCGTGGGTATTTTGTGAGTATGATCTCATTTATTTTATGTACATAGTATGTTATGAAGACTTAAAGTACGATTTGCTGTGTATTTCCGATTTCGTATCTTAGTGTAGCATGGGTGTTTTGAGCTAAGAATTTGTGTGGACACTCTTGTATGTGTCCACAACTATAGTTAAACTTCATAATTTTTCTAGGTCGTTTGATACCTTAACAAACTTGCGGAGTGCAGCTGGTCTGAAAGGACAGAGCTGAAGCCGACTGCTTTAGACTGAAGTCCAAAAGGTCATAACCAATTGTATGGGTATGATCTTGTTATGAACTTTTGAGAGTAGCTTTTGGTATGAGTTTATTTGATGATTCTCAAGTTTTAGAAATTCTAGAGTTCATTCGGTGAAGATGAGAATTTGGGAACTATCGTTAAGAATTTGGGAAATTGACCAACCAGAGGGTCGTAGTAGAGAGTCATAACTTTCTAACCCATCTGGAGTTTTGTAATTCCAGTTTATAGGTTGAGAGTTATGATTTTCCAAAGATGGAACTGGTGTATCCCAGGCATTCAATAAATGCTTGTGTGATATTTGGAATAGTGTTATTAGCTTTTGTGATCGGTTTGAATGATTTGAGTTTTAATTGCTTTGAAATTTGATGATAGGACATACTAGCGACTTTGGAGGCGTGGTGGCGCTTCGAGTCTTCGCGGGATATTTTGTGAGTATGATTATGCTAAATATATGTCTTAGACGGTTTTGGAGCAATCCTGGTTTAATTCGGCCAAATGGAGTTTTAATTTAAAATACGGAAAGTTCTTATTGTTAAAAGTTGTTATATGGTAAATTGTTGTGTATATGGTGAATTCTTAGCTTGTGGGAGAGTTTGGAGAATTTTGATTATCGTTGTATGATAAGTGGAATGCTAAGAAAGATAGTTGTATGGTAAAGAACAACTCATTTTTATATGAGCTTGTTAAGAAGCATGTTTACGAGGATAAGTTGGAAATTTCTTGCTCTGAAATGGTTAAGGAATTGGGAAATTGACCAACTTGGGAGTTGTAGTAGGGAGTCATAGCTTTCTAACCCATCTGGAATTTTGTAATTCCAGTTTATAGGTTGAGAATTACAATTTTCCAAAGATGGAATGGATCCATTCTCAGTTAAGGTATTTTGGCTAAGTAAACCAGTTTCTCTCTGTTTGTGCACCTGATGAAACTTAGTGCTTCCAAGAACTCAAATGATAGAATCTGAAAGAGGTGTTCGACTAGGAAGTTGAAGTAGACACTCCCACCTTTCCATAGCACCCGGAATCGAGAAATTCCGATGAGTGAGCAAACTTTTATGATATTGGAAAGGGTGCAGCGAGTGTAAGAAGAATATACTATTGAGAGTATATGAGGTTTTATAGTATCAAGTAATTCTGTATTGCGTGTTGGAAGTTATGGACGTTGCAAGTTAGCAACATGTTGTTTAGACTAAACTTCAAGTTTAAGTTAACTCGGGGACTTGAGCTCTTAAATATTTGAGAGAGCCGCCCACTAGGGGATTGCTGTGGATCTCCTACCCTTCTAGAAGTCTGATTGTGTTGCACTCCAATGAGCATAGCTTGGGTCACAGTTACTGCTTTTTCTTGAACTATTTTATCAGACAATTAATGGGGAACCCTCTGCATGGCGCAATATGGTGATCATGAGCTAACAAGTTTTAATGATGTTTTAGCATTTTCACTTGGAACTTATCAAAGATAAGTTCCGGTGCTTAATACTCATGGTGGACATGAGTGAGTTGGGATATAGCTCTGGTCAGTTTGTGTTTGGTGTCTCGATGCCTGAGTCTGTCAACGGTCAGGAATTGATGGTTATGTGTGTGCTTACCTTCGTTCTGAGAGTTAGCACTAGGTGGTGATACTATGGGGTTGTCTCTTCCTGTCATTAGGGATACGTGTTGCGGGCGTATCTTGCACTGTTGATTCCTGAAGTACCATGGTAAGAACGGGATGCTAATATCCTGGCGGATAGGGGGTTTTTAGACCTTCTAGGCCGTCATGTTCTATGTTGGTGGACACGAACGGATCATAAAGTATCTTCTGCGCAATGGATATGCATGCATGTATATCTGTAAGTTCGTCACAGCTTTCGAGGAGGGTCTGATGCAATGATTATTGGTGACAATGGGGTAGCACCCCGAAGTATTTCTGTTATTTATCTCCTCAACTATATCATACTATCAGGAACAGGAAGTAGACCAAATTAGAATACACTGCATAGCGAGGGTTCAAATCCCTGAACTGGAGAAACGGCTTGATCTGGGCCACATGTAGTATGGGATGCATGTGTGTCCAGAGTCTTGCTGACATTAGATTAAGTGCATCTGTTCTATACTTTGTATTGTTGCATTAGACTTAGGTCATGGCATACACGAATACTAGGAATTTAGGATACTCGTCTAACTTCCATTCAATATGAATTATGAGTGTGAAAGTGATGTATTGTGAAGACGTGATGATATATGTTGTAAGAAATAAATGAATGCGATGTTATGTATTATGAGATTGGAAAAGAATATAAGTCGTGAGTCTATAATTGCAAATGAATGGTAAACGAGGTGCAGTTTATGTGAAAGTAGAGTTGTGTGAATGTAAAGCCTTATGGGAAAATAAAGCTTTAGGAATATTTGCATAAGGCGTAAAGTGATGGGCCTTAAGCGACTAATTTGGAAATGATTTCCAAACTAAAGATAAGTATGTTGTGAGCGGGTATGGATATGCATACAGGAAATGACTCGGAGAGTATTTGATGTGAATTTCCATTTATGATGTTTACATGTTCAGGTTTATCTTGATATTTGTAAGTTCGTTCTGTTTTACTTATAAAGTTTAATCTATTTGCTTATTTAGTAAATTATACTCACACCAGAAATGACTAACCCCTTAGTATTTGGGGGGTTAGGGAGTCTCTGGACTACCCTAGGCCCCTACTGTTACAGGTCCTCAGCGGTGCAGAGGTGAGGTGTAGATTCTGTGGAGTGGAGCTTCATTTTACAATTGTTGTTTAAGGTTTATTTATGTGAATAGTGAAATTTATGCTTTAAATTGTATTTTTGATGTATAAGTATGTGGATGATGATGATGAGTATAGTGTGGAGTGGCATATTATGTTGTTAACTCGTACCCACCTCGTTGTGGAGTACTGGGCCCTGTGGTATGGTTTATAAGTTATTTTCTAAAACCTTACTACGTTTTCAAAGGAATTTATGATTTTTAATTGATATTTGATATTCTATTATGAGTTTGGCCCCCAGAGCATATATATATATTGCCTGTGTAATTCTGCTCATTTTGGCCTGGGGAGCCCGTGATATTATTGCCTGTGATGTGAGCTACAGAATTTAGAGCAGAATTCCGTAAGCTTTTTGTGTTTCGGGGCAGAGATTTCAGGAAAAACTCTGCCCGATTTTTCTTTGAAATATAACTATCTTAGTTTATGTTTAAAGTGATATAGAAATTGAAAGAATTGAATTTGGAGTCAAAAAGGGGGACGTTACAGTTTCCCATGTTAAATTGCTATTTGTAATTATCGTGTAATAACTCTGATGGAAATAAAGGTGTTTTAAATTTCCGTGCAATTTACCGTGGTGAGATGCATTTGAAGGCAAAGATTTTGGTTATGTCATGGATGTCCGGTAATGGGGATCCGGGGCGTTACAGTTGGTATCAGAGCTGACTTCAAATTGTAATCTAACACAGTAGGAAATTAAAGTCTTAAAGTGCCAGGTTAGAGGCAGGATGGTGATCAGATAGTTCGAGCAATCGATATATATATCTGCGACTCCTCTTTAACCAAGATTGAACTCGTTTGCATTTTGTAGAATAGCATTTGAAGATATCTTCATCATTCATGTGTCAGTAGCGGCAGATGAACCAATACCTACAGATGGATCGACGTCAGTGATAGAAGAAATAATGGAATTCCACAACAGGCTGAGAATGGAAAAGGACTCACCCCCCATCATCAAGTCCAACCGTGGAGCAACAGATTGCACACCTGAAGGAAGAACAAAAGCAACTTCCATCATATGTGACCCGCTTACAGGACCATTGGAAGGGACCCCATGAAGACTTTTCGATATGCTACTTCCTTGATGAATAACTTTCCTTCTAATTAAAAGCTTAGTATCGGCAGATATGATGATCATAAATCATATGGTAGCGCTTTACAACTTATGATTATGATCTTTCATATATCTGAACCAGTCTCAGTGTACTTCATTTTACTAATGAGCTTGGTGCAGTCGTGCTCAGTAGCGGCTAGTCTGTAACCAGACATCAATGGAGGCAAACCTGCAACTGGATGTCGGAAGGAAAATCTGCAACCAAATGTCCAGAAGGCAAATCTGCAATCGGATGTCGAAAAAGACAATTCATAACCTGATGTGCAGGTAACAAGTCTGCAATTAAATGACAAGTGAGGGAGAATAGTATCACAAAAGTTGAGAACGATAACGCCACACCAACAAGCTCAATACCGAGGCTAGAATTCGCGTCATACCAAGGAAGGCCCTGGTAGAAATTAGCGTAAACTAGACGCCATCACTAGGAACTAATCAAGACTGAGGTCGAGGAAGGATCTGTCAATGATCAACCTAATCATTCTCAGAAGCGGTAGGGTTCTCCAAGATCAACTTATGATTGAACAGCCACCAGGAGCACGCCAAGGAGGAAATCTCGCTCAGATAGAGGGCAATCGTGTTAACATTTCAGTCAGGTCACCAAAGGGAGCTTCTCAGGGGCTGAAGCGGCAATGCGTGACTTCGTCCTTTCTAAGGACGGAGTGGTCACCAACCAACAGGAGTCATAATCAAGGAATAAACCAACATCGCTCGTAGACAAGAATAGAGCAAGGTAATGCAGCCATTGGCTACTCTAAAGCAGGAGCAGAAGGATGCCAGCATCAAATTCATGGTGGGTCTGTCTAGAAGGCTGAATGACAACAGTTCAACTTGGTAGAAGACCAGTTTTTCGAGAATATCACTCGAGGAACTGGAGATGGTTCAGGAAAATGTCTCGTGAACCAGTGATGTTTGTGTTTTGTTTTCCTCTCCACTAGCAGCGTTCTGAGGATAGAACGATTCTAAGGAGAGAGTGGTGTAATACCCTGCAAAAATAGCATATGACTATTTTGCATCGTAATCGGTGCGCAATTGAGAATTGCACGCGATTATGTATTTTTTTAATAACAATTAATTGTTATTGAGAAATATCAGACATATTGTCTACTTTATTTTATACTTTTGAAGGATTATTACGAGGTAGTTTTAATGTATTTTGTATTGTTTATGTTATTAAAGTAAAGTTTTGGGGTTTATTTGAAATATATTGAGACCTGGGGGGGCTTACGGGTAGTATTCCCTTACATTATTAATTATCTATCTATTTATTTATTTATTTATTTTATAAACCACCCCCCCCCCCCACCCACCCACCTTCTCCTTCCTTCTCCATTTCTTACTTTCTCCCGTTTCCTTCCCAGTCGAAAGAAACCCACCGAACCCATCAGCTCTCTCTCTCTCTCCGCTCAAATCCACCTCATTTCTCCGTGGTTTTCAAATTAAATCGAGGGATAGACTAAGTGAAGGGTCCTCTACCTCGTGGTGGCATCGGATTTTCGAAAGGATTCCGAGAAGGTAAACCCTAGATTTTATTATTGTATGAAATTTAGTGTGGTTAATTTCTTTTGAGTAAGAGTATTATGGTAGAGAGATTTGGAGATGTTAGGAGTAGTAGAGGAGAGAAATTAGCAAGTTATTAGAGAATTTGTAAGTTGCTAATAAATTAGGGTTTTGGGTTTATAAAGGGGGAGTATATATATGAGAACTTGTCTCTTTTATAGTAATAGAAATTTTGTTGAGACATTAGATTATTTTAGGGGTGATTTTAGTTATTGTTTGAGGGATAAAAATCCCATAGGATTTTGAATATCCCATGCTTCGCACGTGTGCATCCCATGCATTTAAATTAAACGCCGACGGGATGTTAGGATTTGTGTTATTACTATGTGTGACTGGTTTGCATGATTTGAGTTTTAATTGCTTTGAAAATTGATGATAAGATATATTAGCGACTTTGGATGCGGGGAGGCATGGTGGCGCTTCGAGTCTTCATGGGTATTTTGTGAGTATGATCTCTTTTATTTTATGTACATAGTGTGTTATGAAGATTTAAAGTACGATTTGCTGTGTATTTCCGATTTCGTATCTTAGTGTAGCATGGGTGTTTTGAGCTAAGAATTTGTGTGGACACTCTTGTATGTGTCCACAACTATAGTTAAACTTCATAATTTTTCTAGGTCGTTTGATACCTCAACAAACTTGCAGAGTGCAGCTGGTCTGACAGGACAGAGCTGAAGCCGACTGCTTTGGACTGAAGTCCAAAAGGCCATAACCAATTGTATGGGTATGATCTTGTTATGAACTTTTGAGAGTAGCTTTTGGTATGAGTTTATTTGATGATTCTCAAGTTTTAGAAATTCTAGAGTTCGTTCGGTGAAGATGAGAATTTGGGAACTATCGCTAAGAATTTGGGAAATTGACCAACCAGAGGGTCGTAGTAGAGAGTCATAGCTTTCTAACCCATCTGGAGTTTTGTAATTCCAGTTTATAGGTTGAGAGTTATGATTTTCCAAAGATGGAACTTGTGTATCCCAGGAATTTAATAAATGCTTGTGTGATATTTGGAATAGTGTTATTAGCTTTTGTGATCGGTTTGAATGATTTGAGTTTTAATTGCTTTGAAATTTGATGATAGGACATACTAGCGACTTTGGAGGCGTGGTGGCGCATCGAGTCTTCGCGGGATATTTTGTGAGTATGATTATGCTAAATATATGTTTACTATTATGATAAAATCTTAGGCGGTTTTGGAGCAATCCTGGTTTAATTCAGCCAAATGGAGTTTTAATTTAAAATACAGAAAGTTCTTATTGTTAAAAGTTGTTATATGGTAAATTGGTGTGTATATGGTGAATTCTTAGCTTGTGGGAGAGTTTGGAAAATTTTGATTATCGTTGTATGATAAGTGGAATGCTAAGAAAGATAGTTGTATGGCAAAGAACAACCCATTTTTATATGAGCTTGTTAAGAAGCATGTTTACGAGGATAAGTTGGGAATTTCTTGCTCTGAAATGGTTAAGGAATTGGGAAATTGACCAACTTAAGAGTTGTAGTAGGGATTCATAGCTTTCTAACCCATCTGGAATTTTGTAATTCCAATTTATAGGTTGAGAATTATGATTTTCCAAAGATGGAACGGATCCATTCTCAGTTAAGGTATTTTGGCTAAGTAAACCAGTTTCTTTCTGTTTGTGCACCTGATGGAACTTAGTGCTTCCGAGAACTCAAATGATAGAATCTGAAAGAGGTGTTTGACTAGGAAGTTGAAGTAGACACTCCCACCTTTCCATAGGACCCGGAATCGAGAAATTCTGATGAGTGAGCAAACTTTTATGATATTGGAAAGGGTGCAGCGAGTGCAAGAAGAATATACTCTTGAGAGTATATGAGGTTTTATAGTATCAAGTATTTCTGTATTGCGTGTTGGAAGTTATGGACGGTTCAAGTTAGCAACATGTTGTTTAGACTAAACTTCAAGTTTAAGTTGACTCGGGGACTTGAGCTCTTAAATATTTGAGAGAGCCGCCCACTAGGGGATTGCTATGGATCTCCCTACCATTCTAGAAGTCTGATTGTGTTGCACTCCGATGAGCGTAGCTTGGGTCACAGTTACTGCTTTTTCTTGAACTATTTTATCGGACAATTAATGGGGAACCCTCTGCATGCCTCATTGTGGTGATCATGAGCTATCAGGTTTTAATGATGTTTTAGCATTTTCACTTGGAAGTTAGATAAGTTCAGGTGCTTAATACTCATGGTGGACATGAGTGAGTTGGGATATAGCTCTGGTCAATTTGTGTTTGGTGTCTCGATGCCTGAGTCTGTCAACGGTCAGGAATTGATGGTTATGTGTGTGCTTACCTTCATTTGATTTGTCAGTGCGTGGGATTCCTCTCCAGGTTGTCTGGATATGGGCTTGTATTTCATAGAACATTTAGGATACTTACCATAGTTACCATAGTAATTTAAGTCATGGCGAGGGACTGAACCCTACAAGATAAAGTACGATTAAGGGCTTGCCCTCGGACCTATGTAGTATGTGATGAATAGAATCCAAAAAGTGTGCATTAGTGTCATATAATATAAACAACTATATTAAGGACTAAGTGCACAGCACAACACGACTTCTATAGGATAGTCCCCGTAGTTTTGCTGTGACAAGTGTGTGCTTTCTAAGTAGGAGAAAATTGATGTTTTATATCCTTGCGTCAGTTGAATGAACTGACGAGCCCACAGTTTCTATGCAGGCTAAAGAGATTGACAAGATTAAAGTATGCATGCTGCTTAAAGAATGTTTCAAGTGTTGTACATTTTATTCATGTAAATAATTATAAATTGCTTCCGCTGTTTAAATATAAATTTAGTAATCCAAGATGTAACTCTGATGTAATAAAAGTTTTAATTTCCTTGTAAAATTGTACGAAGAGAAGTGAAAAGATCCTGTGGAACTTCGAATTGAGTCTGTTTTGGAATTCGGAGTGTTATAAATAGGCTACCTCGAACTCTAGATTATCCCCTTAAACATGTAATTCAATAAATTTGTATGATTTTTATGTTTTTATTACATGTATTTTTATAAAAACTTATTCCAAGTTGAAATGAATAATATTTACAATTTCGTTCGCTCTTATACATGTTCTACATATATCTCTTTTTTTGGAGTAAAAAAAAAACAAAATAAAAACAAAATAATTTAAAAATAAAAGATACCGGGCTAACCCGGATCGGCCCGTCCCAGGTCAATTTAGACCCGTAGGGGTTTGCAGGTCGGTTCAGGTTGAGTTTTTGAAGCTCGAACCTAGTTCGGACCAACCCGGGTTTTGACCCAACCCGGCCCGGGCCCATCCCTTACCGGGCAAACCTGTCGGGTTAGGGCCTGGCCCGAATGCCAACCCTACTAAAACTACAGTGGATTCTTTTATACTTGAAAAACAACTTCAGAGTATGGACTTAGTGGAAATGGTGAACATATAGTGTTGGTGCTGCCATAAAAAGAATCAATCTCCTGTTCGATCATCAATGATGTGGTATAAATGATGTGGCCCAATCAGGGCCGACAGATCTCCTCAGATTCCGCTCAACCCAGATCATTAGGTCAACAGGTCCAACGAACCTTCTACCACTTCAGGTCCACAGACAAACGGGCCCAGTCCATCAGGGTCAGGAACCCGTTTCCCCTGCCTATAAATACCAGGCCCCCTCCTTACTTTAGAAGGTAATCAAAATTTCTTCACCTGAACCCTAGCTGCTTAGTCTCTTTTCAGCGACTGACTAGATTGTCGGAAGGCCTGTCATCGGAATTTCTCCCGGTGTTTCTAGGCCTTTTGTAGGTACCCCAGCCATCCGAGCTCTAGCAGCTCTTTTGAGCCGACCTAAAGAAACCAACCCGAGTTGAGGTCGAGATCCTTCCCTTCCACTTCAAAAATTACAAGAACTCACACCTGTTGCTCCCGCACTGAAAACAAGCAGCATCAGGTTGGTACCGTCTGTGGGAACCGACTGACTCGATCCTAAGCTCTGATCTCTCTTGAACCCGAGCCCTCCCATGGTTCCCAAAGCCAGAAGAGCCTTCACCGCTGGACGTAGTTCAAACCTCCTCTCTCAAAGCCATGTGAACACTCAGGGATCTAACCGACCACCAGGCAATGGTACGACGGGACCGGGTCCGAGCGCCTCTCGCTTGGTTGCCAGAGACTTATGGCATATCATCAACCACCGGCAGCTCATGAGCGACCTTCATTTTCAGCTCAGCTGATCAAGGAGTCGGGCGGTTCCTTTCGAACCAGCTCCGACTCATAGCATTCTCCCATCCTGAAGAAAAGAGCACAACCACAGCCACTCCCTTAGAACAGGCTCTAGTCACGAGAGCCGAGTTTCAAGATTTTCAGAACGAGATCCTCCGAGCCCTTAGAGGCAACCCCGGATTCGAACAGAAAATTTTCGATCCAAGGCGCGAAGAGGGTCGGGGTCCCGAGTCTCACGGTTCATCCTAGCCACCGTGGCAGAACGAAGCTGTCCTCCACTGCCTCTAGGAGATGGAGAATCGCCTCGCCCGCATTACGAGGGAGGACCACAAACTAGACGGGCGCATTAGCCAAGCTGATCCTCGTTCTACCCCCAAATGCTAGAAGCTAAGATTCCCAGGAATTTTAGGCTGCCTCAGTTCGAGACCTACAATGGCGAGAGTGATCCAGCTGATCATATGGAAGGGGTCAAAACCCTCATGATTATTCACAGTGGATCGGATCCTCTCCTATGTTGTGCCTTCCCTGCCATCCTGTGTGGCCCAGCTCGAGAATGGTTCTCAAAGCTTGCCCTCGGTTCGGTAATCTCGTTAGACCAGCTCAAAGCAAACTTTCTTGCCCACTTTTTAACCAGTCGAAAGGTCAAGAAGATGAGTGCTTCTCTTCTGGACCTCAAGCAGAAGGAAGAAGAGCCCCTTCGTGACTTTGTGCAGAGGTTCACGACCGAAGCCAGGGCGGTCTCGTCCCTTGATGCCAGTGTCGCCTCGGCGGCCTTTCGGGACAATGTTCACCAAGGCCAGTTGAAGGCTTCTTTGGCCAAGAAACCACCTCTAGACTTCCCCGACCTACTCATCAGGGTTGAAAAGTACATCCAGGCCGAGGAGGCCCTCACCCTAAAGGCCTGAAAGAAACCCTAGGCAAGGGGAATAGGAAGACCAAAGAGTCTGAGCCCCTGAAGAAGGCCTAGAAAGATGTGACTGCCCATAAATGCTCTCCGTCGGTCCCCCGCTTCGAGAGATACACTCTGCTGACCTAAAACGTGTCGGCCATCCTCCGGGAGATCGAGGACAAGGAAATCGTCCGCCTTCCTCCCTGTCCTAACAGCAACAAGAAGAGGGACCAGATTTTCTACTATCACTTCCAACAGGACAACGGGCATGAGACGGTTATTTTTTGTGCCCTCAAAGACGAAATCGAAGCCCTCATCCAGAGGGGGTACTTGAGGGAGTTGACTCGAATCAACGCCAGGGACCAGAGGGATCCATGGCCATCACCTCCTCTTCGAACCATCAGTAGGCGGCCCGAGCCCGAGCCTGAGCTCGAGGATGTCGGTGCGCCGGCCATCCTTCACTATGTCCACGGCGGGCCTATGGGGGGGGGAACGAACACCTCCCGCAAAGCTCGTTCGAGAAGTGAACTCGGTCCGTAACTATCTTCCCTCGCGAACCAGAGGCTGGCGGTCTCATTCTCCAACGAAGATCTCGAAGGCATCCAACTTTCCTATTGTGATGCCCTGGTGGTCAGCCTCGGCATGGTAAACCACGAGGTCTAACGTATCCTTGTTGACAACAGGAGTTCGTTCAACATCTTATTTCTGGCCGCATTCGAAAGCCTTAAGCTCTCCCGCAAAAGGTTGAAGCCGGCGGGGTACACCCTTCATGGGTTCTCTAGCGTCCCTGTCCAAATCGAGGGAACTGTCATACTTGACGTGACCGCCAATATGGCCCCGACCCTTCGGGCCAAAGCGATGGACTTCATGGTGTTCAATATCAAGGCGCTGAGTAGCGGTGAGTTGGTAAGGTAGGCTTTAAGCTGGTCAAACGCCTCTGGTTGATAGGTTTCCCACTCAAAGTTTTTTGCCCTCCGAAGGGCCTTAAAGAATGAGAGCGACTTCTCTCCTGACTTGGAAAGGAAATGGTCGATGGCCGCCAGTCGCCCCATGAGTCTTTGGACTTCTTTGATGTTTCTTGGACGGGCCATGTTGAGGATGGCTTGAATCTTTTCGGGGTTCGCCTCGATGCCGCGCTGGCTCACCAAAAATTCAAGAAACCTTCCCTAGGAGATGCCGAAGGCACATTTAGAGGGGTTGAGTCTCATGTTGTGAGATCGCAGGACCCCAAAAGCCTCTTCGAGATTCAAGCCAGAGGAAAAAGGGTAATCCAGGTAAAGGAAGAAGGGTCTGCACGTGTTCCGTACCAGAGTCTGGCAAACCCTTCTTCCTCTGCCTAGCCACTACAGAACACACGCTCAGTGCTGTGTTGGTTAGAGATGAAGACAGGGTGTAGAAGCCCATCTATTATGTCAGCAAGGTCTTGCACGATGCCGACGTCCGATACCTCAGGGCGGAAGAGATTTCCTATGATTTGGTGATGGCCGTGCGGAAACTCTGATTCTACTTTCAGGCCCACTCCGTCTGCATCCTTACAGATCAACCTCTGAAAGTGGTCCTCGATAAGCCCGAGAACTCTAGCCGCTTAATCAAGTGGTCAATAGAGCTCAGCCAGAATGACATCAGCTACCATCCTTGGACGGCCAACAAAGTCTAGGCTCTCGCATAATTTATTACCGAATGCACCATTCCCGAGTCCCCCGAAATTTTGGAGGACGCCCCGGAATGGGACGTATATGTGGAAGGATCATCATGCGAGGTAGGGAGCAGAGCTGGCGTCATCCTTAGGGGCCCCGTCGACTTCGTCCTCCAGTATTCTCTTCGACTCAATTTTCCGGCCACGAACAATGAGGCAGAATATGAAGCCTTGATTGTGGGATTCACACTGGCCTACTAGGCAGGGGCAAGATGAATACGGGTCTTCAGTGATTCCCAGCTCATGATCAATAAGATCACCGGGGAGTACGAAGCCAGTGACCACAGGATGACCCGGTACTTGACACGCGCAAAACATCTTTTGGAGGTCTTCGAGCCGGCGGAGGTCTGAGGCATCCCCAGAGAACAAAACTGTCACACCGATTCCTTGTCCAAACTCACATCATCATCCCTCAAAGGATTAGACTGCACAGTCCTAGTCGAGGTCCTCCTCAAACCCAACATCGAAGTATCTGAAGTCTTTTGTCTCGCCTCCGACGAGCAAGCCGAGACATGGATGGATTCTATACAAAACTTCCCTACCACCAGCGAGCTACCGCAGGACGTGCCGCAGCACGGACTACAAGAATTCGGTCCGAAAGGTTTACCTTGATTGGGCACGTACTCTTCAAGCGCTCCGACACCAAGGCTGACGAGAGACCTTATCTCCATTGTCTAAAACCAGTTGAAGCTAAGTATGCTCTGGAGGAGATACACGAAGCGATTGGCAGATGTCACATGAGCAAGGTCCCTGGCCCGACAAGCGCTCAACCATGGCTACTACTGGCCCAGTATGCTGTAAGACGCTCAAGACCTAGTAAAAGGGTGCGGCTCCTGCCAATGGTTCTCTCCTATCTGACGCTCGCCCCAAGCCGAACTGAAATCACTCGCCAGCCTTACCCCCTTTGCCATGTGGGGGATGGACCTATTCAGCCTCTTTCCACAGGTGACCGGCCAAAGGCGATTCCTCATCGGAGCCGTCGACTACTTCACCAAGCGGGTCAAGGCAGAACCGCTAGTCACGATCACGGAGCATCAAGCCCAACAATTCTTCTGGAAGCACATCATCTGTCGGTTCGGCATCCCGCACGTGCTAGTTACCGATAATGAAAACCAGTTCGCCAGCAAAATTTTCGAAAGTTTTGTGAAGACCTTAGTATTTGACAGCGCTTCTCATCAATCTCTCACCCCCAATCAAACAGCCAAGCGAAAAATACTAACTGAAAAATTCTTGATGGTCTCAAAAAATGGCTGGACCAATCGGCCAAGGGTCTCTGGGTCGAAGAGTTATCAAGCGTCCTCCGGTCACACCGAACTACAAAGAGAATCCCAATCGGCGAGTCCCAGTTCAAGATGGCATACGGAACCGAGGCGGTCATCGCTCTGGAAGTCAGCCTCCCCTCGCCTAGGTACATGGGCTTCGACAAGGAATCAAACTCAAGCGACCTCAGGGCGAACCTGGACCTCATTGACAAAGTTCAGGAAAGATCCGCCATTCGGGGGGCCATATATCAGCAGCAAGTTGAGAGGCTTTACAATAAGAGAGTTCTCCCGACCAACATCAAGGAAGGGGACCTCGTACTCAGAAAGCTAGTAATCTCCCAATCCATAGTCAGAGGCAAGCTCGTCCCCAATTGGGAAGGCCCGTATAAGGTCTCCCAAGTGGTACATCCCGGTACTTACCGACTCGAAGACTTGGGGGGTAGGATGGTTGAGAGGCTCTGGAACGCGGAGCACCTCATCAAGTTTCAAGAAGGAAGTGAGGGAGAGTCCACTATTGTAATGGGCGCTACACACCAATTTTCTTGTAAACAAACAATCATGATATAAAGGAAGGAGATTTTGTTTAACAAATCAAAGTTTGTGGATTTATCGCTCACTCACGTCCTCGCCGCTGGGCTTGAACTTCGACCACCAAGGGGGGATTTCTCGTTCCCTTAAATCCTTGCCCCTCGATTCGGACCTTGGGTACTAAATTCCTCGCCCCTCGACTTGGACTTCGACCACCTACGAGGGATTTCTCAATCCCTCACGTCCTCGCCGCTCAGCTTAGACTTTAACCACCTATGAAGGATTTCTCAATCCCTCAAGTCCTTGCCCCTCGACTCGAACCTTGGGTACTAACGTCCTCGCCCCTCGGCTTGGACTTCGACAACTCATGAGGGATTCTTCAATCCCTCACGTCCTCGCCCCTCGGCTTAGAATTTGACCACCTATGAGGGATTTCACAATCCCTCAAATTCCTTGCCCCTCGGCTCGGACCACAGGTACTAAAGTCCTCGTTCCACAGCTTGGACTTCGACCACCTATGAGGGATTCTTCAATCCCTCAAATCCTAGCCCCTCAGCTCAGACTTCGGCTACTAACATCCTCGCCGCTCGGCATGGACTTCGACCACCTATAAGGATTCTTCAATCCCTCAAGTCCTAGCCCCTCGGCTCGGACTTTGGCTAGTAACGTTCTTGCCCCTCGGCATGGACTTCAACTCACAGCTTACCCAAAGTTTTAGTTTGATTTGCTGTCCTCGCCCACAGTGAGGACCTCCGAGCCCCGCACACCGAGCTGACCCCTCCTTTCACCCGCTGATAACTAGGGGTAGTGTAGCCTTCATCGCCGCTACCCCTAACTGTCAGCGGGTGGTAGGAGAGCCACTGGTCACTGGAGCCCTCAGACAAGATTTTCAGTTTGGGCACTCGCCTTCGGCAAGCACCTCAAGCCCCGCACTCTGAGTTGACCCCCCTTTCACCTACTGGAAACTAGGGATAAAACAGTGTTCATCGTCGTTACCCCTTATTCTCAGAGGGAGGTAGGGAGAGCACACGGTGAAGTGAGGAATGATGTGATGGGGGGTGAGGGTTAGATAGCCCTCAGGTGATGCGCATTTATAGCATGGGAAGTCGAAATGTCCTCCATTGCCAAGCGTTCAGGATCCCTCAATCTCTTCATCGCCCCTCGGCACGAACTTCCCCCTCGGCTCGGATGCCAAAGACCTATCCTCGGAAATTGGATATGTGCATGCACCAAAAGAACCCACGAAGGACCGATACAGTCATGTTCTCTTAATATTATTTCAACCAAAGAAAGTACATCATTACAAGGTGAGACTTTATTACATCATTCACAATCGGCCTAAGGCTCCTGTATCGGAGTCGCAGGGTTAATATAGACTAGCTCAAGGCCAACCGAGCAGATGGGTCCTCTGCCGGATCACCTGGTTCTGCCAAGGTAGACGCACTTGTGACCGAGCTCTGTGTGTCACAAGGCCTTGCTGGCCTAATTCTCGAGGTCGAAAACGAAGGTTCGGCGGAAGGGCAAGCGCTTCCAAAAGAAACGGATCGGGATCCAGACATCCCGAGCATTATCTTATACCGTTGTATCACCAACTCCTTCTCCACCAAAACCTCACGAAGAAAAGACCCATACGACGACCATCGAGTGGAAGTACTAGCCATCTAAAACACAACTACCACACTTCCCAAATCACGGTCGGCTATCAGTTTCTTGAAATGCGTCAGCTCCAAGCTAAGTCCCTTTGACTTATCCATGAAGTATTGGACAATCGCCTCTCGACCGAGAGACTCTTTACGGCACCGAGCTAGAGCGGAATCTAAAGCCAAGACCTTACCCCTAAGCCGGCTCATCTCAGTACGAACGGGGTCTACTCCCAAGGTCGCATCTATCTGACAGGCAAATAGAGAAACATCATTCCGAGCCGTATATACTTGGCTAACAACAACAAAAACAAAGCCTTTTTCCTCACTAGTTAGGGTCGGCTACATGAATCCTGGTTTTCCATTCTGCTTGCTTTAGTGCAATATCTTCTGTAAGGTCACAAGCTATTATATCTTTTTTCACCGTTTTCATCCAAGTTAGTTTAGGTTTTCCTCTACCCCTAACTCTACCCTCAATACTTATCAAATCACTCTTTCTAACGGGGGCACTACTAGGTCTACATGTGACATGTCCAAACCACCTGAGGTGATTCTCTCTTAACTTATCTTGGATTGGAGCTACCCTTAGCATGTCTCATATATGCTTGTTTCTAATTCTATCCTTCCTTATTTTACCACACATCCATCTTAGCATCCTCATCTCCGCTACACTCATTTTTTGGACATGTTGTTTCTTTGTTGCCCAACACTCTGCTCCATACAACATTGCTAGTCTAACAGCCATCCTATAAAATTTTTCCTTCAACTTCAAAGGTATACGTTTGTCACACAAAACACCACTGGCGGTTCTTCACTTAAGCCACCCTGCTTGAATTCTATGTGTAACATCTTCACAAATCTCCCTATCTCTTTGTATAATCGAGCCTAAATATCGGAAACGATCTCTCTTAGGTATCTCTTGGCCATCATGCGTCACTACTTCCTCAATTGTGTTCCAAATATCACTAAAATTACACTCTATATACTCTGTTTTAGTTCTGCTTATTTTAAAGCCTCTAGATTCCAAAGTTTCTCTCCATAATTCTAATTAGCATTGACTCCTGCTCTAATCTCGTCAACTAAGAGGATGTCATCGGAAAAAAGCATACACCAAGGCACCTCATCTTGTATTCCTCGCGTCAATTAATCCATAACCAAAGTAAAGAGGTAGGGGCTTAAAGCCTAACCTTGGTGTAAACCTACTGTAATAGGAAAATTGCTAGTCTCTCTTGTGGTTGTTCTAATTGTGGTTTTTGCTCCTTCATACATATCCTTAATTACCTCAATATACTGAAAAGTTACTCTTTTATTATTTAACACCCACCATACTATGTCTCTAGGGACTTTATCATATGCTTTCTAGATCTATAAAAACCATTTGTAGATCTTTCTTATTCTCGCTATATTTTTCCATAAGTCTCCTCAGTACATAAATTGCTTCCATTGTTGACCTCCTTGGCCAAAACCCAAACTGATTCTCAGACATTGTAGTTTCTAGTCTCAGTTTATGTTCAATCACTCTCTCCCAAATTTTTATCGTATGACTCATTAATTTAATTCCTTGGTAGTTTGAGCAATTTTGTATCTCTTTTATTTTTATATGTGGGTACTAAAATACTCTTTCTCCATTCATCAGGCATCTTCTTAGTCCTCAAAATTTTATTAGCCAACTCACTCCTACATCCCCAAGATAATTCCAAACTTCAATGGGTATATCATCCGGCCCTAAAGCTTTTCCTATTTTCATCCTTCCTAAAGCATTTCGAACCTCCGAGGACCTAATTCTACGAAAAAATATATGCTCTTGACTCTCCCTCGAGTCCTCTAAAATTAAGTTGCCCACAACCTGTTCATTTAATAACTTCTCAAAGTAATTTCACTATCTTTCCTTAATTTTCTCATCTTTACTAGGACTCTGGAATCCTCGCTCTTAATACACCTAATTGTATTCAGGTCTTTTGTTTTTCTATCCCTTTGTTTAGCAAGCTTATAAATATTATTTTCTCCTTCTTTTGTTTCTAATTTTATGTATTAATTATCATAAGAGTTTTCTTTTGCATCTCTTACCACTTTTTTAACTTCTTTTCTAACGGTCTTATATCTCTCCAAATCCTCTTCATTTCTACTCTTTTGCCATATTTTGAAGGTTGATCTTTTTTCTCTCACAATATTTTGAAGTTCTTCTTGCCACCACCACGTTTCTTTATTTAGCAACCCTCTACCTTTAGACTCTCCAAGTACCTTCTTCAAAATTTCTCTTATGTACGTAACCATTTTAGTCCACATCATATTTGTTTCTCCTTCCCAATTTCATGATGCTTCTTTTAGGACTTTATCTTTAAAAACTTCTAGTTTATCTCCCTTCAAGTTCCACCACCTAATTCTTGGGTTCCTAGTCTCCTTCCTTGCACATATGTGTTTCCCAATCTTCACATTCCATACCATTAATCTATGTTGTGAGGTTAAACACTCTCCCGGTATAACTTTATAATCTTTACATGTCAAGCGATCTACCTTTCTAGTGATGAAAAAATCAATCTGACTCATATTTGCCCCACTTTTAAAGGTTATCAAATGTTCCTCCCTCTTCCTAAAATAAGTATTTGCTAGTATAAGATCATATTTAGCCGCAAAATCTAATAGAGCCTCTCCACCATCATTCTTATTTCCAAATTCATGTCCTTCATGCACCATCTCATATCCATGTTATCTTCTCTTACATGTCCATTGAAATCTCCTTTTATAAATAGTTTCTCACCTAAGGGTACTCCTTGAATTATTTCATCCATATATTTCCAAAATTTATTTTTAGCTTGTGCATCTAATCCTACTTAGGGTGCATAATCACTAATGATATTAATTATGTTTACCCTTAATACAAGCTTAATTTGTATTATTCTATCTCCTTTCCTATTAACACCTACTACATCTCTTTTGAGTTTTTTATCTACTAAAATTCCTACTCTATTTCTATTTCTAATTTTACCAGAATAATATAATTTAAAACCATCTTTCTCTTTAGCTTTCTCCCCTACCCACTTTGTTTCTTGTAAACAAGCTATATTAATATTTTTTCTAATCATGGTATCTACTAGTTCTATACTTTTTCCTGTCAATGTTCCTATATTCCAAGCGCTAACCTAAGCATATTTTCCTGGACTAGGTTCTTTATCCGCACACGTCCAGATTGGTGCAGGAATCCTTGCCCATTTTTCACCGCACCCGGCCGCCAGTGCGACACCCCTTGCACATTTTTCGAAGCACCCGGAGGTAGGCACTCGCATCGCTTCCAGGAAATGCCTTAGCATTTGCATGTATATTGTTAGGATTCATGTTCATAAGATTTGACAAAATATTATGCTGGCTGTCAACTGCCTAATACAACCCTCCTCCTTACCCAGTTTGTGGTCGGATTTCTAGCGTGGGACAGGCAATGGCGGAGTTATATACTTGGCTAAAAATTCATAAAATCTCACATGACTGATCATGCCGAAAATTTAAGTTAAAAGGTTCGGCCA
Organism: Hemerocallis citrina; assembly: GCA_017893485.1. Taxonomy (NCBI): domain Eukaryota; kingdom Viridiplantae; phylum Streptophyta; class Magnoliopsida; order Asparagales; family Asphodelaceae; genus Hemerocallis; species Hemerocallis citrina. The sequence continues at coordinate 39,858,943 of CM030364.1, forward strand.
AAAACTCTTTTCATTACTCAAAAAATATGTTTACAAAGATGCGGTGTCCAGTCCGCGTTCGGTGACTACAAAATACGAACAGAAAAAAAAGGAAAAGAAAATAACAAACACTACTGCTGGCCAACCTCTTTCTCGGTAGGCGGCTTAGCGTTGGGGTCGGCCACCGTAGTGTCGTCGTCACCACCACCCCTGGGAGCCAGCAGGTGTTCAGGCAGCTCCATGTCATAATGAAACTAACTAAGATCCAACCCTGGGTGGTAGTGCTGGACGTGCTGGATCGCCAAAGCATAGACTTCATCCTAGGCCTCGATGACTTTATCCATGCCAACCTGCTTAACCTTCCTTACTTGCTTCTCGGTCTCTCAGCTCAGCCATCTGCTTCATGTTGGCATTAGCCTGGTTAGCTAGCTCGGTGTGAATGGCCTGGTTGTGGGCCTCGAGTGCCATCTACGTTAGCTTGAGGTTCTTCATCTCCCGTTCATAGCACTGTGCATTCCTCACCTTCCTCCTCAGCTCCTAATGGTGTAGCTTCATCAGCTGAGCGCCCTCCATACAAGCATGTAGCTGAGTAAATCAAACTTGGAAAAAATACAAAGGGAACAAACTACAAAAGGGATGGAATGAAGATACCTGCACGCTCGCCATAGCCCACTTCATGAAGCTGGGCTCAATGGTGTCGCACTCCTGGGACTTCTGGTCCCGAGACGGGGCGAGCTTCTCGACCACCTCGACGGTCACGGGACCCTCCGACAAGGTATCCCCGACCCTAAAGGTCCAGTTCGGGGCCCATGGTTGAAGCCCTTCATCGCCTATGATCTCTTCGACCGATGGAGCAATGGGAGGAGGCCACTCTTCACCACTTCAGTAACCATCTAGCTATTGGAGCTTGGATCCGACTTGGAGGCCTTCTGCTTTTTCGGCGTTGGGTGGGAAGGCTCCTCCAAAACCCCCTTGGAGGGGACCTTCCTCTACTTCCCTGCTCATCCCATTCGGCCTTCCTCTTCTTCAACAGCGCCCTTCTCTCAGCGATCTCCGAGTTGTCCATATCTGCAAAAAAGAGAAGCTCATAAGATGAAGGAAAATACTTGAAGAAAAATTAGACAAAAGACACACTGGAAGGAGTGGGGCTCAGTCCGATCCGAGCCATATGCTTCTCCGTCACATTCGACCAACCAATGTTGTTGCCCGAACATATCCGCTCAACGTCTGCCCACTCCTCGACCGTCAAATCAGACTTGCAATGGCCCTTAAAGTTGGGCTTATAAAAACTCCACGTCGTTGGTATCACCTAGGGGGTCAGCCTCCAAACGATAAAATATTTTCCCTTCCACTCTTTAATGGAGTCCGGATGCCCGTGTACAACCCTCCTCCATCGACGAGGTGAGATGTAGTAGATCCCTTCATACTCACCAGATGAGCTAATACCCAAGATCACTTGGAAGTATTTCAACCTTAGGGGAACGCCTCTCTCCTCTCAAAGAAGCATGAAGCACACGAGCTGCTTCCAAGAGTTGGGCCTGTACTGTATCGGACTCAACGATGCCCAGTTCAGAACCTTCTGAATAAACGGGTGGATTGGCAGTCGCAAACCTGAGCTGAATGTGTCTACTGGAAACATACAAAAGCAGGGTGGCCAAGTTATCGATGGGACGGAGCCCGGGGCTAGGGATCAACAGTTCGTACTCCTGACCAATGAAGTAGTTGGCTCGGATAACCAAGAGGTTGTCCACGGCCAGTACAGTCGGCATTTTGTCCATAGAGATTTTCTGTCGGCCCAGCTAGGACGGTTGCGCTACGTATCGTACCAACTCCTCCACATCGCCCGGGTACATTCTGATGGAGCACGGCTGCAATGTGAAGGGTACATAGTGTAGTATTCTGTATTTATAAATACTATTTTTGAGATTATAAAATGAATTAAAATGATTTTTGGTGATTTAATAAATGTTCATTTAGAAATTTATCTTTTACACGTGCAAAACACGTGTGAATGTTGTCTTTGAAAGCTTAAAACTAAAAATTATTTTGGGTAAACTCATTATTTATTATTTGAGATTATTCGTGATTTTTCTAGATTTTTCTGATAATTATTGGACTTATTTGCAAATATTTCAAAAAGAATGACTTTTGTGCAAAATTACCAAATGGGGTGAAAACTCCAGATTTTTCAGATTGTTAGGCTGGATATAATGCCTAGTCAATTTAGGTATAACGAGTTTATCTTTTATTCCAACATATTCGAATTATTTTACAAGTTTTGATAAAAGATGATCTTTTCGCAAAATTGCTATTTAAAGGGGTGAAAGTGAAAATTTGTTTTCCTGAATTTTCCTATAGTTTTGGCAGATGCTGGAGGGGGATCTTTTTGATTTTGAATTGATTAAATTGGTTTTTAACTAGTTTTCTAATAAAGAGATCTATTTATGTAAAGGTATATTGTAAAAGGTGTATTTTGCAAATATTTTCTAAAATCCTAGAAACTTAAATCCCGGACTATATCAGGTTTTGTGCAGCCGTCTTTTGCTGTAAAACACAGGAGATCTCTTATTTTCTTATTATTTTGGAGTTCTAAGGAGAAGACTTTGGATTTCTTGCGAAGGAGGGGCTTTCTTAATTTCTATTCTTCTTCGTTCGATCTCTTCAACAACGTGAGTGACTTGTTTTGTTTCATTTTGTTTTGTGTATGTTGTATGTGAGTAATATAAATTGTTTTGTTTGTTCTTTGAATGTTGTATGTGGTTTTTCATCTCCTAGAAAGCATGCTAGGGTTTGGGTATGAATATGTATGTTGGATTGATGAAAAAAAATTGGATCTTGTGAAACCCTAGTTATTTATGAGTAAAATTGTATGTGGGTAATTTGAGATTGATGAATGATCTATTGGAGATCATGGGTAGGCTATTTCTTTTTTATTAATGTTGGATTGATTGAATATGGTAGATTTCGTGCATAAATTTAATAAAGATGAGATTTTTATCACTTTGAGGATTGGTTGAATGAAACTTCATATGGTGATGGTATAAATTGATTATGTTTATGAGTTATAATGGCGAACCGGTTTGAGAAAATTTGGAGAAAGAATTTATGAATCAAGAGATCATGTTTTGAGAATCAAAATTTGGAATCGAGTTGAGTTTGAGGAAATATATCGAAATTAGGGATTTTTTATTGAATTCTGGTATTGATATGGTTTGGACCTGAATACGAAGCTATTTCAATGAATAATTAATTTTTTAGAAACTCTGTTTTGATTATATGCACAATTCATGTTTTAATTGAAAGAAATCAACAAATCGTTTTTTTTATAAATTTAAGTAGTTTTGATTTAGTTTTTATGGACTATTATATATCTTATAAGTTGTATTTGAACATATAAGAAATATGTTTTTTGTAGAAATCGTTTTCATAAAGGAAAACTCCGTATCGGTTGAAATGTGCACAACCAAAATCTGCAGTCTGCAGGTCAACAGTCGACTGATGAAATTTTACAGTCAACCGTCGTGACCTGGCTGCTGTGTTCTCTAGTTTTCTGGAAATTCCATTCTGGACAGTCGACTGATGACTTTTTACAGTCGACTGATATTACTTAGAATTATTTTAATTGAAGTTTTGGATTTTTCACTCTGGACAGTCGACCGATGGATTTTTATAGTCGACTTCTAATACTTAGAATTATTTTCTCAAAGTTATCAGATTTTTCTCTCTGGACAGTCGACCGACACTTGTCTATAGTCGACTGATACTGACGTATCTTGATATATTTGAATATTCTTTTAAATAATTTATTCTCTAAATGTTTTAATCTATAACTTACTATTGTACACCTTATCTTCTACTGAACAAATGTTTTCAAGTTGTTTTAACTGAGCAATTTATGTTGAAAGATTGGTTTGGGTGTTTGGGCGTGAGTCTCTAGAGGGTGTGTGTGGCCCTAGTATACCGGCAGTTGAGATATTTATGTTTGGGCCTGTTGAGGCATTTAAGTTGATCAGTTGTTGAGTTAAGCTCGGTGGGGTACACCAACTCTAGGAGATCCGTAAAGTAATTACATAACCTAAATGATAAGGACATGCACTAGTGGTGATATGATGAATGAGAATATGGGTTATGGACCTCAGTATGGCTCGCGGTGTGAGATAATCCCCGGAATTATCCAAGTATGAGTGAAATAGTTTCCGGAATTACCTGTGGTGTGGGATTGATCTCCGGAATTATCGGGGTCGAGGCGACACTCATGTGGTATACGTGTGATGAGGTGCCATAGCTTGCAGTGTGGGGTATTCTCGAAGATTCCCATGTGTGAGTGAAATAGTCTTCGGAATTATCTGTGGATAGAGATTGACCTCCGAAATTATCAGGGCATGGGCTAATACTCACAGTGTATCTATATCTCGTAGTAATCATAGAAGTAGGATTAGTTGCATCGCTAGGGATTAAACCCTATAAAGTGGAGATGTTAAGGGCTTGCACTGGACCTATGTAGAGTGGGATGCATAGACTCCGACAAGTACGCATTAGAGAGTTAGCATATAACATTGATGTTTTCTTGACTTGGTATTATGCATGTGTTTTCGGTTTTCTATACTTGACACTTAGTCTAGCTTCACTTGATGTTTTCGTGTTTCGTGGTTATTCCCTAATTCACTTACTCTTATTTATTTCCTGTTGTTGATGAATCTGTGCTTTATTTATGTTGCTTGTTTTTATGTCACTCACACCATTATGGCTGACTCCTTTAGTTTTGGGCGTTAGAGTTATCTCTAGCCTCATATTTTACAGGTAATTACCTATAGCTTGGGGTTTTGGATGCTTGAGTTAAAGTGATGTAATGGATTGTGTGATTTTGTAAAAAAAAAGTATTGTAAAGAAAAAGAGTTTGTAATTCAATGTGTATGTATTCCGCTGTGCTATATAAATATTATTGTAATGAAATTTTGAGAAAAATTTTACTGGTATTTTGGGCTGTGTTTAATATTACATTTGAAGTTGATGCTGGGAATTGTGCCACGTATTTCCAAGATGTCATATTGAAAATTCGGCCTATGCACGTCCCCTTCAGAGTCGCTCGACTCCACTATGAAGAGTCTTCTGCTACGGAGCGGCATGACTTCATAAACCCTCTCCACTAGACGTTGAGTCAAAGATAGGCGGGCCTTTATCCCGACCCGAGGTGGTGGCAGACGAACCAGACTGAGCCCTCGACATAATGGAAAAAAAAGACTAACCTATTTCAAATGCCGGGAAGTTGCCAAAAAAACTCACCGCCGGTGACTGAACTGGGCTAGAGAGAAAACTTGGGAACTTGGAGAGAGAAAGCAAAAGGTGTAAAATAAGGAGAAGGGTTGGGGATATATAGTGAATCCATCGACACCTTGAAATCCTCAAACATGACGTCATCATTACATGTGTCACCACAGCAATGGCCCATATACAGTCCAGTTTCTCCCCAATACCAATTTCTCTCCAAGTCCAAAATGCTCGAGCCTCGGCATGCACCTCGGACATGCCAAACACCGAAGCAAGGTTTTGGCCAGTTACCAAGGCCACCTCGCTCGACGCTCGGCGTGGATCTCGAACAGGCACCTAGCATTCCCACAAGATTGCCTCAAAAGTAAGGCCACCTCGCTCGACGCTCGGCGTGTATCTCGAGCAGGCACATACCATTTCCACAAGATTGCCTCAAAAGAAATTCCATCTGGCTTGACGCTTGGCATGGATCTCGAGCAGGCACCTAGCATTTCCACAAAATGTCTCTATCGAGAAGCTCGAAGCTCGACATGAACATCGAGCATCGATGCAGCTTTCTCTCACAAAATGCCTCTTTCGAGGCGCTCGGAGCTCGACATGAACCTCGAGCATCGATACAGCTTTCTCGTAGAATGCCTCCATCGAGGCGCTTGGAGCTCAGCATGAACCCCGAATATCCACACAGCTCTCTTATAAAATGCCTCCATTGAGGTGCTCGGAGCTCGGCATGAACCTCGAGCATCGATACGGCTTTCTCTCATAAAATGCCTCTATTGAGATGCACGGTGCCGACCCAAAGCTTGGAGCTCAGCATGAACGCCGAGCATCCACACAGCTTTCTCATAAAATTCCTCCATCGAGGTGCTCGGAGCACGGCATGAACCTCGAGCATCGATACGACTTTCTTTCATAAAATGTCTCTATTAAGATGCTCGGCGCCAACCCAAAGCTCGGAGATCGGCATGAACCCCGAGCATCCACACAGCTTTCTCATAAAATGCCTCATCGAGGTGCTCGGAGCTCAGCATAAACCTCGAGCATCGATACAGCTTTCTCTCAAAAAATGCCTCTATCGAGACGCTCGGCATCGACCCAAAGCTCGGAGCTCTGCATGAACCCCGAGCATCCACACAAATTTCCCATAAAATACCTCCATCAAGGTGCTCCAATCTCGGCATGAACCTCGAGCATCGATACGGCTTTCTATCACAAAATGCCTCTATCGCGATGCTCGGCGCCGACCCAAAGCTCAGAGCTCGGCATGAACCCCGAGCATCCACAAAGCTTTCTCATAAAATGCCTCCATTGAGGTGCTCGGAGCTCGTCATGAACCTCGAGCATCGATATGGATTTCTCACAAAATGCCTCTATCGAAATGCTCGGTGCCGACGCAAAGCTTAGAGCTCGGCATGAACCCCGAGCATCCACACAGCTTTCTCATAAAATGCCTCCATCTAGGTGCTCGGAGCTCGGAATGAATCTTGAGCATTGATACGGATCTCACAAAATGCCTCTATCAAGGCACTTGGCGCAGACCCCAAGCTCAGAGCTCGGCATGAATGTCGGACATCGATACGGCTCCCCCTCAAAAAGCGCCTCGCTCGGCATGCTCGGCCTCAACCCTCCTGGCTCGACGCTGGGCACTAGCCCCTCGAGCTCGGTGCTCTACATAGACCTCGACAACACCGTATACCCTGCTCGGCTTGGCACCGACCCCAAACACTTCTCAGGGACTCACCATTTCACTTCACGAAACACTTCCCTCCGCTCTTCTCACAAGGACAAACTATTCCTCCACGGCTGGTGCACACAGCCCTCCAGGAGTGGGGGGGGCTTTATGATGTGGTATAAATGACGTGGCCCAATCAGGGCCGTCGGATCTCCTCAGATTCTCCTCATCCCAGATCATCAGTTCAACAGGTCTAATTGGCCTTCTACCACTTCAGGCTCACAGACAAATGGGTCTGACCCTGCCTATCAGGGTCAGGAACCGTTTGCCCTTGCCCATAAATACCAGGCTCCCTTCTCACTTTAGAAGATAATCAAAATTTCTCCACCTGAACCCTAACTGCTTAGTCATGACTGACTAGATCGTCGGAGGGCCTTTCGCCGGGATTTCTCCCGGTGTTTCTAGGCCTTTTGCAGGTAGCCTAGCCGTCCGAGTTCCCGCAACTCTTCCGAGCCGACCTCAAGAAACCAATCCGAGTCAAGGTCGAGATCCGTCCCTTCTACTTCACAAATTATAAGAACTCACACATGTTTCTCCCGCACTAAAAACAAGCAGCATCAGTCAACATGTTTGATCCTCCAGTAGAAGAATAAATAAAAAATCCAATTAAACTGTAACAAAGCAGCACCCCAGTTTTCAAATCATAACCTTCTTTATTGCACCCCAGTGTTCTGTTTTATTATCTCTACTACTATAATGGGAGAAGGCCTTAGTGCAATTTGTCCATATCCCAAGCCGTGCAACGCACGTTTAATTAAACTCTACAATATAACCCAATGAAATACGTACAGTACATGTTCAAATTTTTTACCCTCTCCCTAGCTCTCAAAAAAAACAAAAACCTTACCCTCTTCATCTCCCTCTCTCTCTGTACCTGCCCCGTGGGAGAAGGATCATGAACAGTGAATGTCAGTACGTGTTCTGCACGTGCTTCTCCCATTATAATATAGATAAATAGAATATAAAAAAATATTGTTCAAACGTGCATTGCACGTGTATTTACTAGTTTCTTTTAAATCTACAAGTCCCATTCCAACTTCAAATCAGTAACTATTGATTGCTATCAGATTATGAATGTCTAACATGAGAGTTCAACATTTTCATGATAGGCGACTCACTAAACTAGAAATGCTTAGGCGTCGCAGCAAGGGTCCACCGTAGAAGGGACAGGGAAGGAGAGCGCTCAAGCGCAACAAATAGAGGAAATTCAAGCATCAGTATCAACATCCTTTTGCGTGTTTTTTTCTTCTTGGGCATCGACTGGTCTCTTTTGTCAAACTCTGTGAGCATATTATGGCATTGGAAAGCCAGTTAGTTATCTCAAGATAATGTGTTGTAGACATAGCAGTTAGAGTTAATTATTTTGTTAGGACAAAATTTGAAAATATTTGCAAAAAAGGGACAATGACCAAACTATTTGTAACTAAGTAATAGTTTTTTATTAATATTCTATGCTTCTTAGCCTATAGATTTTTCTATAAGATGTGTGATTTTTCTGCAAATTTAAAATTTGTTTTTGTAATTTTTGTTATTTCTCTTATCTAATCAATTTTTTAACTACTTAAATTGTACTAAATATTTTGAGAAAACCAGGGGAGAGTTACTTACTTAGAAACAAAGCTCTGATACCAATTGGGGTTGCAAAGTGTGAAAACTCTTGTAAATAAATAAAATAGAGTATCAAAAAACCTCAAAGATGATAGTTTTCTGTAAAATAATATTGTAACGCCCCGAATTCCAAAATACACTGGATTCGAGATTCCACAGGATCTTTACACTTCATTTAGTACAATTTTACAAGGAATTTAAAATTTTTCACTTTACATCAGAGTTTACATGAAACTTTACACTTTACATTGCACAGCAAAAGTAAATTTACAACATTTAAATAAATGTACAACAACATTTAATAATCTTTGGGCATCTGTTCCTCTTTAGTCTTTATCATGTCATTTACCCTGCATACAAAACTGTGGGCATATCAGTTTATTCAACCGACGAACATTATACACGGCCATCCTCTCTATACCGGAAATAGTATAACTCATTTTCCATATTTAACAAATACAAACTTGTCACATATCACACTAAAGGGAATACCCTAATGATGTCGTGTTGTGATTGTGCACTTAGTCCTTAATGCAGTTATTTATATTATATGACACTAATGCACACTTGTTCAGATTCTATGTATCCCATACTACATAGGTCCGAGGGCAAGCTTCTTATTCGTTCTTCATCTTTGTAGGGTTCAATCCCTCGTCATGTCTTAATCTACTATTGTAACTACGGTGAGTATCCTAGATGATCTATGAGTACAAGCTTGTGTACAGAAAACCTAGAGGGGAATCCCACGCCATGTCTTGACTCATCAAGCATGCATTCTGTGGCAATTCAGCCTCCTTCATGGCACACGATCCTCTTGCAGTCACCAAACATCCCACGAGCGTGGCTAAAGTCCGATCATTACTGAGTAGTGCCCACACCATGTCTTGACTCATCAAGTATGCATTCTGTGGCTCACACCCGCACCGTAAACTCTAGCTCTCATACTTGTGTTTTTCTCTCACTTTCATCACATCTCCACTATGTACTAATCCTTAGTTTTTATTGGAATCATGAACAAAATCAAAGCTCTAGAGTTAGCCTCTCCACTAAACCGGACTTATTCATTCATTCAAATAAGACCAACCTTGGTCCTTCATTTTAAATTTCATTTCATTTCTTTCCAAATGCCGGGGGAGACTTAGCTACTCTTTTGTTTCAATTCCAATTCACAATTTTCAAAATTGAGCATTTCCAGCTCGTAAGTTCATCTTCATAATCATAACAGATTTTCTTTTTCAATAGCATGATTTCTAATTTATTCATGAGTCCATAGCCATACATGGAATTCAATTATTCCTTATATAATTCATCAAATATCAATTTCACGTTAAAATCACATCACTAAATGAATATTCACATTTCATAATTTTCACATTATTCTCCAATGAGAATAATTCACATCACATTATATAATTTATATCTTTATCACATTTCTTTTCTAACACTTTATTTCAAATCCTTTTGCAAAGTGCAACTTTCATAACATACAAGTGTAGAACCATAGTTCTAAATTATAAATTTATTCTCGAAACATACTCCATTTCATGTAAATAATTTCCAAATTATTTTCCATAAATCCCACATATTTTTAGGATAATAACCATATTTTTTTCATAATTTTTTAATCATTAAAAATCCCAAAAAAATATATTTTTTCCCACTATATAAACACAGGCCAAGACCAAGGGTCGAACCAGCGACCACAGGGAAACCAACCGAAGGCACAGGCCACTAGGCCGAACGCGCTAGGCGTCAAAAGGAGGGCTGAGAGCATTAAATGCTCTCGGTTGCGATTCACTTTATTTTTTAAAAATGCAACAAAGTATGCAGTGCTAACAGGATTCGAACCCTCAACCTCTGAGAAGCCGCACATCACTGTAGCAATCAAGAGCATCCCGACCACTCGAGCTATAGGCTCGGGTTGGCATAGATACAACTCGAAGTCTACTTAAATCGATTCTCTCTGTTTATTAAAACATTTCGATGTTCAACAAGCTCTCATTTCATTTTGTTTTTATTGAACTCACTGTAAAATTCCAGATTCATTATTCTCATCATAAATTATACTCCAGTATATTAAAGATAATTTTTTCCAATAATTAATGCCTATTTTTCATACAATTAATTCGAATTATAAACTACCACTACCACATTTCTTTTTCGACATTCTTATCTAATTTTAATTCCACTAATCTCTACATCAATTTTCTGTTTTTATTCATTTCACAAACACACCAATTTATAATTTTTAAGTCATTCATACAATATTATCAAAATTGTCTATTTAAGCACATAAAGCGACATTGTCAATCTACTAATTCTTGCATATAATTTTAATGTTAATAATGAAGTTTTCTTCAAACAATTTATGGCTATAATCAATTCGCACACAACTTAAATTTTAATAATAGAACCACATACAATTGCATATCAACATTTCAATCAATCAATAGGTCATTTTTCCAATTAAATCTGTACTCTTATTAATCTTTTTCATGCATCATTCTTTCAATTCGAATCTAGCATGCTTCCTAATTAGAAATATAGGAAATTTACCCACCTTATTTGGAGAGAAGTCAATTAGCAAAACCTCCTAGACCAATGTCCTTGCAAAAAAAGCGATCTTCCTCCTTGATGTGCGCACCCGAGCCTTCCACAAGCCAAAACCGAGAGCTCCTATGCCCCACACAATCTCTCAATCTTTTAACTCACTAGTTATACTACTAAATAATGTATTTTAAACTATAGGTTTGGAGGAATAATTAGCACAAGAATACTAGGCAGGGGAGGGGGGGTATTTATACTAAAAATTTAGGAAAATGGAAGGCTAGGATTAACTTAGGAGTTAGGATTAAAAGGCTAGGAATCAAGGAGGAGTTACAATAACCAACCATGATCAAGTAACCACCACCCATGACTCCACTCAAAAATTTCATTTTCCCTCCTAAAAGATCAAAACCGGCCCCCATCTTATGCATGTGGATTGTACGTGCAATGCACGTGCATGCAATCTTGGCACCATTTAAAAATTGTACATTATATTTTACATAAAAAAATCTTTTAAATGTATTCTACATTACAAGGTGCATTTAAAATAAAAATAACACATGGGCTTTAGTTTATGGCCCAAAATAATAATTAAAAAAATATAACAAATAAATTAGATTTGTGCTTTTTAAAAGAAAGGCTTTTTGTCTATTTGAAAAAAGGGCTTTATATAGAAATAATTAAAGAGCACATATTTAAACATCTATACTTATCAGAACGAAAATAATTATAAGATTTAATTCTACCAAAAATATTGCACGTGCATACTACGTGCAAAATAAATAATTTTCATTAAATGAAAATCGGGGCATTACAAATATTCTTCGAAATAATCTGCAATGTTTATCTCAAAAATATTAAAGTAATCAAGCATAAGTTCAAGATCTCTCATAGATTATGATTCTATCTCAAATATTTCGCGACTACTATCATATGGGGGTTCTTCGGGTTCTTCCATATGTCCATTTCCTTCTTCAATATGTTCATTTTCTTCTAGAAATTGTCTATATATTGTTGTAGGACTCCAGATATAACTACTAAAATCGCCATTTTCATAAAATAATAAAGATCTTTCATAAAAAGTTAGATCATCAATCATTTGGACATTTATATTACTAGTTTCTTCAAGATTTATTTGATTTTGGTATAACTACTTGAGCCGGATGAGAGGAAACCTTCACGACTGTTTTTAAGGGGGGAATCCAATCCTATAGGAACCTATCTCAATTTTTCGTTTGCTAGGCCCATAGCTAAAAATTGTTATAATTATTACTCATTGTACACTAAAGAAAAATAATTTGAATTCAAAAAAATCATTCATTCTTGTTACTCTATGAGGATAACAAACATTAAAAACTAGCATTCTATCACTTTCTTGATAGTTAGTCATTAATTCATAAATTTCTGAGGCAAGACTGAAACTATTATTATCCATTATTATTTTTTAGCGATTTTGTGATTTAAAACAAGTATAAAATCAGGAGTAGAAAGAGATTTCTAAGGATACGATAAGAATCAAAACAAAATGGCCCATCATGCTTCCGACCTGGTTAAACCTCTTTAAGCTGCTCTGTACCATTACTATCAGTGGATAAAATACCTCTGGTATGTACCTCGATTTCAGTGCTCCTTTTATGTTCCTCCCATTTCAAGACTACTCTGCTCTCCAAGAGAGCTTTATCCAAGAGATACGTCTGGAACAACTAGTAGCACTTCAATATAGACAACCACAACCTAGCTCGTTTCCTGCTACTAGGTGTACAACCTAACTATAGAAGATTACAAATGGGTCATTTTGTAATATCCTTCAAGTAGAGCCTTACAAAACTCTCCTTGAGGGTAAGAGACTAATTAATTATTCATATCTTATATTGTGCATATATTGTGCAAGAGCTTAACAAGAAAGATAAGAGACTTTATTGATTCAACTTTCTTCCAAACTCTCCTTACAAGCTTATATGGATTTCAACTCTCTTGCCCTCTCCCTTACCCAGCACCCTCCCCTCACCCCCCCCCCCCCTTTATAGAAGAAGAGATGACTTTACATCAGTTACAATTATTGTTCTTATTACATCACTGCTTGCATCATAGATAAATAATTGAGCCTATTACGTCACTGTTTGTGTTAAAAATTCTTTTATGGCCAACATCTTCAAGTACTTCACATCAGAAATAACTCTTCTTCAGGCTTCTCCTGTTCTTTTCCGCATTGTACGCATTTATGTTGTGGTTCCATCCTCATCAATCTATTGTAGTGGATAGTAGTCTCTTTTGTCATTATCATGGCTCCTTTATGTAGAATTTGGTACCAGCTGTCAAAGACTTCTTTCTTTGACAGTGGTTGTTTAATCATTTCTATGTTGTAAATCATTAATTTTTTTGGGTCAGAGCTATCATAGATCCATATGTTACTGTCTCTATTTTGTATATCTTTTAGTTCACAATACATTGTTCTAAATCCCATAGCTCTTCTTTCTGTGATCAGTTTATCAAATTCTTCATTTTTATATGGTATAATATTGGTTGCTCCAAACAAGATTTGTGTAGTCATCCCTATCTTTATGATATGCTCAGCGGGTAGTTCTTCATCATCTTCAAGGAATTCTGGAATAGTTGAAAATATTCATATATTTTGGAGGCCTTTGTAAGATCAAAATAACTCTTAGCAGATTTATATACTTCTCTTGGTAGCTGGCTAAGTTCTTCACATTCTCGAGATGAATATATGCAGTGGATAAGCCATCTTTCGAATAATACCCTTACTGCATTTGGATTTACTCCTGGTAGTATGATTGCTTTGTTCATATGTTGTTGAGAAATAGTTTTGATAAATTGATTGACCTGAGTGGTCTGACATAATTTCTCAATATATTGTAAAATAAATCATTCTTGAAATATTTTGGAGGATCTGAGAGTAAACTCTCTTTGTAGGTAGTAGGTTGTATAGATGTGGAGTTTTCCTCTTGTGTGGCAATTTTTGTGATTTCACTTGTATATTGATAGGTTCACTCCCTTATCTCATTTTATCAATATGTTCTGCATTTATATGTTGGTAAAATATACTTTGAAGACCACATATTTGCAACTGTAGTTGGTTAAATGCTCCTTTTAATTGCTGCACAGTCTCCTTTAGGTAAACTATATCCTGTTCTATATGCTGGACTCTATTTTCCATCATGTAAAAATTAAATAGTTAGTTTCTTGGTAAGAAATCTGTTATGATGATATATTTTCCTTTTATATTTTCTATTAAGAAGTCATAATGTGCTAACTCCATTTACCATCGTATCAATCATTTATTTGCTATAGTTGGGTTTATTATTTTTTTAATCAAACTCTTTGCTTGTGTATTATCTGTCCTTACTGCGAATTTGGTATGTATTATGAATAATTCAAACTTTTTTATAGCTTTTAAGATTGCTAGTACTTCTTTTTCAATTATGTGGTAATTTTGTTGGGTCTGTGTGAAGGATCCACTAGTATATCTGGCTAGTATTTCCTTTTTTTCACCTATTTCAATGAATTTTAATACTGCTCCTCAATTATTTTCACATGCATCTGTTTATATCATCCATGAACATTCTTTAACAAGTAATCTTAGCTTATTTAATTTTGAAGTTTGTTGTTTTAATATTTTAAATTTTTCTTCATCCTCTGGGGTCCATTCCCATTTCTTAAACTTTTTTAGTTTTTATTGTAACCAATTTGTTTTTGCTGATAAATTCGGTATGTATCATCTTATTTGATTTAGTAGTCCGATTATTGATTGTACTTATTTTTTTCTCTTAGGACATTAGAAAATATCTTTATTTTTTCTGCTATATGTGGTTGTAGTTCTATTCCTTCTTGTGATAAGTTTGTTCCTAAGAATTCTATCTCAATTTTGAATAATTCCATTTTCTTTTTTGATAGTATAATACCTGCATTTTTTTAACCATTTCTATGAATTTAAGTAAATGCTCTTTATGTTGTTCTTCGTTTTCGAATCCTATTAGAATTCTACATATACTAATATGAAGTTGTTGTATTTTTCATATATCTTATCCATATATTCTTGAAATATTCCTAAAATGTTTTTATATCTGAATGATAATACATTCCATTCATAGAATCCTTGAGGTGTGCTAAATACTGTTAACTGTTTTTGAGTCTTCTGTTAATTTTACATGGTAAAATCCTGATTTACAATCGAATTTCGAATATTTCTTCTTAGTTCTTACTGTGTTAAGTAGTATTTGTATATCTGGTAGTGGATATTCAAATATCTTAGTATTTTTAATTAATTCCTTATAATTTACTACCATTCGAGATTTACCTCTTTTTTCTTCTGAATGTTTTCTTACTATAAATGCTGGTGATGAATGTGAATTTTGTGATTTTCTTATGTAATTATTTTCCATCATTTCTTTTATATGTATTTTGAACACTTCTAAATCTATTGGAGTGTGTCTTATAGATTTAATATTTATTATTTTATTCTTATCTATTAACTCTATATGTGTTCTGGGTTTACTTAAGTTCCATTTTGCTAAAGGGTCCTCTCCGCATAGATTTTCTAATTATTTTATATATATATATAAAATTGTAGTTATTTCTTGGACTTGTTGTATTCTAATTTTGTTTGGTAAATATTGATATTCACCACGCTGGGTTGAAGAAACTCTGATATGCGGCAAGTCGGTCCTAGAATATGGTTAGGTTATTCTAATTGCTATTGCTTGGTGTTGACAAGGTGTTGTAAATATAACAGATTTATGTGATATGGCTATAGGATAGTATTGTTGGAAAAAGTTATTTCCTAATAGTACATCATTATTCATATCATCAAATTGGTATATTATTGATAATTTTAGTACATAATTTTCTATTTGTATATTAACATTTTGTTGATACCCTGTTTTCGCAAATGCGTATTTTTTGTGTATTTTCTGTATTTACAATTTTTGTAAATTATCTTTTTCACTTTCAAATTCTTTTGTTAAAATGTATTGTTAGATCTTCTATTAAAATCTATTTTTAATCAATAATTTTATTTGTAACTATTTTCTATGATTTTTTTATTGTAATACAAATCTTATTATTGTTATTATTACCTTGATTTCTATTATTATTACTATTACTGTTATTATTATTATTGTTATTATTGTTATTAATTTTGACTGGTTATTAAAAATCTATTTCTATGTACTGATTGTATTTGTAGTCATCTCAAAATAAATCATATATTGTAATGCAAATTACATTTTATTATAAATAATATTTTTATTGGTTATTTTATTTTCCTAAAACTCCAAACTCTTTTCCTTAATGGATCTTTTTTAAACTATAACCCTATTAAACCCTAAATAAAAACCCTATTGGATCCATTAACCCTATACCCAATAACCCAATAACCCAACTCTACCCTATATATACTGCCCTAATCTAACCCTAACCTTACCCTCCCCCCCCTCTACTGTGTAACCCTAGCCGCACTATTCATCATCTCTTACCTCCTGTGCATCCCACTCACCCCTCTCCCTACATCCCGTGTGCCCCCTCAACCCCTTTCGCCACCTTCCTTCCTCCCTCTCCGGCCTCCACAATCGCTCACCCCTGCAACCGCCACCATTGCCTCTACCGTCGCTCAAGCCAACAATAGAGCATCCACCGTCTTCTTCTTCCTCTGGGTTCTCGTCGAACCCATCAGCACGCCAAGGCTGCCTCTGCTCATCCTCCGAGCGCCCGTCGCTGCACCCCTCACCACAGTCGCGACCACCAGTCGTTTCCTCTGCCGTCGACCACCAATCCCCAAGCACTCCTCTGTTTCCTCCCCAAAAGCAGAGCAAGCTGCCATCTCCTGTGATCACCCCGAGTTCTGCCTGAGCCGTCGCCATCCATTTTTGTGCTGACTCCCTGTGCCGCCCTCCTCCCGAGCACCGCTGCCAATCCCGATGCCACGCCGTGCCACTGTCCCTACCGCTGCCAGAGCCAAGCCTAGTGTTTGCTGTTTTAATCAAAATTTTTGATCAAGTGATTCTGGCCGTTGATCCTCTTGATTGATCATCAAGTCCATCAGGTCTTGATGATTTGAATTCTGGCCACCTGATTCTCCTGCCGATCCGATCTAATCTGATCTGATCATCTTCATCATCATCAAGCTTTTCCAGCCGTCTGATCTGATCTGATCATCTTGATCTTGATCTCTTGATCTCAGCCTTCCGATCAATTTTGATCATCATGATCATCACCATCGGGGTGATCTTGGTCGTCCAATCGTGATCGTGATCATCTCATCTAGATTCGTTGTTCGTGTGTTCATGATTGGTTTGTGATCTGTTTGTTTGCTTGAGTTCGTGCCCAGGAAGCCGTTCCCGTTATTCTCGTTCTTGCATCGTTCCCACCGTCGACTATAAGTCAAGTAACTTGTATTCTTTTTTGTTGTATAATACAAGTACTAAATACCGCATGTAGTGTAGTTGTGTTCTAGAGACAATTCTTGTGCAAAACCCCTGTTATATCTTGTCTCTATGTGTTGATTGCTTGTAGTGGTCTCATTACACACACGATATGAAATAACTTAGATCTAATCAATTCTTGATGTATACATGCATGTTGTTCGTGATTTATGACTTGTCGTATGGTCGTGTATGCTTGATGTGTTAGTAGTAGTACAACTTGTTGTAGACTTGTAAAATACCATATACCATATTGTTTGGACATCTAGTATACCATATTTCACGTTTTGTTATGATTTGGATATGTTTCATAAGATCTAGTTGATTTTATGCATGAAGAATAATTCTGTCCGTGTTGTTACCCCATTTTGTTCAGTATTTTAGACCCTATTAAGGTCAGTATATGAAAATTATTTATGAATATGAATTATAGAGAATTCTGTCTATTTTTCAGAATTTCCAACAGATCTTAGTTTCAAGTTATGAGTTGCAAGTTATGGCTATTTTACTATAGAGGTGTAGAAAATTACAGATTTGGTTTTATGTGAATTCGAGAGAGTTTTATTTTTATTCTGATGTTAAAGGTAATATTTTGATCCAATATTTTTCTGAGTAGAACTAGACTTGATTGGGATTTTTCCCTAAATTTTGTGGATTTAATTGATGACTTTTATAAACTATTCTATGCTTGCAAACAACTACCATACTTGCAGAATTTTCGTGATGTTCTGTAAAGAAACATAATTTCGACTTGATTCTATTTGCTTTTTATAAAAACTTTGTGAATATGAAATGTAGCCTACTGTATCTATTTTATCACTCTTTTGACGGATCTGGATTTTGATTTATATTTTGTAATCTATTGTGGTTTTAGTACTGCTGTGTTTATGATTTTAGGTTTACAAAATTACTGTATCTTGCTATTTTCTAATTTTACTTAACTATTCTATCTATGTTGGAAAATTATAAAACTTTATTTTTGATACTAGACATACTAGGGATTACCCCAGATTTTTTTTGGATTTAATCAGTAAGTTTTTATGCCGTTTTCCTATTTATGAATACAAACTCCTGATTTCTGGCTGAACATATTTTCTGGATACAATTCTGTTTTGAGTTTTGTTTTTGTAAAATACTATATAACTTATATATATTTGTTGGATTTGGTCGAGAGTCTATTTTTCAGATTTTCTGACGGATCCAGATTTGCATATTTTTGCCAACGGGAATCCTAGTTTTAGTGCAGTACTGTCGTGCTGTCCTGAACTAGAATTTTCATTGTCCTAATCTTTTATGAGTTGTCTTTCCCCTGTGCATGTTTATCTTCCAACCTGAATATTCTTGCTCTATTTTGTGACACATATATGCCTGTTTGATAATAACAACAAATAACCAAGCCGGGGTTAAGGGAATGATCTAGTAGTGGAAAATATAGAAATGTGTACTTGGAAGGGGGCCCGTGTTTCCCACCTGATTATCTGTTATCTGTTACCTGTAATATGATTACCTGACATGTGATCCTGATTATCTGTTATCTGATTCCTGACTACTACTCCCTTATGAGAATGTGTACTCAGAAGGGGCCTGTGTTTCCTACCTGTTACCCAACTACATACTTCCTACGAGATGGTGTACTTGGAGGGGACGTAATCCTACCTGATGCATGATTACCTGTTACCTGACACATGATTCTAATTTCCTGTTTACCTGATACCTGAGTACACGGCCCTATAGAATCTACTACTAAATCTAAATGCAAACTTGTTTGAATGTAGCAACCATGTGGTAAATGATGAGACGCATGAAATACTACCTAGATAGAAATAAATATAAGACTTGACATAACATAACATAACATCTGTTACATGCTTACTTGTACATGCTACATGTTTACCTGTTTACCTGCTTGCATGACACTTGACACCTGATACATGTTACCTGTACCCTGTTAGTATACCATATTACTTAATTTTTGTTTTCTGATTCATGTTAGTTATCCTGCTTTGTTGACATGTCTATTCCATGCTATGTTTGCTTTCGATGTTATTCTATGTTGATTATTCTTTTTCTGTACTTGTGTCTGTACTACAAGCGGCCCGTAACTTACATTGACAGACATTTTATTTTCTTTTCCATTTTCCTACAATTTATTAAATTGCAGATTATGGTGAGCAATTGCCTGATGGAGTAGGTGACCTGAGATTCTAGTTCCTGGAGTTCTGGCTATTATTATTATTATTTCCTGTTACTTATTTTGAATAAATGTATCTGCTACTTGGATTATTTATATTAGGCAGTATAACTCAGAATTATTGACTTGTTTCCAGATATGGTTTATTTGTGATTATTAAATTTTGTTTCAAGTAAATTATGTTGGTATATTAATTCATCTATGCATGCGTGGTTGATTTCTCCTTGTTTACTTCCTGTTTATTCCTGTGAATGTTGTAAAGATCCTGACAACTTATGGATGATGAAAATCATTCGCTGGGCTTAGTCACGTATCTGTATTCCGTATTCTCTTTTTTTGGAAGCGGGGCGTGACACCATCTGTAGTATATTTTCGAGGCATATGCTAGTGCCTACTCCGGTGTCTATTAGACTATGATAATTTCTTGATTTGTATCCTTCGTAAACAAATTCTACTAGTATGTATAACATATTTTTTGTTGCTCTTAATGGATTCATTTACTCAATATTCCATTTATTACTATACTTTCATTGCTTACAATTATTGTGATTTTTTTCCTTCTTGAATTGAGTAAGGTTGTACTGATGTAAGAAAGTTAGTTCCTAATAACATTTCATTAACATGGTGTATTGGATCTACATGTAAATGTAATAGCATTTCATTTCTACCATTTATCCTTAGTGGCAGCATTATTTTATGTACAATTGGATATCTATTATTGTAATAGTATATGTAGTAATATAAATTTTCTAATGGTATTAATTCTGTTGTTTTTAAATTTCTTTGTTTAATATGTGAATTAGTAGCTCATGTATCTACCAAGGCTACTTGTTTATTATATTTTCCACTGTCATAATATTCTATTTCTATTTTAAATTGGTTATTGTTCTGATTGTCTAATGTATTTATTATTGGTATTAATTCCAATGCTTATTGTTTGTTTCTTATTGATAGTGATCTCTTTCCGAACATTATTTGTGGTGCGCTTCCTATGTAATTTCTTTTGCTTTATTAAAGTCAAATTCTATATAATTTGGTATAGTCATTTCAGGGTTTTCTCTAGCTGGTTTATATCTTATAATTTTGCTGAATAGTGTTCTATTTTAAAATTATCTGTATTTATATTTTTTAATTCATGCTTACTAGTAAAAGCATAAATATTTCTTATTTGTATACTCATAACTTTGCTTTTCTCTATCATTTCTATTCCTGATAATCTGTGGTACATGACTAAACTTTTGTCCTTATTTTCTTTGGCCACACTTATAGAGAAATTAGGTTTTATTGTAAATTTTATCTTTTGATACATTAAGTTTCCTTGTACTATTCTTATTAAGGCATCTTGTGTACTTGATATTATTCTATCATCCATTAGGTATATTTCCAGGGGTGTATTTATTCAATCCTTAAAATAAGTTATTATTATTATTTGCACAGCTCCTAAATGTATGTGTCTTAATGTTATTATGGTTTTCTCACTTATTTTTCCATCTCTTGTCTTATTATATTTCAGTTATTAATGGGATTATGATTTTTCCTTGTGCTTGTTCAATGTCTATAGGTTGTTCATTATTTCTGGCTATTATGATGGTATTCTTCTTCCTTTCAAATATTGGCAGTTTAAATATTTCTTTTTGGTTTATATCTAATTTGGTTGTTCTTATTTTTTCGTATTTTTGTATGTGAAAGCACATTCTTTTTCTTACTTCTTTATTGTTTTCTTCTCTTTCTAATTGTTCTCCTATTTCTGTCATTTCTGTCATCATATTTTTTTCACATTCTTCTGTTTCACATTCACTACTTCTACTATCTTCTTTCAGTACCATTATTTCTTCATCTTCACTAATTTCTGACCAGTCTTCCTCATATTCTATAGGTTCATAGTTTATGTTATTCATTTCTTCAATTTTTTCTACGTATTTTACATTTTTTCCATTCTCTTAGGGCAATTTGGTGATATATGTCCTATTTCTCCACATATATAACAATTATATTTCTTTGGGTTTTTGGGATATTGTCTATTTTTATTTATTCTTCTGAAGTATCTTTTATAGGGTTTTTTTATATCTCTTAAAATTTTTTATATATTTTGGTTTATATTTTTGAAATTTGTGGTTACTCTTCTTTGTATAATTATAGTTATTATTACATCCCCAATGATTCGGTCTTGCATCTTCA
This sequence comes from Hemerocallis citrina, assembly GCA_017893485.1. NCBI lineage: Eukaryota > Viridiplantae > Streptophyta > Magnoliopsida > Asparagales > Asphodelaceae > Hemerocallis > Hemerocallis citrina. Next base: position 39,880,880 of record CM030364.1, read on the forward strand.
CAACAAATTCTTTGTTTATATGTTCTATAGTATTTCATTGTTGCTCTAGCATCTTGGCACACTTTATCCCTATAATCTTTTACAAATTGTGTTCTATACCCTAAAGGATTCTACTTCTGGTTTACTTTCTCACCTATGTATGCACTATATATGTTTATACTCCATAGATCAGGTGGTTTTAGAAAGAATAAGTCCAAGATTGGACTTCGTTCTTATTTTATATAATAACTATCTTGAAAATATTCTCAGAATTCACAAGCATAGTTGTCAAAATAACATATGTCGTATATTTCTAAATTATTTAGTCTCCGTCTTGCTTGGTTCTTTTTGTATATAGTGTGTTTTTCTCCTTTATCGTAGACACTGAATTCTGTTCTTATTGTTATTTCGTAATTTGTAATTGTTTCTTTTGGTCCTAAGGTTCGTTGTGCGGAGGTTAATTTCTTCCGTTCCTTTATCATCAATTGGTCTTGATTTTCTTATAGTATTTTTTCTTCTTTCTTTTGTCCATTCCACCATTTTGCTACTATTTCTATAAAGATTGCTTTTATAAATTTCTCAAATGAGTTTCCTGAAAGATTTTGCCTAAATCCTACTATTAGTAAAGCCTTTACCTATTCTTCTATTTTCCGATCTACGTCTTTTATGCAGTCTAGATCTAGCCATTCTCCATTTCCTGCTATTCCTTTTTCATGACGTTCTGCAGGTTCATATTTTGGGGTTTCTTTTTCTTTGTCTCTTCCTAACTTATTATTTTTGTGTTTTGTCATTTCCATGATAAGTGATAAGGTCTTTTGTTAGATGGTGGCCTTAAGATTTTGTACATGTTAGTTTGAATTTCGATAGGTTTTGTTATAATATTTTCTCTCTTGATCCATTTTTATTTCTTCATTCGTTATATCCAGATTTTTTAAGGCTTCCTCTACTTCTACTGAATTGGGATTTGCCATTAAATCTTCTATTTCTAAAATGTTTATATTAAGCTTTGTTATAACTTCTAACTCCTTCATACCTTCTTCTGTTATGCCTAGTTTTTCTTCTGTGTCTTCGGTTATATATCTACATAGTTCTTTTATGTTCTTATTTAGGATTTTTAAATATTTTCTTATAGTTCCTACAAACTCTAGACCATTGTAATTTTCTTCCAACTCTTGGATGTTTATCGTATAAATTTCTGATTCTATTTTTGAATTTAATATTTTTCCTTTATTAACCATACTTAGCCTAATATTTTATATGTTAGCAGGTGTTGGTAATACCAACTTGCTTCTTCGTTTCTTTAATCTAATACTTGTATTTTTGTATTTCTTTAGGTAGCTTTTTAGTTATTTTACTTGTTATTAACAAATATTTTGATATTTCCCTATCAATTATATGCTTTCTTTCTGTTAATCTTCTATCAATGTATCTAATTTTAAATTTTGAGAGATTTTTTCATCTTAATTTTTTTATTTTCTGTGAAATATCCAATTTTTAAATAGGGTAGTGAGATATGTAAATTTTTAGTTTTAATGTTGTGTAATATCTCCAAAGGTAGGGTCTTTCTTAGAAATTATTTCCAACTGTCCTATTTTTGTAAATAGTTAGCGGGTGTCCTATATTTGCAAATGCTTTCTACAAAAATCCTATATGTGAAATTGACTTGTAGTTCATCCATCTTTAATAGAAGTTTATATTTCGGAAATAACAATGGGAATGACCAATTGACAGTTAAACCATGGATATGTAGCAGCTAATTGTTGTTGAGATTGGGGCATCAACCAACACCCGTTGTCGGAGCGGAACTAATTACAGCAATGAGGAAGTCAAAGTAGACGAGGCGAATAAATTGAGCAAGCAAGTAGATCTACCAAACTATCACAAACACAATAACGATGACTTATCCCGGATAGCTTTTGCTTAATCCGGGGGGAAATATAGGGAGATCTGATATTCAACTAGAATAGATTACAAGGAGTTACTGATTCACTTGATACAAGGAATTAAACTCACCCACCAAGAACTATCTCTCTCTCGAGCCTCTCTTTGTAATGGAGAAAAGAATCTATGAAGTACTCCCTCTCATATTGGAGGAGTTTACAATATATATAGAAGAATAGAGAGAAACCTAGGTCTAATCTTGATCCTCAGTCGACCGATATAACTTGGAAAAGAAGTAATTGAATAGGAGCTGCACGATCTAACTTGAAGTTGAAGATTGGGCTGAAATGACCTAACAAATCGAAGCCCAAAAATGAACACAGCACCACGGGCGGTCGACTGTCCAACAAGACCAATCGACCGTACCACTCTCTGACATTTCCTGTACTATGAGCGGTCGGGGGGTGCGGTCGACCGCAACTAGCCTGCACCCTACTGTTGTTGTTTCTCCTTCTACTCACTTCGACGCTTCGACCTTCATGCTTCATATTACCTTCTTTTAATCTGAACAACGAGTATTCAAGACACAATCCTAACAAACTCCACCTTGGATTGCATATGAGTGCTATCACATGATGTGTTACTCATCTCCAAACTCTAACAAATTCCACTTGCAAAGAAAACTTAGAACAATAGCTTCTTCTTCCAGTTGAAATGATCTCTACTCAATCTCACCGAATCCAGTGTGGCCCTTCAAAGGCATACCTCCGTAGATGTACTCACAAAGTTGCCAAACTCCGCACGAACTCCACCTACCCGTAGGCTTTCTCCACCTCTCGACGATATTCGAACATCGTGGTCTCGTCTCGATGAATCTAGTTGCGGCAAACTAGCTAAGCTTGCGGGAATATTGGGAAAGAAGCAACACTTACGCAAGTATTTTGAATTCTCCAAAGCTTGTAGAGATTGTGTTGGCTTGGCCCAACCACTCTCATACCTCTAATCACCTTACGACGACCTTGAAAAACAGACAAAACTGCACCCCGAGCTGTGTACCTGCAGCCCCAAGCATCAAGAGTTCCCAAGGAAATCAGATTTCGTTTCAGCAGAGGAATATGCAAAACATCCCTTAAAGTGAACATGCGTAGACCTGGCATCTTCAACTCAACTGTTCCCTCACCCACTACTTCACAAATCTTTCCAGTTCCCGTTGTCACACAACGCCCCGTAGTAGACTTATAAGTAGAAAATAACTCCCTCTTGGAGCAAATATGAGAAGAACTCTCTCAGTCAAGAAACCAACTAGAATCCACTCCTAAAGAATTTGAAACAAGAAGACACGAACCACCTGAATCAAAGGCACCAAAGGCACTAACTACATTAGCGACTGAACTCTCGTTATTGGCGCTCTCTTGATTCTGTAATTTCTAACAGTTTTTCTTGATATGCCCTGGCCTCTTGCAATATCAGCAACGGATCGAATCCTTTTGCAAAGCACTTTGTCTTCCCCCCGAAGGACCATCCACTGCTAGACAACTTGTAGGAATAGACAATGATGATTTATGGGTCTCCTTCCTAAGTTGATTTTCCTTCAATGCTTTGATTACACCATCTACCGAAATACTTATCTTGGCAGATCTACCGTGTAGCATGGTTGTGATCAAAGTCTCGTACGAATTCGGCAGTGAATATATCAGGTTGAAAGCTTAATCTTTCTCACACAAATCTGTGTTGATCACCTTAAGTTCAGATAATACCTTATTGAACTCTGTAATGTGGTCTTGGAGATCGATACCTTCCTTCATAGATAAACGAAACAACTTCCTCTTCCAATGCATCTGATCTAATAACGACGAACCAGAGTAGTCAGCTATGAGTTTTGCCCACAAACTCGCCGCATCAGTTTCTTCAAGAAATCTGCACTTGACCTCATCCGCCAAGGACAGTCGGATCAGACTTATGGCTCTTTCACGAATATCTTCCCAATTGTCATCCTTCATATCTGTTGGCTTTTCTTTCTTCTTGAGTACTGCTGACTGCAACCGTTCTTGAATAAGAACATCATACATGTCAGTCTTCCACAGATTGAAATTAATCTTACCATCAAACTGCTTGATCTTCAAAATACTGTGGCATGTCATCTTAACCAAGGAACTCGGCAACCTGACGCTATGATACCAGTTGTTGAGATTGGGGCGTCAACTAACGCCCGCTGTCGCAGCGGAACTAATGAGAGTAATGAGGAAGTCGGAGTAGATGGAGCGAATAAATTGAGCAAGCAAGTAGATCTACCAAACTAACACAAACACAACAGCGATGACTTATCCCGGTTAGCTTTTGCTTAATCCGGGAGAAAATATAGGGAGATCTGATATTAGCAAGTCTTACAAAGAGTGCAACTCCTGATCAAGCTGAGCTAAGAAGGAGGAGTTCTATTAGGAAGATATAGTAAGATTTTCTCTGACATGATCTTCTATCCTAGCGTGCGTCAAAGCCTGCCACTTTATCCTTTCTTGCTTCCTCTCCTTTCGCTTATTGAGTAGGGCTTGCTTTCGCTTCCTCGATTTCGTGGATACCTTTTGTTCCTGTTTAGTCTACTAGAGGAGATTACAATTAGTTACTGATTCACTTGATACAAGGAATTAAACTCACCCACCAAGAACTATCTCTCTCTCGAGCCTCTCTTTGCAATGGAGAAAAGAATCTATGAAGTACTCCCTCTCATATTAGAGGAGTTTACAATATATATAGAAGAATAGAGAGAAACCTAGGTCTAATCTTGATCCCCAGTCGTCCGATATAACATGGAAAAGAAGTAACTGAATAGGAGCCGCACGATCTAACTTGGAGTTGAAGATTGAGCTGAAACGACTTAACAAATCGAAGCCCAAAAACGAACACAGCGCCGCGGGTGGTCGACTGTCCAACAAGACCGGTCGACCGTACCACTCTCTGACATTTCCTGTACTACGAGCGGTCGGGGGTGCGATCGGGGGGTGCGGTCGACTGTCACCAAGACCAGTTGACCGCAACTAGCCTGCACCCTACTGTTGTTGTTTCTCCTTCTACTCACTTCAACGGTTCGACCTCCGTGCTTCATATTACCTTCTTTTAATCTGAACAAACACAGTCCTAACAATTGTTACGTTTTTCTGGCTCTAAGCTATTGGTATCTGTTTATGATCAGGGTGCATCTATGTTTGGGAAAAGAAGACAATAACTGAATATTGCATTTGACCTTGTGGTATCGATAAAGCCAACAACCAAAGAGTCTGAAGCGAAACCAAGCATTAGCGTTATATATAACAACACGAGAAAATACTTTCATTTTTCTTCTTCTAAACCAAAGGAGACTACTGTTGCTGAACTTGACCCCATGAATACTCTGATGAGAATGCATTCAAACTTGATTCATTGTTGTTGTCGTCGATGTAGTCGGATTCAACTCATGATAGTTTAAATTTCACACTTTCACAAATAGCTAAGGCTCTATGCTCAAGTATTTCTTCCACTTTTTACCCAATTATTCATGTAACAAAATTATATATATCTAAAATAACTTGAGAATACAAATCTATACATTGTATCTACAATATATCTCTAATCTCTAATCTCTAATCTCTAATATTATAATGGGAGAAGGCCTTAGTGTTATTTGTCATTTTGTCATTCTACCAACATATGCAATGTACGTACATAACTAATATAAAGGGGGTTTCCTGTTCAAATCCTCCTTACATCAGAGTTTTTATTTTTATATTTTGAAATTATTAAAATGTGCATCGCACGTGTAAATTACTAGTTATGTTAAACCATTTTTGGTCTAATGATTTTTCTAATTTTTTTTAAAACAAAAAAAGAGAGCAAATGTAGGAGACAACTTTTCACTATTTCTATATCCAAATTTTGAAGTGCAATTTTATCTCTTAATCAAACCTTAAAAAACGTACAATATTGTATATATGTTATTAGAGATTTTTTTTTCAAAAATAGTTTTGTTAATTTCTCACTTTTAAAAACTAGTATTTTTCACGCGCGATGCACGTTTTGATAAGAGTTGGAGGATTTTCACGTGCATCGTATGTGTTAAAAAATAGTTTTGGAGTTGGACGTGATTGCACGTAATTAGGAAAAATATTCCGAAAGAAAAGCTATAATTTATATGTGCAATGCACGTATTTATAAGTAGAATTTAAGTTGTACATGCAACATATGGGTATGTTTAGTGTTAAAAACTATTATAAAATTTTTTTGCACGTGCGTTGCACGTTTTAAATAGGTGATTTTTTTTATTTGTTTGTTTTTTGTTGTAATTAATGGAAGAGTTGGAGTTGTACGTGCAATGCACGTGCTTGTATATTGACAAATGACCACCCCAACTCTCCCATTATAATATTACTAGTGTAATGCACGTGCAATGCACGTGGGGAAAATGGGGAGGGGAATGAAAAGGACAAAAAAATAAAAAATCTACCAACACGTGCGCTGCACGTGTTGACACACACACACTAAGGAATAAAAAATTGTTTATTTGTTTATAACCTCATCTCTCCCATTATAATAGTTATAGATTATTAGAGATTATGTACAATATATTATTGCACATTGTTATATTTAAAAATTATGTGCAATATATTGCACAGGATTATACTAGTGTAAGAGCATCCACAATGGTGTTTCTTAAATATGAGAAAATGGCAAAAATAGAAATAGAAAATCGGAGGGGAGCATGCAGTGGTCGTTTGCTAAAAATTTCTCAAAAAAAATAACCAGACGAAACAAGTTGTATCGTCTAGCACGTCGAGTAAAAAAGAATATTTAAAAATTGCAAGAGACGGGACATGTTGTCCCGTCCCTCCTAATTCCTTATATAGTTATTAAAAAAAAATTAACATAAATGTTTAAGTTAATTAACTATTTGTTAAGATTATTGGATGAGAATAATTCTTTATTGATTGATTAAACTGAGTACAATATGTCTCCTATATATAGGAGAGAAGAGAATACTAAATCAATACATTATTCAATGTGGGACTAAACTAATCTATCATCTAACAGCCCTTCTCAAACTCAAGTTGGTTCAAGCAATAAGAGTCTGGAATACTGACGATGTTGATATGGAAGAAACGGCGCTTGATGTCGCATATGATGGAAACTGAGAAGTAGATTGTTGCGGAAGAAAGTAGTGGTGGCGCACTGTTGAGATCTCACCCCGAACAGTGGCGGGATCTCCATATCACGATTTGTGATGGGATCTCACCCCTGAACTGAGAAATAGACTAATGGGATCTCACCCCTGACTTGAGACATAGTCGATGATGGGATCTCACCCCTGACTCGAGACATAGTCAGTGATGGGATCTCACCCCTGACTTGAGACATAGTCAATGATGGAATATTATCCCTGAAATGTGAACTGGATGCTGATAACACCCCCTCTCAAACTTACGATCGATCAACCCGAGTAAGTTGACGATCTGGATGTAGAAGCACAAGAACCTATAAGATTTTTTTTTTTTGGGAGAAAAACAGCAACAACAAAGCAATCAGCGATCCAAGCCAAAACAGCACACAGCAATTTCACCCAACAGCAACAGCAACAGCAAATAGCGAACATGGATCAACTCCACATAACAGCAATCACAAATCCCCTCTTCTTCCGAACACCAAACACAACATCAAAATCCCTCCTTCACAAAACACCAAACACCAAACCCAAATCAATCCTTCATCTTCGCAAAACAGCAAAGAGAGAGAGAGAAAGAGAGAGAGACAGCAGCAGGGTCAGCAATGGAAGAGGAGATCTGGACGACAAGAGAGGGGGCGGGGGTGTTGACCTGGGCAAGGGCGGCGCTCAGGGTGGCATCACTGGAGGTCGACGCGATTGGAAGGGAGGAGGACAGTGCGCTCGCGCTGGCGTCAATCGGAAAGGAGCAGCAGCAATGGGTTAATGGGTTCTGGTCTTGACTATCGTCGGAAGGGAAAGGGGGAGGATCGCCGGAGGTTGGAGGTCGCGACTGGAGGGGGGATGGCGACGGGGTGGGGGTCGCCGGAGCACGCGAATGGCACCGGGAGGAAGAACGGGGAAGAAGTACAGTAGATGGTAGAGTTTGGGTCTGATCGGGGAGAGAGAAACAGAGAGGAGAGAGAAAGAGGGAAGAGGGATGATATCATGTTGGCGGCGGAGAGAGACACCAAAATCGGATCTTGATTTTGGGGGATTTTGGGGATTTTAGGGTTTGGAAATTTTTGGTAGATTTGGAGGATTTGATTGGGAGAGGAAGAGGGATGACAGCTAGGATTTTGGGGGAGATTAGGGTTTTGGTATTTGATCGAGAGCGGAAGAGAGATGTCTGGAGGTGGAGTGATTCCGATGAAGATGAGAACCACTCCACCTCGACGACGAGGATAAAATTAGTATAGGCCTTATAGAACGATAATGCTCTGATACCATGTTAAGATTATTGGATGAGAATAATTCTTTATTGATTGATTAAACTGAGTACAATATGACTCTTATATATAGGAGAGAAGAGAATACTAAACCAATATATTATTCAATATGGGACTAAACTAATCTATCATCTAACACTATTAATTAGATATTAAAATAGTTAAAATTAAATAAATTAAATATTAAAATATGTACTAATCTACCTAACACCTAACATTAAGCTCAGAAATGTGCTGGACGGGACATGTTGTCCTGTCCAAGCTATTTTGTGCTTTAAACGGGATAACATGTCTCGTTTGATGATTTTTCGATTTTTTTTTTTTTTGTTTAGACGATACAACATGTATCGTCCGATCATTAAAAAAAAAAACTTGTTTCTTCTGATCCCATTAAAAAAAATAATCAAGGGACGGAACAACACCCCTATAATTTGAGAATCGACAATTCGTTTCTCAAATATGAGAATGGACTGTAACAATTTTGTTAAAATATGATAAATAGCAAACTACTGCAGACCTTTGTTTCTCAAAATATGAAAATCTAACAAATATAGCAAACAACTGTGAATGCTCTAAGGTTATGCAGCTATGCTAACAAAAGTAGGTAATTTCCTAAAAGCTTCAGAATTTATGTGCTAAGATCCATCCATTTCTAAAACCAAACACAATATAAATTCGGGTCTTAAAAATTCCCGAATCCGGATCTGCCATCTAGACCCGAAAGGAAAGCGGATTAAACCCAACTCAAAATAAAAAAAAATCGCATACCCGACAACAAGAAAGATAGTATATACATTTAGAAGGGAAAAAGGCAGCAGTTTTGCTTCTCAGTTATCTCAGTTGCGAGAAAGAAGATAACTTCATCCCAAAAAAGGTATATCGACTTTTTTATCCTTCTTATTTATTTAATTTAATTTGTTAATTTTCTTATTTCTGTTCCGATTAATCTAGTTCTCCTTATAGGCAACTGGGTCGAATTTTTATGTGGGGGTTTCAATTTATTAGTGTGTTTTTGCATATATATTGAGTAATAATTCATTTAATTTAAATTTGTTTGTGACTCAATTTAGTGACTGAATAAGGAATCAATGGGTTACCGACTTTTTATTCCAATTTGGTTTGCACCCAAACCCTTGCCAATTTGGAAAATGACAATTCTGGTTAGGTTTTATACCCATTGGAAAATTTTCAGGTACAAGATTGAAAACAGGAACTCACAACAGTTCCCGCAAAGTTTTTGTTATTGTGTAATGCATGCATGGTGTATATATTATAAGCAACTCTAAACCGATATGCATATATGAATCATTTACTCTAAAGTTTGTTTTGTTACCAATTGGTTCTAAATATTTACTTGTGTGATAGTAAAAAGCCGTGTTGAAACTATTAGTTGCAATCTACAGGTTTTCTATTTTTTAATTTTTTGATAAGAAAAACTAATTCTAAACACCTTTTATAATTTTTTTTAAAAAAATCTATTTTATCAAAAAGTTTGCTCTGAACACTACCGTTCTTCTCTTGTTAACTTGTTTTTTCCCTTAAGATTATTAGTTATATCCAACCGAAGAAGAGTTATTTTTAATGTTATTATTTGTATGCTACTCATATACTCATGTTGATCTTACGACTAAACATTCTGCTGCGGTCATATGTGTCTGATTGATTTCAGGTTATGGCCTAAGTTGTTGTTGAGAGTTAAATGCTTTCAAGTTTTAATTGATCTGCTAATAGGAAAATATGTCTTTGTTCAATTTGTGTAAGATTGCAGTGGCAACTAATGCTAGACTTCCATAACGTATGATGCATTTTAGTTTTTAACTGCTGAATCTCAACAATCGTCTAGATTGGCCTAACACCGATTTTAACCTTTTGAAACCTTCTTCGTGCTTGGGTAATTTCGGAGAGCTAATTGTAATTTCATTCCTAAGCCTATCATATTTCTGTAAGAGCTAGTTTCTTACTTTTTGAATTTTCAATCAGAAATCATTTTATGAGGAGAAAACCTCGTTTTTACTGACTTTGTTATCCCAGTTGATATCTTTCATCAGGCTTCTACAGCTCAAAAATATTGTATGTAAAATTGAGTATACTCTTTTGAATGCATTGGTCCTCACTCTCACAGTAGTGTCACTACCTACATGGTCATGGCTGTAATCAATATGAAGCTCCTTTTTGTTGCTTCAACCTCAATATGAAGACTAGATTTCAGTTTATCACCTATTAAAATGCAATCCTTCTACTCTAGCTCATACAGACATATTTGCACTGTTTCTTTCAAGTATGATAACCCTGTTCAGATTCTTTTGTAAGAGCATCCACAATGGTGTTTGCTATTTTTTTGGCAAAATGACAAAATGAGAAATAGCAATTTTGAAAAGCGTCACCCTGGTTTATTTGCTAAATTTTGAGATTGCTATTTTTTTTATCAGACGGAAAATGTTACTTCCGTCCGAGAGGTAAAATTGTAATATTTAGGAAAATAAAAATAGTGTTTAGTTATTAAATTATCATTAGTTAATTAATTAGTGATTAAAATAATACTAAATCCTGATTAAATTAATAAAGTGAGTGATTAGTGATTAAAATAATGGAAAAGTGAGTGATTAATTGTTGCTTGATGCTGACATTTCTTAAACGGGACATGTTGTCCCGTTTGGCCCATTTTTGAGCTCGGCTATGTCCCGTCCGATGCTTTTAAAAATTTTTAATTTGTTTTTTTTAGGAGGGGGGGGGGGACAACATGTTCCGTCCGATCCAAAAAAAAAATTTTAAAAAATCATGGACGGTACATGTTATGTCATCCGATCATATCTAAAAATAAAAAAAAAAAAAAAAAACTGGGGACGGAACCTATATTTTGAGAATGAGCAAATAGTTTCTCAAATATGAGAAGCTACTGTAGCAACTTTGCAAAAATATAGCCAAATAGCAAACCAATGTGGAACACTTTTTGCCAAAAAATGGCAAAATGGCAAATATACCATACCATTGTGGATGCTCTAAAGTGACTCTGCATTATACTTAGAACTTATAATTAGTTGAAAAACTGTGTAATAATTTCAACTTTGGAGCAGAAACAAATGTTAAGTTTCTGTTTTGTTGTGCTTTACTTAGATAATCTTTTAGTTGTCTTGTTTCATTAACAATTTTAAACTAATAGTTTTGCTTAGGTGCATATGGGTGAACGAGATTTTATTGATGGAGACAAGCTGATATTGAGGGGTTTGCAGTTTTTTGGATTTCATGGAGTAAAAGCAGAGGAGAAGGCGCTAGGTCAAAAGTTTTTGATAGATGTGGATGCTTGGTTAGACTTAAGTGTTCCCGGTAGAACTGATAGTATGAAGGATACTGTCAGCTATACTGACATTTACAGGTAAGAGTTTAATTTCCTTCTCAATAATTCATATTAGTTCTAGTTTATGACTATAATTAGATCGTTATAGTCTAAGTATCTTCTGCAACTAGTAGTAAGGTCATATATACTTCTACCATTATTGATTGGCAAACTCAAGAAGGGGGAAAAAAGCATATGAACATATCATTTATCCACATTAGCGTGTTTGTAATTGTCTGATACACGGTCATTGAACTTTTTTCTTGCTGCTTTGTTGTTTACCTTAATATTACCCTTTTTTGTGCCCATCTGAGAACCCAATAAATCAAATCAGAAAATTGGCGATCTACCTAATTGGGTTTAAGCTTAATATTTTGTAGCTATATGATGTTGAATCTCAACGAAAGATGGTGCAAAGCATGATATTAGCTCGCATTCTCTATGTTGGAATTCCTAACTCAACACCGAAGAGAAACTGTCACTCTAGTTGCACTTGGTTTTCATTGCCTATGCTAATCAGAGAGATAAACTTGCTTCAAAATTACAATTTATGTTAACAGGAAAAGAAAAAGATGTTATGAGAGTCTGGTAGAAGCTGGTTTATGTACTTGTGTAGAATCTCTAATTTTCCCAATTTGAACTGATTGATCGTTTATTAAAATTAACTGTGTTTTAAGCAATTTAATTTTGACTGATTTCCATCATCATTTGTATTGTCTTGACAAAATTTCTTTTTCATTTTCGAGAATTGTATGTCTTTGAGCTCCTAATCCTAGAGTGGTGACGATAGGTTTTGGATCATCCAGTGCAATGTCATCTTCCTTCTCTGTTGATTATCATTTATCAATATATTGATTTATTGAGTTTTTCAGTTTGAAATAAAATGTTATTGCTATTATATTCATCTTTGAATTTAAGTCTTTAACGTCTATTTATTATTGATGAATACAATTAATATTGTTATTATTGCTACTTATAAGTTTCAAACATAAACTGCTTCCTTGCTATAGTAGTAACCCTTGCATTCTGAACTTTTTCTCAAAGATTGCACCCTCGTTTAACTGGATTAACATGTTATTGCACAGAATTTTTTCCCGAGTTGACCCACATTTTATTAGTTTACAAAGTGAGTCATCTTCAGAATTATTCCTAGAGTGGACCACTCCTTATAGGCCACAGTTGTAAGGCCGCAGTTCCCAACTGCAGCCTTTTCACAAATATGTTTTTTCGATGTCGCAGTTCCCAATTGCGGCCTTAATTCTGATGAGGACATCGGTTCGAGATGATTTGGACGCTTCTATCAGTGCAGACATCGTCTAGAATGGCTATTCTATTAGCCTAGTTATTTTTATTTCAGCAGTTTTAGTTATTTTGACATATGTAATAGTTTTGCTATTTACATATTGGGATATATTTTGGAGATTTATTTTGAGCCTATATATAGGTTTTTAGACTAATGAGAAGTTATGCTTTGATTGATTAAAAAAATTATTGTGTGTTGAGTTTTTGCTTTTCATCTCTCTCTTGTGTGTGCGACCCTGAGTATTAGGGTTTGTGAGAAACCCTAAACTACAACCTCACTCCCTTCTTTACTTTACAGCCGCCACCCCTTCACAGTCCCTTCATCTTCTCCTTTTTCTCCTTCATCTTTAGTCGCCATTAAACTCCAACCCATCACAACCCTGACTTCCTCCTCCCCGATCCCCCATCACCTCTACCACCCCAACCCCCGTGCCTCCCTTTGTTGTTCGCTGACTTGATTCCAAAACCCGAACGACCTGCACTACCACTACCTGCAGCCCCTCCTTCCTCCTTCGTTGCGTTACCACCATACCATAACCGACGACCGGTTCCTCCACTGCAGCACCCAACGCAGCCCCTCGCTGCACTCGTCCCACTGCTGGCTGCACCCTGAACCCCTCCTTGTTCACCTGCGGCACCACTGTCGGCAACCTCCTTTCCATTGCTACAGTGCTTCGAATTCCGGTAATTTCTTTGAATTTCTCCATTATTTGTGGTACTGCCTGTCATCTCTAGAATATTATCTGAATTATATACTATCCACAAATACTAAGTGTGTGTGTGTTTCTAATTGCCAATTAGCGTACGAATCATTAATGAGTATTTTATTTGCTAAAACTGCTTAAGTATAATGTTGATTGTTATACTTGAATCTTTAATTGGGACTGTTAACTTAATCAATTTCGTAAAAACCTCATACCACTCACTAGTTTTAATTTCTAACTTAATCGGTATTACTTGTTGGTAAATTTAATCTTTTAATATTCTTGGAAAATTCTCTATTTAGGGTTAAGTTTACATCATTTTGGTATCAAAGCGAAGATTTTAAAACCCTAGTTCTTGCATCATTTAGTCATAATTTCTACATTCATTTAGGATCATTTTAGGTCACTCATTTTGGATTTGAAAATACATCATTTTAGGTGCATTTAGGTCACGTTTTTCCAAATTTCAGCAAGCACACGTTCCCACGGCCCTAGTTTTTTTGCCTATGGTGAATGCGTCTTCGCAACACCGTCACGAATCCTGAAAAGCCTTTATTGTCCCTCCCAAACTACCCAATCATGAATCCTAGTAATCAGTGAGCTTCTCTTTCATGGCCTTCCAAATGGCTATGGGTGTCAGGCCTTGGTCTCTGCGGGCATGTTCAAGATTGGTCTAGTGTTGTTGAGCTTTACCGGTCAATTTTATCGTGGTAAATTTGACCTTCAGGGCTTCGCTCATGTCAAACCACACAAAGCAGTGGTTCATGGCACAGATCCAATCGAAATAAGCTTGGGGTTCCATATGACCTTTAAAGTAGGGAACATCAGCATTTTCGTTCTTCTTGTATTGTTCGTCAGGGTCACAATCTTGATGTCGGTCGTCACGATCATTCTCTTAATGGATTTGACAAAGAAGCTCAGAGGCAACATATTGATTCAATTCCACTTGCTCAAGCAGTTGATTGATATTAACGAGAGTTGCTTGAATGACAGCGAGGGTAGTGGAAATGTCATTGTTGTCCATTTCAGTTCGAAGTGGGGCTCGCTGATTTCTAGGTGATAGAAATTTGAAGTAGGCTTACTTGGGTAAGACTTGTTGGGGTACTAAGAAGAAGTCTTAGATCTAGAGAAGTCAATGGAAGTCATTCTAGAGGAATGATCTCTCGAATCGTTGGACTTGTAGGGGAAACTTGCTTTAAGGGAATCCATATCGAGGACAAGGGCATAAGTAAACCTTCCTGAAGGCCCACTTAAAATTTTGCATAAAATCAATGATAATGCATATGTCATGAACCTTTATGAAGGTTTTGGCATAAGTAAATGATGAGGACATCTATTCTGTTTAGTATTTTATTTCAGTACCATATTTCTTTTTGGCAATTATAGCCATATGAAACCCTTTTTATATTTTTTAGATTTTGAGAATATTTTGAGATTTGTATCTTGATTTGTTTTGAGCCTATATATAGGCCTTGAGATTAATGAGAAAGATGTTATTCTTGATTAAAAAATTATTGTGTTGAGTTTTGCTCTTCCTCCTCTCTTTGTGTGATACCATTGAGAACCAACTTATTAGGGTTTGTGATAAATCCTAATACAATTTTAGGGTTAGTGATTAACTCTAAAATCTACTCCCAAATTAAAAATCTTCCAAATAAAATTACCCAAACCTTAATCCCCAAATCCAAAACTCTTCTCTCTCCCATCGTCCTCTTCCTCCTACCCCAACCTCGACCGAAACCCTAGCACCCCGTCGCCGCCCTCTTCCAACGACGCCGCCGCCGTCGCCCTTGCTGTTGCCCTTGCTGATTTGTTGTTGCTGTCTCTATCTTACTGTTGTTGCTGATTACTGAGTTTTGCGTTGCTGCCAACCCGAGATCTAACGCGGGTTTTCTTCGAACCTCGGTATACTCTTTCCACTTCTCAAATATTCGTGTTATAATGCTTTATCATCTCTACTATATTATTTAATTTGACTGTCGACCACAAATATCGAGATTGAGTGTTCCACTTGCCTAATTAGAGTACGAATCAATATTGAACCTGTTACTTGCTAAGACCTCTTAGGGATTTAATTATTGATTGTTAGAACTGAATTATTAATTGGGTTTGTGATGAGGACATCGGTTCAAGACGATTTGGGCGTTTCTATCAGCGCAGGCGTCGTCGTCATCAGCTGCTTTATTTAGTTTAGGATTTTTATTTTATTACCATTTTTGTTTCTGGCAATTATAGCCATATGTAATCTTTTTGTATTTTTTTTTGATTTTGAGAATATTTTGGAGACTTGTATCAAGATATATTTTGAGCCTATTTAAAGGCCTTGAGATAAATGAAAAGATATGCCATTATTGATTTAAAAAATTTGTGTTGAGTTTTTGCTCTTCCCCCTTCTCCTTTGTGTGATACAACTGAGATCTACATTAGGGTTTGTGATAAATCCTAATCGAATTTTAGGGTTTGTGATAAACTCTAAAATCTACCCCCAATTAAAAAATTCCTCAATTACAAATCCCTAACCCTAATTAACCAAATCCCCCAAAATCCAAAACCTACTCTATAACTCCAACCGCCACTTAATCCTTTCTCCCTTTTCTTCCTCCCATCTCGCTCAAACCCCACATTCCCGATCAGATCCTTCACCCTCACTGCCCTCCCGCACCCGACGTCACCACCCCTCCAACACCACCCGACTACCGCCCCCACTCTCCCAGCGCTGCCGCCCTACTTTCCTTCGGCGACCCATCACCACAACCCACATCCCACCGCCCTCGCCTCCTTCCTCCATTTCCGACCTCGAACCCTAGCCTCGACCAACACTGCAACCACTCTGCCCCAACTGCACCGGTCGTGGTCGATTCATCTCCGAATCTCCCGACCACCAGCGCTCCCGTACGCCTCCGCCGGCGCCGTCGCACCTCACCGTCGACCAGATCTACCATCCCTTGCTCTTGTTGCTGCTGTTCCCCACAGTTACTGTTGGCTACTGCGATCTTAGTTGCTGGTCCGACTCCGAGATCTACGCTGGTTCTCTTCGCGTTCGGTATACTCTTTCCACTATTAATATTTGTGTTCTACTGCCCTATTATCTAGTATATTATCTAATTTGTCTGTCGTCCACAAAATAATTGAGATTGAGTGTTCCGCATGCTAGAGTAGAGTACGAATCAGTATTGGACTTCTTACTTGCTAAAACACGTATGGTTTTAATTGATTGTAAGGTTGACTTATTAATTGGGACTGTTACACTTATTCAATTCTTGAAAACCCATCAAACATGTTAACTGTTAAAAAATTTCAACTTAGATCCGCACTTTCATGTTGGTAAAATTAACCCATTAAAATTCTTGGAAATTCTCTATTTTAGGGTTGGTTTTACATCAGTTTGTTAAACTTAATTCAATTCTTGAAAATCCATCAAACCAATTAATTGTTTAAATTTCTAACTTTGATCCGCATTACATGTTGATAAAATTAATCCTTTAAGATTCTTGGAAATTCTCTATTTAGGATTAGTTTTACATCATTTTGGTATCAGAGTGAAGGTTCTTAAAACTCTAGTTTTTTGCATCATTTATGTATTATTTTTGCATTCATTTAGGATTATTTAGAGTCTTTTATTTTATTTTATTTCGTTTTTTTAAGATCCCGTCAGATTTTTTTTTTTTTTTTTAAATTAGGACATTCACGACCCCTAGTTTCCACTTTTGGTGAATGCGCCTTCGCAACACCATCACAGATCCTAAAAGCCTTTCTTATCCCTTCCAAATCAACCAGTTAGGAACCCTAGACTTCCCCGACCTGAAATGGACAACTCTGATATCTCCGCTATCCTAGCTGCCATTTAAGCAACTCTTGCCAATATCAATCAGAGGCTTGAGTAAGTGGAATTAAATCAAATCGTTGTCCCTGAGCTTCATGCCAATCGTCAGATCCCTCAAGGGAATGTTCGTGACCATCGATGTCAAGAACGTGACCCTGACGAACAATATAAGAAGAACGTTAAGGCTGACGTTCCCCATTTTGAAGACCACATGGAACCCCAAGCTTACCTTGATTGGATCCGTGCGATGGACCACTACTTTGTGTGGTTTGACATGAGCGAAGTCCTGAAAGTTAAATTTGTCATTATGAAATTGACGGGGAAAGCTCAACAATACTGGACCAATCTTGAACATGCCCGCAGAGGTTGAGGCCTGGCACCCATAGCCACTTGGAAAGCCATGAAAGAGAAGCTCACTGAGAGATATGTACCGTTATCGTTCCACACCCGATTGCTAGATTCGTGGAACCAGCTGTATCAAGGAAGTAAATCCACACAAGAATATGTTGATAAATTTGATGACTTTCTTATTCGGTACAATGCTTTAGGTAAAGAGAGTGAAGAACAAGCTCTCTCTAGGTTCAGGGCTGGATTACGAGCCGATCTGAGGAACGAGCTAATTCATAGAAATGTGGACTCATTAGCGGCAGCTTATGCTCTTATCCTCGATATGGATTCCCTTAAAGCAAGTTCTCATTACAAGTCCAGCGATTCAATAGATCATTCCTCCAGAATGAATCCTCCTGATCCCTCTAGACCTGAGCACTTCTCTCCTCAGTACCCTAACAAGTCTTACCCAAACAAACATACTTCAAATTTCTATCCACTTAGAAATGACAACACGGGTAAGAACACTGAAAGAGACTATTCTAAAATTGATCCTCTCACTAAGTGCTATAAATGTAAGGGATACGGCCATGTTGCTGGCAACTGCCCCAGCTCAAGTCGGATCAATATAGTAGAGGGTATCGCAGTCATCGCTGATGAGCCCGATACTGAGTTTACCTATGAACCTAATGTAAGTGATGACTTGGATAAAAAAGAGGATGACCAGTCTCTCAATTATATTTAGTCTGTTCAGTCACCTCCATTGAGTGTACCTGAGTCACCCATCCCATCCCAAGTCACTTGGCAGACTATAGATTTTATCCATGTGTTAGAACATCCCAGAGTCACAGAGTCTGTTCCCACATTTGCATATCACATTCATGACTTGCATAGAGAAATTTTCAAGGAACTTAATGAGAATAATTTTAACTACAAGTTAATAGCAGATACTAGAAGGAAATTTATAACTTTTGATATTGGTGACGAGGTGATGGTTCGGATTCATCCGGAACCGTTTCCTGTTGGACCCGTTAAGAACTTGAACATACGTGCTACAGGCCTATTGAAGATTCTTCATACAATCAATGATAAAACCTATGTCGTTGATCTTCCTGAAGGTTTTGGCATAAGTAAGGCTTTCAATATTGAGAATCTAGTACTTTATGAAGACTCAAAATTCAACCATAGAAATTTTCTTATAGATGAGCCCATCCTGCAGCCTAATGGTGAGATTCTCATATTTACCGCTCTACCTGATACTATTTACCCACCGATAAAAGAATTGAATAATATTTTAGATGATCCGATAATCTCTACAAGAGATGGTGACATGCACAAGTATTTGGTGAGGTGGAAGAACAAGCCGAAGTCGGATGACACTTGCAGTGATCGTGAGGAGCTCCAGCAACTGGATCCAGATCTTTTGGAGCACCATGACAGGATCACTTGTTTTGACTCGACTGGGTCGAGCTCTCTCCCACCGGAGAGAATGATGAGGACATCTATTCTGTTTAGTATTTTATTTCAGTACCATATTTGTTTTTGGCAATTATAGCTATATGTAATCTTTTTTATATTTTTTAGATTTTGAGAATATTTTGAGATTTGTATCTTGATTTGTTTTGAGCCTAGATATAGGCCTTGAGATTAATGAGAAAGATATGTCATTCTTGATTAAAAAATTATTGTGTTGAGTTTTGCTCTTCCTCTCTCTCTTTGTGTGATACAATTGAGAACCAACTTATTAAGGTTTGTGATAAATCCTAATACAATTTTAGGGTTAGTGATTAACTCTAAAATCTACCCCCAAATTAAAAATTCCCCAAATAAAATTCCCCAAACCCTAATCCCCAAATCCAAAACCCTTCTCTCTCCCATCATCCTCTCCCTCCTACCCCAACCTCGACCGAAACCCTAGCACCCCGTCGCCGCCCTCTTCCAACGACGCCGCTGCCGCCGTCGCCCTTGCTGTTGCCCTTGCTGATTTGTTGTTGCTGTTTCTCTCTTACTGTTGTTGCTGATTGCTGAGTTCTGCGTTGCTGCCAACCCGAGATCTAACGCGGGTTTTCTTCGAACCTCGGTATACTCTTTCCACTTCTCAAATATTTGTGTTATACTGCTTTATCATCTCTACTATATTATTTAATTTGACTGTCGACGACAAAAATGGAGATTGAGTGTTCCACTTGCCTAATTAGAGTACGAATCAATATTGAACATGTTACTTGCTAAGATCACTTAGGGATTTAATTATTGATTGTTAGAACTGAATTATTAATTGGGTTTCTTAAACTTAATTCAATTCTTGAAAATCCATCAAACCGATTAATTGTTTAAATTTCTAACTTTAATCCGCATTACATGTTGGTAAAATTAATCCTTTAAGATTCTTAGAAATTCTCTATTTAGGGTTAGTTTTACATCAATAAGACTTTCAATATTGAGGATCTAGTACCCTATGAAGGCCCAAAATTTAACCCTAGAAATTTTCTTATAGATGAGCGTACCCTGCAGCCTACTGGTGAGATTCTTACATTTTCCTATTTACCTAGTCACTACTTTCTCACCGACAGAAAAATTGGATAATATTTTAGATGATCAGATAATAATCTCTATTAGAGATGATGGTATTCACGGGTATTTGGTGTGATGGAAAAACAAGCTGGAGTCTAGGACACTTAGCTTGATCATGAGGAGCTCCAGCGCTTGAATCCAGGCCTTTTGGAGCACTATGATAGACACACTGGTTTTGACTCGACTGGGTCGAGCTCTCTCCCACCTGGAGAGAATGATGAAGACATCGATTCGAGATGATTTTGACGCTTCTATCAGCGTAGACATCGTCTAGGATCGGTGGCGGAGCCAGATGAATCAAAATGGGGGCCCCAAATTTTTTTTCCCCGGCATCGACATAATTGAGCCTTTAATAAGAGGTGGATTAGACTTGGGGGTCCCGAATTTTTTTTAACTGGGGGGCCAAATAAAAATTTTGGTCTATATTAGGGGGTTTTACAAAATTTTTGGGGTCCCAAATGTCCCCCCTCCTCTCTTCCTCCCTCCGCCACTGTCTAGGATGACTATTCTATTAGCCTAGTCATTTTTATTTCAGCACTTTTTGTTATTTTGGCATATATTTTTGTTATTTGCACCATTTACTTTTTGCATATTGGGATATATTTTGGAGATTTGTTTTGAGCCTATAGGCCTTTAGACTAATGAGAAGTTATTCTTTGATTGATTAAAGAAGTTATTGCGTATTGAGCTTTTGCTCTTCATCATTCTCCTGTGTGAGACCCTGAGAGATTATTAGGGTTTATGAGAAACCCTAAACTACACCCCCACCCCCACCCCCACCCCCACCCCTTTTTTTTATTTTACAACCGCCACTCCTTCACAGCCCCTTCATCTTCTCCCTCTTCTCCATTATCTTCTTCATCCGCCATTAAACTCCAACCCATCACAACCTTGACTTCCTCCTCCCCGATCCCCCATCACCTCTACCACCCCAACCCCCATGCCTCCCCTTGTTGTTCGCTGATTTGATTCCACAACCCAAACGGCCTGCACTAACACTGCCCGCAGCCCCTCCTTCCTCCTTCGCTGCGTCACCACCGTACCACAACCGACGGCCGGTTCCTCCACCGCAACACCCAACACAACCCCTCGCTGCATTCGTCCCACTGCTGGCTGCACCCCGACCCCCTCCTTGTTCACCCACAGCACCACCGTTGGCAACCTCCTCTACATTGCTACACTAGCTTCGAACCCCGGTAATTTCTTTTCATTTTTCCATTATTTGTGGTACTGCTTATCATCTCTACAATATTATCTGAATTATTTGTTATCCACAAATATTGACTGTGTGTGCTTTTACTTGCCAATTAGCGTATGAATCATTATTGAGTATTTTACTTGCTAAAAACGCTTAAGTATAATTGTTGATTGTTAGACTTGAATTTTTAATTGGGACCGTTAACTTGATCAATTTCTTGAAAACTCATCATACCAATCACTAGTTTTAATTTCTAACTTAATCGACACTATTTGTTGGTAAAATTAATCTTTTAATATTCTTGGAAAATTCTTTACTTATGGTTAAGTTACATTAAGTCTATTACATATTTGTGCTAGAGAGACTTCTATATATAAAAAAAAAAAAAAAAGGCCTCCATTATATTTGGGCCGCAGTTGGGAACTGCAACCTATATTTAACACATTTTTTACTTAGAAAATTTGTCTAAGTCTTGCAGTCTCATTAGCCCAAATATGAAACGAACTAAAGCCGCAGTTGGAAACTTCGGCATCGAAAAAACTCATTTGTGAAGAGGCCGCAGTTGGAAACTGTGGTCTTACAATCGAATAGGTTGTTGTTCCCAGCTGCAGCCTATGAGGACTGGTTCACCCTTGAAATTAGTTTGGAAAGCAGGTCATCTTCGGAATTAGTTTCAAAAAGTGGATCAACTTCGGAAAAAAATCTTATTGCACATAATCTAAGGTTCTTCTATGAGATCTGATAACAATGCAAATTTCCCCGATAATGAAAAATTATGTGTTACTAAACCGATCTTTTAATGTTCTTTGTTAAAATTCAGGATCGCTAAAGAAGTGGTGGAAGGCCCGTCTCAGAATCTCTTGGAGTCAGTGGCTCACCTGGTTGCTAACACCACACTGCTCAAATTTCCCCAGATTTCTGCTGTTCGAGTTAAGGTTGGAAAGCCCCATGTTGCTGTTCCTGGTCCACTTGATTACTTGGGCGTTGAGATAACCAGACACCGAAAAAAATGATTCAGATACAAAATTGCCAATGATTAACCGTAAACATTAGCTGTTGTACTTGATTTCCGACGTTTACCGCTTGTGGACAATTTTGAGTTTCATTGAAGTTGGATATATTTTGCAATATTTTCTACCTAATTTTCATTGCCATGGTGACATTCCTGCATGTTCAGCTCTTGAAAAGATTCATTCAGTTGATTAATTTGATAACTAAGTCTATTTTAATTAAGAGTAATGCTACACTCACTACTAATTTCATTATATTTTTCTTACCAATTTTATTATATTTTTCTTTGCTATCTTAGATGTCACACTTCAGTAGGTAGAAAAAAAAAGAGTAAATGGGGAGATTCTGTTCAACCTAAAATACTAAAAAGAATAGTAGTGAAATTGGTAGTGTATAAAGCATTATTGTTTAATTAATTTTCTTCTATATTTAATGTTTGAAAAATGTGTCAGTTTTGGTGTCGCCAACACCAAACATCTTGAAGAAGTTTTCTGGAGGTCTTCCGATCTCTGTTGGTCTTATCTAATCGGGTGAGACCTGATTTGTGGTTAAACCTGTATTTATTAAATTTTATATAAAAAATAAATTTTATTTTATTTTATGGAGATCATTATAATGGGAACGAAAGTGTCTAAAAGTGTGTAGGTTATCTACACACTTTTATCTGCACACTTTTAGACACTTTCGTGCCCATTATAAGTAGACTAGATTTGCCTGTGGGCACGTGCCTACGGCACGTCTTTGGAACGATACAACACACGAAAAGCCCTGTAAACAGTAAAACAATAATTATGTAGTTCAAGTTTGAATAGTATGACAATAATTAGTTGTAAATAAAAGTCCATGTTTCTATTAGTATATGTTGAAAAATAATTATAAATGAGGGTGTAAAATCAAACTTCTTAGAATTTTAAGGGTGGAAAATGATCAACTTCTTAGAATTTTTATCAAGTTTGAATCATGATGAATCTAATTTTTATTAAGAATTTAAGATGGATGTTTTTTTTGCATTGTATGACTTGCCTAACTAATTACTATTTCAGTCTCTGAGCATCCAGTTGTGAGAGCTAAAATATCTCTACTATTTTAATTGCAGAGTTTGTCACCAAACAAACTTCATTTGTAACCAAACGAACACGTGCATTGTAACCAAACAAACACGTGCAATGCACATGCATAATTAATATAAAGAAGGTCTTAGGTTCGATACCAGACAACGTCAGATTTTTTTTAAATATATATATTTATAAAGACGTGCATCGCAAATGTAAATTACTAGTATGTATATATGCATATTTGAAAATAGCATTTTGTTATTTAGCTGCAGTGGATAAAAGGTAAAATATAGCAAAGTTATAGAAAATTTAAACGGATAAAACATAATTTTCGTCCGTCTAAATTTGTGTGATTTTTTAAAGATTTTTCATTTTTTAACAATTTATATATAGAGAAATCTTCGGTTGCACACTACTTTGGTGAGCACTCCGTGTGAGCACTCCGTGAGCACTCACGAAATAGAGCACCTATGAAAAATCCGAACCGCTTATATTGTTCTATATGCCTAAGATAGCCTAAAAATAAAAAATCAAGTAATTTGAAGTTCATTTGCCCATGATTTACATCATCACAAAATTGTATGGCTGAAAATTCTAACAGCATGATGGATGGGCAAATGAACTTCATATTACTTGATTTTTTATTTTTAGGCTATCTTAGGCATATTAAACAACATGAACGGATCAGATTTTTCATAGGTGCTCTACTTCGTGAGTGCTCACGGAGTGCTCACCAAAAGTAGTGTGCAACCGAAGGGGACTCTTTATATATATATATATATATATATATATATATATATATATATATATATATATATATAGAGTTAGTCTATTATGAAATGGTGAGATGGGCTCCTTATCGTGAGCGGGAGATTTCAGCCATCCGATCACGTTTGATTGCGATCGAACGGCTGAGATCTCCAGCCGCTTATCTCCAGATATGTTGAGGGGTAAAGGGGGTATAATCGAAATCCCCCTATCTCTTATCTTCTCACGCTCTCCTCTCTCCCGCTCTCTATCTTCTCCCGCTCTCTAGCGAAACCCTAATCCCTCTCTTATCTTCTCACGCTCTCTCTCCCGCTCTCGATCTTCGTCCCGATCTCTTCGAAACCCTAATCCCTATCTCTTCCCTTCTCACGCTCTCTCTCCCATCTCTATCTTCGTCCAGCTCTCTTCGAAACCCTAATCACCACCAAAGTGGAGCTCTCTCTCTCCCGCTCTCTTTCTTCGTCACTTGTGTAAACCCAACTCCACGAAAAACCCCATCTCCAGCCGCTTATCTTCAGATCTGTTGAGGGGTAAAAAGGGTATAATCGAAATCCCCCTATCTTCCTTATCATCTCGCGACCAAAGAAGAGCTCTCTCAAGTTCGTTCTCTCTCTCCGATAAGATCTCCAGACCGCGATAAGGGTTTCGATTTCTACTCTCAGTGGGTTCTGCCTCTCTCAGATTCCGGAGGGAAGTGTTTGATTCTCATAAATTCTTTTATGATTTCTGTTTAATTTCTTGCAGTTTCATTCGGTTTTGTGTAGGCAATGATGAGATTGATTTTGATATAAGTTGGTTATTAATTTTTGGGGATTGAAATTATTGTTTTTGAAGCGTATTTGGTTGTGTGCCATGATAATTATTCAACCTTGAATATAGTTTGGGGTATGAGCGGGAGAGAAGATGGTGAAGAAATGAAATAAAGGTTTTTGAATGCCCAATGCCCTCAACACTTACCTTACATTTGTGTGATTTGAGTCTAGCTTAATTCATCTGATTTTTGGGTAGTGATGCAGAACACTTTATGATCTGAATAATTATTTCAAGCTTGTTGTATTTATTCTTGATTATATATCTATCCACTACAAAAGAAACTCGATTTCCCGGCGTTTTTTGACGTCTTTACCGGCATTTTTTACGCCGGTGAAACTTTCACCGGCGTTTATAATAGCGCCGGTCCAAATGCCGCCGAAGCGAGCGTCGCGGAAAGGAAGGGGTCTACACCGGCGGTTTTAGTGGATGCCGGTAAATGTGATACCTACACCGGCGGCCAGAAAACGCCGGTGTATGGGGGCCTCTGAGTGCCGTCTTTTACCCCCCAATATACATTCACCGGCGGCTATAAACCGCCGGTGTTCATCAATTCACCGGTGTTTATAGAAACGCCGGTGTAGAATGAACGTATACTGGCGGTCTATGACCGCCGGTGTATGTGCGTTTATGAGTGTCCGCTTTTCCCTACTTACAAGCATCGGCGTGATCAAAAATGCCGGTGAACCCAACTACACCGGCGTTTTATAAAACGCCGGTGTTTCTTTTTACCGTTACAGCTGACGACATACACCGGCGTCTAGCCGCATACACCGGCGTTTGTGTGGACGCCGGTATATCGCACACTGCAACTAATTCAATAGATAGACCGGCGTTTTATAAAACGTCGGTCTAGCTATGCCCGCTTGTATTCATTTCTCCGGTTTTCCGTTCGATTTCAATTCACAGTTTCTTTTACAAAACCTGTAAACTAATTCACAACTGATTCAACCAATTTCGTTGCATATTAATGCGCAAATCACAACCAAACACAAGAATAATAAAGTTTAACACGTATCATATCCCAAATATCTCAACAAACTAATTAACAGTGTCATAATCACAACCAAATTCATTGCAAAATTAACAGTCATAATTAACAAATTAATATACCGACGAACATCCCAAATATCTCAGGTCTGACAAATATCCCAAATTAACAGTCTGACATAACTCTCATCCAAAAAAAACAGTCTGACATAACAGCAAGGAGGACATAAGAACAATCATACAGCAAGGACACAAGAACAGCAAGGAGGACCACGGATTCATACCCTCGAGGAGCTTTAGTTCTGATCATCAGAATTTTCTTCATCTGGGCGACCGCTCTGTGAAAAAAAAAACAATAGTTTAATTCAACAGTAGACCACAATACAGAATATACATATTTTTTGAACTTGCAAAAAAATCTAACTGTATCTTAAATTATAAGATCAAAGTGCCAATTGCAAATGAAATTGTTGATGATATATAGAGAGGTAAAATAATTACATTGCAATGCTAAAAATCCGGTACTTAATTTTGTTTTTTAAATATATCTAAAATAACAAAACAAATGAAAATTTAGTATCTAACTTGAAAACTCTATATTCTCCTTTGATTGGGAATATCCACTTCCTAAAACAGTAAAACAAATGAAAATTCAGTATCTAAGCATGTCTTTCATGGATTGTTCAGACAATCCATGAAACTGTCATCGTGGACGGAAACCAAATATAAGAAAAATAAGAAAAATAAGATAGGGCTCATATCAAGTGTATTTTTAGGGAACTGTCATCGTGGAAGGAAACCAAATATAGAAGCCAGAAATGGAAACAGAAAGAAGAATGGTAGAGACTTTGGATACACCAGGCTAACATAGCGGCATTTTCCTCATCTCTCTCATCCCTTGTTTCCCTTCAGCACACGAACACAAAGAGACATCAGCAACAACAGCAAGAGCGACAAGAACAACAATAATAATAAATCATTATGAACAAGATGTCTCTATATGGGTTTCCAGATCTCCACTCGAGCCCTCTCGTTCTAATCACAGCCCAACTAAGAACATAGACAACAGCCACTGAACAATCCAATCACAGCCCAATCAAAATTTGCCATCCTGGATCTTAATGAAATAAGCTTCAGTAGCAGTAAAAGAAGATGGGGATGCTAGCAGCAAACTCAGTTTGGAAGTGAACCCATTTTTGGTTAAAAAATCATGCCAAAGATGGCAAACAGGTTACTTTAATAGTATCTTGAAATGAAAATTTCCAAAGATGCCTCAGTTCACAGTAAACCCATTTAATATCAAAAAAACATGCCAAGAAGACAATCAGATGCATGAAATGAGCTTCATTAACAGTGAAAGAAGATGGGGATGCTAGCAGCATACTCAGTTTGGAAGTGATCCCATTTCTGGTTGAAAAATCATGCCAAAGATGGCAATCTGCAGGTTACTTTAACAGTACCTTAAAATGAAAATTTCCATTAACTGAGCTTAATTATATGTTGCTCCACTAATTCTTGTGCCCAACTAAATCTAAAACCCAATTGTTGTGCATATCCGGACCATTTTGGCGTACGTAGCTATAGCATCCTCAGTTCACAGTAAACCCATTTAATATCAAAAAAACATGCCAAGAAGACAATCAGATGCATGAAATGAGCTTCATTAACAGTGAAAGAAGATGGGGATGCTAGCAGCATACTCAGTTTGGTAGTGAACCCATTTTTGGTTAAAAAATCATGCCAAAGAGGGCAATCTGCAGGTTACTTTAACAGTACCTTAAAATGAAAATTTCCATTAACTGAGCTTAATTATATGTTGCTCCACTAATTCTTGTGCCCAACTAAATCTAAAACCCAATTGTTGTGCATATCCGGACCATTTTGGCGTACGAAGCTATAGCATCCTCAGTTCACAGTGAACCCATTTAATATCAAAAACACATGCCAAGAAGACAATCAGATGCTCGAAATCAGCTTCATTAACAGTGAAAGAAGATGAGGCCTATGCTAGCAGCATTCTCAGTTTGGTAGTGAACCCATTTTTGGTTAAAAAATCATGCCAAAGAGGGCAATCTGCAGGTTACTTTAACAGTACCTTAAAATGAAAATTTCCATTATCTGAGCTTATATGTATGTTGCTCTATCAATTCTTCAGCCCAACTAAATCTAAAACCCAATTGTTGTGCATATCCGGAGGATTTTGGCATACGTAGCTATAGCAGCCTCAGTTCACAGTAAACCCATTTAATATCAAAAAAAAACATGCCAAGAAGACAATCAGATGCATGAAATGAGCTTCATTAACAGTGAAAGAAGATGGGGATGCTAGCAGCATACTCAGTTTGGAGGTGATCCCATTTCTGGTTAAAAAATCATGCCAAAGATGGCAATCAGGTAACTTTAACAGTACCTTAAAATGAAAATTTCCATTATCTGAGCTTATATGTTGCTCTATCAATTCTTTAGCCCAACTAAATCTAAAACCCAATTGTTGTGCATATCCGGAGGATTTTGGCATACAGCTATAGCATCCTCAGTTCACAGTGAACCCATTTAATATCAAAAAACCATGCCAAGATGACAATCAGATGCATGGAATAAGCTTCTTTAACAGTAAAAGAAGATGAAAATTCTAGCAGCATACTTACTTTGGAAGTGAACCCATTTTTGGTTAAAAAATCATGCCAAAGAGGGCAATCTGCAGGTTACTTTAACAGTATCTTGGAATAAAAATTTCCATTATCTGAGCATATATGTTGCTCTACTAATTCTTCAGCCCAACTAAATCTAAAACCCAATTGTTGTGCATATCCGGAGGATTTTGGCATACAGCTATACCATCCTCAGTTCACAGTGAACCCATTTAATATCAAAAAAACATGCCAAGAAGACAATCAGATGCATGAAATCAGCTTCATTAACAGTAAAAGACCATGAAAATTTCCAGTATCTAAGCATATATTTTTCTATTAATTCTTCATCCCAACTAAACCATTCATGTTAAGGAAATCAAGATGCATCTATCTGAAAAAACATGCTAAGTTTGGAAAATAAGGGAAATCAAGAGATGATACCGAAGAGAGCGAGAGAGAGAGCGGAGGAGGGAAATCGAAAATGACGAATAGGGCTCATTTCAAGTGTAGTTTTATGGAATTGTCATCGTGGAAGGAAACCAAATATAGAAGCCAGAAAGAGGAATGGTAGAGAATGAGGATACACCAGGCTAACATAGCGGCATTTTCCTCATCTCTCTCTCATCCCTTCTTTCCCTTCAACACACGGACACATAGAGACATCAGCAACAACAGCAAGATCGACAAGAACAACAATAATAATAAATTATTATGAACAAGATGTCTCTATATGGGTTTCCAGATCTCCACTCCAACTCGTCTCTTTCTAATCACAGCCCAATTAAGAATAATTGGTCACAGTCACTGTTAAAGAAACATATATGCTCAGATAATGGAAATTTTCATTTTAAGATACTTTTAAAGTAACCTGATTGCCATCTTTGGCATGATTGCCATCCTCATCTTCTTTTACTGTTAATGAAGCTTATCTCATGCATCTGATTGTCATCTTGGCATGTTTTTTTTAACAAAATGGGTTCACTATGAACTGAGGATGCTATAGGTACGTATGCCAAAATCCTCCGGATATGCACAACAATTGGGTATTAGATTTAGTGCAGCTATGAACAGGGCTCATATCAAGTGTAGTATTACGGACTGTCATCGTGGAAGGAAACCAATTTAATATATAAGCCATATATGGAGCCAGAAAGAGGGATGGTAGAGAATGAGGATACACCAGGCTAACATAGCGGCATTTTCCTCATCTCTCTCTCATCCCTTCTTTCCCTTCAACACACGGACACATAGAGACATCAGCAACAACAACAAGAGGGGATTGGTCCAACAATAAGTATAGATTATAATAAACGAGATGTCTCTATTTGGGTTTCCAGATCTCCACTCCAGTCCTTTCTTTCTAATCACAGCCCACTTAAGAAAATTAGATTTAGTTGGGCTCAAGAATTAGTAGAGCAACATATAAGCTCAGGTACTGTTAAAGTAACCTGCAGATTACCATCTTTGGCATGATTTTGTAACAAAAAATGGGTTCACTGTGAAACTAAGTATGCTGCTAGCATACCAAAATCCTCCAAATCAGTACAACAACGCGGCTGAACAAACCTTATTAGCAGGTCATACAATATCATCTAAGCATGTTATGTGCCAAAGTGGGGTTGGTCATACAATGCATGAACGACACGTATTAGTTGTTTGTGAGTATGCAATAGGGTGCAGCTATGAACAGGGCTCATATCAAGTGTAGTATTACGGACTGTCATCGTGAAAGGAAACCAATTTAATATATAAGCCATATATGGAGCCAGAAAGAGGGATGGTAGAGAATGAGGATACACCAGGCTAACATAGCGGCATTTTCCTCATCTCTCTCTCATCCCTTCTTTCCCTTCAACACACGGACACATAGAGACATCAGCAACAACAGCAAGAGGGGATTGGTCCAACAATAAGTATAGATTATAATAAACGAGATGTCTCTATTTGGGTTTCCAGATCTCCACTCCAGCCCTTTCTTTCTAATCACAGCCCACTTAAGAAACATAGACGAAATACTTATAGACGACAGCCACAATGCAGACTCACAAATACTAGCACGTGTCTTTCATGCATTCAAGACCATAATCTTTTTAAAAATACCAATTTAAATACTTACCGAGGGTGGGACTTGGGATTGCTGCCCTATTAAACTGGCCATTTGTTCTTGGAGGAGTGCAACTTGTGCCTTTAAGGAAGTCATCTCCTCGTCCCGATTGGCACTTGAACTAGACTCACTCCATCCGAATAGCCGCGAGGGGGTTGGTCCTAGGCCCATACCACGGACACGTCCATGCCTCTCCTTTTCCCTAACATCGGTCAAGGCAACTCTCTGCCGGGTACGCCAATCTGTGCGTGCCGCCGTAGGGTCAGAATCTGAGGCAGAGGAGATTTCATCATACCTTTTCCGAGCGTTAGTCTGTAAAAGGACATAACAATCAGAGTTAAAGGCAGATGAGATTTCGACTACTCATTAGATATTAGTTCACAAATTACCAGAATCCGTGCTGCCTCAGGGCTCGCATACGTCCCATCCTTCGATTTGTGGGTGGCATCGAAAAAGTCAATGTCACCAAACTCCGTAGGACCCCCCAAATCTTCTGCCTATATATTAGTAAGATGAAATGGTTATAAACAAATAACTGTAAGTAAAAAATGTTCAATACTATTGCGCCTACCAATTCTTTCCGAACCAGAGCGAAGCTCTGTGTACCAGCGGTGTGCAACACTAGCTGCTTTGACCGACTGGCAACTCCCACCTCCGCCCCTTTTCTGTACATGCCACAATGAAGTTAGCAGAAAAATTCATTACAGTAGCCATACAACCACATACTCATTAGATTTTTGTGTGTTTAATGTAAATACCTGACCGATCGCCGAACTCCAGTAGTGCACAAGAAATTGCCAATCTGAAGGCTCCACATTTTCTGGCACATTCATTGCATTCTCCTCCTCTGAAAGGTCTTTGTCATAAAACTTCGCCTTCAAGTCACTCTTGTGGTCCCTCCACTTCTTGGAGAGTGACTTTTCAGCCCAAAGCGTAAGGGAGTCGGCGAACGAGAAGTATTGCTGCAAAATTTATTACCCATCACTAAAAATACATATTTCAATAATATATTTGCACCGACCAATTATGTATTTTAGATGAGAAATACCTTGATTGTCGTAATAGCAGTGGCCTTTGTCGTGGTTGGCACCTTCGGCCAACTCTCGTATGACAAAGGAAGTATCCGGGGGTTCCTTGCTATAACCCCAATGAAGGAAGAAAATTTGCTGGCGTTATCGCCAACCGGTTGCCCGACACCGTTCGCCTCCACCTCGATCCTTTCGTCATTCTGAAGCCTCCATATATTCGTCATCTTAGTCCGCCCACGATGTTTTTTGACAGTGGGCGGCGTGCTACCCTCACCCGCATCTGTTTGACTGCCACTATTATGTAGTGGCTGCTCATCCCCATGGCTCTCGTTGCCATCATTTATATTTATCCTCTTTCCACGCCTCGGCATGTTGTACCTGTCAAGGATTCAATAACTTCTTTAGAGATGCAAATTTAATTAATAACATGTTTATAATAACTATCATAAAATTTGTACTTTAGTAGGATTAACAAACCAACATAATTATAAAAAAATTTTAAAAATGAGATTTGTAACAAATTAAATTACAATGATAGTTTGGTTCAAATGACACTAAGCATAGTTTAATGTAAATAACACCAACCAGTAGAAAATAGGAAGATAATTAAACCGGTGTATTAAATTGTTGTGCATATCCGGAGGATTTTGGCATACGTAGCTATAGCATCCTCAGTTCACAGTGAACCCATTTTGGTTAAAAAAACATGCCAAGATGACAATCAGATGCATGAAATAAGCTTTATTAACAGTAAAAGAACATGAATATTCTAGCAGCATACTCAGTTTGGAAGTGAACCCATTTTTGGTTAAAAAATCATGCCAAAGATGGCAATCTGCAGGTTACTTTAACAGTACCTTAAAATGAAAATTTCCATTATCTGAGCATATATGTATGTTGCTCTATCAATTCTTCAGCCCAACTAAATCTAAAACCCAATTGTTGTGCATATCCGGAGGATTTTGGCATACGTACCTATAGCATCCTCAGTTCACAGTGAACCCATTTAATATCAAAAACACATGCCAAGAAGACAATCAGATGCATGAAATCAGCTTCATTAACAGTGAAAGAAGATGAGGCCTATGCTAGCAGCATACTTACTTTGGAAGTGAACCCATTTTTGGTTAAAAAATCATGCCAAAGAGGGCAATCAGGTTACTTTAACAGTATCTTAAAATGAAAATTTCCATTGTCTGAGCTTATATGTTGCTCTACTAATTCTTGAGCCCAACTAAATCTAAAACCCAATTGTGGTGCAAATCCGGAGGATTTTGGCATACAGCTATAGCATCCTCAGTTCACAGTGAATCCATTTAATATCAAAAAAGCATGCCAAGAAGGCAATCAGATGCATGAAATAAGCTTCATTAACAGTAAAAGAAGATGAAAATTCTAGCAGCATACTTAGTTTGGAAGTGAACCCATTTTTTGTTAAAAAATCATGCCAAAGATGGCAAACAAGTTACTTTAACAGTATCTTGAAATGAAAATTTCCGTTATCTGAGCATATATGTTGCTCTACTAATTCTTTAGCCCAACTAAATCTAAAACCTAATTGTTCAGCATATCCGGAGGATTTTGGCATACGTAGCTATAGCATCCTCAGTTCACAGTGAACCCATTTTGGTTAAAAAAACATGCCAAGATGACAATCAGATGCATGGAATAAGTTTCTTTAACAGTAAAAGAAGATGAAAATTCTAGCAGCATTTACAGTTTGGAAGTGAACCCATTTTTTGGTTAAAAAATCATGCTAAAGAGGGCAATCGGGTTACTTTAACAGTACCTTAAAACCCAATTTCCATTATCTGAGCTTATATGTTGCTCCACTAATTCTTGTGCCCAACTAAATCTAAAACCCAATTGTTGTGCATATTCGGACCATTTTGGCATACATAGCTATAGCATCCTCAGTTCACAGTGAACCCATTTAATATCAAAAAACCATGCCAAGAAGACAATCAGATGCATGAAATAAGCTTCATTAACAGTAAAAGAAGATGAAAATTCTAGCAGCATACTTAGTTTGGAAGTGAACCCATTTTTGGTTAAAAAATCATGCCAAAGAGGGCAATCTGCAGGTTACTTTAACAGTATCTTGAAATGAAAATTTCCATTATCTGAGCATATATGTTGCTCTACTAATTCTTCAGCCCAACTAAATCTAAAACCCAATTGTTGTGCATATCCGGACCATTTTGGCATACGTAGCTATAGCATCCTCAGTTCACAGTGAACCCATTTTATATCAAAAAAACATGCCAAGAAGACAATCAGATGCATGAAATCAGCTTCATTAACAGTAAAAGAACATGAAAATTTCTAGTACCTAAGCATATATTTTTCTATTAATTCTTCATCCCAACTAAACCATTCATGTTAAGGAAATCAAGATGCATCTATCAGAAAAAACATGCTAAGTTTCAAAAATAAGGGAAATCAAGAGATGATACCGAAGAGAGAGGGAGAGCGGGGCGACGAGCGAGGGGGGGAGGAGATAAAGAGAGAGCGGGGCGACACGGTCGTTTCCAATCGCCGATTCACCTCCAAATCGGGATAGGGAGGAGGGAAATCGAAAATGGCGAAGGGAAGAAGGGACGATGACGAAAGGTCGAAGGCTGTCGAAGAGGACGAAGCGGCAGAGGCAAACGCGCGGAAAGTAGAGCGAGGAAGGAGGGAAAACGAAGCGCCCTCTTTTTCTTTACTTTTTTGGGGTTTGGGAAAATGGCGAGCGAAAGGTTAGGGTAGATGGGATTTATCGCAGCTTTTCACCGGCGTTTTAATTAGACACGCCGGTGAATAATACACTTCACCGGCGTTTTTAAATAAAACGCCGGTGAATACGCAGATTCACCGGCGTTTTAATTCGACCGCCGGTGTATAACCATCCCATCTGGCGCCCCATTCCTATTCGCTACCTACCCCGGCGCTACTAGTAAAACGCCGGGGAATATTCGCCGCTAAATCGAGGTTCTTTTGTAGTGATCATATCCTAGTTGGCACGGCACCCCAATGCAGCCCTAGTTATGAATTGTGTGTTCTGAGCCTACTGGTTATTTTTAAACCTCATGTTCAGTGTCTGTTGTTCTGAGCTTACACATTTTCAACTAAACATGTTCAGTTTGTATTGTGAGCTTACAAAATTTGAAACTTCATGTTCAGATTCTGTTTGTCTTGAGCTTACACAATATGATGTTTCATATTTAGTTTCTGCTGTTCTGAGGTGAGGTTACAAAATTTGATACTTGATTTTCAGATTTTGTTTGTTCTAAGTTTACACAATATGATGCTTCATGTTAAGTTTCTGCTGTTCTGAGGTGAGGTTACAAAATTTGATACTTCATGTTCAGATTCTGTTTGTTCTGAGCTTACACAATATGATGCTTCATGTTAAGTTTCTGTTGTTCTGAGGTGAGCTTACAAAATTTGAATATTCATGTTCAGTTTTTGTTTGTCCTGAGCTTACACAATTTGATACTTCATGCTCTGTTTATGTTTGTTCTGAGCTGAGCCATCACAATTTGATACTTCATGCTCTGTTTCTGTTTGTTTGGAGCTTACACAATTTGAACATCGTATTCGGTTTCTGTCGTCCTGAGCTGAGCTTACACAATTTTAAACTACACATGCTCAGGTTCTGTTGTTCTGAGCTAACAAATTTTGAGACTTCATGTTCAGTCTCTGTTGTTCTGAGCTGACCTTACACAATTTGGTACTTCATGTTCAGTTTCTCTTGGTTGAATTGTTTGGTCTGGTGTCAATCATGTTTTAGTGTGTTGGTCATGTATGGATTGTAATGGAAGTGATGGAAGTTGAAAGTTATAACTGGTATGTGGTCACAAATTTGTTTTTAACACATTGGTTTGTGACACTGATTTTGCTGTTGTTGCTGCTTCGAAAGTGTTTATGATCTAAATGTTCTGTTGTTCTGAGCCTACAATAATTGCTGAATGATATTTTGTGTTCTGAGCCGACTATATTTTTTAAACATTTTGTCTTTTCCAGGCTAATTGAGCTATGTTTAATTTTGATTTCAGGTTGATTTCAGCATGAAGTGCTTCTTGGAGCTATTGACTACTCGACAACTCGACAGCAGTTGATATGGGGAGCAAAAACAATTGTATTTTTGTTGATACTATACAAAAAACTGTATATTTGGAGCAAAAAAAGTTGTATACTTTCAGTACCTATGCGTTATTGAACATTGTATTACTTTGTAAAGTTTTTGTTAAGTTTCAGCTTTTTGTAAAGTTTCAGATGTCAAGAACATTGTATTACCTTGCAATTCTATGATTATCGAAATTCTTCCATATATTTAGTTCATTATTGTTTTGGTGTCATGCGATGGTATGATGTATATTCAATGTGTAAGCTGAAATTGTGTCAGCTCAAACTGTGTAAGCTCATAACAACGGAAACTGTACATGAATTATCAAATTGTGTAAGCTCAGAACAAACAGAAACTGTACATGAAGTATCAATTTTTGTAATCGCAGAACAAACAGAACCAGGGTATGAAGTGACAAATTTTGTAAGCTCAGAACAAACTGAAACAGAGCATGAAGTGTGAAATTTTGTATGGTCAGAACTAACACAAACAGAGCATGAAGTATCATATTTTGTAAGCTCAGAACAAACACAAACAGAGCATGAAGTATCATATTTTGTAAGCTCACAACAAACACAGAACTCAGCATGAAGTATCATATTTTGTAATCTCATAACAAACAGAAACAGAACATGTAGTATCAAATTTGGTAAACTCAGAACAAACAGATACACAGCATGAAGTATCAAATTTTGTTAACTCAGAACAAACAGAAAATGAACATGAAGCATCAAATTGTGTACGCACAGCTGAGAACAGCAGAAACTGAACATGAAGTATCAATTTGTGTACGTTCAAAACAAACAGAAGCTGAACATCAAGTTTCAAAATTTGTAACCATAATTTTTGACGGAGAGTCTTCTGAAGATTATAGAAAACAAATAAATACACATTTGTAACCACAAACTAGTTGTATCTTTCAATTTCCACTATTTTCATTACAATCCTTACATGACAAACACACTAAAGAATACAATTTTTGTCGGAGAGTGTTCTGAAGGTATCTCCGGTTCTCCGCTAACGACCTTCTTGTTCTTCCTTTTGAATTCCCGCACAAAGTAATTCATCAAATAAAAAAAATGCAAATACGTATGTAGTATGTTCCTGTCGGGTGTATGTTGAACATGTTGAAGCTGGTAATTTAAATTGATAGGACATCATCGAATTTGGAGCCAAGACAGGGCATCATTATGTAAAAAATTTCATTACGTAAAAAAACATGTAGGCTCAGAACAAGTACAACAAAAACATAAAACTGTGGACTCAGATGCAAAAATCATGCAGGCTCAGAATGACACCACCATAAACTACACATGAGCCTCAAAATTTGTAAGCTCAGTACAAATGCAGTTGAAAATGAAGTTGAAAATGGGTAAGCTGAGAACAACTTTTATTGAACAAAAGGGGTAAGCAGAAACTTAACATGAAGCATCATATTGTGTAACCTCAGAACAAACAGAATCTGAACATCAAGTATCAAATTTTGTAACCTCACCTCAGAACAGCAGAAACTAAATATAAAGTATCATATTGTGTAAGCTCAAGACAATCTGAACATGAAGTTTCAAATTTTGTAAGCTCACAACAACACAAACTGAACATGTTTAGTTGAAAATGTGTAAGCTCAGAACAACAGACACTGAACATGAGGTTTAAAAATAACCAGTAGGCTCAGAACACACAATTCATAACTAGGGCTGCATTGGGGTGCCGTGCCAATTAGGATATGATAGATATATAATCAAGAATAAATACAACAAGCTTGAAGTAATTATTCAGAACATAAAGTGTTTTGCATCACTGCCTACACCAACAAACCGAAGGAGAGAATCCTACACCAAAAGGCTAAAATGAGTATCCAACACATACACTTCCAGCGTCAGTTACAAGAAATATATTTTCTGTTGTTTGGAGCTTACAAAATTTGATACTTCATGTTCTGTTTCTGTTGTTTTGAGCTTATCATCAACTGTCTTATATATATAGAGTTAGTCTATTAAGAGTTTGGGAGCTAAAATCCTTATCCTGGGCGGGGGTTTTTAACCATTCGTTCGCGACTAATTGCGATCGAACGACTCATCTTCGATCCCTCTTATCTTCAGAATGTTTCGGGGTAAAAGGGGTAAAATCAAAAACCCCTATCTCTCTTTCTTACTCACGATCAATCGACCTCCTTCATAATACACTTACTCATGAATATATATAGACTACAAAAAACTAGTAGGCCCAGAACACACAATTCATAACTAGGGCTGCATTGGGGTGCCGTGCCAACTAGGATATGATAGATATATAATCAAGAATAAATACAACAAGCTTGAAATAATTATTCAGATCATAAAGTGTTCTGCATCACTGCCCAAAAATCAGATGAATTGAGCTAGACTCAAATCACGCAAATGTAAGGTAAGTGTTGAGGGCATTGGGCATTCAAAAACCTTTATTTCATTTCTTCCCCATCTTCTCTCCCGCTCATACCCCAAAGTATATTCAAGGTTGAATAATTATCATGGCACCAAACCAAATACGCTTCAAAAACAATAATTTCAATCCCCAAAAATTAATAACCAACTTATACAAAAATCAATCTCATCATTGCCTACACAAAACCGAATGAAACTGCAAGAAATTAAACAGAAATCATAAAAGAATTTATGAGAATCAAACACTTCCCTCCGGAATCTGAGAGAGGCAGAACCCACTGAGAGTAGAAATCGAAACCCTTATCGCAGTCTGGAGATCTTATCGAAGAGAGAGAACGAACTTGAGAGAGCTCTTCTTTGGTCGCGAGATGATAAGGAAGATAGGGGGATTTCGATTATACCCCTTTTACCCCTCAACAGATCTGAAGATAAGCGGCTGGAGATGGGGTTTTTCGTGGAGTTGGGTTTACACAAGTGACGAAGAAAGAGAGCGGGAGAGAGAGAGCTCCACTTTGGTGGTGATTAGGGTTTCGAAGAGAGCTGGACGAAGATAGAGATGGGGGAGAGAGCGTGAGAAGGGAAGAGATAGGGATTAGGGTTTCGAAGAGATCGGGACGAAGATCGAGAGCGGGAGAGAGAGCGTGAGAAGATAAAAGATGGATTAGGGTTTCGCTAGAGAGCGGGAGAAGATAGAGAGCGGGAGAGAGGAGAGCGTGAGAAGATAAGAGATAGGGGGATTTCGATTGTACCCCTTTTACCCCCTCAACATATCTGGAGATAAGCGGCTGGAGATCTCAGCCGTTCAATCGCGATCAAACGCGATCGGATGGCTGAAATCTCCCGCTCACGATAAGGAGCCCATCTCACCATCTCATAATAGACTAACTCTCTCTCTCTCTCTCTCTCTCTCTCTCTCTCTCTCTCTCTATATATATATATATATATATATATATATATATATATATATATATATAATGGTGGGACCCACGTGTGAGATGTTTCGTCCCACACATGTTTCGTTCCCACTGGATGACCCATCATTCTCAGTTTTAATTGATGTTTAAGTTAATTAAACTTAATTAACTAGGAATTTACACGTGCGATGCACGTCTTAATAAATATAGTTTTTTTAAAGTAAAAATTCAGACTTCTTAATAAATATAGCTTTTTTAAAATAAAAATTCAGACGTATTCTCGATTTGAACCTAATACCTCCTTAATAATAGTTATGCATGTGCGTTGTATGCATTGATAGATTTACAAATGACAATAAGACATTCTCCCATTATAATATTAGAGATTAATACGTCTGATGCATGACTTAATAAATATAGTTTTTTTTTAAATAAAAATTCAGAAGTAGTCTGGGTTTATAATAGTTATGCACGTGTGTTGCACATGTTGATAGATTGACAAATGACACTAACGTCTTCTCCCATTATAATATTAGAGATTATCTAATTAATTAACTAAAAATCTAACTAAAATACTAACTAAATTAATTAACTAACTAATTAAGAGCATAACATTTTTGTTTTTTTTAAAAACAATCTAGGATTTCATCCGACAAAACATGATTCGTCCCATCCCAAAAATATTATAAAATATTTGGGACGAAACATGATGTTTCGTCTGTTTCTTTAAAAATATCATAAAATATTACGGACGAAACATGATATTTCGTCCTTTATATTATGCTTATTGCAATATCTATTCTCAAATATAGCATTCTTCTGTATCAAAATCGCTAAATTATGCATAAATGCGTAATGACTGCAGCGTTGTTTTCGCTTAAATATGCATAATATGCATAAATGTCTAATGATTGTGGATACTCTAAAAGCATCCACGGTCGTGTGGTATTTATGCATAATATACAATTTTGAGCGCTGTAGTCGTGTGGCAAATATGCATAATTTGTCATTTCCGCTACAGTAGATTGCTATATATGAGAGAGGATATAGCAATATGTTTCGTCCCATTTATTTTATAATATTTTTATGAATCGGAAGAAACATCATGTTTCGTCCCAAATATTTTATAATAGTTTTTTGGGATCGTTGTCCGACGAAATTAGATTTTTTTTAATTAAAAACATCGAAAAGGAAAAAAAAACCACGGACGAAACATGAAACATGATGTTTCGTCCATAAATTTAGAATATTTAATAAGTTAATTAATTAATTAATTAATTAATTAGTTAGTTAATTATAATTAGTTGAATAATTAGCTCATTTAATAATGAGTTAGTGGGTTTAATAATGGATTAATGTCAGCAAAATGTCCATCCTAGACTTTTACTTTTCTGCAAAAGTTCAAATTAAACATGATGTTTCGTCTGAGGGGAAATTTTTGTTTTTCTCCTCTCCAGCGAAACATCATGTTTTGTCTACGCAAAAAAAAAAACAAACAAGCTTAGCAAAAAAAATTATAATAAAAAAAAATCGGACAAAACATGATGTTTCGTCCGTTTAATTTTTTCTTTTCTTTGCTATTTTTTAGCTTTTCATGACTGCAGCAAAACCACAAAATGCTATTTCTATTTATGCATTCAGGCATATGTAATCCTTATTTTTCTGTTTTGGATTTTATTGTATTTTCTTTTCTTTTTCTTGATTATTGTATCCGAATTTTCTTTGAATAATAAATCTTGCATTTCTTTGGGCTCATTTACTCTCTTTTGATCATTTTGTACTCTTTTGGCTTGAATTCTGTTATTTTTGGCTCACTACAAATTTCGCTCTTTGCGTTTTGAGTTTAAATTGATCCGCTATATGTCTATCTCATTGATCTATATTTGTATTTTTCTCTTTTTGGAGCCTAAACTCGTACCCTAAAACCCATTAACCCGCAATCCAAAACCCCACATCTCAATTTCCTATTTAAATACCCCAAAACTCTAATTTTATATTCTAAAAACTCTCTCTCTCTTTCCTACCGCCGCTCACGCTCTCCTTCACCCATCCTCTTCCTCTGCTTCGTTTCAAACCCATCTCGCAGCCCCTCGTCCATCCTCGTCGCCCTCTGTCGGCACTCCGACTGTCCATCCTCGACTTCATCTTCACCCTAGCACCCTCGAGCCCCTGCCCTCATCCAATTACCGTCCTCCTCGCCTCTCATCCAATCCCCCCTATCGCCTTGCCTCCGCTGAACCCATCCCGCCTCATCGACCACCACCTCGATCCTCTCCGTTGTCCCCACAACCACCGGTAACCCCCCCCCGTCGTCGTCGACGATGTCCAGAACCCCCCGCCTTCTCGTCTCCTCCTCTGTTTCGGTGCGAAACAGAGCACCAGTCCCCTCCCCCCCGGGCTGTCGCTCGTCGCTGCTTCGCCCCTTGACCGCGTGTAGTACCTCGTATTTTTAAATATTATTTTAAAGATTTATAAATAAATTAAAATGATTTTTTGGAGATTTAATAAATATTTTTCTGAAGATTTATCTTTTTACACATGCAAAATACGTGCAAATATTTTCTTGGGAAGTTCAAAAGT
Organism: Hemerocallis citrina; assembly: GCA_017893485.1. Classification (NCBI taxonomy): domain Eukaryota; kingdom Viridiplantae; phylum Streptophyta; class Magnoliopsida; order Asparagales; family Asphodelaceae; genus Hemerocallis; species Hemerocallis citrina. The sequence continues at coordinate 39,922,882 of CM030364.1, forward strand.
CAAAATTATTTTGTAGAAAATCATTATTTATTATTTGAGATTATTTGTGACTTTTCTGGATTTTTCTGATATTTATTGGACCTATTTGCAAATATTTCAAAAAGAAGGATTTTTGTGCAAAATTACCAAATGGAGTGAAAACTCCATATTTTCAGATTTTTGGGCTGGGTATAATGCCTAGTCAACTCAGGGTTAAAGAGTTTACTTTTTATTTTAATGAATTTGGTTTGTTTTACAAGTTTTGATAAAAAAAAAGGATCTTTTTGCAAAATTGTCATTTTGAGGGGTAAAAATGCAAATTTGTTTTTCTAGATTTTCCTTACAGTGCCGGCTGATTATAGGATGTTTCTTTTTGATTTTTGAACGCAATTAAATTGGTTTTTATCAAGTTTTCAAGTATATGGATCTGTATATGGATCTATATATGTAAAGTTATATTTAAAAGGATTATTTTTGCAAATGTATTCAAAACCCTAATTCTCTTAATTCCGGCCTATTTAAAAAGGTGGAGCGCAGCCGCCATTCGCTGCACAACACAAACATTTTATTATTTTTATTTTCTCGGAGTTTTAAAGAGAAGATCTTGGATTTCTTGCGGAGGAGGGATTTTTTCTTGTTCTTTATTAACTTCGTTTGATCTCTTCAACAAGGTGAGTGACATGTTTTGTTTTCTTTTGTTCTAAGCATGTTGTATGTGATGATTTGTTGATTAGAAAGTATGTTAGGGAATTGTATGTTGATATGATGAATTTTGATATGTAGATGACTTAAAATTTGTTTCTTTCATAAAACCTATGCTTGAGGATTAAAACCCTGATTTTAATGACTTTAGATTGTTAAGAAACCTAATAGAGATTATGAGTAGGATGTTTTCAATTATTCTATTGTTGTTTTGAATATATATATGGGGTTGTGTGATGTTATAGCATGAAGACATACAAGTTGAATAAGGTTGGGTCTGTTACTGTTGATATAGACATACACACATTGTTGATGCCTCAAACTTACTAAATAGTCTTATAAATTGATTATAATCATGGAATAGACTGTTCTAAATGATTTGGGTATGTGTATAATTAGTTTTGAATTAAAAGAAACAAGCTTTGAGTGAAGGAAGTGATGTGCACTTCGGATCTCTCTGTGTGTATATATGTCTTTGTTGATTTTGACAAATTGAGGACTGAGTATGATTTGTCCAATTGCAAATTTTTTGATTCACTATAAATACATCTATTCATAGAGTTCTCAAATTAGAACAAACACTGATGTTTAATCACACCATGCATATACCTAAATTTTCCCTACTGGCTGACTTTTGACGAAACTTGAGGAAATCTCAAATTGAGAACCTGGTAGGTTTTGTGTACCTTTAAATAACCCCTATATGTTATGTTGGAGGTGATGGATCATCTCAGGAAATTAGATTTTTGAGTTTGCAAGTCTAAGTGTGTATCTGTTAGAAACATGCACAAAGACCCAAAGCTCAAATCTGATGTGAGTTGAGTAGGCTTAAATCTATTACTGCATATAGATATATTGAGTCCGGGGGGGGGGGGGGGGGGGGGGGGGGGGGAACGGGGGCCTTGCTAAATGTCCTTAGATATATTGAGTCCTGGGGGGGGGGGGGGGGGGTTACTGATGCTTAATAAATGTCCTAATACACCTTAAGTACTATCAAGAGGAATCAATCTTAAACTTTTAATCAACCAGTTAAGGGATTAATTTTGGTCTGAGTACCAAAATATTTGCAGATTCTAAGATGTTGTTGCTGCTGCACTTTTGTGCAGGTGCACATTGAACAAAGGTTCATCTCCATTAACACATCAGATGCATTTTTAGTTAACTGCAGATATGCTTCACCTTAGAAAAGGGGTATTTTCTACATTATGCATTACTGCATATGAAGCAGATATGCTTCACCTTAGAAAAGGGGTATTTTCTACATTATGCATTACTGCATATGCTTTCATATTACAATCTGCATATGCTTTCACATTGCAACCTGCATATGCTTTCATTCTACAATCTGCATATGCCTTTCAATTCAATATAATTCAACTCCTCTCCTATAACCTGCACCAACTTAGCATCAGTGAGAAGGGATCTTTGATATATCACAAATGTACACACACTCATATTCAGTGAAGGGAAATTTCTATATCTGCTATATATATGCATAATGATTCATTTCTACACTTGCACATATTCTTAAAATCAGTAAAGGGGATTTGTATACATCACATATATATATAAACACACCTACTTCATAATCAGTATAAGGGGTTTTTATATATCAGTTGCATATATACTTTAAATCAGTAAAGATGATCAATTTTGATATTCCTGCATATGCTAAATTCCTTTGTATCTGCATATGATTGCAATTCTCTATACTCTGCATACATCAATTTCTCCACAACCTGCATATAGTCAATCTACTAGTTCTGCATATGTTTCATTTCAAAAAGAGGATTTTACTATATATATGTTTATGTTTTGCTCTACATCAGTGTAAGGGAGCTCTATATCAACATATATACATATATACATATATACATACTCCAATTCAATCAGATTTACTTCTAAAATCTGAATATACCTTACTTCTACTATAAACTGCATTGAGCTGTTTTTTTTACAACCTGCATTGGATTAAATTCCACAACCTGCATTACTTCATTGCATCAACTGTGTATGTCCTATATACTTGCATTTGATTAATTCTTCAATCTGCATATGTTTCCTAATTCTTCAACCTGCATATGAATCCAATTCTACAACCTACATATATTTTGTATTTCTTCTGTCTGCATATGGCTTACCTTCTGCATAGGCTCATCTCAGTAAAAGGGGTCTTTTTATATATCAATTATATATAATCTATATATATGTGTTCTTTTCAAAGAGGATTTTCTACTTATACTACTTATATACATAGTTACCCCCAAATCAGTAAGAGGACTTCTTCTATACTATATATATATATATATATATATATATATACACACACACACACACACACACACACACACACACACACACACACACACACACATATATGTCTTATTCAGTGAAAGACTTATTCTTGTATCAGATACACATATAGACCAATATACCAACAATATCAATGAGTGGATTTTCTCACTGTGAATGGGTTAACAATGAAATAAAATGAAGAGATTATAAAGAAAGATTTATTTTCTGTTGATGGTTGAGTTGTGAATCTCTAGGAGTTGAGTGGGAGTCCTGTGAACCGGCAGATGAGAATTTGTGGATATAGACCAGAGGGGTCTTGGGTTTGTTTTGTGGAAATTAAGTCCGGCAGGATGCACTAACTCTAGAGAGGAGGAATTCTTGTGTTTTAATAATAACCAACTTAAGGACAGGTACTAGTGGAGATGTGTTGGAACTTGGGAAATATAAGTATAGGCTCATGGTTTTGTTAGTCCAACGAATGCATTCCAGGACTGTTTGTTGTGTTCTGTCTCGAGAGGACATTTGTATGTTCGCGTGTCGAGAGTCTGCAGGCCTATTCACGGAGCATGCAGGGTGCATTCGCGTGTCGGTGGTCGATAGGCCTATTCACGGAATATACCTGGTGTATTTGCACGTCGAGGGCCTTGCAAGCCTATTCGTGGGGTACACGGCAGGGAGATGATTCTCCGGTTTTTGAGCTATGTTACATGTGCGCGTTAAGGGCCGTGGTGCCTATTCGCGGAGCATTCTGGATCTTGTTTTCCATCACCATGGTAGGATTAGTTGCATAACGAGGGGTTTAACCCTATAAAGTGGATATCGTTAAGGGTTTGCACCGGACCTATGTACTATGGAATGCATAGAATCTGACAAGTATGCATTAGAGAGTCAGTATATAGAGATTGTGTTTTCTTGACTTGGTTTTATGCTTGTGTTTTTCCTGTTTTTCCTACACTTGACACTTAGTCTAGATTCACTTGATGTTTTCGTGTATTACTATTTACTATCTTATATTCCTTGATGTTTTCATATTTTACTTATTGTTATTTCTCATTTCATTTACTCTCGTCCTTATTACATGTTGTTTATGATTTCATGTTTCATGTTTTACTTTTGTTGTTTTGTTTTTATGTCACTCACACCATTATGGCTGACCCCTGTAGTTTTGGGGGTTAGGGTTATCTCTAGCCTCATGATTTACAGGTAGGTGCTTGTATCTTGGGATTTGGATGCTTGTGCTAGAAAGATAATAGAGCTTGTGTAATTTGTAATAGAAAGTGTTGTAAAAGAAAAAGTTTTTAATTCAAGATGTTTTATATTTCTGCCGTGTTTGTAAATGATTATTGTAATAAAAGTTGAAATAAAAATTATCTGTGTTTTTGGACTGTGTTTACTATTGCAATTGAAGTTGATGCTGGAAATTGTGCCACGTATTTCTAAGATATCATATTGGAAATTCGGAGCGCTACACCGCGAGCGCCGTCGTTTGTCACCCCCAGGCACCCCTCGCCGCTAGCGCCGCTAGTTCCCCCGCCGTCGAGCCGCTCTCTCTCTCTCCGTCGACCTCGTTGTTGGCTGTTTGAAAAGAGGAAGGGATTTGATTTTGGTGTTTGTTGTTCGGGTAGTAAAGAAGGATTTGGATCCGGTGTTTGGCGTTTGGGTTGCAGATCCGGTGTTTGCCGTTTTACATGTGTGTTTTCATGTGGTTCGCACGTATTCTTTTCATCGTTCATCGCCCGGGATTCTCATCCTGTTATTCTATATATTCGAATTATCATCTAACATAAAAGTCTATTCTTGAACCCCTTTATTGTTTGTGTTCAAGATTCTCTGATCTCCGCAAGTAGATCCCAACCCTTTTTATCATATTGCTATTTGAATTCCGTTAAGTATATTGAGGGTTTACACGAGCTAACCCAATATATGCTTAACATCGTGCCTACATCTTTGATCTAAAACCTAGTCCCTCTTGCACATTACATATGCACATTTACATGAAAGATAACTAGATCCATGTTATAGAATTGTTTGATGAATTGAATATATTAGATTGAATTTGATTTAATGAATTGATTACCATGTCTGTAAAATTTGCATCATAAACCTAGAAATATGCATGTTAAACATCTAGCATCACTTTGATTATTAATTAGCATGAACTATATAGTTGTATAATAAAGTTGTTGCCTATTCGTATCAAATTATTTTCTAGACTGCTGTTTGTGTCTTTTTGTATCAGAAATTTGACCCTGTTACTGTTGTAATTTGAAATAACTTTGTGAATATGAATTATATTCCCATGAGTCTATTTTCCAGAACTTTTGACGGGATTGAATTCCGAGTTATAATCTGTGAGATATCTTATTTTTAGTACAGCTGGGCTTGAATTTTCAGATTCCCAAATTCATGCGTATCATTCTGATTTATAAATAAATAGAACATGATAACAGTAAAATAAAAATATGAAATAAATTTGACTGACACTAGACATGTGTAGGAATCACCCTGAATTTTTGTAGATTTAATTGATGAGTTTTCTGACCTGAAACATATATGTGAACACAATCTATAACCTGCTGTCTGAACATAAAATATGAAAAGAATAGGAGTTTCAACCTAGTTTCTGTAATATTTATATGTCGTGTATATATTCGCTGGAACTGGTAGAGAGTCTAGTTTCTAGAATTTCTGACGGATCCAAATTTACTTTCCTATAGTAACGGTAATCTGTGTTTTTGTATAGCAACGTCATGTTGTCCAGATAGTGTGAATTGTGTTTAATTAATATGGTTGCCTTTTGATTTATCTGTAACGAGTAGAACTAGTCACACCAGCATAATACAACACTGAAACCTTCTTTCATGCTCACATTGAATGAAATAAAATGATAACAAGCCGGAGCATTATGGGTTCACTTGGTAGTGAACGATCGGAAAATGTACTCTGTAAAGGCCTTCTTGCTTGCATGATTTATTACATGGAAGGTGGAGAAATGCTTCTCATTGTGTGATCACGCTATCATGATATTTTGTCCTCTTATTACCGATTACACGATCTGTGAATTCACCATCAGTCTAAAACGTTCATTGTGTTCTTGGACCAAACCTGTGGTATGGAACATATGGGACGTAGTAGTACGTGCACTAGATATATTAATAAAATGATTAATAACCTGCATTTGACATTTCATGCTTGATCTTGCATATCGTCATCAGTATAGATTTTGGAATTACATCATTCATTACATGCATGATTAAATATAGACCTTTGACATTGTTATCAATCTTTGATTTTGTTATTGACTTTAAACCTGTCCCTTTTCTTTGATATACCACATTCTTATTATTCTCTGTTTTCTCTACTTATTGTCCATGACTTGCTCTAAGGACATTATTTTCTCTCTTTTTAGATCAAGAATATACGGGTAAGGAAGGAACAATACCAGAAGGAATTGGTGAGCAACGATTCTAGAAGATGGAACCGAAGATTGCGCTGCTTGAATTAATTTATGCTAGATTTATTTCTTTTGAACTATGTCTTTGACATAATAAATTGTTTTGAGCTTTTGTCCCGGAGTTTATTTATTTTCTCATATATTGTGTAACGCCCCAGATCCCTGTTACAGGACATCCGTGACATCACCAGAATCTTTTCCTTCAAATGCATCTCAACACAGTAAATAACCCGGAAATTTAAAAACATTTATTGCCAAATATAATCATTACATTAATAATTACAACCCTTATCTTGTTATGAACAAGGAATACAAATTACATAAACTCATTATAATTAATTACAAAATATCCAGATTCCACTTGTGAGGCTATCGGCTGTCTTCCAGATCAGAAATCGATTGGTCACTACCGAGGTTCAGCTGAGCGGTCGCTCTACCTCCGTGGGACTTGCCCCTCGGCTTGAGCCTTCTGCTGCATGAATCTGATGTTTCTGCGCCCACGTGAATGGTAGGCATGTACACTGCTGCCCCGCTTGGATGCCCTGCTAGATTGGCTCACCTTCCCTGGCCCTCTTAACGCGGTAATAAGTACCAAATTAAGTGAGCACGTCAGTAATTCTACCGATGCAATGCTGATAAGAAAACAACGATCTCCAACTATCACACCCACAATTCATCTTAAATGAAAAAGAAATGTGTATCCTGATTTTTTAGTGTTTGTGTATGCCATGACCTGAAGTCTAATACAAACACAGAGTACAGAACAGATGCACTTAATCTAATGTTAGCAAGACTCCGGACACACATGCATCCCATAATACATGTGCCCCCGATCAAGTCGTTTCTCCAGTTTTAGGGATTTGAACCCTCGCTATGCAATGCGTTCTACTATTGCACACTTCCTGTTCCTGATAGTACAACATGATTGAGGAGGTATATAAAAAGAAATAATTCGGGGAGTTACCCCGTTGCCACCAATAATTGTTGCATCGGACCATCCTCAAAAGCTACAACCAACTTACAGATATGCAGCAGCATATCCATTGCACAGAAGATCCATTATGATCCGTTCGTGTCCACACACATAGAACATGACGGCCTCGAAGGTCTAAAACCCCCTATCCGCCAGGAAATCGACATCCCGTTCTTACCATGGTACTTCAGGAATCAACAGTGCAAAATACGCACAGCAGCACGCATCCCTAATGACAGGAAGAGACAACTCATAGTATCACCACCTAGTGCTAACTCTTAGAACGAGTTGGATTATAGGGAATCACCCCTAACACCGATTCGGTCTTTGAGCGAAACAATAAAGGAAAACTTAATCAATGCAGTTTACTGAAAACATGTTGTTACCCAAAATATACACGGTGTCGATCAAACAATGTTGAGCCTGACTGGTCTGTCAAAATAAAAATCATCACGGGAATCACATCCACTGATTCCCAATACCTTCACAGGTCAGCGACCAAACAATACCGGCCCGTGAACCTCAGTGAGTAGTCCAACGGCGCTCCAAGGATGCAATATAATTCAAATGAAGGTAAGCACACACATAACCATCAATTCTTGACCATTGACAGACTCAAGCATCGAGACACAAAACACAAACCGACCAGAGCTATATCCCAACTCACTTATGTCCACCATGAGTACTAAGCACAGGAATTTTTCTAAGTTCCAAATGTAATGCTAAAAACATTATTAAAAACCTGATAGCTCGTGATCACCACACCGCGGTATGCAGAGGATTTTTCATCAATTGTCCGATGAAATAGTTCAATAAATAGCAGTAGCTGTGACCCAAGCTACGCTCATCGGAATCCAACACACTCAGAATTTCTAGAGGGGTAAGGAGTTCCACTGCAGTCCCTTAGTGGACAATTCCCTTAAATTCTTTAAGAAACTCAAGTTCCCCAAGCTAACTCAAGCTCGAAGTCAAACTAAACAACATGCTGCTAAACTTGCAACGACCACAACTTCCAGCACACAGGTCGGAATTGCTTGATATCTCCCATTCTGGAAAGATAAGATCCTAGTCTACAACTCTCCAGTTAACCATTTCCTCAAATTCAATCATCTGGACACTGTATGAACCTCATATACTCTCAGCTGCATAGCCCTCAATGTATTTGCTGCACCCTTCCTAACATCATAAAAATTTGCTCGCTCATTGGAATTACTCGATTCCGGGTTCTATGAAAGGTGGGAGTATCTACTACAACTTTTTAGTTGAACACATCCTCCGATTCAATCATTAATGTCCTCAAAAACACCAAATTCCATCAGGTGCGCAAACAGGGGAAAAGTTGGTTTTTTACAATAAACAGGACATCGACTAGACTGGATCTGTCCCAGTCTTTGAAAAATCATAACTCTCAACATACAAACTAGAATTACAAATTTCAGTTGGGTTAGAAAGCTATGACTCCCTACATACATATAAGAACAAACCCCCAAAATTTGAGTCCCAAATTCTGAAACCATTTGAGAGCAAGAAATTCTCAAACTACACTTCACAAGCATATTTCCTTAACAAAGGCACATGAAATTAGTTGTTCTTACATACAACTATCTTTCTCTTAGCATACCACTATCATACAAGATAATCAAAATCCTTCAACTACTACCACATGCTAAAAATTCACATACTCACAAAAGACTAATTTTTTTGAGTTAAGAGAATCACCCACTTCTTCAAGTTGCAAGAACTTCTACTAGCTTGTTTGCTTGCTTCCTTGCTCCTCCTCCTTGGTCTTCAAATGAAACCCTCTCTTCTCCTTCTCTACTTCAACTTCTTCCACTATTTAAAACTTCACCTCTCTTTTCTTCTTTTTTTTTTGAACAAGATGAGATAGGAAAGATGAGAAGTAGATAGAATGGGGGATTTATAGAAGATGGAGTGCAAGGGTTTTCTTCTTTTTTTTGGCCAGAAATTGATGGAGGATGGAGGATGGAAGGTGGGGATGGGAGGCGGTAGGGTTGATTGGAGATGTATGGTAGGATGAGGTGCTAACAAAAATCCTTCTAGAAGTCTTGGAAGTTTCTTGAAAACTTTCTTGGAAACTTCTCATCTCTGGAAGTCAAACACACATATCACATGGTGAATTGTCTCCACCATTGGATCTTCATCAAGATTCAAGACATGATCACATGATGCTAGGGTTCCTAACCCTAGGTTAGGTCAAGGAACCCTAGGTCACCATACCCCCAATTCTAACCCTAGTGCACAAATACAACCCACATTCAATTCAAGCACTAGCTTAATTGAAAATAACCAATATATATCATTTAAAAATCTATAAAAATATATGTTTTATAGAAATTATAATTTTCTCCCGACAATTATCTGGTCAAAATAATCAGGACAAATCCACAGTTTAATCGAGAAGATATCCCGAGTCTACCTTATCGGGTTCACAACAGCTCATATGTCTAAAATATTTCAATTTAAAACTGATATTTATTAGAAAACATGTAATCGTGTGCAAATCTTGACTGTGCACGGATTACTATGAAAAAATAGCTATATTCTAATTTGCGGGGTATTACATCACTCCCTCCTTAGAATCGTTCTGTCCTCAGAACGACGCTAGTGGAGAAGAAAACAAAACACCAACATCAATGGTTCATGAGACATTTCCCCGAACCATCTCCAGTTCCTCAAGTGATAGATAACTGGTCTTCTGCCCAATTGAATTGTTGTCCTTCAGTCTTCCGAACACATCAGTCATGAAGTTGACGCTGATATTCCGCTGCTTCAGTTCTGGAGTAGACTATAGCTGCATTACTTTGCTTGTCCTTATCCACAAGTGATGCTGACTTACTCTTTGAGTACGACTTCTGCTGGTCAGTGGCCACTCCCTCCTTAGAAAAGACGAAGTCGCACATTCCTGTTCTAATCTTCCAGCAGTTCTTGTTACCTGCACATTAAGTTATGAATCGACATCCGGTTGCAGTTTTGCCTTCTAAACATTCGGATGCAGACTTGCCTTCCGATATCTAGTTGCAGGTTTGCCTCCTGGACATTCGGTTGTAGATTGCCTTCCGGTATCCAGTTGCATGTTTGCCTTCTAGACCTTCGGTTGCAGATTTGCTTTCTGGTATCCAGTTGCATGTTTTCGTCCATTGATGTCTGGTTACAGAGTAGTCACCGCTGAACACGACTGTACTAAGCTTGCAAGCAAAATGATATACATTGAGACTGGTTCAAATATAGGGAAGATCATAATCATAAGTTGGAAAGCGCTACCATATGATTTATGATCATTCTATCTGCCATACAAGCTTTAATTAGAAGAAAAGTCTTTTATCCAGGAAGTTGCACACTGAAAAGTTTTCCTAAACATCATATCATTCATAACGGAGTTGAACATCCAGGATACAAGGTGGATTACATCTTTCTTTTACTTCCAAAAAAACATACTTGGCCCACATAACCTTAATCCTCATTACTGATGTTCTGTTTCTTGCTTGATGAGCATCCTCCTTGTAGTTGTGGGCAATTCGGCTTGATATGTCCAAACTTCCCACAGTTGTAACAATTTTTGGCTATAATTGTTGGGCATTTTGACTTGAAGTGCCTGTCTTTCCCATAATCAAAACAACTATTGGTGTTAATTGCCTTCTTGGAGCGTTTTCTTGTAGAATATTTGGTTCTTTTCCCAGTTCTCCTTGGCTTGATGGTCTTCTCAGCAGTTCTTGGCTTGGTGTCTTCCTGGAGTTCCCACCAATAATCCTGTAAGTGTGCCATATAGGATTGAAGTTGCTTTTGCTCTTCCTTTAGGTGTGCAATCTGTTATTTGGCCTATCGAACCTCTTTGTCCTTACTTTCCTTCAGTATTTTCAATCTTAGATATCTGTCGGCTTTTATTTGTTGCTCCATGGGTGGCCTTGATGATGGTAGGGGTGATTTCTTTTCATCCTCGGCCTGTTGTGGAACTTCCATTATTTCTTCTTCCACTGACATCAGTCCATTTGTGGGCATTGGTTCATCTGCTACTACTGACATATTATTGATGAAGATATCTTCGAACATCATTCTGCAAAATACAAACGAGTTCAGTCCTGGTCAGAGAAAAATCTCAGATATATATCGATTGCTCGAACCATCTGAACACAATTCTGCCTCTAACTGGCACTTTAAGTTTTAATTTCCTACTGTGTTAGACTGCAATTTGAAGTCAGCTCTGACACCACTTTGTAGCGCCCCGGATCCCCGTTACAGGACATCTGTGACATCACCAAAATCTTTTCCTTCAAATGCATCTCAACACAGTAAATAACCCGAAAATTTAAAAATCTTTATTGCCAAATAGAATCATTACATTAATAATTACAACCCTTATCTTGTTCTGAACAAGGAATACAAATTACATAAACTCATTACAACTGATTACAAAATATCCAGATTCCACTTGTGAGGCTATCAGCTGTCTTCCAGATCGGAAATTGATTGGTCACTGCCGAGGTTCAGCTGGGCGGTCGCTCTACCTTCCTGGGACTTGCCCTTCGGCTTGAGCCTTCTGCTGCGTGACTCTGATGTTTCTGCGCCCGCTTGAATGGTAGGCATGTACATTGCCGCCCCACTTGTAATACCCCATAATTTTCAAAGAGTAATATATATATATATATATATATATATATATATATATATATATATATATATATATATATATAAATAATAGGACAATGGCATGATTTGTACATAAGTTGAAAAAGGAATAGTGTAATGGGAGGGGCCCACCGAAAAAAGAAGCAGTAGCAATGAGTTGCTGCTGTGATGTCACAGAGGTGACGTGGCCAAAAAAAGGTGGGGGGCCACCCGTTGTGAAGCTACCTCTGTTCTCTCTCGAGATGACGTGGAGCATGGCCCACTGTTGGCTGTGTTCACGGGAGAAGTAGAGAAGGAATTTAGTCCCATATCGGGAGTGTAATAGAACTAAATAATATTAAAATAACATTACCTATGATCAAGAGTCACAAATTCGGTTAACCACCTTTTGAGAGGCATCCTGTGTGGGCAGTTGTACTATACTAATGGAGCTAGAAGATGTACGGGTAAGTATGCCTGAGAGGGAGCGTGTACAGCAGAATCAGGGTACTGTGCAGCTAGCAGAATCAGGGTACTCCACTCCACATCGGCTAGAAAGGAGATCCTGTACTTGGTTGTGCATGCCCCGTGCTCAGCGAGGACGCTGATTTCTGAAGGGGGGTGTGTGTAACACCTCGTAATTTTCAAAGAGTAATATATATATATATATATATATATATATATATATATATATATAGGCCAATGGCATGATTTGTAAATAAGTTGAAAAAGGAATAGTGGAATGGGAGGGGCCCACCGGAAAAAGAAGCAGTAGCAATGAGTTGCTGCTGTGACGTCACAGAGGTGACGTGGCCAAAAAAAAGGTGGGGGCCCACCTGTTGTGAAGCTGCCTATGTTCTCTCTCGGGATGACGTGGCGCATGGCCCACTGTTAGTTGTGTTCACGGGAGAAGTAGAGAAGGAATTTAGTCCCATATTGGGAGTGTAATAGAACTAAATAATATTAAAATAACATTGCCTATGATCAAGAGTCACCAATTCGGTTATCCACCTTTTGAGAGGTAGCCTGTGGTGGGCAGTTGTACTATACTATAAATAATTTGTCTTCTAAATTGTATAAATTGTCCGAGCTCGGGGCAGGGGCGTTACACCACTTGGATGCCCTGCTGGATTGGCTCACCTGCCATGGCCCTCGTGACTCGGTATCAAGTACCTAATTAATTGGGCACGTCAGTAATTCTACTGACGTAATACTGATAAGAAAACAGCGATCTCCAACTATCACACCCATAATTCATCTTAAATGAAAAAGAAATGTATATCCTGATTTTCTAGTGTTTGTGTATGCCATGACCTGAAGTCTAATACAAACACAGAGTATAGAATAGATGCACTTAAGCTAATGTTAGCAAGACTCTGGACACACATGCATCCCATACTACATGTACCCAGATCAAATCGTTTCTTCAGTTTTAGGAATTTGAACCCTCGCTATGCAATGCATTCTACTATTGTACACTTCCTGTTCCTGATAGTACAACATGATTGAGGAAGTATATAAAAAGAAATAATTCGGGGAGCTACCCCGTTGCCACCAATAATTGTTGTATCGGACCAGCCTCAAAAGCTGCGACGAACTTACAGATATGCAGCAGCATATCCATTGTGCAGAAGATCCATTATGATCCGTTCGTGTCCACACACATAGAACATAACGGCCTCGAAGGTCTAAAACTCATATCCACCAGGAAATCGACATTCCGTTCTTACATTGGTATTGCAGGAATCAACAGTGCAAGATACACACAGCAGCACGTATCTCTAATGACAAGAAGAGACAACCCATAGTATCACCACCTAGTGCTAACTCTCAGAACGAGTTGGATTATAGGGAATCACCCCTAACACCAATTCGGTCTTTGAGCGAAACAATAAAGGAAAACTTAATCAATGCAGTTTACTAAAAACATGTTGTTACCCAAAATATACACGGTGTCGATCGAATAATGTCGAGCCTGACTGGTCTGTCAAAATACCAATCATCATGGGAATCATATCCACTGATTCTCAATACCTTCACAGGTCAGCGACCAAACAATACCGGCCCGTGACCCTCAGCGAGTAGTCCAATGGTGCCCCAAGGATGCAATATAATTCAAATGAAGGTAAGCACACACATAACTTGTAGAACCCCGTATTTTTGAATATTATTTTAAATATTTGAAAATGAATTTAAATGATTTTTGAGGATTTAATTAATATTTTCTAAAAAGATTTATCTTTTTACACGTGCAAATACTTTCTTGAAAAGTTTGAAAGTTAAGTTTTCTTTATGAAAAATCATTATTTAATATTTGGGATTTATTTAGTATTTTTCCAGATTTTTCTGAAATTAATTGGAACTATTTGCAAATTTTGAGAAAAGAATGACCTTTTTGCAAATTTGACATTTTTAAGGGTTAAAGTGCAAAATGTATTTTCTGGACGTTTTGAACAGTATTGGTTGAGATTTATAAATTATATTTTACTTTTAAATCCTAAATTAAATGAATTTTATTGAATTTACAAGACTAGACCTATATATGTGAAGTTGTATTTTGGGAAGGATTATTTTGCAAATTGGGTAAAACCCTAAACCTATTCCCGGATATTTAAAGGGATTTTTCCAGCCGTCATTACTGAAATATACAGAATTTTGAGATTTGTTTTGGAGGAGCAAGAGGAAGTTTTGATCTAGCAAAAAGGAAGGCTTTTTCGTGGATTTTCTCAATTCAAAGGTGAGTGATATGAAATTGTTTTGTTTTGATTTTGTGAATGATGTAAATTTGCTCGTGGTTTTGTTTTGATGTTGAGAATGTTATGAATCTAGTATTGTGATCTGATTAATATGATCGATTGTTGTGTTGTTAGTTTAGCATGTATGGTAGTTGGTATTTTTGCATGAGAACGATGCAAAGGTTGTTATTCGTACCATGTTTGTGAAACCTAAGAATATTGAGTAGATCTTGGTTTATGAAATTGTATTGCTAAAAAGCATGTTGAGATTTGAGTATGGTTATGAACGGATGGTTGAACATCTGGACATTGAGTTCATAAATCAGATTTTGATTAAGAGTCGTGAAAGAAATTTAGAATTGAGAAACCCTAATGGGAGAATTAGAATTTAGAACATGAGAACTTGAGTTTTGACATATGTGATGTTTTAAGTAATGTATCCATAATGAGGAATTGTTGAGATTTGTCATTTTGCCTGAATACGAACTATTTTCATAAACAATGAATCTTTAGAAAACTCCAGTTTTGATTTTGGATTCAGATCTAAATTACGAAAACTGTAGGCGGACAGTCGACTGGTACGACATTGCTGTTGTATCTTCAGTTCTTTTGAAATCCCCTCTGGACAGTCGACTAGACTCTTAAGCAGTCGACTGGTGTCCTGAGACTATATTTCGTAAAATTATTTCAGTCCTTTCTGGACAGTCGACCATGACCTCTTTAAGTCGACTTATGTACTTAGAATATTTTCTTGAGAATTATTGGGATTTGTCTCGGGTAAGTCGACTGATGGCGTTCAAGTCGACTGTGATGACTTAGTTTATTTTTGTAAAATTTTGGATATTTGTTCTCTGGACAGTCGACTTACCACAGTATAGGTCGACTGGTACTGATGAGTTTTTGTAACTTGAGTGTTCTTTCGAATGATTGATTTTCATATAATTCAGTTTATACTATGCATTCAGTTAAGCATTTGATTTTGAGATACTCAGTTAAGCCATTTGATTTAAGATATTCAGTTGAACTATTCGACTTTTGAGATATTCAGTTGAGCCACTTTTGTTTAGTGGAAATTTGATTTAGATATTTGAGTTTGAGTCTCTAGAGGTGTGTGACCCTAGTATACCGGTGTTGAGTTATTTTGTTAAGGCCCGTTGAGGCATTTCAGTTATTCAGTTTTGAATTTAGGTCGGTAGGGTACACCAACTCTAGGAGATTCGTTGAGTAATTCAGTAACCCAAAAATATTAAGGACATGCACTAGTGGTGATATGATGAATGGGAACATGGGTCAAGTACCTCAGTATGGCTTTCGGTGTGAGATTTAATTTCCGGAATTATCCTAGTATCTTACTTTGGGTGTGGGATCTACCTCCGGAATTATCCATATGTTTTACTTTGGGTGTGGGGTATATCTCCGGAATTATCCAAGTAGTTACTTTGGGTGTGGGATTGATCTCCGGAATTATCGGAGTCGAGGCGAAGCACATGAGGTATTCATGTGGTGAAGAGTCAATGTTTCAGTGTGGGATGATCTCCGGAATTATTCAAGTAAAATATCTTGGGTGTGGGATCTATCTCCGGAATTATCGGGGCATGGGCTACTATCCATAGCTTATCTTTATCTCGTAGTAGTCATCGTGTTAAGATTAGTTGCATAGCGGGGATTGAACCCATATGAAGTGGAGACGTTAAGGGCTTGCACCGAACCTATGTACTATGGAATGCATAGACTTCGACAAGTACGCATTAGAGAGTCAGCATATAGTAATTGTGTTTTCTTGACTCATTTTTATGCATATGGATTTCCTGTTTTCCACACTTGACATTTGGTTTTGTATCACCTGTGTTTATATTTCTTGCTACTTCGTAATTTGTATATTTGATTCATTACAAGTGTTTAAGAATTCATGATTTAAGTTCATTTATGTTGTTTGATTTTATGTCACTCACACCATTTATGGCTGACCCCTGTAGTTTTGGGGTTAGGGATCATCTCTAGCCTCACATGTTACAGGTTGTTGCTTAGAGTTTGGAGGTGGGATGCTTGAGATAGTTTTTGAGATAAATTGATTTGAAAGAGTTTTGTGTAAATTTGTAAAAGCATATTTGAGATAGTTTGTGTTGTAAATAAAAGAAGATTTTGAGTTGAGATGTTTTGAATTCCACTGTGCTTTGTAAAAGATTGTTGTAATAAAAGTTGAAACTTTTATTGGTGTTGGTTGTGTTTAATGTTACATTGAAGTTGATGCTGGGATTGTGCCACGTATTTTCTAAGATATCATATTAGAAATTCGGGGCGCTACATAACTATCAATTCTTGACCATTGACAGACTCAGGCATCGAGACACCAAACACAAACCGACCAGAGCTATATCCTAACTCACTCATGTCCACCATGAGTACTAAGTACAAGAACTTTTCTAAGTTCCAATGAAATGCTAAAAACATCATTAAAAATCCGATAGCTCATGATCACCACACTGCGGTATGCAGAGGGTTCCTCATCAATTGTCTGATGAAATAGTTCAAGAAATAGCAGTAGCTGTGATCCAAGCTACGCTCATCGAAATCCAACACACTCAGAATTTCTAGAGGGGTAGGGAGTTCCACTGCAATCCCCTAGTGGACGATTCCCTCGGATTCTTTAAGAAACTCAAGTTCCCCAAGCTAACTTAAGCTCGAAGTCAAACTAAACAACATGTTGCTAAACTTGCAACGACCATAACTTCCAGCACACAAGTCGGAATTGCTTGATATCCCTCATTCTGGAAAGATAAGATCCTAGTCTACAACTCTCTAGTTAACCATTTCCTCAAATTCAATCATCTGGACACTGTATGAACCTCATATACTCCCAGCTGCATAGCCCTCAATGTATTTGCTGCACCCTTCCTAACATCATAAAAATTTGCTCGCTCATCAGAATTACTCGATTCCAGGTTCTATGAAAAGATGGGAGTGTCTACTACAACTTTCTAGTTGAACACATCATCCGATTCAATCATTAAGGTCCTCAAAAACACCAAATTGCATCAGGTGCGCAAACAGGGAAAAAGTTGATTTTGTCAATAAACATGGCATTGACTAGACTGGATTGGCCATAGTCTTTGAAAAATCATAACTCTCAACCTACAAACTGGGATTACAAAATTCTAGTTGGGTTAGAAAGCTATGACTCCCTAGTACAAATCTCTAGTTGGTCAATTTCACAAACTCTTAACGAATAATTCCAGAATTAAACATCTTTACAGACTAGTCAATCTGAACTAGGTTGAACTTGGTCTACTTTGAAATTCAATAACAAATCAACCTTAAGTCCAATGCTCATGAAATTTGAGACTCTTAATCCACACATATACTATTCCATTGTGTCCAAAATTCACAGTCAGATTCATATCGCACAATGAGTTATGACTCCTCAAACATAGCATACAATTTCAACTGCTCTTTCAGTAGGGTATTTACTACCCCTTACTAAATAATTTTGGAACCTCATCAAATGACCTCTAAAAATTCTAAAATTTGATAATCACCAAATAAATTCATACCAAAAGATACTCCCAAAATTTCATAGAAATATCATAAACACACAAGTAGTTATCACCTTTTGAACCTCAGTACAAAAACAGTCAGCTTCAACCACAACTTCCAGACCAGTTATATTCTACAATTTCTTTAAGGTATCAAACGACATCGGAAAATTTTGAAATTTTAAAATATAGTTGTAGACACATACAAGAGTGTCCACAAAAAATTCCAGCTTAAAATACTCAGCCTACACTGAGTTACAAAATCGGAAAGACACCACAAATTTCACACAACAGCAGTTCCCTTGACTGCTTACTATCCGAAAATTGGGCTATTGTTTGGGTTATCAAACGACTCCAAATATTATGAAAATAATCATGGATGCTCTACATACATAGAAGAACAAACTCCCAAAATTTGAGCCCCAAATTTCGAACCATTTGAGAGCAAGAAATTCTCAAACTACACTTCACAAGCATATTTCCTTAACAAAGGCACATGAAATTAGTTGTTCTTACATACAACTATCTTTCTCGTAGCATACCACTATCATACAAGATAATCAAAATCCTTCAATTACTACCACATGCTAAAAATTCACATACTCACAAAAGACTAATTTTTTTGAGTTAAGAGAATCACCCACTTCTTCAAGTTGCAAGAACTTCTACTAGCTTGTTTACCTGCTTCCTTGCTCCTCCTCCTTGGTCTTCAAATGAAACTCTCTCTTCTCCTTCTCTACTTCAACTTCTTCCACTATTTAAAACTTCACCTCTCTTTCCTTTTTTTTTTGAACAAGATGAGATAGGAAAGATGAGAAGTAGATAGAGTGGGGGATTTATAGGAGATGGAGTGCTAGGTTTTTTTTTCTTTTTGGCTGGAAATTGATTGAGGATGGAGGGTGGGGATGGGAGGAGGTAGGGTTGATTGGAGATGTGTGGTAGGATGATGTGCCAACAAAAATCCTTCTAGAATAATAATTAACACAAGATGGAGAGAGGGAGAGAGAAGGGTAAGGAGAGAGGGCATCGTCTTCCCTCGGGACCTGCGCAGATCTTATGCTGAGGTGCTTCGACTCCCCCCTCGCAACCCCCCCCCCCCCATCACCATTACCCACTTCAACTACCGCTTCGATCCCCGTACCCCCCCCCCCCCCCACTACAGTCCAAAACCCTACATCACAACGTCCCTTCCCATCCCATTACTCCCACTGACCCCAAACCCAAACCCTACTTTCAATTAAAACCTACCGCCATTTTCCCACAAAAAACCCAGTTTAGGCGACATCCAGGCCGCCGATCAACAAAGAAGATGGAAGTGCGCTGCTTCAAGTGCGGGGAGAGTGACCATGTCATGGCGGAGTGTAAGAAAATGGGCTTTCATTGTTTCAACTGCAAAAAATTTGGTCATAAGGCGAGGGACTGCCCACTCCACAACCAGCGTGAGACGCTGATCGTTGATCTCCCGCACAACAATGCCATCTCCCAAGCTATGCCGGTACTGCATGCAAGTACTTTCCTCCACCTAATTAACCCACGGCGCATCCCACTGGTAAAAAACCTTGAATGTGCTTTCAACTTTTCCCAGGGAAGACAAGGTAGGTGGTGGGAGCTGAAGAGAGTCAGCGATGGATTCTACCACGTCCAATTCCCGACTACAACCGAGGCTGAAGCAGCGTTAGCTGAGGGTGTTTTCAAATTCTCTGGATTCAGTGCTACCTTTTCCCCATGGTCAGTGGATTTTGGTGCAAGGCTGAGGCCGAAACCTTGCTTCATTTGGATTAACTTGCCACTCCTCCCCTTTCACCTGTGGAATAGGGAGTTGATTGAGAGCCTGGTTAAGCATTTTGGTAAGCTTATTACGCTTAGTCGGGAGATGTTGCATGGTGATACCAGGGATCAAGCACTGGTCCTTATTGAGGTTGAAGATCTTACTCTTGTGCCCAAGTCCCTCACTATCAGGTATACTACACCTTGGAATCTGCAAAACCATGTCCATGATGTCCCAGTACTTCTTCTAGGTAACCCAATCCCTGTTGAAGATGTGCAATCTGAGAAAGTCCAACTGTTTACTACTGCTGGAGCTTCGGAGGAACAGGGAAGCGCAAATTTTTGGCGACCCAAGGGACAGGTTGAGAACAGGATAGAGGGAGCGGAGGAGCACCGGGGACCGGCGACGGCCATAGATTCCATTGCAGATTCAAATTCCCGTGATTTGGGGGGTGGGGGTCCAATGGCCCCGAGATCCATGCATGCAAAAGCTGATGTGGAAGTTTTTTCAAATTCCCCCAAATTAGTGGGATCTGTGCCAACTGTGGAGATTCCACCAAATCCGACCCTACTACCCAAATTAGTGGAGGATCACTCGCCTAAGCAAAATCCCGCACTTCTTGCACCACTCTATGTTCACTCTTCTGAGTCATCAGACAGTAACAAGAAAGCGGCCCCACAGGGCAGTGCGCTGGCTCCACAAAATCTTGATGAATCCTTGAATGACAGTTCTCAAGAGGAGGTTCGTGAATTGATGTGGGAAGGGAAGCTCGTCACACTGCCGCTATCCCTCTTTGTCAAGATTAAACCAACGGTTGAAGGGGCCCTCCGAGAGTCAATGAGAGATGAGGAGAGTAAATTTTGTGATGATGGCAAGGGCAAGGTGACTTTCACAGAGGGTGCCAGTAGAAGTGGCAGTTTCCGCACACGCTCTTTACAGAGGAAGACTGTTACTAGAGCCGCTAGCTCATCTACTGATGTTCTCCCAGGATTCCAGGATGGCCCCTCCAAGAAGGTGAAGAATTCACGGTCCACAGGCAAACTCAAGAGCACCAGACCATTCATGAAGCACCTGTCAACCACCATTAAGAGGAAGGCCACAGGTACCTCCTCCTCAAATGCCTCAGTTTCAAATGCACATCTCAATCCTTTTGATTTACTGTCAAACGAGGACATAGTTGACGTTGCGGCATCCATTGGAGTGGCGGCTTTGGGGCCACACTCGATTTCTAAGTTCAGGGGCCGCCAGAAGACTGTAGTTGATCAAACTGATCAACAACAGCATTCTGATTAGCAGTCTTGCTTTTCTACTTTTGGTGTTTTTTGTTGTGCGTGTTTTTTTGTGTTGTTTCTCTTTTCAATGAGGATCACAAGCTGGAATGTTAGAGGGTTGGGCAACCCTGACAAATGCTCTATGATCAAAGAAGGTATTCGTAGTTGTGCGCCTTCCGTTATTTGCTTGCAAGAGACAAAACTTAGAAATCCTGGACCACAAAAACTTTCGTCAATTGGAGGTGGGATTATTTCCAAATGGGTCCAGCTAGACTCTATCGGTAGCTGTGGGGGTATTCTTTTGGGATGGAATGATCAGACACTTGATTGCACGTATTCAGCTGTGGATATCTTCTCTGTATCTGCTTCCTTCAAATGCAGGGCTTCAGCCAAGATATGGTCAGTTACTATAGTTTATGCACCCTTTGATCTAGAGAATTGGGAGCTTTGTTTCTTTGAAATTCAGCAGCGCCGGAGACTTCTCAATGATGCCTGGGTCCTATGTGGGGATTTTAATGTAACAGTGTCTGATGCTGAAAGATCTAAGGGTAGAGGCTCAAACAGAGACATGAGGATTTTTCGTGAATTCATCCAGGACTTGGAGCTGATCGACTTACCTCTTTCAGGGAGGAAATTTACCTGGACAAACCTCAGAAGTACTCCGACTATGGCTAGATTGGACAGAATCCTTATCTCTGTTGTATGGGAATCTCTATTCCCCAACTGTATCCAATACTCACTGCCAAGAATCTCCTCAGAACACTGCCCTATTGTCCTCGATGATCAAGCAATCACTAAAAAGGTACACTATTTCAAATTTGAAAAGGCATGGTTGCACCATCCCTCATTTATCCCTGCAGTTAAAGAGTGGTGGACTACTTTACGATGTGAAGGAAACCCGATTGATGTCTTTGCAACAAAGCTTACACTTCTTAAGAGAAGGATTAGGAGATGGCGAAATGAAAGTTTTGGGCATATTGCGCAGAAGAAGAAGCAATTGCAAGAAAAGCTTCTGAAGTTGGAAATTGAAGCTGAACAATCATCAAGCGCTGTTGAGCCCCTGAAGACAGTCCAAGCGGAACTACATAATCTTATCAAAGCAGAAGCAGTCTACTGGCGACAGCGGTCGAGAGTGCAATGGATTAAAGAGGGAGATGCCAACACTCGCTTCTTCCACTGCATTGCAAATGGGAGAAGGCGCAGGAACTTTATCCACAGTATGATTGTTGATGGTGTTCTAGAAACATCACCTCTCCGAATTAGGGGAGCCTTCGAAAAGCATTTTCAATCAATTTGTGGCACAACTGCAAGTTCAGATTTTCAAATTGATTGGAATTCACTCTACCCCCACAGAGACTATAGCCTTGATCATTTGGAGGCACCGTTCACCATGGAAGAGGTCAAGATAGCGATATTTGGTATGAGCAGTGACAAAGCTCCTGGACCTGATGGTTTTTCAATGAGCTTCTACCACAACTTCTGGGACACTATCAAGGAGGATCTTCTCAGCATGCTTCTCTCGATTCAGAAAGGTGAAGGCGACTTATACAGGCTGAATTACTGCAACATCATGCTTATTCCTAAATGTGAGGGGGCAAACTCAGTTTCTGATTTCAGACCGATCAGTTTGCTTAATTGCTCTTTCAAAATCCTCACTAATTTGCTGGCAAATAGGCTAGCTCCGCTACTTCACTCCCTGGTATCATCCTCCCAGAGTGCTTTCTTAAAGGGTAAATCCACAGTGGATTGTTTTGTTGTTGCCCATGAAGCAATTAACCTGTGCAGTAGGAGACACTCCGATACTCTACTGTTCAAAATTGATTTTGCTAAGGCCTTTGATATAGTGAATTGGGATTTTTTAGACCAACTCTTAAATGCTCGAGGATTTGGCCAAGCTTGGTGCAAGTGGATCCATATGATCATGCGGACAGCTAAGTCTTCCATCCTTATAAACGGTGAAGGAGGGCGTCAAATAAACTCGAATAGAGGATTAAAGCAGGGAGATCCTCTCTCACCAATGCTTTTACCTTGGTAGTTGATGTCCTAGCACAGATGCTCCATAATGGTCGCAGGAATGGAGTGTTCTCTCAGCTACCTGTCAGAGGTTCAATTGCGGAGTTGTCTGTTCTGCAATTCGCAGATGACACACTACTTTTTTGCAAGGGAGATGAAGAAGAGGTCATAAATCTCAAAGTGGCACTGCAACTGTTTGCAAATATCTCAGGTCTAGCTATCAACTTCAACAAATCATCCATAGTTTATTTTGGAACGTCAAAAATGAAGCTCAAAGCTTTCTCAACTATCCTTTGATGCAAAGAGGAGAGGCTACCTCTAAACTATCTTGGAATGCCACTTGCTTATGGTAAGCTCAGCAAACAGTACTGGCAACCGCTGCTCCATAAAATTGAGCGGAGACTCTCAGTGTGGAAAGGGAGAATGTTATCAAGAGGAGGCAGACTTGTACTTATTAATTCTGTGCTTAGTGCACTGCCGGTCTACTACGCTTCTTTCTTTAGGCTACCACTTTGGGTTATTAGGAAAATTGACCAGTTACGCAGTAGATTCTTCTGGTATGGTGCAGATAAGGATACCAGAGGCATTGCAAGCATACAGTGGCCAAAAATCTGTCAGCCAAAAGAACAAGGGGGCCTCGGGGTTCTTGATCCAAGGGGGTCTTCAATAATGCTCTTCTGATGAAGTGGTGGTGGAAATTGATAGCATCCGATTGCCTGCCTAGCCAAACCCTGAAGAGTCTGTATCAACGAAGCAATTCTAACCAACTAGTCTGCCCATCTACTGCTTCTAGTTTCTAGAAAGGAATCTATCTGCTGAAAGATCAATTCTTTGTTAACATCCACTGGAGCCTGGGTAGAGGTAACCTTATTAACTTTTGGTCGTCCAAATGGATTAATGGAGACAGCATCTCTTCCTTATGCCCAAATCTGGCTGCCGCAGCATGGAATGCAGAAGCTGATATACTCTCACAAGGATCTTGGTCTGATGGTTCTTGGAGCTGGCAACCAAGGCTAAATTGTGTCCTTAATGACTCCATGCGAGATGGAAGTTGCGTCTACTTGAGCTGCTAGTGCATTTCCAACCCACACTTTCTGATGACCAACCATCATGGCGCCTAACTGCATCCTCTACATTCACTGTCAAGTCTTCTTACAACTTCATCATGGCTGGCCTCCGATCCCCATATTACACTGCAACTTGGTCCTCCTCTGCACCGCTCAAATGCAAAGTGTTCATCTGGATGCATAGTTGGGAAAAACTCAACTCGAAGCAATTTCTTCTCTCCAAAGGATGGCCGGGTGACACTACATGCACAGCTTGTGCATGTCCTGTTGAATCGACCTTCCACATTTTTTTTGAATGCCCAGTTGCCATTGAAACTTGGACACACTTCACCGCACTGCTCAATATTCATACCATGCCCCATCACTTACACGAGTGCTTCACGACCTGGTGTTTTGGAAATCATAGACACAGATACACTTGGCACCTTTTGACTGTCTCAATTTGTTGGAGTTTGTGGCTAGCTAGAAATCATCGCACTTTTTCTTCTAAGGATGTGCAAGCAAAGGAAATAATTACTAATGCAATTTTTTACTTTCGCTCTTGGATAGATGGGATGGACAGCGAGAAAAAGAAGGCGAAGCTGATGCAAGAGATGGATAGGGAAGGTGTGCAGGATGCATTGTTGCAACAAGCACTCATACAGATTGATCCGATGAACAGTGATGAAGACAGTTGCTCGGCCTAGCAACTTATAGCGACTCTCTTCTCTTTTGCAGATGATGGTTTCTTTTTGCTTCTTTTGGAAACATACTTTTTAGATTATGCTGATGTAACTATTAAGTGATACTCTTTGGTTAACTGATAGGGGTCTTTTTTTTGTCTAACGAGTCTATGATGTTGATGGAGAAGGGGGATGAGATCATGTCGTTGTGACTAGTAGAGAAGTACGACAATAGTCCAATGCCCTCTCTACAACACAAAAGCATGCCATCTCGAACCTGGATTCGTCAAACGACCCGTTGAACCCCCACTTCGGTTACTTTTTTGTAATAGTTGTTAACTTCTCTTACTTATCTATATAATAAAACACAAAGAAAGCTATCAAGTGGCCCGCCTTCAATCTCCTCAAAATCAAAGGCCCAGATCTAATCTCACAAAACATATTTTCCCTCCTAAATTGTTATCTATATAATAAAACACAAAGAAAGCTATCAAGTGGCCCGCCTTCAATCTCCTCAAAATCAAAGGCCCGGATCTAATCTCACAAAACATATTTTCCCAAATCAAAATTTCCCCCCCAAAACTAAAAAACTCATTACTTTATTACACACTCTCTCTTAGAGCATCCACAATGGTGTTTCTCATTTTGTCAAAAATGACTGCTACAGTAATAGCAAATAGCGACGAATACTGCAGTGGTTGTTTGCTATATTCTGTGTTTTTTGTTAAAAAATTGCGTGGGACGGTATAACATATACCGTCGCGCGTGAGACGGTATAACATATACCGTCTCTCTCGATTCAAAAAAAAATTAAAAAATTTAATTGCTGATTAACTATTAAAATATATTAATTAAATAAAATAAATAATATCTTAATACCTAAACCTAATTAATTAACTAACTAAATCTAATTAATAAACTTAAACCTACCACCACCTAACTAATCCTAGAATTCAAGGACGGGATAACATATCCCGTCCGAGAATTTTCCTTTTTTTTTCCCGATCGGACGAATCTTGACCGTTCATTTTTTTAAAAAAAAATTTAAAAAAAAGGAAAAATCCTGGGACGGGATAACATATCCCGTCCGATGTATGTTATCCCGTCTGACGAGATGATTTTTTTTTTCCCGATCGGACGAATCTTGGCCGTTCATTTAAAAAAAAATAGGAAAACTCCTGGGACGGGATAACATATCCCGTCCGATGTATGTTATACCGTCTGACGGGAAAAATTAATTTAATTAGGGAAGAACGGTATATGTTATACCGTCTGACGAGATTAAAATATATTAAAATCGGAGGGACGGTATATGTTATACCGTCCTTCATAATTTGGCAACTGCTATTTCGTTTCTCATATATGAGAAACAGATATAGCGAATTTGCCAAAAAATGGCAAAATAGAAAACCGTTGCAGACCATCGTTTTCTATAAAATGGCAATTTGCCAATTTTAACAAACCACTGTGGATGCGCTTATCTTTTCACTTTTTCATATTTCTCTCTTTCTCTCTCTCCCTACCTATATCTCCCATTTTTCTTTATTTACTTAGAAATTTAAATTTTAAGATTTCAGGTTTGTAAATTTTCAGAATTTTTATGTTTTTTTTTATTGCACATGTTATATTGAAAATAGCAAATATATATCTTCAAATGTTAAATTTCATTATTTTCCACACTTAAAGTTCCAAGAAGTTAGATTTACACCCCATTTATAATTATTTTTCAACATATACTAATGGAAACATTGACTTTATTTACAACTAATTATTATCATACTATTCAAACTTGAGTTACATAATTGTTGTTTTACTATTTTCAGGGCTTTTCGTGTTTTGTATCGTTCCGAAGATGTGCCGTAGGCACGTGCCCACGGGCAAATCTAGTATATATATATATCTTCTGTGAGGTAGGATAATCCTACCTTTTACCAGTAAAAAAAAAATCCTTCTAGAAGTCTTGGAAGTTTCTGGGAAACTTTCTTGGAAACTTCTCATCTCTTGAAGTCAAACACACACATATCACATGGTGAATTGTCTCCACCATTGGATCTTCATCAAGATTCAAGCCATGATCACATGATGCTAGGGTTTCTAACCCTAGGTTAGGTCAAGGAACCCTAGGTCACCATATCCCAATTCTAACCCTAGTACACAAATACAACCCACATTCAATTCAAGCACTAGCTTAATTGAAAATAACCAATATATATCATTTAAAAATCTATAAAAATATATTTTTTATAGAAATTATAATTTTCTCTCGATAATTGTTTGGTCAAAATAATCGGGACAAATCCATAGTTTAATCGAGAAGATATCCCGAGTCTACCTTATCGGGTTCAGAACAACTCATATGTCTGAAATCTTTCAATTTAAAACTGATATTTATTAGAAAATATGTAATCGTGTGCAAATCTTGACTGTGCACGGATTACTATGCAAAAATAGCTATATGCTAATTTGCGGGGTATTACATATTGGATATTATGTTAGATATTATTTCAGATTATTTCATTATTATTGAAGTTTTTCTTTGATTCATGTGATTATATCTCCTTGTGTGGCTGTGTTTGTTGTTCATATTGTTGAGTTAGACTGATACAGCTTATGGATGGTGTTTACATCATTCGCTGGGCCTTCGTTAGGTATTTATATTCCTGTATTTTGGGAAGCGGGGCGTGGCATCATATTTTAGCATGCACGAGTGTGGATGCTCTTAGTTATTTTATTTTTAGACTATTAAAAACTGAGACCTTTTGCAGAATTATATAGGAACTCATCGTATTTAAAGGAAAAAAAACTACAATTGTATATAACCTATTTTAGAGTTTTTTTCCTAAAATGGGCCACTTTTTTAAACTATTTTTTTTAAATAGACAACTTCCGAAACTAATTCTAAAGATAGACTAGTTCTCATAGGCCGCAGTTGCGAACTGCGGCTTGCTCGATTGTGAGGCTTCCTCAACAACAACAAAAATCGAAGCCGCAGTTTTTCAACTACGGCTTAAGTTCACTTCATATTTGGGCAAGAGGGACTTCGAGATTTAGACAAATTTTTTAAAGTAAAAATGCATTAAATATAAGCTGCAGTTCCCAATTGGGGCCTCTGTTATATTTAGGCCGCATTTGGGAATTGCGGCCTCGAAAAAACAATCGATTGTGTTTTTTTTCGAGGCCGCAATTTCAACTACGGCCTCATAATCGAACGCGCCGCAGTTCGCAACTACTGCCTATGAGGACTGGTCTATCTTCGAAATTAGTTTCAAAGTGGTCTATTTTATTAATTAGTTTAAAAAATTGGCCCATTTAGAGCATATGTAGTCGTTTAAGTTAAAAAACGAGCATACGGAAATTTTGGAAAAAGCAAATAGCGGAAACGCTGCAGTCGTCTATACTCAAAAATTGATTTTTTTGGATGAAACGGAAGATGATATACCGTTTGAAGATCTGCATAATTTTTTTTAAAAAAAAATATTGCGAAAGACGGAAAATGACGGCAGGTGATCATCTGTCGTCTCAAATTTTTTTTTTTAATAATTTTTTAAGTGAAGGACGGCAATGTGCCGTCCAACACAAAGTCCCTTTCTAAATTTTTTTCCCTTTCTCACAAATGGAAGATCATCTTCCTATTTCAATTTTTTTTTAATAATTCAAATGGCAGATCATATACCGTCCGACACTTTTCCAATTAAAAAATTTGTATCAGACGAAAAATCATCTACTGTCCAACTATAAAATGGCAGATGATCTTCTGATTTCTAAAATATGGATAAAGCCATTTTCTCTGCCAAATGTAGCTGTCTCCTGTTCATTCGAAATCCAAAAAATGGGTATATAAACGACAACTACATGTGTTTTTTTTTCCTTCAAAATATCCATTTTTTGTATATATAGCCAACAACTATAGATGCTCTTACGGGAAAAAATCACTATTTACCTATCATCTGAATAGATGTCGAAGTTTGAAAACCTCGACCCTAGTGAAGTTGTTGTAGTCATCGTATCGTACCCTTGTTCGAGAAGGTTGTATAACCAAACTCTAAAAGAAAAAAGAAAAGTAAAAGAAAATAATCAATTTGGGAGGGGGTTTACTGAAAATAATCAATCTATATTAGGGGTGTGCATCGGTCGATGTCCCACCTAATATAGACCATCCACCACCGATCCAAAGAAAATCGGTTTTTAAATTTTCTCATCCGCAACCAATCCGAACCTTAATTGGATCGGTTTCCATCCTAGCCAATTCAGCTCGGTTTGGATTGGATTGGATGGTCGGTTTGGCGTGCTACTTTTCTCCTTCAACATGTTTCATAATTTTGTTAAAATTTAAAAGATCAACTTCAATCAAACTTAAGAAACAACCCGTTATTTGTTATTCAAAAATGAATTTAAAATGAAGATTCATAAAACCACAAGTTGTTAATGAATTTTGCACTAATTGTCTAATTGTTCGAGATGATGACGTTTAAATGGGTGAGATAAACTGCCTTTTCACTTGCACACTTCTGTAATCTTAGTTTATTATCATAAAAGAAACATTAATAACCATACCTAATTGAATTTCAGGTACAATAAAAAAAATTAGAAAATAATTTCTGCTTGACTTGATTAAAGTAACTACTAAATGTTACATCAACTTCATGATTCTATTAAGCCGGGCCACACTGTAAATCAAACATTTCTTAACAACATAACACACAGAATTATGGAGAATCAAAACATAGGTAGAACAACTCCTCGGTTTATATTAAAGAAATTAAAGAAGACTGTTTGTATCTCCAAGAAAATGAGAAATTACTATTTGTATATTCAAGAAATTAAAGGAGAAATATTTTTTTATGGACTTATGCATAGAGGTATTCGATTTCATCGGTTATTTGAAAGCCCTATACAACAATCGAACCGGTCCAGTTAGTTATTGAAGATCAAGAACCGGACCAACCAAAACCCCCAATTGGTTCGGTTAAAAACCGGTCGGTTCGATTCGGATTGGTTCGGATTGGTCGGTTCGGATAATAGTTGTCCACCACTAATCTGTATAACCGCGTGAAGTTGACCATCAAAATTCAATCCAACCCCTTATTGTTCTCTCGAATTTTCCTTTCCCTCCTTAGTCGTCGGCCAAATTAGACTGCTTCCTCTCTCTCTCTCTCCAGTCAAACCAGGACGAAGAAGAGAAGAAAGAGAAACACCTCTCCAACTCTATAAGTCGAAATCAAGCCTCTTTTTCAATTTCTAGTTTTTGATTTCGAGATTAAGAGGCAAAAAGATCTAATCTTTGTGAGCAAAATTTGGTCTTTGGGTCAAAGATTGGATCTTTCTCGATTTGGGGAGGATGATGAACAGTTCGACGCCAAGAGCAGCGAGTCCGAGCTCTGGATCGGCCGATTCGGCGGGTCAAAGGAGGAACAAAAGACCAAAGTGTAATCACTTCTTCTTCTTCTTCTTTTTGGTTTTTGTTTGAAATTTGTTCATGAAGTTTGATGCTTTTTATAGGGGTTTTAATTTCCATGGTTTGAATTATAATGGGTATCTATTAGTTTCCCTAACTATTTTCTATTTTTGAGAGATCCTAATTTGAGTTAATTTATGAAATTTGTTGTTTTGAGATAATTTTTGAAGTTTTTATGCGTCTCTTGTTAATGGGTTTTCTTTAGATCCTAATTCTGTAATTTCTTTGATTTTTAAATACTTAGTAAAGAAAAAGTATATATTGGCTTACTTTGGGATTGGATTAATATGAGCAATAAAAACGTTGTTTTCCTTGTATGTAAACCATTTTAATAAAATATGAATTAGAGGAATTTACTTACAATATATTGATTACAGGAATTTAATCTGACTATGATTTATAATATATCTTTTCTATATTTCAGATTCGAAGTTTACACAACAAGAGCTTCCAGCTTGCAAGCCAATTCTAACTCCGCAATGGGTAAGTTTGACTAATTATGGTTTATAACAGATGATGGGCACCTTATTCATCAATATGTTGATCATATTCTGTAGGTGATTTCGGTATTTGCGCTCGTTGGTGCGATCTTCATACCAATTGGTATCGTATCTCTGCGTGCTTCTCATAAGGTATGCCCATATATTTCGACTCATTTTGTGTCATAAGATCTATTTATATGGCTGGTTATTAGATGGAGTTTCGTCTCATCAATTATTGTTTTTCTTTTCTTTTTCTTGTAGGTTGTTGAAATTGTTGATCGGTATGACAATGCATGTGTGCCATCAAACATGACTAATAATGAGGTTGCCTACATTCAGAATTCAGCGTTGAACAAGTCGTGCACCAGAAATCTTACTGTAAGGATGCCCCTTTAAGAGTAGAAGTTTAATTTTTCGTTAATTGTTGAGAATAGCAAGTGAAGAAGTGATGCTATCTTGTTGTTCTAATTGACCTGCATATCGGGTTTACAAGATTTTAACTGTATATCTTTTAGTCAAAATCAGTCACGTAAAGAATGAAATTGGTGTTTTTGGTACATCAAGTACTGTGAATAATATTCATCTCATTGTTGCAGGTACCAAAGGATATGGATAGTCCTATTTATGTGTATTATGAGCTCGACAACTTTTACCAAAATCATAGGAGGTATGTATTTATCCCCCTTTTGTTCTCTCAATTAATTTGAGACTTTTTAAATGCTAATCTTTGTTTGTTTCTTTGATTTCTTTTTGCACATGAATAAAATGTGTTACTTCAACAATTTTGTATTAAAGTTATGATGATTGTATTAAAATTCTCTTAGGTATGTGAAGAGCCGAAATGATAATCAATTACGAAAAGCTAGTAAATATGGTGAAACAGACGGGTGTGATCCTGAGAAGACCACTCCGGATGGGTCTCCAATTGTTCCATGTGGTCTCATTGCGTGGAGTTTGTTTAATGACACATACAACTTTGCTCGTGGCAAAAATGCTTTAGCAGTGAACAAAAACAATATATCCTGGAAGAGTGACAGGGAGCACAAGTTTGGTAAAGAAGTCTATCCGAAGAACTTCCAGAACGGGACATTGATAGGTGGAAAAAAACTTGATTCCAAAAAGCCTGTAAGTTTTGTATTTATTGTGCATACTCGTTTAATACTTTTAATACTTTTAGCATTATGTCATCAAATACTAGGTGATTTGGTAAGGAAATTTTTTGTTCATCTTTGACAAGTATCTGAGTCTTGTAATGCTAAGGAAATCTGTATTCTCTTGACACTCCTTTTATGGAATAATCAATCTTTATATTTTGAAGAATCCCTCAAGATGATATATCCTACATGATCAAATAAGTATTGCCTTCTAGGAGCTTTATAACTTTATATTTAGGAAATGCAAATCCCATATACTTTGCTTAGCGCTAATTGATCTGGTTAAAATGCTCTTTATTGCAGATGAAGTAATATATTACGTAGTAAATATGATACCTACATGAATGGGAAAGTTTTGACAATTCCCGTTGAGTGCCCACCATCTTTATTTTCAGTTTAGGCAATTCCTTTCTAGGTTTGAGGTTATTTTCAAAATGAGATCACCTTTATCTGAAACCCTAATCTTTGCTTGGCAGTTGAGTGAGCAAGAGGACCTCATTGTTTGGATGCGAACTGCAGCCCTTCCGACATTTAGGAAGCTTTACGGTAGGATAGAGGTGGACCTCAAAGCAAATGATATCATTCAGGTGACGCTTGATAATAATTACAACACATATAGTTTCGGGGGCAAAAAGAAGTTGGTTCTTTCCACCACAACCTGGCTAGGAGGAAAGAACAACTTCCTCGGTATTGCATATCTCGCTGTTGGTGGACTCTGCTTCTTTCTGGCTGCTGCTTTTTCCATAATATACTTGGTCAAGCCAAGGTGAGTTCTTTCTCAAATTTCTATTAGAACTAACCTTGCAATTCACTTGGATTTTGTATCTGAAGTAACTACTTTATCACGGAAGTTAACAGGCTGATATAGGTCAAAAGGGTGAACTGACTTTTCTTCATATAAATCACTTGAATTTGAAATTTTGAAGTACACCAAATTACAAAGTTTTGTTTCTTTTAGTTTACTTCTATTGTACCCTTTGCCATGAAATCTGCATCTCTATATTTTTCTTTCCTATAGATCCTTTGTATACCTAGAAGGTCTGATTGAATTTGTTGCAATACTGTCGCACTAGTTTTTAACTATGATGCGTGGAGCTAACCCAAAGAAATGGTTGCATACTGCAGTAGCTAATATTATGGGTCTGTGCGTGTAGCCTTGTGAGACTGACCTCAAGGAGTTTGTAACGTTTCTTTTTATTTCTTTTTTTATTATTATTTAATGATTTAATGTGTCTTTTGAAGTTGGTTTGCAACGCAAACTTGCACTATCTAATATGTTGTGGGCATTGGACATTGGCTTCTTCACATGTTATCAAATTTTAGGGAGTTAACCCCACTATTTGAGGGATGCCAATAATGTAAGGGGGATGGGAAGGAAAATTAGGATAGTTAAGTAGTAGTAGCTCATGAGCACTACTAATTGTAGGGGATGGAAGGGCATTTAGGAAAGTCAAATAGAAGGTCATGAGCTGCAGCTATTTACTCCCTTGGGCGGTAGGAGTAATCAGTGTTGCTCCTACATCCTACGGTAAATGAGTGCTTTAACATGTAATTGACCCTGAAGGTATTGTGGCTTAGGAAGGTGAAGCATCAAGTATAGAAGTGTTCATGATATGCTATAAAAGACAATTTCTGCCTGTTTGGAGCATACTCAGAGTTATGTTGCAGACAATGTGCCACAAAATTGACACTATTCAAGTTGCTTTGGCCTCGTAATACTTGAAATATTTTCACTTTATAGTTCATATTTCTTGGCCAGATCGTCCTTTAACCTTGAAATAATAAAATGGATTTATACTCGGTGATTCTCATAATTTTATTTTCCTCAAATCTTTAATTTTGCAGGAAGCTAGGCGACCCTTCGTATTTGTCATGGAACAGAAATCCTGGAGGACGCTAAAAGAACTATTGTGCTAAGAATTGGGATATCTTGCTCTGCGTCAATTCCACATTGATGCTGTTACCCGTATTTATTAAAAGGATTTGCTTTACTTTGTATGTGAAAATTAGAATCTCTTTGCACCCGATTTTTTGTTAGATACTCAAAAGCATGTATAATTACGGTGAAGAGTATTCAGTTTCGTCATTTTCTCTTGGGTCCCATTTTGCTTTACCTCCTATGAATGGATTATTTATTGAAAGCAACTTTGTGTGTTTGTGATTTTAACGTCTGGTTTAGTTGTATTATTTGGCTGGCTTGAACAGTGGATTGAGACCAGTTTGCATAGTCATGGCATTCAGAAGGGTGTTTATGGTAAAGATAAAGCGAGAGAGACTGGTTTTGTCACAGATGTGAAGAGTTTATTGCCCACTGCAGCGGTTAATATGAACAAAAACAGATCTTTATTTGAATGGAACAATTGCCAAATTTGGTGGCTCGTTAATGCCTCAGTTCTCAGTGTTTAGCAAAACATGGCATTATCATGATTGTCCGACCAGTGAATTGAATGAACGGTTTGCTAATATAATGCCAAAGCAGTCGAAAAAACAATGAAGAAGAGATAAGTTTTTACTTCGTATTGCTGTAGACCAAATATGACAATATAAATATACAAGTGCAATCATTCTTTTGTTTAATAACAATCAAGTTATTGGAACATAAATACATTCTGGTGGAAGAAAATGCTAATCCAAACAAAAAGATACAATTCATTCACTTGATAATCTGAAGACCAGGGTTTGCACAATCTTTGTCCCGGTGTCCGAAGTAACAATGATCAACGCAGAGCTGCCTTTCTTTTTTTTCCTTCTAATTTAATGGCTAGCCCTGTCAAGAGGCAACAAACAAGATGTTACCCTACAAACAAGAAATTCAAAATCGAAGTATTCAAGCTGTAATTTCTGCCTCCTAAATGCTAAATGTTGTAATATAATCATCGGCAAATACCTTAACAAAATTAAGAGACCATGTCAATACTGATTTCTGTTCATGGTTTCCACCAGGCGTAATCTTTCACTTTCACAAAACCCTGAGCAAGTAATTGGTGAGGTATGCTCCTTCCGGATATGAGGCGTCGATTGGATGGTCACAAGCTGCTCCAGCTTGGCGAACAACTGTGATCTTTCTATGGGCCATTTGATGCAGCACCCTGAAACAAGGTAAAGATTAAGAGGAAATGAAACGACGTTAGCTTCTTGCATTTAGGCAGTGGCATACTTTGGTATGGTACTAGCATGTTGCGACTTTTGGACACTCATACATTACAAGCCTACTCAGAGTTCCCTAGTACCTACAAGATCAGTATGAAAGAAGAAAGTTGGTTTTTTGACAAGTTAATTATAATTATAAAAAAAGTTGGGAGTTCAAATTTGAAAATGTAGATCAGCAGTCGTGATCTAGCCTGGTTATGATTTATAATAAATGGAAAACCTTCAAGGAGGTTGGATGATCTTGGATCTGTTGATGAAATGGGAGACAGATCAAGTGTATACTTTTAATTTGGTATTTTGTGAACATCCATATATTAGGCTATAAGTTTTGGCAGATTCTGCCAGATAACAAAACTTCGACAATAAAGAACAAATATGCGCCACTAATCGGTATTCAAACCAGAGAGGGAAATTGTGCATTTTGAAGAAATGAAAGGTTATCTTTGTTTAAATAATTCAGAGTTCTATGCTAGTAAACTTAAAATGTTCACTTGTTGAAGTGAGAAGCGCTTGCCTGAAGAATGCGCAAGAAAGTTCCACTTTGAGTCATAGCTCCCGAACACGAGCATGTCATGAGAAGGCCACCTATCTTCGTAATTTGCATTGCTAATGAGTTCAAGTTCCTATGCATACCAGACGCACTTTGTAGAACCTAAATATATCTGATACATTAGAAGTTAATCCATCACATAGAAATATACGAAGAACACTCAAAATCATAAGATGTAGAAAATTTTGGTGTGCATCATAAATTCCCTAGTTTCACAGCCTACTACACTTGTTCAGATATATAAATACACACGTGCTTACGCATACAGAGTCACAGACATTAATGTGCCATACGGCAGTATTAAAGAATTCTTTTCTTTTTCAAGAAAATAATTCTCTTTGGACAAAACTATTTGAACAAATTGCTGGCATAGGTTTGCCCACAAAACTCATAAAAACGAGGAAAAAAGAAGAAGAGAGTACAGTTACTGCACCAAAAGTCAAATTTCGGGATAATGGATACCAAAATTTTGGCTAGAATCATAGTAACTGCAATAGCTAAAAACAAATTTGATGAAAATAATGGACAACAAAAATTTTGCACCGAAGTTGTTTTTAGCCAAGTGTAAATTCAACTCGTACAAATTGCACCTATGACTTCGAAAGTATAATATTTTGTCTTGAACCTGTTTAACCAAAACCTAGGTAAATTCTTCAGTAAGAGACAAGGCACCGAAAGGTGTGGTCATACTATATCACTAATTAGGGTGTCAATACAGCTCTCACATATTCTGATATATTGCTTCAGTTGTAGCAAACAGTAACCCGAAAATATCTTCTTTTGGCCCAATATAATTCAGATATGTATAAAAAAGAAAACGAATAATTAACTGGTTACAGGAACATACCAGGAAAAATGACTAGGATATAAAAAGGAAACAGTACGCCTTTGCATTAGATTCACTTTATATCATCCAGGTAGTTGGACGAGATACCTTTTTTCTAGGTGCAAGTTTAGGAGGACCCAAAATCACTAAATCCCATGATTCATTTCTTGGACAGAGCGCTCTTCATGAATCCAGTTGCATCTTCCTTCGGAAATGATATTTTTGCGGGTTCCAATTTATTTAGAATGATATTCTCTTTGGCAAGCTCCAAAGCAGGCAATGAAGAATCGATTCCTGATAAAGTCGTAATCGTAAAACATAAGCCTCATCTCTTTTATTCAAGTTCATGTATCTCCAAAATCTATGGACAACATTACAAAAACAAAGGAAATAAACAAAGCTAGAATGAAACTGTTGTTGAGCTTACAGCATTTTACCAATGACATCAGTGGCACCTCCACATGCTGCATTGTAAGCAAAGCCACCAGTGTAGCAGCAAACATCAAGAACCTTTTGATATTTAGAATTAATGATATGAGGTGACGGTTTTCACGTTGGTCAGCACGTTGGTCTGCGTAAAACCCAGTTTTCTGACCTTCCAGAGATACCAAATAACATATTCCTTTCTCCATTACCTGGCATGACAAAAATAGGGCCAATTAGACAAGACAGAAAAGACTCATTAGAAAGATAATAAGAACACCTCAAAACACTATAATCTATTTCAAGGTGGAAATTCAATGGAAACTGCCTTGTTTTGCTTACTGTGTTAGTTTTCTGTCTGCATATCTAGCTTGCTTTGTATTCTTGTTTACTTATGTGTAAGGGGAAAATATGTAAGTGGAAAGTTGGGTGTCTGAGAAGTATAATCTAGGGTCTCTATATAAGCATGAAATCAGTGATGTACTCCAAGCATGCATGAGATCATTTGATGTGTAACCTGTTGACAAACGAATAAAATCCTACCAAGCAAGGAAAATGCTTGGTACAATTTGTCTTGCAATTAAATGGAGAAAAAGATAAAACTTAAAAAAAATTTAAACTGATCAGTTTAGAATAGTTCCACGAGGCAACAGCCAACTCCTGCTGAATACTGAAGGAACTACCCTGTGTTTGCAAGCACACAAGCTATGGCAAAGGAAGGGGATAATTTGAATGCATGTGAATGTGCACAGATCAGGTGGATAATTTGGAAAAAGATCTCTACATAATTATCAAATGATGAAGTTTATAAAACATTAATTTACATGATTCAGAGCTAATTCCAAGCTGCAGAACAAGATCATGTTATTAAATTGCCAATAGTGTTTTCTCTAAAGAAAAAATGCTAACTGTGCAGTACGAAAACGCTTCTTCGATAAAAATTTTCCCAGTGAACTGTTTGCATACAGATCCAAGCTCCAACTTAGGGATTAATATATTGGTAGTAAAATTTTGTAGTAAGCAAGCTAAGATATACTAGTAACCATGGTTTTAAAGATTGACCGATCCCAATCTAATCCGGATCGTTTTTTAAGGGGCCGCTCTGATTCAACCCCTAAATCTCGGGATCGGCCGAGTTAGCAATTGGACCAAAAGGATCGGCCCAATCCCAACTAGAAACCATTGATCCTATGATTTAAAAATTCCAAAATTTGAAATTTCTATTCATGTGGATCCTCTCATCCAAACAATGAAGATGTAATTGTGCAATGAACATCTCTTCATGTTTATCCTTTTTTTTCCTCATGTGTAAATAAAATTTGTGTTATTTGGTCTACCTATTTCTATTGTTCTAGTTTTGTTCAGCATTAATAGTTCTATGAAAATAATTAAAATGTTCAAGTTTGTAATTACAAATATAAAATTTGTATGAAGAATTATTTAAATTAAACAATTCAATTTTTAAATTTAATTATTATTTTTAAAAATAGTTTAATTACAGAAACATATTAGATATTTTTTTTAATTTATAAAATGTTCGATCCGAAAAACCCGATACACCAATCTGATACTATCGATCCGGTCGGTATCAAATACCGATCCAAATATTTGAAAAAACCCGCTCCAGATCCCAAGTTTTAAAACCTTGCTAGTAACCGTTCTAGTGGCAGATTAATCAACATTAACCGTTCTAGTGGGCTCTAGCACTGTCACATGGAGTTAAGGAGTTGTTAGTGTGGCTTGGTGGAGGAACTGAGCACGGAGCTCATTGATGAGGGTTATCCAGCCGTAGGAGCAGCTATAAGGACGAGCTAGGCCCTAGATTTAGTATGTTTGAGTCAAATTTTGGGGATAACCCTGGAAAAGAGTTGGTCTTCGAACTTGCTTGTTGGAAAATTTAACTCATAGTGGGAGTAGTTCGAATGGTCGTTTCGAGCCCCAAACCCGCACACTTGCAAGCAGTGAGAGTGATTTCGAACTATGATTGTGAACTCCGAACCAGTTGTTCCGGAGTTATCAACGAGTTGTAGGAGCTATTCCGAATGGTGAGCCACTCCGTACTTGCTTATTTGCAGGCGACTAAAGCAGCGTCGAACTAAGTGTTGGACTCTAAACTTGTTGTTTGAAAGTTTCAACGATTTGTAGGAGCAATTCCGAATAGTGAGCTACTCTGCACTTGCTTGTTCGCAAGTTACTAAAATAGCATCGAACCAAGTATTGGACTCCAAACTCGTCATTTGAGCCGAGAAAGTTGTGGGAGAAGCCCTGGGAGACAAGTTGAACTCCGAATTTGCTGTTTAACGAGTCGTAGATGTGACTCAGGAGGATAGACATGAGGCCAGTGCAATTATGTTTATAAGGAAAAAAGCTAAGCTTTATTGAAACAAACAAAGTGGCTGCCTTGAGGGGGGCGAGCCGTTATTACATATTTTGGCCATATCGCAAATGACAGCGTTATTGAAAACTGAAAATCCACTTCTACGAAAGGGTGTTAGGCACCTCGTGGTACTTTATTTGATGCTCTGTATTCCAAGTCTGCCTTCCCAAAATAGGGGGATCTCCTTGAGTTCATCAACTAGTTCGGGAAGAACTTGACTGTTCCGTTGGGAGAGCTCTAATGCTTCAAGTAGGAGGATCGAGCCCGCCATTGTAGTGGTGTAACATCTTCGAGCGGTCTCTTGGCTTCCTTTGACTTATCCTACTCCTGCAGAGATTGGGAACTTCATTTTCATGTGAAAGGCTGATGGTACAGCATGAAGTGCTGCTAGGCCTGGTCGGCCCAGAATGACATTGTAAGCGGTCTTCACATCGATGACCATGAAGTTCATTGTCTCTGTCCAGGTTGTTGGGGTATTTTCCGTGGTCACATCAAGAGTGACTATTCCTTGGATTGAGACCGGAACCCCAGAGAACCCGTGGAGCATGTATCCGGCATGCTTGAGACGATCTCGAGAAAGTTTGAGGTCTTGGAAGACTTCCAGGAAGAGGATATTGACGGAACTGCCATTGTCGACCAGGATTCGGCGCACTTCGTGGTTGGCCATGTGGAGACTAATTACAAGTGCGTCACAGTGGGGTGTTCGGACCCCTGCTAGGTCTCTCTCTGAGATGTCACTGGGATTCCGAAGCTCTTGGGCGGAGGGAGGTTCTCTACTGAATTAACTTCTCGGATGAAGGCCTTTCGGAGGAGTATGATTTTCTCCCCCATAGGCCCTCCATGGATGGTGTGGAGAACTGCCCCTAGCTCTGAGTCTTGGGACTCAGTGGGTGTCTCTATCAGATTGTTAGCTCCTCGGGGTGGTGGAGGGTCAGCTCTCTCTCTTTGGACGAACTTGGATAGATGCCCCCGCTGGATAAGCTCCTCGATTTCTTCTTTGCAAGTCCGGCAATCATCTGTGTTGTGGTCATGGTCTCTGTGAAAGTGCCACCACTTGTCTCTATTTCTCCTCTTCGCTGGGGTATTCATTCTAGGGGGAGCGCGGAGTAGCCCTTCCTTATCAACCTCCATGAGAACTGCTGATATACTGGCATTTAAGGGGGTGAACTTCTCAAAATGAGGATGGCGACGCAGACCGTTGTCGTCTTTCTGGAATTTTTGAGATCCTTCTTCGTTTACATTCTTCCGTTTGTTCTCGGAGGAGGGCTCTTCTTGACCAGGGGTTTGAGAGCCTACTCAGCTCGGATATACTTCTCACTTCTAAGCAGGAGTTCCAAGAAGTCCCGATGGGGCTTCTTGGCAAGTGATGCCTTGAGGTCGGCGTTACTGACAATACGGCGATCGCTACTGCCTGATTGAGGATGGCGATAGACTAGGACTCAGCTGCGAAATGCCGAACAAAGTGCCTGAGCCGTTCCCCTTTTCTCTGACTCAGGTCCAGCAAGGATATACTTGTCTTCTCGGCTCGGCGGTTGCTGACAAAATAGGTGAGGTGAGGAAACATTCTTCAAACTGATCGAATGAGAAGATGGATGCTGGAGATAGACGGGAGTACCACTCTCTTGCTGGGCCCTTCAATGTAGCAGGAAAGGTTTTGCAGAGAAGCGCATTTGAGGCTTGATGGATCATCATGAAAGTTTTAAAACACTCGATGTGATTGGCTGAATCAGACTCTCTGTTGTAGGACTCAAAATGAGGCGGCTTGAAGGTCTCGGGGACAGAGGCTTCCATGATTGACTTAAAGAAATGAGGTCTGCTCGGATGAAAGATTTTGGCATGTTGGTCTTCCTCTTGGTTGATCTTGTTGAAACGGTCCTCCATCGCTCGGAGGCGGCAAAGGTCTGAGTCATCCCTCTGGTCGGATGTAATCGACCCTTGGGATTGTCCTTCATGGGTGATGGCATGGTGAGGGCAGTGTGCTTGTCGGTTGTGATTTGGAGCAATGTTAAGGGCTCAGAGAATGTCATCTTTAAAATTTTGAAATTTTGCCTGGGTGGCTGGTTTGGTGCCCCTCTCGCCTGGTGGACCCTTGGCGCTAATCGGCTCGCAGCAGTGTGGCTTCTTCGCTGGCGACGGGGAGGAGACCCCCTTAGCCCCCTTGGGAAGGCGGGCCTTCTGGATCTCGGCCTCCGTGAAGAACGACTCCTTTGACCCCTCTGGTGTTCTGGATGAGGGACTTCGTCACATGCTCGTCTCTCATCCAAGCGGGTTTGAAGGTCGATTCCTTGTTGGCGGTTGACGATGATTTGATGGAGGTCTTTTGACCCTGAGGACCTTGCGAGGCCATCGAGTCGGTGGAAGAATTGTGAACCGAGACATGGTCATGGAGAGAATGTTGTTCTTGATGGCTTCGATGAGAGCCCCCGGTGCTGCTCTTCTAGACAGAGGTTGGATTTGTTGGAGAAGGGACTGCTCGAGTTGAGGTTGTTGAGGTGGGTCCTCCACGAGGGGAGGTGAAGGAAGGTAGCTGGCTCACCGACGAGTAGTCATCGTCCTCGCCTTCCTTCTTGGATGTATGGTTGAGAAGGTAGTTTCGGATCGACGAGGTTGGATCGGTGATCTTTTTTATTTTCTACAACGAGGCCAATCTGTTGCTGTTTATTTTTGTGTAGAAGCAAATAGATTCGTAAATTCTTTAAATAAAAACAGTAAAGATCGAACCTTCATTATTCGTTGATTTTGACCGCCAAAAAGCAGCTCTTGACTCCGAGATCTGATCGTTAGGAACGGCTGAAATTGCTCCTCTGAACCTGCAAACAAGTCTAAAATACCGGGGGTGGCCTCGGCGACAGACCCTCTAATGCCCAAGTCAGAAACTTGAAAATATTATGGGTCTTGAGAGCGGAGTTGTCAGTTACCTTGTTTCTGAAGAGGTCTCGTGGTATATATAGTCGCCGAGGAGGGCCAGTTTCAAGATATTCATCTATCTCTTCTTTCCAGTGTTTGGATAGAATCGGTTATCCCTTACGCATGAAGAGATCGGGTCTGGGCTCTCTCCTGACGAAGAGATGGAGCTTTCAAACTCTCTCTTGTGGGTGGAGGGATAGAATCAGTTACCCTCTAGAAATAGAGGTTTAAACTGGGTTCGATGGATCTGAACTCCTTCGCATTAGGGCTGTTGTAACAGCCCCTATTACAGACTAGATTAGGTCGATAGGCCTAAAAACAGCTTAGCTCTTCCCATCGGGCCTGTATCCGCTGAAATTATCGTTTTACCCCTGAGAGCTTTAAAATGTGTGTCTGATTTGGATGGTCCCGATTTTATTCTATTTTAACCCATATCAGAATACTTTCTCTATTTCCCATTATTTTTTCCGTACATATTACCCATGAAGCATGGATACTTCTAAGACACCGAAAAAAATTTCCCCACAAAAATATAACAAATACCTAGTCCAACACCAAAAATGCAAAGTATATAAAAACAAGCTTCTCAATCAGCTCAATTTCTCTTCTTTCCCCTGGGAATACGTACTCCAAGCATTTTAGCCATAGAACAGAAACAGTATTAGGTATTTCTTTATAGTTTTAACAATTAATTTGTAATAAATAGCAGTTCTATGCATCCAATTAATCTCTACTACTATTATAATTAGAGAGTTAGGGGTTGTGTGCTTTATATTAAACCAACGACTTGTGAATCTCAATCACAAATTTTCAAGTCTTACATTAACCATTCTCTTAAATCCAAACGCCCGAAACTTTTTTTTTTTGATGGAACCAAACGCCCGAAACTTAAACCTCAACCACACTTCTCTTCTCACATGCACTGCACAAGCTAACTAACTACTTCCTAATAATCCGTAGGTCTACGCATCTTCTCTTTCAAAAAAAGAGAAATCCAAGCAATGTGTTGGGTGAAATTTAAACCCATTTCCTTAACCTTTCAAACTTTCACCATTTCTTCTTCTAACGATTTGCTCCAAAGTTGAGTTCAGTGAAACAAACCATCAAACAAGTGATGGGTTTATTCATTCAAGTGGTTTTGGACTTAGATGTACGCATGCTTGTCAACTACCATTCTAACAATATCACAACTAAGACTCAAAGATTATAAGTTTTCATTATAATTCAAAAAAGGAAGTGAGCATTCAACACTTAGAATGGGAAAAGATAAGACCTTTTCGGTTGGCCGCGATTTCTTGCAGCGTTGTAGTGGCTGCGGCGGTGCAAGAGGAGACTGTCTTCATAAGCTGAATGGGAAGGAAGCTGAGTGGGAAGTTCAGGTTTAAGCATCTTTCTTTGATTTTGAAAAAAAAGAGCTTTGGAGATAAAGTTCAGCTATTACGTATCTTCTTGATTTTTTTCCCCAAATTTTTTCTAGATAAAGATAAAGTTAATCTTTGGAAGAAAAAAAAGTCACTTTTTAGAGCATCCATAGTCGTTTTCTATAAATGCCATTTTGTCATATTATAACAAACGAACGTCTGCAACGGTTTCTCATTTTGCCATTTTATGGCAAACCTTCTATTCTTGTTTCTCAAATATGAGAAACGAAGATGAGAATTCTCAAATTATAAAGGACGGGGAATGATTCCCCGGCTCTCAAATTTTAATATATTTTATTATCATAAGACGGGGTATCTTATACCGTCTGGTAAATTTTATTATTATTATTATTTTTAAAAAGGTCAGACGGGATATCATATCTCGTCGTTCCCCTTTATTTTTTTTTAAATTTTTTTTTTAAAATGAACGGCCATGATTGGCCGATTAGAAAAAAAAAAAAAATCAAATGGTGGGC
This sequence comes from Hemerocallis citrina, assembly GCA_017893485.1. Lineage (NCBI taxonomy): Eukaryota > Viridiplantae > Streptophyta > Magnoliopsida > Asparagales > Asphodelaceae > Hemerocallis > Hemerocallis citrina. The sequence goes on from CM030364.1 coordinate 39,967,178, forward strand.
CGGTACATGATGTACCGGACGGGGAATGATTCCCCGTCCACGAAATCTGGACATTAAATGGGTAGGTTTAGGTAGTTAATTAGGTTTAGGTAGATGTAATCTTAGGTTTAGTTATTATTTTAATATTTAATTTATTTAATTAATATAGTTTAATAGTTAATAAGTAATTAACTATTTTAATTTAATTTTAAAAGTTGAGACGGTATATGATATACCGTCCCACTCAATTTTTGGCGAACAATATAGCAAACGACCACTGCAACGATCGATCCTATTTGCTATTACTGTAGCTGCCATTTTATAGCATATGAGAAAAACGACAATGGATGCTCTTAAAGCTAATTTTCAAAATAGATCTCTTTTGAAACTAATTTCGAAGAGCAGTCCTCAGAGCATCCACTATCATTGGCTAAAGCTATTCTAATTTTAGCAATGAGATTTTAGCTTTTAGGAAATGTCGCTGCTATCGTTATTTCTAATTTTTAAAAAAATATTGTATTGAACGGATCTTGTTCATCCGTCTAACCCTTTTTTTAATTTTTTTTATTAAAAAATGAGTAGACGGTGCTTCTTCATCCGTTTTAGAGAAAGGACGGAGCAACATCCTCCGTTGCCATATTAATATTTTTTTTTATTTCGTTTCCAAAAAAAATTAAAAAAAATTCAAGTGAACAGTGCCAGACTCTTCATCCGTTTGGCACATTCACTTGATTTTTTTTTTTTAATGTTTTGGCACCTTTAGCAGATGACATTAATACCCTTGCCATTTGAAAACCGAAAAAAGCAACCAGAAGGATGTTCTTCATCCGTCTGGTGCTTTTCAATTTTTTTTATTTTTTTTATTTTTATATGGTCAATAGCCGTTGGATTTTTTTAAAAAATTAAATACAATTGTGCCGTTGGATATTGTCTCCCACAACGGTTAAACCTTAGGGGTAAAAGGGTAAATGTATGCCTAAATAATGTTTAGCAAAAGTGAGGGACGGATGAACTTCATCCGTCTCTCACTTTCCTTTTTTTTAAAATAAAATTTAACTTATTTAATAAATTAATTTTATATATCAATGAAATTTACGAATAGACGGAACAACTTCATCCGTTTTTCAAATTTTTATTAAAAATCGAATTGAGACGGATGATCTTCATCCGTCCCTATCCTCAAACGGATGAACATCCTCCGTCCCCTATATTTAGCAATCTTCTAAAGCGGCTCCTAAGTTTAGCAGTCTACTGTACATTCCTATTCTAAATTTTGACTTTTTAGCGAACGACTACATGGCATTTTTCTAAAGCTATTTCTAATTTTTGAGTTTTTTGCCAACGACAGTGGATGCTCTGCATAGGCCATAGTACCAAACTGCGACCTCTTCGATAACAAAGCCACAGTTTATAACTACAGTCTAAGTACATATCATAGCCAATAGGCTCCGAGACTTGAAGAAAAAAATCTAAGTGTAAAACGTGAAAAAATATATGGCCGCAGTTGGGTACTACGACCTCGATATAACATAGACCACAGTCCACAACTGCGGCCGTTGTTATATGCTGAAAAGTGGATCATACGAAGCATATAACTGTAAACTGCGGCCTATGTTATATTGAGGCCCCAATACCCAACTACAACATCGCATTTTTCACATTTTACACTTCAAAAAAAAATTCAACTATCGGAGCATATTAGTTATGATATGTAGTTAGACCGCAGTTGTGAACTGCGGCCTAAAAATCTAAGAGGTCGCAGTACGGTAAATCGAGGTTGCAGTACCAAACTGCGATATCGTATTTTTCACATTTTACACTTAGAATTTTTTTTTTACAAGTCTACGAGTTTAGCATTATATGACACTAGTAATATACACGTGTGATGCACGTATTAGTTTTTTTATAAAAAAAATAAATTAAAAATTCTGATTTACATGTACGATGCATGTCTTAATAAATATGATTATATATTTTTAAAAGTAAATGTGAAGACTATAATGAAGAGTTGGAGTTGCATGTGTGTTGCACGTAACTAGGTAGATTTACAACTCTAACTTTTCCATTATAATAGTTATTATATATTATATTATAGATAGATAGATAGATATATAGATAGATAGATAATAATTTACACGTGTAATGTACATTTAATATATTAAAGGAAAATTAAAGTTAAAAAACTGACGTAGTAAGGACTCGAACCTGAGACCTCCTTTATATTAGTTATGCACGTGCAATGCACACGTTACTGGATTTACAAATGACAATAAGACCTTCTCTCATTATAATATTAGAGATGTACAGAGGCCGTAGTTGTGAACAGTGGCCTCATTATTGAAGATGCCTCAATTCGGTACTGCGACATATAAGGACTGATCTATCTTTGAAATTAGTTTTGAAAGTGGTATATTTTGAAAATTAGTTTCAAAAAGTGACCTATTTCTTGAAAAATAAAATATATCTTTTTGTTATTTGTACTTTTATTTTCTTTTTCTTAAATTCTATTTTGCACTTTAATTCCAGAGGAATAAATAAACATCTGTTACCGTTTCCATTTCAGTCCTACAACATTTTCTAATTACAATATAGTTCTTGCAAAAGTGATTTATGGCTCACAAGGGAAAAAAAATGTTGTAAGTTGTGTACGAAATTTTTTCTATAATAGTTTCTGCAAAATATAAGATGTTCATGGGTTTTTCTTGGCTGATAAGAAGAGTTTGAAATAAATTTAAGGTAGGATCGTTTTTTTTCTATTTGCACTTCACTTCTTTCTTTCTATTTTATATTTTTCATTTGAGTTTTAATTAAACTTCGCTTATCAATTACTACTCTCGTATATTGGTCATTATAAACACTCTTTGTTACATATTATATTCTTACAAATATGCTTGTCTGCAAAGAAAACAAAAATACTTTCTTCTGTGCATGAAATTATTAAACAATTTTATATTAATAGAAGATACATCAATTACCTCATGCCCCTTGGAATTATTCACATGAAGTACAAGAAAATCGTTGCCAAGCAAAGTATCAATTTTTGCAAAACAAGTAATTTACAGTACTATACTATGCATGTCTTTATAAATATATATATTTAAAAAAAATCCGACGTTGTCTGGTATAAACTTAAGACTTCTTTTATATTAATTATGTATGTACATTGTATGTATTTATTGGATTACAATGTACGTATATCTAATTCTCTAATATTATAATGGGAGAAGGTCTTAGTGTCATTTGTCAATCTACCAGCACGTGCATTAAACGTGCATAACTAATATCAAGGAGGTCTCAGGTTCGAGTCCTCACTACATCAGATTTTTTACTTTAATTTTTTAAAATATATTAAATATGCATCACACGTGTAAATTATTATATATCTATCTATCCATCTTTCCAATATATAATAACTATTATAATGGATGAGTTGGAGTTGTAAATCTACCTCCTTCGTGCAATGCACGTGCAACTCCAATTCTCCTATAAGTCTTCACATTTACATTTAAACATATATAATCTTATTTATTAAGACATCCATCGCACGTGTAAATCAGAGAATTTTTATTTTAATTTTTTTAAAAAAATTAATACATGCGATGCACGTGTATATTATTAGTTTATTTAGTGACAATCACTCTTTTAATAGAGATCTATACTTGGAATTTAAATTAACAACACGACTGACCATATTTTTACTGACTTTTTAGTACTAATACTATTACGTAAAACTTGCATCGTAAATATTAATTCATCCACTACTAAAACATCGAATTTTTTTCCTAAATGACCCTTTTTATGAAAGTATGGACACAAACGATCTGTTTTTTGAATTAATTCCATAAACGACCCACTCGCTTTTTGAAAAAGCGAGTGTGGTATAAACCATCACGCTTTTTCAAAAAGCGAGTCTTGGAGTTCAGAAAATTTGTAAAAGCGAAGACTCGCTTTTTGAAAAAGCGAGTGTGGTATAAAACATAACGCTTTTTCAAAAAGCGAGTCTTAGGGCTCAGAAAATTTGAAACCTAAGACTCGCTTTTTGAAAAAGCGTGATGGATTATACCACACTCGCTTTTTCAAAAAGCGAGTCTTGGCATTCTCCTTTGGATCATCGCCCACTACAGATCGAACTACACCTATTTGCTCCTCCCTCGGAGCTCGGCCTCACCTTCTTCTCCTCCTCCTCCTTCTTCATCTTATTCTTATTCTTATTCTTATTGTTGCTATCATTATTTTTATTCCCCATTAGACTATATATATTACGTTATATTGGAGAAGAAAGCATCAATCAGCAAAACCCAAAATCTCAAGACTTTTATGAAATTTTATGAAATCTCAAGACTTTTATCTCAATCAGCAAAACCAAAAACATATGCACGCGCTATATTTATATAGAGAGAATATACTAATATATTCAACAATAACTAGTGTCAATCTAACAATTATAAATGCCAAGTCTATAACAGATTGCTGAGCAAGGAAAACATATACTGACAACATTAAGGTATTACAAACATCTAGGTTGCATACATTAAGAGATGGAGAAAATGTTGCATACAAACATCTAGGTTCACTGAGATATTAGATTGATCTTATTTTTGAAGGCTTGGGTATGTACAATTGAGGCTAACAATGGGGCTAATCTGATGAACTAATCCATAATTATTAATTTATATAGTTAGTGTAGCAAAAACTAAGAGGTGACCCATTTAAGATTGAGGTGACAGGTGTTAATTTGGTATGGATAACGGTTCGTTAACAAAGACTGAATGGAGATTAGAGGAAAAGCGTTCATGAGCGCCAAGCCAAGACTCGCTTTTTGAAAAAGCGAGTGTGGTATAATCCATCACGCTTTTTCAAAAAGCGAGTCTTAACTTTCTTATTTTCTGAGCCCTAAGACTCGCTTTTTGAAAAAGCGTTATGTTTTATACCAAACTCGCTTTTTCAAAAAGCGAGTCTTCGCTTCTTCAAATTTTCTGAACTCCAAGACTCGCTTTTTGAAAAAGCGTGATGATTTATACCACACTCGCTTTTTCAAAAAGCGAGTGGGTCGTTTATGAAATTAATTCAAAAAACAGGTCGTTTGTGTCCATACTTTCATAAAAAGGGTCATTTAGGGAAAAAATTCTAAAACATCCAACTCCATGGTGGGCCCTACATGACAATAACAGGGTAACACAGAGCTATGTATCTATATGACCCTGTTCTTTGAAAATATTTCTCGAAATGACCCAATTCCGAAAATATTTATCTCTATGGCCTATTTTCAATTAAATTTCTATAGTGCGTTTTCTATAATATTTTCTATAGGATGTGTGACCTTATATTAAATATTAAATTTTTTTGAATTTTAGGATAATTTCTACTTTTATATTAATTATTTCGTTTCTTATTCTATAATGTACGAATTAGTATTTAATTTGTGAAAAATGTGAGAGTTACTTTCAACTCGGTTCTGATACCAAGTGGAATGCGAAGCGTGAAATAGTTGTGTAGTTGTGATTGCCTGTAAAAAAGAAACAAAAAGAGTATCAAAAACTTCAAATATGATATCCTTCTGTAAAATAATATTATTGAAAATAACATACATTATCATTCTCGAATATATTAAATAATCAAGCATAACTTCAAAATCTTTCATAGTTTCTGATTCTGTTTCTGATAATTCACTATCACTATCATATGGGGTTCTTCGGGTTCTTCCATATGTTTATTTTCTTCTTCTATATGTTTGTTTTCTTCAAGATATTGCCTATATGCTGTTGTAGGACCCCATATATAACAGCTAAATTCTCCATTTTCATAAAATAATAATGATCTTTCACAGAAAGTTAGGTCATCAATTATTTGGACATTTATATTACTAGTTTCTCCAAAATTAATTTGATTTATTGATATAATTATTACTCTCTATATGCTAAAGAATTTTTTTTAACTCATAAAAATCATACATGCTTGTTAATCTTTGTAGATAATAAATGTCAAAAACCCACATTCTATTACTTCCTTGATAGTTAGTCATTAACTCATAAATTAACTCATGATTGGAATTATTATTATTATTATTATCCATTCTTCTTTTTGGTGATTCTGAATTTAAAACTTGAAACAATAAGTATAAAATCAAGAGTAAGGAGAGATTTCTAAGGATACCACAAAATCAAACAAAAGGGCCCAACATGCTTCTGACCTTGCTATGCCTCTTTGAGCTGCTATGTATCAGTTACTACCAGTAGATAAAATACCTCTGGTATACACATCGATTTCAGTGCTTCTTTTACGTTCCTCCCATTCCAGGACTACTATACTCTTAAAGAGAGCTTCATCCAAAGGATACATCTGGAACAACTAGTAGTTGAAGTATAGGAAATCACAACCTAGCTCATTTCCTTCTACTAGGTGTACAACTAAACTATAGAGAGTTGCAATTGGTCTTTTTGCAAGATCCTTCAGACATAGCCTTACAAAACTTTCCCCGAGGGAGAAAATATTAGTTACTCATACCTTATATTGAACAATAGTTGATTGGAAGATAATCTTTATTCATTCAAGATCTTTTACAAACCAAACTTACTAAACTCTCTTTACAAGATTATATGGACGTTTTTCTCCTCAAATTCTCTACCTTCTTCCTTACTAAGTCTGCCCTTTTATAGAGGAAGGGATGACTTTACATTATTGAATCCTTACGTCATTCCTTACATCAGTTTCAATTATTATTCTGATTACTTCATTGCATACAACATAGACCGATAATTGAGGTGAGTATGTCATTTCTTATGTCATTGCAAACTACTCTAGAAAAAAAGGTTCCTCCTGGTCGACATCTTCTCATGCTTCATATTTATGCTGGTGCTCTGTCTTCATCAGACTACAGTGGTATTCAGCTGTTTGTTTTGTCATTGTCATTGCTTCGGTAGACAGTAACTGGTACCAGCAGTCGAATAGCTCACGTTTATCTTATGGTTGTTTTATTTTCTCTATGTTATACATTATTATTTTCTCTAGTTCTGGACTGTAATAGATCCATATCTTGTTGTCTCTTAACTTGATATCTTTTAGTTCACAATACATATTTCTGAATCTCATTGCTCTTCTTTCTGGGATTAACTACTCAAATTCTTCGGCTTTGTATGGTATAATATTATATGCTCCATAGATTACTTGGGTAGTCATCCCTATTTTTAGAACATTTTCTACTGGAAGTTCTTCATTATACTCAGGGATTGCTGAATATATTCTGACATATATTTTTGAGGCCTTTGTAAGACCAAAATAACTCTTAGCTGTTTTATATATTTTTCTTGGAAATTGGATAGGTACTTCACATGCTCTGGATGGATAGATACAATGAATAAGTCCTCTTTCAAATAGTGCTCATGTTGTTCTTAGATTATCTCTCGGTAGGATGATGGCCTTGTTCATATGCTGCTGTGATATAGTCTTAATGAACGGGTTCACCTCCGTTTTTTGACATAATTTCCGGATATATGGTAAAAATAATATTTTCTTTGATACTCTGGTAGGAGATTTCTCATTGAGCAAAGTCTCATTGTATGTAGTTTTATTCGAAGATGTATTTGCATCTTCTTTTACTGTTTGAGTATGTTCGCCCATTTCAGTCATTTTTTCATTAACAATTTTCACTATATTTTCTGTAGTTACATGTTGATTTATGTGCAGGTAGAACAGACTTTGAAGTCCGCATATTTGTAGTTGTAATTGATTAAATGCTTCCTTAAACTGTTCCCCATTTTCCTTGCAGAATATTATGTTTTCTTCTATTTGCTGAATTCTAGTTTCCATTATGCAAAAAATAAAACGATTAATTCCTTGACAGAAAATCAGCTAAAACGTTATCTTTCCCTTTTAAATTTCCTATTGTAAAATCATAATGTGCTAATTCCATTTGCCATCTTCTCAGTTTTTTATTTGCTATAGTTGGATTTATTTTGTTTATCCATAATTTGGCTTGGGTATTACCTGCTCTTACTGTGAATTTTGTATGTATTATGAATAATTCAAACTTTTTTATCGCTTTTAAGATTGCTAATAATTCTTTTTCATTTATGTGGTAATTTTGTTGGGTCTATGTGAACGATCCACTAGTGTATCTGGCTAATCTTTCTTCTTTTTCACATATCTCAACAAATTTTAATGTTGCTCCCCAATTATCTTCACTTGCATTTGTTTCTATTATCCATGTATATTCTTTGACTGGTAGTCTTAGTTTATTTAATTCTGAAGTTTGTTTTTTTAACATTTAAAGTTTTTTTCATCCTCTAAGGTCCATTCCCATATCCTGAACTTTTTAGTTTTTGTTATAGCCAATTTATTTTTGCTGATAAATTTGGTATATATCATCTTGTTTGATTGAGTAGTCCAATTATGCCTTGTACTTCTTTTTTATAAGACATTTGGAAGTGTCTTTATTTTTTCTGATATATATGGCTGTAGTTCTATTTCTTCATGTGATAATTTGTTTCTAAAAATTCTATCTTTGTTTTGAATAGTTCCATTTTCTTTTATGATAGTATAATAACAACATTCTTTACTATTTCTATGAATTTTACCAAATGTTCTTTATGTTGCTCATTATTTTCGGATCCTATTATAATATCATCTACATATACTAGTATAAAGTTATTGTATGTTTCAAATATCATATGCATATATTCTTGAAATACTCCGGGGCTGTTTTTATATTCGAATGGTAATATGTTTGTTGCTGCTAATTTTGGTGTACGTGGGAGCAAACATATGATTTGTGAATTCTTTTGGAACCAATAAAAGCTAACATTTTTACTACTTGCCAACGTTGACCGTTCACAATGCTGCTGCTGACCTGCAAAAAGTTCAAAACACTAGGATTGATCCCGACGACGAACCATCCAATGCTCAAGTCAGTAATATGAAAGATTATTAAAGAGCTTTTTTGTGGGGAAATACTGATTACTTTTTTATGGTAGGGGTAGAGGGGTATTTATAGTCGCCTTTGGAAACTATTTTGAGATAATCATTTATCTCTAATCCCATGTGTTTTTGGATAGGAAATAGAGTTTAAATTCCTTCATGATAAGAGATTTGGTTTAAACCGTCTCTTAGGGATAATCATGAATTTAAATAACTCTTTAAATGGTCCAGATTTATTTATAATGGGTTGTCATCATAACCAAGTAATACAGATCCATTTTGGGTTATTGGGTTTTAAAAAAGGCCCAGTTCCCCCTTTTGGGTCCGTTTGTAAGGAAAATTACCGTTTTGCCCCTGATAGCTTTGAGATTCGTGCCTAATTTGAACGGTCCCGATTTGGTTCTAGTTCTAGCCATATCACAAGCCCCCTACTCCCGAAGATTGAGTTTCAAAGCCTTTGAGGAGTAGTTCGCCCGTTTTTAATATTTTATAGAATTTATCGGCGTTCACGGGGACGTTTAGATCTCGCTTGGGGTGTAACGATGCTTTTTTGAGTTTGCAAAATACTCAAAATTATTTTTAGAATTTTCTGGATTTTTCGTGATTTTTTCAGGGTTTTCTAAATTTTTCCAATTTTTAACTATTTCTCAAAATTTTTATTCAATTTCTAAAATTCAATAATTAATTTTCAAAGATTTTAATTAATTATTCTCATTTTATAAATTTTTTTGTAATTTAAAAATACTTTTTTGAATCAATAATTATTTTTATAAATATTAAATAAATTTTCCAAAATTTTAATTATTTTTAGGGATTTTTAAATAATAAATCTGAATTAATAATTAAAGAAAAGAATTAGAAATATACCTTGATGACATGGAAGAATCTGAAGCGTCGATCACGGTGGATGCAAAAATCGGGGAGATCGAAGGGCGTACTATCGTTGACCGATCAACGCTTCTTTGCCCATTTTTCGATCGGTTTTCAATTTGTTCGGCGAGTGCTACCGAACGACATGGTTCCTTCAGCACAGCGACACGTGGCTCCTTCGGCGCAGTGACATGTGGCATTGACTGTCACGCCCTGCTCCCCAGAATACGGGAACACAGGCACGTAACTGAGGCCCAGCGAATGATATAAGTATGCCAACTCATATCATCCATAAGCTATATCAGTCTTAACTCAACAACATGACAAGGAAATAATCACAACCACGTATAAATACATAATCGCATAAACAAATACTTAGACTAAACATGCAATAGTCCAATTTAATAACCAATAACTGGAAATAAACAACAAATACCTTCTGGCAAACTCCTGCTCCGATCGTAGAAGAACTGCTCACCAATGCCTTCTGGTAATTCTCCTTGTGCACCTACACTTGTTTATCTAAAAAGAAAGAATAATTTGTCCTTAGAGCAAGTACGGACAGCAAGTAGTGAAAAGCAGATAGTAAGGGAACATGGTTCATCAAGGAATATGGATCGAGATCAAATTACAAAAGCAATAACGGTATCAATAAACAATGGTCACGATCAAGTATATACGTATCAACTTAGGTTTATTATCATGTTGTTTTTCCTATCTAGTGCATGTACTACCGCGTCCCATACCACAGGTTTGGTGCACGCAAAACACTGTACGTTTTAGACATAGTGGTGGGATATACAGAGCGTGTACTCGGTGTAGCACGATAACAAGATAACAAGATAACAAGTTCACGAGTTCACAAGTAATTCTCCACCTTCCATGTCAATATTCCATGTAAATAAGAAGGGCCCTACCAAGCACATTTTCTGAGACTATCCACTACTAAGTCAACCCTTAAGTCATTCATATTCATGCAAGTGTGTATAAGAATGTCAGGGGATGATAAGAATGCAGTAACATGATACAATGTATAATAATATACATGACGTAGTGAATATGAAAACAGCCGACACAGTAACACTAAAACTGCGATAACTCATAGACTACAATTCAGAATTCGAAAATTCTGGATGATATTGGCAACTAGATACTTAGGGCTACAATTCATCTTTATATAACTTGTGTTAATTCTTATGGTAACAGGGTCGAACCTCTGTGCAAAACAGAATAGGAAGCAGGAATTCGTAAAATGTCATAACATATATGTTCATCAAAGTGATAATCAACATATTATTGTATCATGAAATGTATTAACACTAATGTACAACAATTAGAATGAATTTTTACAGTGTACAAGCTAATTTATCATGTCATAGTTCAAGTCACCAGATCTCAATCAATCAAATGTATTTGATCACAATATATTTTCCTCATATGCAAGTTCTAGTCAATTTGTTCATATCGTGTGTGTATATAGGTTTGGGTTTGAGTCAATGGATAATAGCACGATGTCAAGAGTATACCGGGTTAGCTCGTGTAAACCCTCGATACCCCCAACGGAAGTACACAAAGCAGTATTATGATAATTGAAGGGAACTACTTGCGGGAGGTCAATAAACTTGAACTAGAAAAATTAAATGAGTTCAAGTGGACTTGCCTTTTGTAGACGATTCAAATGTGCAAAAAGGAATAACGGGATCAGAATCCCGGGCGACGCTCCAAAATACGTGTGAATCACAGCAACACACCACATGACGAACTCCAAACAACACGTACACACAGCGGACACCTACCACACAGCAAGCAGCAACTTAAGATCGGACCCCACCCTTAGACAAAACAACAAACACTGATGGCAGATCCTCTCTCACGAAACAGCAAATGCCAAATGTAACCAATCAGGTTTTGTCTCTTCAACTATGACAGAGAGAGAAAGAGAGAGCCGGCGGTACTAGGCGACGACTGCGGCGGGGACTGGGGCGGCGACAGGCAGCGGGGCGACGACGACAGACGGCGACTACGTCGCTATGGTGGGAAGCAATGGCAACGGCGAAGGATGGTGGCACAAGCGAATGCTTTGTTTCTCTCGACGAATAGAGGAGGCAAAGACGCTGGGGTTCGGGGCTGTTGCTTGAGGTGGTCGAAGGCGAGGTGCAGAGGTTGAAGGTGAAATTGAAGGTGGCAGTCGATGGGTTCTCGGGGTTGGAGACAGAGTGCGGAGGTTGGAGGCGATAGGTCGGGAGTTCGATGGTGAAGACGACTGCGGCAAGGGGATCTGTGGTAAAGGTGGGGAGACGATGATGATGATGATGGTGAGAAGGATAAGGAGCGACGGAAGACGGAAGACAGAGTGGAGGTCAAGGACGATCGGGGAGATGCAGGGCTTGGGTTTCGAAGGATGAAGGGAAGGAGAAGAGCGGGAGTGGGGTAATGGCGATGATGGGTTGCAAGCGATGGGTTCGAGCTCTGGATGACGGAGGCAACGGGATGAGAGGTGTGATGGGGATGAGGAGATGGAGACGAGGAGCTCGGAGGTGAGGGAGGCAGGGACGGTGCTTGGGTTTTGGAATGGCTCGAGGAGGAAGATGGGAGACGATGAATAGGAGAGAAGATGGGTATGCACAGGAATAGGGGGATAGGGTTAGGCGGCGGTTTACACAGTAGGTAGGGTAGGTTTCTAGGGTTAGGGGTTACATAGTGGAGTTCGGGAGTTAGAGAGTTTGATTGTTGTGGAGAAGATAAAGAGTTGTATTTGTTAGGATTTCAATAACTGCTTAAGGAAGAGAGAGGGAGAGTGGGGGAACGTGGAGATCTGGGGAATCGTGAAGTCAAAACAGATTAAGAGAGAGTTGGGTTATGGGTATTGGGTACTGGGTTCATAGTTAGAGTCCAATAGGAGATGGGCTTGGGTTTGGGCTTCAATTAAATATAATAAATTCTATAGTAATTGTTGGGATTCTCATGAATTCAAAATAATCAATAAATGATAGTATGGATTAACTTGGGCTTCAAAGTAAATAAATAAATAAAAGAGAGACAAGATTATAGTTTGGAATATAAATTTGGGTTTCAATAGGAGATTCAAAAGGATTTAAATGCATCGGAAAGAATTTATACTGAAATTGAAATACAAGAATACATGGAAAAGAAAGAAAAGAAATAGAAATCTGTATAATCGGAAACAGGGGTTACAAATCCTACCCACCTTATAAGAAGAATTTCATTCTCGAAATTCATTTTGGCAGGCAAAAGGGCAAAGCAGAAGCAAATTTAAGAAATAACAAGGCAGGAAAATTAGAAAAAGAAAACTCAAGTGATGGAAGCACCAGAATAAGAAAAGGACATAGATAAGATCGATATCGAATAATAAATCGACAAAAGATGATGAGTGAAAAAGACGAACAAGATCTGAATGATGCAAAGAAGAAGGAACAATAAGAGAATCCTGGAACATGTGGGTTATGGATCCGCCACGCTTCCACTGCGCTACTCCGATGGTGATGTCCCAAGTAACATACATGTCATTGTAGGCCACATGACACCATCGACGAACCGAGCAGGAAAATAAGAATGAGACATCGGGATCAAAGAGAGTATGAGCTCAAGATAGATATAAATAATTAATGCAAAATGAATATGAAGTTTGGCTTCAATTTAAATAGTTAAAAGATATGCTATAGATCAAAACTAATGGGTTTTAACAAAAATAATAATAACAACAAATATTAATAATAAAAAATAATAATATCAATAATAATAAAATAATAATAACGATAATATTAAAAATAATAATAGCAATAATAATAACAGTAATAGAAATCATCATAATCATACTGGTAATAATAATAATAATAAAATTAAAAATGTTAACAATACTGATAATCATGATAATGCATACATGACAAAATTGGATTCAAAACATTCATGAAAATAATGCAATAGTAATAATAATAATTATAATAACAACAATAATAATAACAACAATATTATTAATAACAATAATAACAATAACAACAACAATAATAATAACAATGGTAATATCAATAATAATAATGATACCAATAATAATAACGAAAACCATAGCAATAATAATAGTAGTAGTAATAATAACATTATAAAACAAAATAAGATTTTGGCTTATCAACTTTATAAATAAATCAAACAGGAATATATAGTCGATCAATTATAAATGGAAAGTGAAGTCAAAATACACATTAATCCCCAATCGCAAGAAAATAGGAACACTATTCACATAGAATAAGAAGTCAAAAGTGAAGAGATAAAACCCCAATATAAAAAGATTGATAACCATACAAACAATAAAGGAACACAAACTATAAAGGTGATAAAAAAAAATAGTTTTAGGAAAATAACCAGTCAAGATACATAGAAATACAACAAATTTAGCTAAGTAAAGAAATATTAATAACAATGAATGTAGAAGACAGGTAATAATTAGTGAATGTTGACATTATAATCAATACTCGAAAAACACATTAAAGGGTAACGAGTAAAACATGACAAAATATATGTATGCAAAAAGACTTAAAAGGAGTTCATTAAATATTACAAGAGCAAGCGTCAAATCATTAATTAGGACGTGGAAACAAAAGTAAGTGAGAAATCTAAAATGTTAATGAATTGAAAAACGGTGGAAATAAATAGTAATTCACAAAAGAACGAAAACTTAGACTGTAGTAAATGTACTCAATCTTAACATAAATGTAAAAAATTTGTAAACACAAAATAGAGTAAAATCAACTATACTAGTTCAAATTGTATGGAAATATAAAGTGTAATTGTATAAACAAAATGTCATAAAGAAAATATTTCTTTACCATTAATTTCATTATATAAGTACAGAGTCTTTAAATATCAATTAGCAAATAGGTAGAAATCTTCTCTCCTTAACATGAAGTTGCACGTTTTCCTTCACGGCATCAGATTGCAGGTTGCCGTCTGGATATTCGGTTGCACATTTTGCCTCCCCGACATCTAGTTGCAATTTGCCTCCATTGACATCGAGTTGCATATTTTTTATCTCGACATTAGGTTGTACCGAAATGGTAAAATGGAAGATGTAACCTTCCATATGCACAGGGATATGGGACATTTAATTTAAGTATGATGTTATATTTTGAAATTCGTGATATAAAAATAGAAGAAAAGTAAGAAAGGGAGTTGAAAGTCACACAATGGAATATCAAAATAGATGTATAGATTATAAATATCAAGCACAATAATACAAAATAGCAGTAGTGAAAAATAATTTATAAAAGTAGGAAGAAAAACAGAATGAAATACACGTATAAGCATAATGCAAATATGAATGAGAAAATAAATATATAGTGTAGTAAATTTACATAGTAAATATATCATAAAAATATACAGCAACGTAGGAATTAAACAAGCCTCTAACATGTCGTTGAAGATCCACCGATGCCGATTGACGAACCAAGCAGGAAGAAAAGAATGGACAACTCCAGAATCAAAGGAATATGGGCACAAAAAGATAAAATTATACCCAATAAGGAATCAATGAATGTGAATGAATGGAAGGGATGAAACAACTAAGAAATGAAGGAATTGAATATGAAAGGATCAAAAGAGGAATCAATAAGAGGAGTATCCCGATTATGTTGGTTATTATATGTTCATGTGATTAACGTGATGCGTATATTATTGAGTTAGACTGGCTAGAGCCAAATATGACTAATGTATGAGCCAAATGTGACTAACACATTAGCCAAACCGGCTAAACTCCAACATAGTTAGAGCCTAACCTGGCTCTGATACCACTAAAAATCTGTCACGCCCCGCTTCTCAGAATATGAAAACATAGGCACGTAACTGAGGTCCAGCGAATGATATAAGTATGCCAACTCATATCATCCATAAGCTGTACCAGTCTTAACTCAACAACATGACAAGGAAATAATCGCAACCACGTATAAATACATAATTACATAAACAAATACTTAGACTAAACATGCAGTAGTCAAATTTAATAACCAACAACTGGAAATAAATAACAAATACCTTCTGGCAAGCTCCTGCTCCGATCGTAGAAGAACTGCTCACCAATGTCTTCTGGTAATTCTCCTTATACACCTGCACTTGTTCATCTAAAAAGAAAAAATAATTTGTCCTTAGAGTATGTATGGACAGCAAGTAGTGAAAAGCAGATAGTAAGGGAACACGGTTCATCAAGGAATATGGATCAGGATCAAATTACAAAAGCAATAACAGTATCAATAAACAATGGTCACGATCAAGTATATACATATCAACTTAGGTTTATTAGCATGTTGTTTTTCCTATCTAGTGCACGTACTACTACGTCCCATACCACAGGTTCGGTGCACGCAAAACAGTGTACGTTTTAGACATAGTGGTGGGATATACAGAGCGTGTACTCGGTGTAGCACGATAACAAGATAACAAGATAACAAGTTCACGAGTTCACAAGTAATTCTCCACCTTCCATGTCAATATTCCATGTAAATAAGAAGGGCCCTACCGAGTACATTTTCTGAGACTATCCACTACTAAGTCAACCCTTATTAACCCTGGCTTGTTTAGTATTTTATTAAGTCATTCATGTTCATGTAAGTGTGTATAAGAATGTAAGAGGATGATAAGAATGCAGCAACATGATACAATGCATAATAATATACATGAAGTAGTGAATATAAAAACAGCCGACACTGTAATACTAAAACAGCGATAACTCATAGACTACAATTCGGAATTCAAAAATTCTGGATGATATTGACAACTAGACACTAGGGCTATAATTCATCTTTATATAACTTGTGTTAATTCTTATAGCAACAGGGTCGAAATCTCTGTGCAAAACAGAACATGCAGCAGGAATTCATAAAATATCATCATATATATGTTCATCAAAGTGATAATCAACATATTATTGTATCATAAAATGTATTAATACTAATGTACAATAGTTAGAATGGATTTTTACAGTGTACAAGTCAATTTATCATGTCATAGTTCAAGTCACTAGATCTAAATCAATCAAATGTATTTGATCACAATATATTTTCCTCATATGCAAGTTCTAGTCAATTTGTTCATATCGTGTGTGTATATAGGTTTGGGTTTGAGTCAATGGATAATAGTACGATGTCAAGAGTACGTTGGGTTAGCTCGTGTAAACCCTTGATAAACCCAACGGAAGTACACAAAGCAGTATTATGATAATTGAAGGGAACTACTTGTGGGACGTCAATAAACTTGAACTAGAAAAATAAATGAGTTCAAGTGGACTTACCTTCTGTAGATGATTCAAATATGCAAAAAGGAATAACAGGATCAGAATCCCGGGCGACGCTCCAAAATACGTGCGAATCACAGCAAAACACCACACGATGAACTCCAAACAACACGTACACACAGCAGACACACACCATACAGCAAGCAGCAACTCAAGATCGGACCCCTCCCTTAGACAAAATAGCAAACACCGGTGGCAGATCCCCTCTCACAAAACAGCAAATGCCAAATGTAACCAATCGGGTTTTATCTCCTCAACTGCGACAGAGAGAGAAAGAGAGGGCCGACGGTACTAGGCGATGACTGCAGCAGGGACTGAGGGGTGGCGACAGGTGGCTGGGCGACAACGACAGACGGCGACTACGTCGCTGCAGTCAGGAAGCGACGGTAACAACGAAGGACGGCGACACGAGCGAATACTCTGTTTCTCTCGACAAACAGAGGAGGCAAAGACGACAAGGTTCGGGGCTGTTGCTCGAGGTGGTCGAAGGCGAGGTGCAGAGGTTGAAGGTGAAGTTGAAGGTGGCAGTCGAGCGGCGATTTGAGGAGGAGCTGTCGATGGGTTCTCGGGGTTGGAGACGGAGTGCGAAGGTTGGAGGCGATGGGTCGGGAGTTCGATGGTGTAGATGACTGCAGCAAGGGGATCTGTGGTAAAGGTGGGGAGACGATGACGAGGATGATGGTGAGAAGGAGATGGAGCGACGGAAGACGAAAGACGGAGTGGATGTCAGGGACGATCGGGGAGATGCAGGGCTTGGGTTTCGAAGGATGAAGGGAAGGAGAAGAGCAGGAGTGGGGTAATGGCGATGACGGGTTGCAAGCGATGGGTTCGAGCTCTGGATGATGGAGGCGATGGGATGAGAGGCGTGATGGGGATGAGGAGATGGAGACGAGGAGCTCGGAGGTGAGGGAGGCTGGGACGGTGCTTGGGTTTCGGAATGGCTCGAGGAGGAAGATGGGAGACGATGAATAGGAGAGAAGATGGGTATGCACAGGAATAAGGGGATAGGGTTAGGCAGCGGTTTACACAATAGGTAGGGTAGGTTTCTAGGGTTAGGGGTTGCACAGTGGAGTTTGGGAGTTGGAGTTTGATTGTTGTGGAGAAGATGAAGAGTTGTATTTGTGAGGATTTCAATAACTGCTTAAGGAAAAGAGAGGGAGAGTAGGAGAACATGGAGATCTGGGGAATCGTGAAGTTAAAACAGATTAAGAGAGGGTTTTGTTATGGGTATTGGGTACTTGGTTCAGAGTTAGAGTCCAATACAAGATGGGCTTGAGTTTGGGCTTCAATTAAATATAATAAATTCAACAGTAATTGTTGGGCTTCTCATGAATTCAAAATAATCTATTAATTATAGTATGGATTAACTTGAGCTTCAAAGTAAATAAATAAAAAGAAGACAGACAAGATTCTGGTTTGGATTATAAATTTGGGTTTCAATAGGAGATTCAAAAGGATTTAAATGCACCAGAAAGAACTTTTACGGAAATTGAAATACAAGAATACATGGAGAAGAAAGAAAAGAAATAGAAATCTATATAATCGGAATATGGGTTACATTGATCGTTGATTGGTCAACGATTTTCGCCCTGTTTTAGTTCAGTTTTCCATCTGCTTGGTGCACATCACCAAACTACGTGGCATTGACCGTTGGTTGGTCAACGCTTTTTGCCCTGTTTTAGTTCGATTTTCCATATGTTCAGCGCGTTTCGCCAAACTGCATGGCATCTTCAATGCACAGACACATGGCATTGGTAGGTCAACGCTTTTTGCCCCGTCATTATTCAATTTTCCATATGTTCGGTTTTTGTCGTCGAACGTTGGAGATGCTTCGCTGAGGCGACACGTGGCGCATTAACCGTTGACCCAGTTAACACATTTTGCACCATTTTTTGACCGGGAATCAATCTGTTCGGTTTGGTTTCCAAACGTTAGAGGTGCTTCGATGAGGCGGCACGTGTCGCGTTGACCGTTGACCATTTGATCAGTCAACGGATTTCGCATCATTTTTCAATTGGTAATCAATATGTTCGATTTTGGTCGTCGAACGTTGGAGGTGCTTCGCTGAGGTGACATGTGGCATGTTGACCGTTGACCAATGCATTTTGTCGCTTTAGCTTCTCGACCGTTGCGTGTATTTGTCTGTTGGGCTTCTCCATTGTTTTGGGGGCCCGCGAGCTCGGAAGCCCAACCATCGCTTGAACCTCTATAAATCCCCCCCCCCCCACTTCTACCTCACTTTCTCAAACCCTCTCCTTCAAAATTTCTTGTTCTGCGGCAAAAATCGCTCTAAAGAAGCTCCGACAAATTTTTTTGATTTCCGATCGATGAGGAATTTGACCGTAGTTGTCACATCAAGAGGTAATATATTTATTATTTATTAAGATGTCTAGAGTTTCCTCTGGCCATGAGACCTCCCCCTTTAGCCGTGTCGACGCACAACCGTCGACCCCTCTTTCTAAAGCAGAGAAGGGGAAAGACATTGAGGAGTCTCCTTCGGTCATCGTGGAGACAGTTGCAGAGAGAGACAGAAGGATGGGGGGGTTTAGAAGATATTCGATTGCAGTGTTGCATTTAGACGGAGTTAGGGAGTTCTCCGTCTAAGAGCTAAGTCGGGTCGAGCAAGGCATGACGCGCTTTATGAGGAGAATGAGCCGTGCTAGCATTTCGAAGTAGATGACATCTTTTCGATACTCACAGAGGCGGATTTGCTCACTATATGAGAGTGTTAGAAGATCCCAGCGGAGTTTGAGTTGGCGTTACCGGGCCCCGGAGTTAGAGCATATTCGCATATCTCTCCAGAGTTGTGTTTCTTCCCCTTCGACACCTTTCATGCGGGGCTCCGTCTTCCTTTTCACCCGTTTATGTGAGAGGTTATGAGGTAGTATGGTTTGGGCCTGATACAGTATATGCCGAATATGTGGTGACATGTTAATGAATTTGTGCTACACTATCAGGAAGTGGGGCTTGAGCCCCGACTCAATGTGTTGTAAATGTTATACAAGATCCACCAGAAGAATAAAGCAGAATTCGGTTCTATCTCACTCCTCGTAAGGGTGTGAAGTTGCTTGAAAACCCTGATTCGATCAAGAGCTGGAGGCACAAGTATTTTGTGATTCGCGGTCGTGAGTCGTAGGAGATTCCCACGGCGTGGAGGGAGACGGTGCCGAAGGGGGCGAAGGTTGATCCGATTTTGAACCCTGAGGAGTTGGATATGGTGATATCTCTTTTAGCTTGTCCGTCTTTGGGTTGGAGAGTGATAACCGAGGAGGTTCTCTTCAAGGGGGGTTGCAGCCTGATGAACCCTATTACGCATCTCCTTTTATGTGTTTATTTTATCTTTGACGTTGTATCCATTTCTTTTTTTTGCCTTATAATCTCTGTGTCTTCTTTTGTAGGAAAGATTTGCATGGATTTCAATGCGATAATGTCGAAGATATCAGGCTGAGCAGCAAGCATCTCGAGGAGAAGAAGAGAAAGATGCCAGCCCTTAAGCCCACGTCGTCGAAGGTTACCACGGGTTTGGGGGTTACTATTCCTGTGGTAGACTTATAGTCTCCCTCTGCTGCCCCGTCCACTGCTGCTGCTTGTGGATTTTCTTTGTCTGCGGCCCTAGTTGTCGAGGCCTCGCCTCTTACCGCTGAGGCCGATACGATCCTGACTGATGAGCTGAAGAAGATATTTGTCCCTGATTGGTAGGTCAGGAGGCACGATGGCTTTCTCGGCGATTCGGCTAGTTGCATTGATGCAATTCGCCATTTGGCTACCCCGAGGGATCGAGCCTCGATGGAGCGCGGGACTGTGGGCGAGTCGGCCTTGGAGATTTCCAAGGCAAAAATGACGGTAAGTCTTTTTTATAATTTTTGCCATTGCATTATCATTTTCACCAAGTGCCGAGAATTGTTTTTCCCCATTTATGACTGTAGCCCCCGTTCCCGATTATACGAATTTCTCTTTTTCTTTTCTCCGTATTTTTGTATTTCAATTTTTCTATAAATCCTTCTAATTCCTTGAACCTCATTGCTTTCATTTGAATATCCGATTAATTTGTTTGAACCCAGAAATTTCTACTATTATTACTATTTAATCATTGGTTTATTTATTGTGTAAATACAAACCAAATTTTATCCTATTACTAATTGGTATTTTGATTAATGCATAAAAATCCTATTCAATTCTATAATCTTGTTCTTTCTCTTTTTTGATTAATGGTCTTGTTGAACACTAGAATTCTAATACATTCTATTGTGTTATTAGTATTTGAGTATTTAATTTATGTGTAGTATTATATTACTATTTGACTATTCATATTTTAGCCCAATGCCAGATCTATTATTATTCATTGAATTATTATTATTATTATTATTATAAAAGCCCAATGTTATTCATTATATGAAGCCCAATTTTATATATTTATATTTGTACAATTTATTAATATAGAAAGTCCAAACCAACTTGATTTTATTATTATATTATTATTTTTCTAAAAGCACAATGTTACCCCACATACAACCCCCAACCCAAAACCTTATTATTAATTGATTCTTTTAATTTAATGTGTAGCACATATCTACAAGCCCACACAAACCCATCTCTTATTGGATCCTAAACCCAAACCCACCTACCCTAATCCCTACTAACAGCCAATCCCAAAATCTCTCCACGCTCACATCCCCCACTAATCTCCTGATAACCAGAAACTAACCTCTTAATCCCCAGTATCTCCACAATTCCCTACAATACTCTTAATCACTCATTAATAACCAATTCCCCTCATTAATCCATCTCCAACTCCTAAGCTCCCTGACCTTCTCTCTCCCCTTTCCTCTATTTCTCCCGAAACCAACCCCCACTGCTCAAACCCTTCACCTTCTTCCTCCATCATCCTCGTCATCCTCGACCTGCCCCGACCTCCCATTGTAGTCACTTCCCGACCGTGACCCCCTGCACCACCGCCACCATCATCTCCACCTCCAGTCCTCCATCGACACCCGCAGCCTTCACCAGAAACCCATCACCTTCCTCCTTTGCCTGTGATCACCACTCCGCAACCAGTCCCCGATCATCTTCAGCTTGGCTCGAGCCATCGCCGTCGAGCCTCCTCACCCTCACCAGCCTACCGCCACCGCAACTCCGCCAGTGCACCATCACCCCCAAGCACCGCCAAGGCTGAACCCAGCAGCCTCGACAACCACCGTTGTTGCCATTGTTGCCTTTGCAGTTTTCTGTTCTCGTTATGATTGCTGTTTGCTGTTTGCTGTTCTCGAAGTTTCTATCCATGTTTGTGTTTGCACGTGCATCGTTGCTGTCGGGATCCTAATCACGTTATTCTATTATTTCGGATTATTCGTCTATAAAGGCAAGTCACTTTTCACTCTCGAATTATTATTGTATCACATTCGAGCTTTTCATTGAAACTCTACAGGTAGATCCTGATTGTTTATCGTATTGTTATACTGTTTATCTTTCGTTGAGTATATTGAGTGTTTATACGAGCTAACCCAAGATATTCTTGACTTCGTGCCATTATTGACTCTAAAATATCGAATCTTTCATGTATTCACGTAGTATTGATAATGGAAGTTATTCAAGCATGACACCGCACAAATAAACTATTGTAGAATTGCTTATTAGGTTGTTGTGCTTGAATGATTTATTGATATCTTGTTTGATGTTAAACTAGTGTATGGATGTATTCTTCATTGTGTTTACCATGCTGAATCTAAGGTTTGTTGAATATTTAGTTGAAGATAATCATGTTTAGCTCGCTTTTATTTTATGAGATATGTCGAACCCTGATTTTCACTGTCTGCCTGAAACTTGCGAGATATTTTTGACCCAGTATTTGACATAAAAAATTATAAATTTCTAAATAAAAATTGTAGTCCTGTGTTTCTAGTTTCCAGAACATCTAAAATATATGAATTCCGAGGTTTATTGCAAGAGTTATGGTGTTTTTACTACTGCTGCATTTTTACTTCCAGAATTTCTAATTTATGTATTTCTTCATGTTTAAATTATTAAAAAGCTAAGTTAATGTTAGAATATTGCCCTCATAAATTCTAGATTATTAGTTAGCATGATTAGCAACTTAATGTATATTTTTGGTGATTTAAAATTTAGATTTTTACCGGTTTTACTAATGTGACAACTAAATGTCGATTTTCAGTCAGAACTTATAATAAGTAAAGAATGATGTAATTACCTATCTACTGTTATCGGAATCTGTGCGTTGGAATCGTTGGGAAGTCTAGTTTCTAGAACTTATGACGGATCTAGTTTTGGATTTCTGTAACAGCAGGAAACTTAATTTTGGTATAGTAGTCTACTGCTGTCCAGAATTGTGTTTTACATGTTTACTTAATATGATTGTGTATATATCATTATAATTGCTGAATTGGATGGTGATAAATGCATTACATGATCTATTGCACTTTTGATATTCTCTTGTTGCATCGCTCCTATTGATCGTACTCTTGATTTCTATTGATACCATCATTCATCGAATTTCTTTGATTGCATAATATAATTGATTGCATCGATAAAATGTTTAACAAGACGGGGTTTAAGGGTGACTTAAGTAATGGACAATGTAGAGACTGTACTCGGAGGAGGGACCCGTGTTTTCCTAAATATTGTTATTGGCTATTATTTTATCGATTGATTGTTGCTTACGACAGTAACCCAATCTATCGTGTATTATATCGTTGCCGAATTATCGTATCGTACATTGAATATTGAATCGTGATTATTAAATATTGATTATCGTTGTCGAGTACATAATCTATAAAGTACACCACTTAGGTCTAAATGACATTGATTGTATATACGGAACCTGTGGTATAAGACGCAGTAGTATGTGTATTAGTTAGGCTAAAAGCTAATAGACTTAGGAATTGACACAATATTGACACTACATGTTGAACATCATCATTCTATTGATATTGACATCGAATATTGAAATATCGTTTATTGTCATACCCATTGCATTGTTACCATTGATATTAATTATTGCTATCGTCCATTGTTATTAATTCCTATTGTTTTATTGAATTTATTGTTATACTGTATTTCCCTTGTTCATTGCTTTCTTTACTTGCTGTGCATGACTTGCTGTAAGGAAAAATTTTCTCCTCTTTTTAGATGCGGCATTCACAGGTGATCGAGGAGAGTTACCTGCAGGACTTGGAGAACAGTCTTTCTGAGGATTTATTGCTTTCTAGATTGATCGTTATTTTATTGGACGTCTTGTAATGAAATTTATTAACATTGTATTATGGGCTTTTGACCCGGAGATTGTTATTTTGTTTCCAGACATTGGATTATTCTATTTGGTTATTTCATGTTTTATTCCAAGTATTGTTATTCATGTGATTGTTCTTATTGCATGCATGGTTGTTTCTATCTTGTTATATTGTTGAGTTGAACAATAATAGCTTATAGATGACGCAAGTCATTCGTTGGGCCAATGTCATGCATTCGTGTTCCGTGTTTTTGGGAAGCGGGGCTTGACAATGACTTCGAGCCATCTTTTTCTAGATCACTCGTCACTTTAGCTACTTTTTGAAATAAGTAGCGGAGCTGGAGTAGGAGATAAGGGTGACGGGGGACATGGAGTGGTTGAAGTTTGCTAGGTAATTGCAAGAGGCAAGCTTCAAGCGTAGACTCAAGCGACCCAGATCGCGCTGTCAGAGGCGGCCTTGGCAAAGGGGAAGAAGCAGATGGTCTTGAAAAGGGAGCTAGCAGTCATGGAGAGAGAGGTCGCCGTTGGTGACGCCATAGCAAAGGCGAAGGCCGAGGTAGAGGGGTACCTGGCGACGAACATGGAGAAGGCGTATGCTAGGGCTCTTGATGAGGTTTGTGAGCGGGTTCCTGGTTTCGACCATTCGGGGTATGCTTTGTTCAAGGAGGCCCCCACCGCTGGTGATGAGGGGTCAGGACAAGAGCTAGAGGAGGAAGAGGACGCAGTGGATCCTTTTGTCGCGATCGTAGAGGGATCAAGTGCTGCAAAGGGAGGTGGAAAGGAAATGCACGACCCTGAGGTTCCTTCTACCGACGTGGATCCTTGATTCTTCTTCTGAGTTATTATTTGCTTTTGCGTAGCCTAGGACTTTTGTATGGATGCCTAATAGCAGACTGGCCACCTCCTGATGTATCTTTATTTTGAATCAATGAAAATCTCAATTTGGTTCTCCTAACTTGTATTGAACGTTCTGAAGTTTTGTATTTGTGTCTTCAGCCTTTCTATGATCACGATCGTTCTTGTTGAAGTAACTTTTTGTTCTTTTGTCCTGGCAGATAGTCGTGTATAATCGTGGAAATTATTATTCAAGCGAGATCCCTCGCCTTCGTACTAAACTCCAAGTGGTGGAGCTGGGGCTTGATCGCTCACGAGATAGGCTTTTCAAGGCATAGATGAAGCTCGATCACTTAAGAAGTGTGTTGGTTCGCAGGGAGACTAAAGCAAGGTGTCGCAGCGAAGTTCTTTGGGATTAGTTCCCAGCTGAAGTGGAGGATTATTGTAGCGACGATGAAGGTCCCCCTGCCAAATCTGTAGCAGAAAAGGATATAGTAGTTGAATCTCTTCGGCATTCTTTACTCAAGACCACCACCGAATGCGATGAGCTGAAGAACATAGTGCTCAAGAAGATCTTAGAGGTAACTCTCTTAAGGAAGGCCGTTTTCGAGACTTCGGGGGAAACATGTCAGGCTAATCTGGCGCGTGCTTAATTTGGTTGTTTAAATATTAGGTTGAAGGACAATACTCTTAAGAAGATTCTTGTCTAGCGAGATGTAGAAATCAATCGATGAAGTAGCTTCTCGAAGGAGCCAAGACTAAGAGTACCTCATGTTCCTATGAAGAGTACAAGCAAGGGCGGTCATTCCACAAATTAGCTCTTCGCTCGTACAGAGCTTCGAAGAATCCGGGAGACACCCAAAGCAGCTGGTGCTTTGAGCACCTCTTCGGTTGGAGAGGCAGCACGCAATGTAGATCATGCAGCTCGGACTCGATCTGTTGGGTTGGAGGCCTCTTCGGGTGGTCCGAGGGAACGGGGTAATGCTTCGAATGCTGAAGGGAGCTGCAGACCCTGAGTGTCTCTTAAGAGGAACACCCCTACCATGACGAGGTAAAGGTGACTCTGGGGGGTATGTCTAAGGTTGGAAGGAGTTGTAATTTAGTTCTTGTTTCTTGAACTTGTATCGAGGTTTTGGATTTGAATGGAAAGATTCTCTAAGTGTTGAAGAGTTGTTTCTTTTCATTGTATCCTCTCTGTATTGTGAGTATTGTTAGTTTCAACAGTTGTGGGAGCAATTCTGAATAGTGAGTTTCTTCGCACTTGCTTCTTCGCAAGTGGCTAAAGCACCATCAAACCAAGTGTTGGACTCCGAACTTGTTGTTTAAGAGTTTCAATAGTTGTAGGAGCAATTCCGAATGGTGAGCTGCTCCACACTTGCTTGTTTGCAAGTGGCTAGAGCGGCGTCGAACCAAGTGTTGGACTCCAAACTTGTTGTTTTGTATTTGTAGTTGTCGTGACTTGGACACGTATGCATTAGGCTCGAATAATAATTTTTGCAGAAAAATAAACTAAGTTTTTATAAAAGAGAAACTAAGTAAATGGATGCTTCTATGTTGTAAGCCTTTATTACATGCTTTGGCCCTGTCATAAGTATCAGCCTTATTAACAGAAAAATGAATGAACTGAAAAATAGGGAAACTAGCTCTAAGGGGTGTTTAGGCACTTTCTTGATACTTCATTAAGTGCTCAGCATTCCAGGTCCTTGGTATCTTCTTCCCCCGGATCTTCAAGTTGATATGCTCCAGGGTGGACAACGTTGGATATCATGTGCGGTCCCTCCCAGTTCGGAGGTAGTTTTCCTTTCTTGCGAGGGTAGGAGATTTCTAGCTTGCGAATAACTAGGTCTCCTTCTCTAAGGTTTGTGGGGAGTACCCTCTTATTGTATGATTGCTCGAATCTTTGTTGATAGATCTTTTGTCATATGGATGTTCTCTCTCGGGTCTCGTCAATGGATTCGAGGTTGCCTCGGAGGTTGTTGGAGTTCTGTTCTTCATTGAAGGCTAGTAGGCGAGGAGAGGGTAGTCTGACCTCGAGGGGTATGAGGGCTTCAGAGCCATATGTAATATTGTAGAGGGATTCTCCTGTCGGGGTTCTCTTGGTTGTTCGGTAGCACCATAGCACATTGGGGAGCTTTTCGACCCAAAGTCCTTTTGAGGATTTATCAAGTCTTTTCTTGAGGCCACTGAGAATTTGCCGGTTGGCGTTCTCTGCTTTGCCATTGGATTTTGGGTGGAAAATTGAGCAGAATCGCTGTTGGATGCCAAGATCGGCGCAGAACTTGTGGAACGTCACCCCTGTGAATTGAGTTCCGTTGTCAGTTATTAGGATTTGGGGTATGCCGAAGCGACAAACAATGTTCTTCCAAAAGAACTGCTAGACCCTATTCTCCGTGATCGTCACTAATGGATCGGCTTCGATCCACTTGGAGAAGTGGTTGATTGTCACAACAAGGATTTTTCTTTGACCGATTGCTGGAGGGGGAATGTCTGAGCAGGTCTATCCCCAACATAGCG
The DNA here is from genome assembly GCA_017893485.1 of Hemerocallis citrina. NCBI lineage: Eukaryota > Viridiplantae > Streptophyta > Magnoliopsida > Asparagales > Asphodelaceae > Hemerocallis > Hemerocallis citrina. The sequence goes on from CM030364.1 coordinate 39,994,828, forward strand.
AATGGGACTGGACTGGACATGGAGGATAGGCTTGAGGTGTCCATCAGATGGATGTGAACCTATGGCAAGAAGTACACTGACGAACATGTTGTTGAGCATCACTTAGGAGTGTAGGCCAGAAGTAACCATAATTAAGATCTTGCGGGCAAGGGATCTAACTCCTATATGAGCGCCCCCGATCCCTTCATGAATTTCCCTGAGGGCGTACTGGGCTTCCTTAGGAGATAGACACTGCAGATAAGGTCTACATCTACCGTAGTGCAGGAGCGCTTGTACATGACTCTCTCAATGAGTGTGTATCGCTCGACTCTTGTTCGAATTTTTCTAGCTTCTTTAGGATCTGGGGGAGGTTTCCTTTACCGAGGAATTCGAACAGAGACTTCATTCATTTCTCCCCGTGTGCTGGGGGAGGTATCACCATGAGATTGAGACTTTCTTCTTCGATGTTGGGCCTGAGGTGGACTTCAATCAGGACGGTGTGGTCGAGTCCTTAAAGGTAAGAGGAAGCCAACTTTGACATGACATTTGCTTGTCTGTTCTGTTCGCGAGGGATATAGATGACTTCCGCCTCTTGGAAGCTAGTAGCTTCTCAACTTGTGCTAGGTATATCATCATGCGGTCATCCCTGGCCTCGTAGTCTCCTAAGACTTGGTTTACCACAAACTGAGAGTCGTTAAATACTTTGACACGTCGAGCTCCAGCCTTGTGGGTCAGCCGTAAGCCAGCAATTAGTGCTTCATATTCAGCCTCATTGTTGGAAGCTCAGAAGTTGATGCAGAGGGAGTAATGGAGGGTGAAGTCATCTGGACCCGTCATAATGACTCCCGCTCTGCTCTCCTCGATGCATGAGGATCCATCGACGTAGACGCTCCAAAATGGAGGGTCTTTGCCTTCCTCTAGAGGGTTGGGGATTGAGCTTTCCACAATGAATTCTGCTAGAGCCTGAGCTTTGATGGTCGCCCTCGGCTGGTAGCTTAGATCATGCTGGCTGAGCTCAATGGACCATTTCACAAGTTGTCCCGAGCTTTCTGGCTTGTGCAACACTTGCTTTAGGGGTTGGTCGGTAAGAACTACTACTGAATGGGCTTGGAAGTATGGGCGAAGCTTGCGAGCGGCCATTATTAGTGCATAAGCCATCTTCTCCATTTTTGAATAATAGAATTCGGCATCATGGAGGACTTTACTTACATAGTAGATTAGTTTCTGGGTTTTGTCCTCCTCCCTTACCAAAATGGCACTAAGGGTCTGATCTGAGGTGGCGAGGTAAAGGTATAAGTACTCTCCTAGCTCGGGCTTGTTTAGGAGCGAGGGGTTGACGAGTTACGTCTTGAGTTGTTCAAATGCTTCGTGATGTGATTGTCCCCACTCAAAGCCTTTCACCTCTCTTAGGGCCTTGAAGAATGGGAGAGATTTCTCGCCCGACCTGGAGAGGAAGTGTACGATGGCGGCAAGACGCCCTGTAAGTCTTTGGACTTCTTTGATGCGGGATGGGGGAGGACTTTGCTCACTTGGAATGTCTTGGTCGGATCCTCCTTAGAAAAAGGGATTTCCTCTAGTTCATCCACTGGCTCTGAGATGGTTTGGCTGCTCTCTTGGGGGAGTTCTAGCGCTTTGAGTGAAATGACCAGACCTCCCATTGAAGTCATATAGAATTTTTGAGCAGTCTCTTGGCTCCCCTTGACTTCTCCTAACCCTGCCGAGGTTGGGAACTTCATATTCATGTGAAAGGCTGAGGGTATGACATGAAGTGCAGCTAGGTCGGGTCGGCCAAGGATGGCATTGTAAGCGGATTTCACATCGACGACCATAACGTCCATCGGCTCTATTCGGGCTGTCGGAGCCTTTCCAGCTGTCACATCAAGAGTGACTACTCCTTCGATTATTATCGGTACTCCTGAGAATTCGTGGAGAGTGTATCCAGCAGGTTTTAGGCGATCTCGGGAGAGATTGAGGCCTTCGAAGGCTTCAAGAAAGAGGATATTGACGGAATTGCCATCGTTGACTAAGATTCGGTGCACTTCGTGATTGACCATGGTGAGACTGATGACGAGGGTATCGTAGTGGGGTGTTCGGATGCCTTCTAGATCCCTGTCAGAGAATGTCACCAGAATCCCGACGCTTTTGGGTGGTGGGAAGTTCTGTACTGAATTAACTTCTCGGATGAAGGCCTTTCGGGAGGAGTTCGACTCTCCCCCCATCGGACCTCCATGGATAAGGTGGAGGACAACCCTAGGTTTGGAGTCTTGGGACTCGGCGGGCCTTTTGGTTCTCTTATTAGCTCCCTGGGGTGGAAGAGGATTGACCCTGTCCTTCCTGATGAACTTTACTAATTATCCTTGCTGAATGAGGGCTTCAATCTCCTCCTTAAGGGCTCGACAATCGTCCGTATCGTGGCTGTGGTCCCTATGAAAGTGACACCACTTGGCTCTGTTCCTTCTCATACCAGGGGTATTCATCTTCGGGGGTGGACGGAGCAGTCCTTCCTTATCTACTTCCATAAGGACATCCGAGAGGCTGGCATTGAGGGGGGTGAATTTTTCAAAACGAGGAGGGTGGTAATGACTGTTATTATCTTTCTGGATCTTCTTAGGACCTACTTCTTCTGCACCCTTCCGTTTGTTCTCGGATGGGGGCTCCTTCTGATCATGGGGATGCATGACCTCTTCAGCCCGAATGTACTTCTCACTTCTCAGCAGAAGATCTAAGAAGTCCCGATGAGGTTTTTTAGCGAGAGCCGCCTTTAGGTCGGTATGGTTGATGTTATGTCTGAATGTTGCAGAGGCTATTGATTGGTCAAAAGAGGTAATAGACCAAGCTTCAGCAGTAAAGCACCAACATATTATCTCAGGCGCTCGCCTTTCCTTTGACTGGGGGTTACCAAGGATGCACTTATTTTTTCATCTCGGCGTCTGCTAACAAAGTGGGTGAGGAAAAAATCCTCAAACTGGTTAAACGGGAAGATGGAGGCTAGGGATAAACGGGAGTATCATTCTCTCACTGGCCCCTTCAACGTTGCAAGGAAGGTCTTGCAGAGGAGCGCGTCTAAGGCTTGATGGATCATCATGAGAGTTTTAAAACTCTCAACGTGATCAACCGGGTCAGACTCCCCGTTATAGGATTCAAAATGATGCGGCTTGAAAGTCTCAGGGACAGGGGCTTCCAGATGGTCCTGGAGAAGGGGGGTATGCTCGGGCGGAAGTTCTTAGTCTGTTGACCTTCTTCGAGGTTGATCTTGCTGAGGCACATCTCCATCTCTCGAAGCTAGCGATGAACCGAGTCGTCCCTCTGGTCAGATCTAATCAACCCTCGGGACTATCCTTCATGAGTGGCGGCTTGACGAGGGCTATGTGCATGTCAGTCGTAATTTGGAGCGAGGTTAAGAGCTCACAGGATGTCATCTTTGAAATTTTGGAATTCTGCCTGGGCGACCAGTGCCCCTCCATCCTGGTGAACCCTTGGCGTTGATCGCCTCGCAGCAATGTTGTAGCGCCCCGGCCCCGATCAACGATTTTAGCAAACAACTGCCCACCACAGGTTGCCTCATAAAAGGTGCTATAGTTTGTTGGTGAACTTCAATCCTAGGAAATCATATATATATTTAATTATTTTTTGCAAACTCTCGATGTGGGACAATCCCCCACATCCTCCCATTCTCTCTCTCTTGCGAAAGAAGAGCCGAAGAGAACAAGGTGCCCCCCACTGATGTCACGCCAAGCAGCAGCAGCATTAAGCTGTGCTGTCTCTTCTTTAGTTGCCACGTGGCAGCGCCTACAGCAGGCAGCGACCTGTTGCTGCCTTAACTGGTGGCCTCCCCATTCCTCATAAATACCATATAAACTCCCCTATAGGAAATTCTATAGGTCAATTGCTATATATATATTCTATTCTTAATACGGGATGTTACAGACACCCCCCTTAAGAATTCAGCGTCGCTGAAGCCGGGACTTGCAATGTAGCGCCAGAATCTTCTTTCTAGTCGATGTGGAGTGGCGTGCACCTGATTCAATCAAATCTTAGCGTAATGCCCCTGACTACACCGCCAGCGTAATGATCACGATTCTCTCTCAGGCATACAAGACACACCCCACTTTTACCCACATCGGTGTCGAAAGTCGGCTCTGATACCATTTGCAGCGCCCTGGCACCGATCAGCAATTTTAGCAAATAACTGCCCACCACATAATGCCTCATAAAATGTGCTATAGCTTGTTGGTGACCTTCAATCATAGGCAATCATATATATATATATATATATATATATATATATATATATATATAAAATTAGTTTTTGCAAACTTCCGATGTGGGACAAATTCCCCGCATCCTCCTGTTCTCTCTCTCTCTCTCTTGCGAAAGAACAGCCGAAGAGAACAAGGTAGCCCCCACTGACGTCATCACTGACGTCACGCCAAGCAGCAACAGCATTAAGCTGTGTTGTCTCTTCTCTGGCAGGCCCCACGTGGCAGCGCCTGCATCAGGCAGCGGCCTGCCAGCCTTAACTGATGACCCCCCTTCCTCATAAATCCCATATAAACTCCTCTATAGGAATATCTATAGGTCAATTGCTATTATATATATATATATATATATATATATATATATATATATATATATATATATATATATATATATATATATATATATATATTGTAACGCCGATGCCCCGAGCTCGGACAATTTATACAATTTAGAAAAGAAATTAGATACTATGTAGTACAACTGCCCACCACAGGCTGCCTCTCAAAAGGTGGTTAACCAATTAGGTGACTCTTGATCATAAGCAATAGTATTTATATATTATTTATTTATGTTCACTTCCCGATATGGTACAAATCACACTTACCTCTCCCCTATTCTCTCTATCATCCGAGAGTACACAGAGCACGCCACAGCGTGGACCCCAAGACTTGGGCACCACGTCATCAGAGCAACAGAGAAGGAAATTTCGGGTGGGCCCCATCTACCAAAGCCACGTCATCAGTAATTACAACAACACTACTTTGCTGTTTCAACAACGTGTGGCCTCCCCCCCCCCCCCCCCCCCTCTACACTATTCATTTTCAACATTATTACAATAATTGTCATCAAGCATAATTCCAACACCCAAGCTTAATTCCAACACCCAACTATTAATCAACACACACACACACACACACACACACACACACACATATATATATACTCTTTTGAAAATTATGGGATGTTACACACCCCCCTTCGGAAATCAGCGTCCTCGCTGAGCACGGGGCATGCACAATCTAGTGCAGGATCTCCTTTCTAGCCGATGTGGAGTGGAGTAGCCTTGATTTTGCTAGCTGCACAGTACCCCGATTCTGCGGGTTGTCCATCTCAGGCCCCAACCTCGCTCCCTCTCAGACATACTTACCCGTACATCTGCTAGCTCCATCCCAGGCATACATCTCACCCACTCTTACCCACACTCGGTATCGAAAGTCGGCTCTGATACCATTTGTAACGCCCCTGCCCCGAGCTCGGACAATTTATACAATTTAGAAGGCAAATTAGATACTATGTAGTACAACTGCCCACCACAGGCTGCCTCTCAAAAGGTGGTTAACCGATTAGGTGACTCTTGATAATAGGCAATAGTATTTATATATTATTTATTTATGTTCACTTCCCGATATGGGACAAATCACACTTACCTCTCCCCTGTTTTCTCACTCATCTGAGAGTACACAGAGCACGCCACAGCGTGGGCCATAAGACTTGGGCGCCACGTCATCAGAGCAACAGAGAAGGAAATTTCGGGTTGGCCCCATATACCAAAGCCACGTCATCAGTAATTACAACAGCACTACTTTGCTGTTTCAACAACGTGTGCCCCCCCCCCTCTAAACTATTTATTTTCAACATTATTACAATAATTGCCATCAACCATAATTCCAACAGCCAACTATTAATCAACACACACACACACACACACACACACACACACACACACACACATGGCAAATGCTCCATTGAAAACGGGTTTGTTTTCACGGGTTTGAAAATAGCGATATGAGCCATTGGACCACTATTGTTCGTGATCAGCGGCTCAGATCGCCTCCGCCCATAACCCAATATCACTTAAGTAGCGGATGGTTACTTTGGGAATTTCTTTCCAAATAACTCTTTGCCTGATTCGCTCTGAAAAATTAATATAACCTAGGCCGTTGTTCCCAACAACGGTCGAGGTTAATTCATTTTTTTTAGAATCTGTAAGGCGAAGAGTTATTTGGGACAAAATTCCCAAAATAACCCTCTGCCACTTAGTGAGAACGGGTGATGGGCGGCTTAGATCTGAGCCATTGATCACGATCAAGAGTGATCCAATGGCTCAGATCGCTATTTTCCAACCCGTGAAAACTAGACCCGTTTTCAATGGAGCATTTGTATGTATATATATATATATATATATATATATATATATATATATATATATATATATTCTATTCTTAATACGGGATGTTACAAGTGTGGCTTCTTCGTTGTCGACGAGGAGGAGACCCCCTTTAGCCCCTTGGGGAGGCAGACCTTCTGGATCTTGGCGTGTGGCTTCTTCGTTGTCGACGAGGAGGAGACCCCCTTCAGCCCCTTGGGGAGGCGGACCTTCTGGATCTTGGCCTTTGGGGAGAACGACTCCTCTGACTTTTGTCACGGTCTCGTATTTCATTCAAACGGGTTCAAAGATCGATTCCTTGTTGGCAGTTGACGTTGATTTGACGGAGGTCTCTTGACCCCAGAGGATGTCGTAAGACCATCGAGTCGGTAGAAGGATTGTGGACCAAGACATGGTCATGGAGAGGATTCTGTTCTTGATGTCTTCGACTGGAGTTCCACGAGGTAGCCCCGCCAGACATGGGGCGAGCCTGTTGGGGAGGCGACTGTTTAGGTTGAGGCTGCTGAACTTGTTGATCTTGTTGCAGGGGAATATCCGAAAGTGGAGGAGGTGGAGGAAGAGGGGTGGCTCTTCGGCTTGACGCCGCCGCCTTCCCTTTTTTCGTAGGAGGCATAGCTGAAAACTGCTTTTACCGGCGAGTATGGTCGGATTGCTTTTTTTGATTTCCACAGACGGTGCCAATCTGTTGCGGCTAATTTTGGTATGGGAGCAAACATATGATTTATGAATTCTTTTGGAACCAATAAAAGCTAACATTTTTACTACTTGCCGATGTTGACCATTCCCAACGCTATTGCTAACTTGCAAAAAGTTAGAAACACCGGGATTGATCTCGGCGACGAACCCTTCGATGCTCAAGTCAGTAATATGAAAAATTATGAAAAAGCTTTTTTGTGGGAAAAAAACTTGATTACATTTTTTATGGTGGGGGTAGATGGGTATTTATAGTTGCCTTTGGAAACAGTTTTAAGATAATAATTTATCTTTAATCCGAGGTGTTTTTGGATTGGAAATAGAGTTTAAATTCCTTTTGATAAGAGATTTTGTTTAAACCGCATCTTAGGGATAATCATGAATTTAAATAACTCTTTAAATGATTCAAGTTTATTTATAATGGCTACCATCATAACCCAGTAATACAGATCTGTTTTGGGTTATTGGGCCTTGGAAAAGGCCCAGTTCCCCTTATCGGACTCGTTTGTAGGGGACATTACCCTTTTTTCCCCTGAGAGCTTTGAGATTCGTGCCCGATTTGAACAGTCCCGATTTGGTTCTATTTCTAGCCATATCAACGTTCCACTCATAAAATCTTTGTGGTGTACTAAATATTGTTAATTGTTATGACTCTTCTGTTAGTTCTACGTGGTAAAACCCTAATTTGCAATCAAATTTAGAATATATTTTTCTTGTTCTTACCGTGTTTAGTAGTATATGCATATCTGGTAGTAGATATCCAAATCTTTTAGCATTTTTATTTAACTTCTTATAATTTACTATCATTCTAGATTTGCCTCTTTTTTCTTCTGATTATTTTCTTACTATGAATGCTGGTGAGGTGATGAGTGTAGACTTTGTGATTTTCTTATGTAATTATTTTCCATTAGTTCTTTATATGTATTTTGAATTCTTCTAAATCAGTCGGAGTATGTCTAATAGGTTTAATTTTTATTATTTTGTTCTTGTCTACTTATAATTTTTTATGAGCTATGAGTTTACTTAAGTTCCATTTTGCTAAAGGGTCTTCTCCACAGAGATCTTCTAATTATTTTTGTAAAATTTCTTGTGTAATTGTTACTTGGACTTGTTGTATTCTGGTTTTGTATGGTAAATATTGTTATTCACTATGTTGGGCTAATGAAACTCTGATATGTGGCAAGTTCGTTCTAGAATAAGGTTGTGTTATTCGAATTGATATTGCGAGGTGTTTACATGGTGTTGTAAAGATAACTGATTTGTGTGATATAGTTACATGATAGTATTGTTGGAAAAAGCCGTTTCCTAATAATGCATCATTATTCATATCATCAAATTGGTATATTATCGGTATTTGTGTATGTCAAAACTCATTCTTTCTCTTACTTCTTCATTCTTTTCTTCACTTTCTAATTGTTCTCTTATTTCTATTATTTCTGTTATCATATTTATTTCGTATTCTTCTATTTCATCTTCACTACTTTCACTATCTTCTTCCATTACCATTATTTCTTCATCTTTACTTATTTCTGACCATTCTTCTTCATATTTTATGTGTTCGTAGTTTTTGTTGTTCATTTCTTCAATTTCTTCTACGTATTTTACTTTTTCTTTTTTCATTCTTTTAGGATAATTTGGTGATATATGTCATACTTCTTCACATATATAACAATTACATTTCTTTGGGTTTTCGTATTGTTTGTTTTCATTTATTCTTCTGAAGTACCTTTTATAGTTTTTTATATCTCCTAAAAGTTTTTCTGTATTTTGGTTAATATTTTTGCATTTTGTGTTTGCGTCTTTTTTGCATAATTATAGTTATTATTACATCCCAAATGATTTGGCCTTATCACTTCACAACAAATTCTTTGTTTATATGTTCAATAATATTTAATAGTTGATCTAGCTTCTTGACATTTTTTACCTCTATTATTTTTTAGAAATTGTGTTTTATATCCTAAAGTATCTATTTCTGGTTTCACTTTCTCATTTTTGTATGCACTATATATGTTTATACTCCATGAATCTGGTTGTTTTAGGAAAAATGAGTCTAGGATTGAACTCTTTCTTCTTTGTATAATAACTATCTTGGAAGTATTATCTGAATTTGCAAGCATATTAGTCAAAATAACACATGTTACTAATTTCTAAATTGCTTAGCCCCCATCGTGGCTGGTTCTTTTTATATATGTTATGTCCTTCTGTTTTTTCGTAGACACTAAATTCTGTTCTTATTGCTATCTTGTAATTTGTTTTTATTTCTTTTAATCCTAGAGTCCTTTGTGCTGAATTTTCTTCCGTTCTTTTATCATCAACTGGTCATGATTTTCTGATATTATTTCTTTCTTCTTCCGTTAGTCCATTCTGTCATTTTGTTACTACTCCTATAAATGTTGTTTCTATAAATTTCTCAAATGTATTCCGTGAAATGTTTTGTCTAAATCCTACTATTAGGGATGTTTTTACCCATTCTTCTATGGTTCTATCTACATCTTTTACACAGTCTAGGTCTAGCCATTCTCCATTTTCTGCTATTCTTTTTTGTTAGTGTTCTGTAGGTACATATTTTGGTGTTTTTTTTCTTTTTTTTCCCCTAACTTACTTCTTTCTGTACTTTGCCATTTCCATGGTAGGTGATAAGGTTTTTTACTAGGCGGTGGTCTTAAGTATTCGTACATAATGGTTGAATTATCAATAGGTTTTGTTATAATCTTGTCTTTTTCTCGGTCCATTTTTATTTCTTCGTTTGTTATATCTAGATTCTTTAAGGTTTCTTCTACTTCTTCTGTATTGGGATTTTCCATTAAATCTTCTATTTCTAGAATGTTTATATTAAGTTTTGTTATAGCTTCTAACTCTTTCATACATTCTTCTGTTACGCCTAGTTCTTCCGCTGTGTCATCTGTTATGTATCTACTTAGTTCCTTTATATTCTTATTTAGGATTTTTAAATATTTTTTTATAGTTTCTACAAATTCTGGACCATTGTAATCCTCTTCCAACTGTTGAATGTTTATCATATAAATTTTTGATTCTATTTTTGAATTTAATTTATGTATTGATGTTTCTACTTTTATACTATTATCCATACAAACTTAGTTTAATATTCTATGTGCTAGTAGGTGTTGGTAAGATCAACTTGCTTTTTCGTTTCTATAGTCTAATATCTTGTTATTATTTTTTGTATTTCTTTAGGTAATTCTTTAGATGCTCTATTTATTATTACTAAATATTATGATATTTTCTTGTAAGTTATATGCTTCCTTTCTATTAGTCTACTATCAACTTATTTTATTTTAAATTTTGAAAAGTTTTTTAACCTTAGTTTCTTTATTTTCTATAGAGTATCCAGATTTAATAAAGCTTAAGTGCATCCACAGTGGTCTGCTATATTTGCCATTTTGCCAAAAAAATGGCAAAATAATAGCCACATGAGTTTGCTATTTTGCAATTTTTTGACAAAATCGCTATAGTAGCTTCTCATATTTGAGACACTTTTCGCTCTTTCTCAAAATATAGGGGACGGAACATGTTATTCTGTCCCTATTATTATTATTTTTTTAATGGATCGGACGGTACATCATGTACCATCCTATAATTTTTTATTATTTTTATTATTTTTTAAGTGTCGGATGGAATAACTTGTTCCGTAAAAAAAAGTTAAAAAAAAAAATGGTCGGACTCTCAAACAGGACAACATGTCCCGTTTGTGGACTTTTGACCAGCATACCCACTTAATTAATGGGGTTTAGACTTAATTAATGGGGGTTTAGTGTTAAATAATCATATTTTAGTATTAATTAGTAACTAATTAATACACTAATAATTATTTAAAAACTATTACCATTTTAATCTTTTAAAAAATTACGAAAAAATCTCTTGGACGGAACAACAAAATAATTTTTTTTCTTTTCAAAATTTGGCAAACAACCGTTGTTCACACACTCGCTATATGCTATTTTCAAATTGCTATTTTGTCATATTTGAGAGAAACTGTTGTGGATGCGCTAAGGGATGTTATAGTTTATAATTTGTAAGAGCATCCACAGCGGTTTCTTATAATTGGCAATTTGCCATTTTATAAAAAACGATCGTCTGCAGTGGTTTTCTATTTTCCCATTTTTTAGCAAACTCGCTATATCTGTTTCTCATATATGAGAAACGAAATACCCATTCTCAAATGATAAAGGACGGGATATCATATACCGTCACTCCGATTTTATAATATTTTAATCACGTCAAACGGGAAAACATATACTGTCCCTCCGATTTTTATTTTTATTTATTTTTTTTTTTAAAACTCCTCAGACAGGATATGTTATCCCGTCTAAATCGGACGGGAGAATATATCCCGTCCCAGGAGATTTTCATTTTTTTTAAATTTTTTTTAAAAAAATGAACGGCCAAGATTCGTCCGATCGAAAAAAAAAATAAATTAACTCTCGGACGGATATGTTATCCCGTCCTTGAATTGGGGTATTTGTTAGGTAGTGGGTGGGTTTAGGGGTATTAGTTAGGTATAATTAGTTAATTAATTAGGTTTAGGTATTATAATATTATTTATTTCAGTTAATTAATATATTTTAATAGTTAATTAATAATTAAAATTTTTAATTTTTTTTAAAATGAGAGAGTCGGTATAACATATATCGTCCCACGCAATTTTTTTAAAAAAATTGCGAGACGGTATATGTTCTACCGTCGCATACATTTTTTTTAAAAAAAGCGCAGAATATAGCTAACAATCACTGCAGCGTTCTTCGCTGTTTGCTATTACTGTAGCATTCATTTTTTACAAAATGAGAAACACCATTGTGGATGCTCTAAAGTAGGGTTATATAGAAAATTTATTTTTAGCTTTATTTTTATTTTTTTTAAAAACTGGATTAGTTGAATAATTATTTTGAAAACTGGATCAGTTTCATAAAAATTTATTGAAAGTGGGTCAGGGGGTTACACCACTCGTGTAACACATGAGTGACAAAATCTGGCGTGTGAAACTACCCAATAATTAAATAAATCTTAATTTTTTTTAATTTTAATTTTAACTTCATTCCCAAGAATAGAGAGAAGACATGAATAGATTTAGTTTAAAAATTACCTATATATTTTTCCTTTTACAAGGAGTAATAATAATAATTTTTATTTCTCTTCTCAGCAACGAGGAGTGGCCAAAACCAGGTTCTTTTGGCCCCCTGTATTCCTTGTACGCCTTAGAATCCATTGGTACCAATACCATTGGATCACAGAAACTTTCTTATGTGGTTTTCACTCTATCTTTGTTCTTAAAGTGCCAACCTTTCTCTTGGGTTTCGTCCAATTGAGCTCAATTCCTTCCTTCTTGGCTCAAAAAGCAAGGTACTTTGTTCATCTGTTATTGTATTGTTTGCATTTCTGATGTGAAATTGTTATATTTAGTCAAAATTTTGATCTGGGTTTTGTTGGATCGTTACTGCTTGTGTGGTTTTATGATTTGTTTAATGAGTTCTATTTCTGGTTAGATCCACAATCTAATTCTGTTGATTTTGACATGTTCTTTAATGTTTGTTTTATTATTGAGGTGTAGTTGTTTAAACTAGTTAGTTTCAAGTTTGGATTCAGAAGAAGAGTTCGATCTGTTGTTGATTTCTAATTTGAGCTTGAGTACTTTTGTGTTTCATTTTCAGCTTAATATAAATGGTTGTAATCCTAGACGTTATGAAAGGTAGATCAATTGATTTTTTTTAAATTTTTTTTAAAGAAAAAGTTGGAGTTTAGCTGCCATGTTTCATTAATGAGAGTTTAACCAAACAAATCAAGAGTAGATCAATTTATTGGTGAAAACTCATGAAATTAATAAGTTCCCATCTTTTTAAAAAAAAAAATAGTTATTTTATTTTTAAGCACAAATTACTTAATGTAATCCCTTTTTTGGAGTAAAGTATTCCATAAAATAGGTATGTAATGAGGCCTAATTCTCAACATGAGTAGGTATGATAATGAGCCGGGGTATGGTAGGGCCTTGCATAAACCCCGACCCATGACCTACTTTCTTAAGAGCCTTAATTTTTGGCCGGCCCTAGCCTGCTCTATCACGACCCAGGGCCTTCATCCGGCCCTAGGCTTTTATTTTAGACAAAGAAATTATCAAAATTTATTCGTTATCAGACATAGACAATACTTCAAAATTTCAATATTCTATAATCTTATCAATTGAATGAATACACTAATTGTATAATGAGAATAACACCAAGAAATTAATAATAATAATAATAATAATAATAATAATAATAATAATAATAATAATAATAATAGCCAAATGTTTTTTTGACTCAAAGATGATCAGTGATATGGGCATCAACCGGCGACTTTCATTAAAGAGTTAATCATGTAATATAGAACTCCAAAATTACTACAAATGTAGATCATTTGATTGGTGAAAACCCATGAAATTAATAAGTTCCCTTTTAAAAAAAAGGTTATTTTTAGTTTTATTTTATTTTATTGTTAAGCACAAATGTAATACCATTGTTGGAGTAAAGTATTCCGTAAAATAGGTATGTAATGATACCTGATTTTCAACATGAGTAGGGATGATAATGGCCCGGGCCCTACTTTCTTAAGGGCCTTGCATAAACCCTGGCCCTACTTTCTTAAGGACCTTAATTTTCGACCCGGCACCGGCCCTACCCTATCACGACTTAGGGCCCTAGACTTTTATTTTAAACGAAGAAAAGTATCAAAATTTATTTGTTATCAGACATAAACAATACTTCAAGTTTTCAGTATTCTATAATCTTATCAATTGAACGAATATAACACTAATTGTATAAGAAGAAGAAGAAGAAGAAGATAGGCAAATGTTTTTTTGAGCCCAAAATTATTACGAATGTTACAATACCACTTACTCAACACAACATCGTGAAACTCAAAATACAACATAATGTGAAAATTATATTTCCCATATCTCGTTAAAAACTTACAATAGTAGAAATAAAAAAATTGTTAACACCGGTTTCACCCCTAAATCTAAACTTCTGGTATTTTCTTGTTTTATCTTTATATAGTATGTACGACCTTGGTAAAATGGGCCAAGAGTAAGATCTTTTGTAAATAAGTAATAATGTAATATACAATATGTATATTTATTATACTAAAATAGTAGGATTTGACTAGGACCTACTTAGGGCCTAAGTTAAACCCTGGTTCTGGCCCTATTTTTAGAAAGGCCTAAATTTTAGGCCCTAGCCCTAGCCCTACCCTTTTACAAAAGGGTTGGGGCCGAGATAGAGCTTTTTTAGGGCCGGGGTCAGGGGTCCCAAGGGTCAGCCCCAGCCCATTATCATCCCTACATGAGAGTAAAATCTAACAACCCTGTAGGAAGTAATGACTCATGTCATGTTAATCGGCATAAACACTTTGAGAGGAACCAACTCTTTTGTTTTGTTTATAATTTGTCGACAGAAGAAAATTGTTTCTATCATGGATATGGGCATGAGATTGTTTGATCAACCACTACTATTAAGTAATGGTTGCTTGTAATTTGTAAACAGAGGTTGCATCTTACCTATGTCTTGATTATTGTATTGGGTTGTATAGAACTTGTGACTGACTGGTTAATTGATTACTCGATTGGCAAGCGTCAACAGAGGTCATTTAACCTAGTTCACTATCTGGTTGATTTTAAGGTAGATCATAAACTTGATTCTTTCTGACATTTGGGGTACTCCTTGATATAATTGGATGAATATAATTAAAAATTAAATTCCTAATCCAGAATTTACATATATTTTTAGAATAATTCTTTATTTTCCTAATATGCATGTCGGGTACATATCACGGACATTTGGTAACTCTCGGGTGGCATACTATCACAGACATTTGGTAAACCTGATACACACGAATGTCAACTATTGAATCCCAAGCTGCCATGTTGATTCTTCGCAACATAACTAATTTGAATTAAAGATGAAATGCCTTTGTTGAATTGTTGAAAATGACGTGTCAGTCAATACGTAGATTCTTAAAACTTCGCCTATTTTTCTTATCCTGCCCTCAAGCTCCCTTGAGTTCACTTTATGATTGTACTGGCATTTCAAAAGTCGACAAAATTCTCTATTTAGTAGCAAATATCAATTGGTTTCTTCAGCGGTGACATTTATCAGTTATCACGCATTTCATTTCATCTCAACGCTTGTTTACTTATTGATGTTCTTTTTTTAGCAATTACTTATTGATGTGTTATAAACAGGATTTCTGATATTCACATGATAAAGTTGCATCACTAGTGGAGTTGAAATCTTGACTTGAAGAAGTAGAAACATTGTAATTTTCAGCATCACTACAAATGTCACTTTTGTCAAAGTTGCGATGCATCACTATTGATGTAACCGGTACATTGCTAGCATACAAAGGAGAGCTTGGGGATTACTACTGCATGGCTGCCAAGTCAGTAGGGTTACCTTGTCCTGACTATAAACGCATGCATGAGGGCTTCAAAGTAGCATACACCAACATGGCGAAAAGGTACCCGTGCTTTGGATATGAAGCAAAAATACCAAATATCGACTGGTGGAGAGCATGTGTCAAGGACTCATTTATCAAGGTAAGCATTATAATCTTCGTCTCTCAACACCAAATAAGTTCCAAATCATCTTTGTTTTACCAGAAACTTGTGTAATACGAATTTGGCTGGTGACTTACTTTTTCTCACTTAAATTAACATGTTCTTAGGTTTAGCGAGCTAAGTTTACCATTGTTAGTAAGCTACATCCTAGCATACTACGTCAGAAACATAGATCAATGAACCTAACCTGCCTTGTTGGTCATGTATATCTCGGTTGATTCTCAGAAGCCATTAGGTTGATTTTTCTTTTGGTTCACTGGCAATGCTGTGCTGTTCATAAGTCTACTATTTTCTGATCACTAGAAATCTGCACATATACCTCGAATTTGAATTTAAATTCTCAGTTTCTTTCCAAATCATAATTCGTAGCGTATTCTTATATATTTATTTATTTACCTTATGCGACAGGCAGGTTACAACTACGATGAGGAAACATTCGAAAAAGTGTTTAGACGCATCTACTCGTCGTTTGGCTCCTCTGCACCATACTCGATATTTCCCGACTCACAGCCTTTCTTGAGGTGGGCTCGTCAGCAGGGCTTAATCGTTGGCATTGTCAGCAATGCGGAGTATCGGTACCCACATGTCATTCTCCCCGCCCTGGGATTGAATCAGGTTCAAAACATTACCCTTCTACCCCCTAACCTTTGCTATACTATCGACATTATACTCCTCTGCTGATTTATAGTTTCATGCCTAATCCACTAAGTTTTAAGCTGGATTTGTATTTTGATTCCAAACTGTTAGCTGGTCATTTATACAGGGTTGAATGAAATCCTCGGAAGAATCTCACTTCGTTTTATGGTTTGTACTTACCATTTAATACCAATCAACTTGTTTTAATGCTATTGCTGACCGTGAAGATATTGAAATTAAGTTGGTAACTATTTTATTGCCTCTTCAAGCTCAAGTCACCCAAAACTCTAGCACAAAACTTCTCTTGAACTCTCTAATAATCAGTCGACGCTATTGCTATCATATATGTACTGACTCTTGCCAGCATATATGTACTGACTCTGTTCCTCTATTCAATGAGTCAGGGATCTGAGTGGGATTTTGGCGTGTTCTCAGGGATGGTCGGTGTTGAAAAACCAGACCCAAAGATCTATAAGATTGCCCTGGAGCAAGCGGGGAATGTGGCACCAGTAGAGACATTGCACATTGGGGACAGCATGAGGAAAGACTACATCCCCGCTCGGAGCATCGGAATGCATGGGTTGTTGCTGGATAGATTCAATACGCCCGATGCACAGATCTGGCGGGAGTCTGGTGCCCCGGTTGTTCCTGACCTCATCGCAGCACAGGACTGGCTTCTAAAGGAAGAGGCTATTACTGCAGCCCAACAAGTCTAGGAACTGGATATATAGCTTAAAAATGATCACTCTCATCTATTAATAGTAAAGATACTGTATAATTCTTTTTCGTAAATTTCTTTTTCTATTCTCCCTAGTATTGTACTGCCCAACATTCTAATGGTTGTGTAAACCTGATGGAACCTCCCCTGATGATAAGGCCTATGTACTTTTATTGCATACATTGATCACCAATTGTGTATTCATTCATTTGCATATATTTTACAACTCCGGCGAAGCTGGTAGAAGCACCTGGGCTCGAACATTCAATCTTGCAGACTTCGTAATGGTTGCAGAATTCTTCAACGTCACCAATGATCATTTTTTATCTACAACTTGTACCGGACAAAGGAGGGAGGGGCCTAGAGACTGAGATAAGAGATGCGACCAAAAACACAACTACCCCAGATTCAACATTCAACGCTCAAACGACAACCGTGCACCCATGGCCAAGCGTGGAAGGGACCTAGAGATTGAGAGGCGACTGTCTAAGAGGATCAGCGCTGACGAACATGGTAGAGGGCTACGGCGTTTGGAGTCGAGAGATCCTAGAGTTCCCCATAGAGGGTGCTCGAGGGAGAGGAGTAGAGGTCAATATGAGAAGAACATGGAGGAGAGAATGAGGAGACGCTCGCTAGAGATGGCATGAACTCCGGCGATCGGAGAATAGTAGAACCTCTTTAGAGGCTACTAAGAATGACAGGGACAGCTACAAAAGACTAGCAAACCACCGGAGTGGAGCTTCACCGGAGGTGGAAACTAAAAAGAGGGAAGATGAAGACAGCGAGTGGATCCTCATGTACCCGAAGAAGATTAGGAAAGCGGAGAAGAAACAAAACTTGAGCAATTCGGAGTTCGGGAAATGAATGCGAGGCCAACGGTGCCATAAGTGTGCGCAAAGGGGCCACACCATCTATGAATGCACGAACGAATGGATTTGCTACCCCTGTAAGAGTTTCAGGCACATTTCGAAGGATTGCACACAACACAAAGCACCGGTGAGGTCCCTAACCAAATCTAAGTATTTACTCTGAGAGCCCAACCCAATCCGATAATAGCAAAACACACGAGTGTAGCAGGTGGACGGAGAATCATTAATGCTGTGATAATCCCGTATGGCAGAATTTGAACAGCGCTTCAAGATGTGCGCAATGATCAAGACGCGCCCAGGAAACCCATCAGTTGAAGAAATAGAGAAGCTATTGGAAGCTAACACCACGGTCATCCCAAACTGGAATTTGAAAGTACAACATCTATCTTAAGATGATTTCTTCGTGCACTGTCAAAATGAGGAGAGGGTTAAAGAGGTGGCAGCTCTTAAAGGGTTGGAAGGTCAGGATAGCTACATCACCTTCGTCCGATGGTTGCACAACATAGAAGCGCTTAAAGTGGTAAGCTTACCTTCGATTTGGATTAGGGTCCTTAATTTTTCGTTCCATTGTTGAGTGCGCTCAGGCTTCCAGAATCTGGTGAGGGGTTTTGGGTTATCATTGACATCGATAAGAACACTATGGTTCAAAATCGTAGAGAGTGCACGTATTCGAATAGGAGTAGAAGAGCTGGCATCAAACCCCTCCATGATACGGGTGGAGTTTGAAGATGAGGTATATGAAGTGAAGGTGATAACAGAAAGAAAAAGAAAGTCTCGTTCAGGGGATTCATGGCACGCGAGGTTGAAGATGAAACAGAGGGTTCAGAGCGTTCAGATGGGGAAGAAGCGCAGGGGTCGTTGGATCTAGGGAAATTGAATCAAGGGCGTTCATTAACAGGAATCAGATTGGCAAGTTCTAGCCGTTGGATGAAAAAAAATATGATCTAGACCGTACGATGAAAAAATTGAGAGTTAAAGAGGAATTAATGAAGGTGGGGCCCAGGCTAAAGGCACGTGGCAAATAATAGTTGGAGCGAAGAAAGAGGACGGACGACAGTAGTCGAAGACCCTTTGGCGTATTAGATCGCAACACAGTGAAACGTCACAGTCAGGGTACATTTTTGGACACTGGAAGGGGTATCTTGAAGTGACACGTGGGAGAGGGGCTCGAGGAGGTTGCGATAATTGGCAAGAGAGGAAAAGATATGATGTCTCTATCGACAACGAATTTTGAGGAAAAGATCAGGGTAGCTGTGTTGGAAATCGCGAGGCTTAACCATAGGCTTTGGTTGGGCTGAATGGAGGAAGAAATGGATGGGATTGCTAATATTATCTCATAGACTGACCAAAATATAGTGGATTTGAGCCTCAACTACAACAGGGAAAGCAATAATATTTAGGTTAGCGAGGGGAAAAATCTATTTCATGTGAAGATGATTTGTTGTAAGAGGGAGAGGAGCGAATTGAGGCTGGAGACAGTAAAATATATGGAGAGAGGTGGAGGAGCAAGGAGAATATAATAAGGAGGAGGAGGTGCTAATGGCTCGGATTCAAACATGGAGGAGAGGGAACTAAAAGTGCGAGAATTAGCAGACTACCAAAGGAAGAGCAAGAGACAAATGGACAAATGGGGTTGACAGGATCCAAGGGAGGAGGATCTTATCAAAGCGGTGGTGAAGTCCCAAGGAACCAACGTCTGGCTGTGAAGGTATGTCAAGTGATAATTTGTCTATTACAAGCTTAATGTCTGATAATACTCTTATTTACTACGCAAGTCTCTTCGGTCTAGCCATGTGTTCCAATAGAGTAGAACAAGTAGAGATGGTTAATATTCTTAGATGAGAGGCCAATAGACTATGTCTATAGCCTTACGAGTGCTTCGGTTGAAGGCTAATAGATTGATGTGTTATATTGTGTTTCTAATGTTATACATCTTTTGGAATGATAGGGGGATGCATCAGAGTTCTAAGTGGAGACTTTTTAGCGATACCTTAGTTAAGAATAAACCGTCCATATGAGCCCTTCAAGAGACGAGGATTGAGAGGCCTAGTAAGGAGAATTTTCAAGGAATTAGATGTCTTAGGAATTTCAAATGGCGATTCAAAGTGGCCATTCGGCGGCGGGGGGGGGGGGGGGGGGGGGGGGACTTTAACGTAACTAGATATCAGTTTGAACATAGAGGTAGAGGCCGAACCAACAGGATACAAACAACTTTAATATGACCATTAATGAGCTGGAGCTTATAGAGATGCAGCCTATGAATAGGAAGTACACCTGGATAAATATGTAGGCTAATCCGACCATAGCAAAACTTGATAGGATTTTAGTGCCGAATGATTGGGAGGATTTTTCCCGTTAACAGTCGTTAAATCTGTGGTTAGGTTTACGTCGGACCATGTCCCGTTAGCCCTGAACGGTCGGTCATGTAATGGAATATACCATCGGCCATTCTGATTTGAGAAGGCCTAGACCCAACAAAATAATATTCGAAAGATTATCGAACAGTCTTGGAAGAGTCCAACGGAGATTGGAGGAGCAGTGGATATTTGGACCATGAAAATTAAGTGGCTGCGGAAAAAGCTTAAGATCTGGGCAAAGGAAGAATTTGGACTAATGAGAAGAAGGAAGGAACTGTAGGAGAGAAAATTAAAAACCTGGAATTAAAAGAGGAGGAGAGAGACCTCTTGGATGAAGAGTATGAAGAACTGGCAAAGAACAGACATGATATCCACCGTATTGGAAAGTTTGAGGAGCTCCACTGGAGGCAGCGATCAAGGATATAATGGCTCAATGAGGGAGATGATAATACCAAGTTTTTCCATAAGGTGACCAATGGGAGAAGAAGACATAATGTAATGCCCCGAATTTCAAACACATGCAATTCGTAGCACACCCATAAATCTTTTGCTTACATTGAGTACATAAACATAATATAATACAGAAAAAAAAGTGAGAATCTTACTATAAATCCAAAACTCTTGGATTGATAAAATTACGGGCTCAGGATATCACACTCTAAGTCAATGCCTCAGGCACTCTTACCTGTACAACACAATCTGTGGGTTCGTCAGCTTGTGAAGCCGATGGTAAGAATCATAACAGCTTTAACTAACTCTAAAAATAACATAACAACATACATAACATAATAGAAATAAATCTGGAATCAATGTAATAAATGTAAATGGAAATTAGTCAAATATACAATGTCATATGAGTGAGTGTAGATCTAATTTACTAAAACATCAAACATATGCTTATTATAAAAATATGCACAAATCCAAATATGCTATTTTAATGCACGTTTGTTTGGAACGATATGCCCCCCACACAACATATTTTTCGAATGCAAGCTACTAGCGTTTATTCTCGTTACAGGGTTCAATCCATCGTAATGCAATACCTACTCATGTATTCTACACTGTTTCTAACATTTATCTAGTGACTAGTAAGGTTGCAGTTGTTCAGTCCAATTTCATCCTTGCAGTCGTTAATGGTCATGCTGGGACTGGTCTTTCTCCACTCCTGAGCATCCATAATGGTACCTAGCCCCGGTGGTCTCTCTCCACTCCCCGGTCTTACATATTCCACCCTGCCCGAATCCTAGCGGTCTCTCTCCACTCCCCGGTACTACCGGGACCCTGTGGTCTCTCTCCGCTTCCGGACCTCACTATAAGTTATCACGAATATAAGACGACCCTACAGGCATTTCTTGCACCGCCAGAGATGCGAAGTTAAACTCTCGCTTCTCATTCGTATCCGATAACACAGAACATCAATGAACACTTATGAGTCCATCCTCTAAGTTTCGACAGGAGTCTACGGCCTATACATCCGCACCCCCGTACTTAACTCTAGATCCAAGAAATTAACAGTCGAGACAACGCCGCATGTGTCCCCTTGACAGGTGAATACAACTCCCAATATTTATGTAAATTCCAATACTTGTCAGGAAATTGATTCTTAGTCTCATATGAAACCTCAATGAGTCTACTACAAAGTTGTAGTTAAGAACCTCTAGATTTAACCCCAATTAAGCTGTCTAAAATCATTGGTAAGACAGTAGGTTCAAAATCCAGAAACTGCATCTCTTGCTACTTTTAAAAATCACAGAAAATCCCATACTTCTTGGAAACTGGATTTCTTAGACTCAAAAGAAAAATTAATGAGTATACTTCAAATTCTCAGTTTGTTGTTCCCTAAAAAATACTTCAATTAAGGGGTTAAAATTATCAAACACCAGAAGGTGTTTAAATTTCCAGAATCTCGGAAAACCGTCAACCAGTTATAAGTTCGAATTTATTAAAAATAATAAATGATATCCAAAATTCATGAAAATTTGTGAACATATAATAGACATACACAAAATTCACATATAAAAAAGTCAGCTTACAATTCCATATATTTGGAGAGATACGATTTTTGGAAATAAGTATGATATTCTGCCAGAATTATGAAATAAATTTTGTTTCATTTCTAAACCAGTGATGTATTCAGATTTTATTAAAATACCAAACGACGTCCAAAAATAATGAAATTTTGAGGAGATGTTTTACACACATACATGATACACAGATAAAAATTTCAGCCCTACATTCCATCTAGTTAGAGAGGAATGATTTTTTGAAGTGAGATCAAATTTCAGGATAGAAACTTTAATATCGTTTCTAGTTTAATCATATCGTAATCTCACAAATTAATTAACAGCAATTAACACCCATAACCGAACAATATCCATACACAATCTAAGCATGAATACTCAATTTATATAAATTATCTCGCTTGCATACATCCCATAATATAAATAGAATTGGTTAAGTTGTTACCCACTTACACCCATAATCGAATAATATCCATACACAATCTAAGCATGAATACTCAATTTATATAAATTATCTCGCATGCATACATCCCATAATATAAATAGAATTGGTTAAGTTGTTACCCACTTATTCGTTTATGAATTCGATTGTTTCTACTCTCGATTTGATAAAGATAGCAACCACATGAACGACGACAAGCAAACAACCACAACAACAGCAAGCATAATGACGATGGCGGCACTACGGGCAGCCAGTGGAGTTGTGTGTGTGTGTGTGTGTGTGTGTGTGTGTGTGTGTGTGTGTGTGTGTGTGTATTAGAAAAGGAGGTTAAGTTGTTGGAGTTCGGGAGAGCTTCGGGATGGAGACAATGAGGAACCTTGGGTTTTCAAGGTGGAGCTCGGGTGATCAAGTGAGGGTGGGAGCTCGGGGTTTCGATGGTGGTGGAGGAGTGGTCGGCAGGGTGTTGATGGGGTGAGCTGAGGGTAACGGTGGAGAGCGGTGTAGTGGCAGCACAGGGGGTGAGCGATGAGGGTGTGGAGCTTGGTCGTTGGGTTGCTGGCAGTCAGAGATGAAGACAGAGTGGCGGGAGGCAGTGGCGAGGAGGAGATAGCGATGGTGGTTGTGGCAAAGGAGGTCGGGATGGAGCTTCAGGTGGTCGGGGGTGAGGGGATGAGGACGAGGGAGACAGAGGTAGTTGCGAATGAGGATGAAGTTGAGCTCGGGAAATGGAGAAGAAGGAGAAGGAGTTGGGGTGTGTTGGGTTTCGAGAATGAAAAGAAGAAGCAGAAGAAGAGGTGATGGGGTGTATGTATGCATGTATGTGAATATATATAGGAGTGATATAGATGTGGTGTACATATATATAAATATATAGGGATATAAGTAAGGTGAGGTGGTGAGATAATGTATGTATGCATATATATAGGGAGGTGGTAGTAAGGGTGTTGAATGAGATGAATTTTGGCTTAGTGTCTAGTAGGAGTAGGAGTAGGAGCTAGGCTGCATGTGTGTGTGTGTGTGTGTAGTTAGGAGTAGGATTAGTAGGGGAGGTGGACATAGCAGTAGGGGAGGTGAGTTGATGCAGGCCGTAAAATATAGTTGGGGAAATGAGGGTTGACTATTGGATTAAACTAGGATTAGGGGTATGATTATGATTAATCTGTGTTAAAGTTTGAATTAAACTCAAACTGACAAATCTGAAAATTTTGGAATGGATCAGAAAATATTTGAGTTGGGTTCAAAATAGGAGATCAAAATGAATTG
The DNA here is from genome assembly GCA_017893485.1 of Hemerocallis citrina. Classification (NCBI taxonomy): domain Eukaryota; kingdom Viridiplantae; phylum Streptophyta; class Magnoliopsida; order Asparagales; family Asphodelaceae; genus Hemerocallis; species Hemerocallis citrina. The sequence continues at coordinate 40,018,838 of CM030364.1, forward strand.
AAAGAACGAAAATAATTTATAAGAGATCGAAATACAAAAACGTAAAATATTTATATTGATAATGTACAAAACACATGTGAGGCAAAATTGTCATAACTCAATTTTGCGGGGTGTTACACTCTTTCCACCCCCCCCCCCCCCCACCAGAAAAGTTTTGTCCTTAGAATTTACTAGGGTACAAGTTTGTAACCTGAACATTCTACCTTAAACAAAAAGTTCGGGATAATCCTTCATTCTATCCTCAGACTCCCAAGTGGCCTCCTCCACTTGGTGATTCCTCCATAAAACTTTGACCCTCTGAATTATTTTAGTCCTCAAAACTTTATCTTTCCTATCTACAATCTGTACTGGTGTTTCTTTGTAAGTCAAATTTACTTGAAGGCCCTCTGGTGTTTCTGGCAGTAGGTGTGTAGAGTCTAGGATATATTTCTTCAACATTGATACATGAAAGACATCGTGAATCTGTGCAAGTTCCTCGGGTAATTGCAATTGGTAAGCGGTCTTCCTTATTTTTCTCAGAATCTGATATGGCCCGATATACTTCGGTGCCAATTTTCCTCCTTTCCCAAAACGGATTACTCCTTTAGTTGGTGAAACCTTCAGAAATACAAAGTCTCCAACTTTGAATTCTAGGTATCTCTTTCTATTGTCCACATAACTTTTCTTCCAACTCTGGGCTATTTCCATTCTCTGACGTATCAAGTCAATCATTTTACTCGTCTGTTGGACTATCTCTGGTCTGTAAATTTTTCGCTCGTCCACTTCATACCAACATACTGGCGTTCTGCATCTTCTACCGTACAAGGCCTCGTATGGTGCCATCTCGATACTTGCTTGATAACTGTTGTTGTAAGAACACTCTACTAGAGGTAGATATTTTTCCCACGATCCCCCGAAGTCCAATATATACATCCGAAGCATGTGTTCTAAAGTTCTGTTTACTCTTTCCGTCAGACTGTCGATTTGGAGATGGAAGGTTGGGCTGAAATCAATCCTGGTACCCAACGCTGTTTGTAGACCCTTCTAGAATTTAGAAGTGAATCTTGCATCATGGTCCGATATGATAGTTACGGGTACTTAGTGTAGTCTGATGATCTCCTCAATATACAACTCTGCCAATCTTTCCATCGACCATGCAATCTTCATCGGTTGAAAATGTGCAGACTTGGTCAATCTGTCAATTATCACCCATATGGTGTCATTCCCTCTTGAACTCCTTGGCAATCCTGTGATAAAATCCATGTTGATATTTTTCTATTTCCATTCTGGAATAGGCAGTGGTTGCAGCAATCCATTGGGCTTCTAGTTTTCGCTTTGACTCTTTGACATGTGAGACATTTAGCTACAAAGTATGCTATATCTCTCTTGATGCCCAACCACCAGAAATGTTGTTTGATGTCTTTATACATTTTGGTACTCCTTGGGTGTATCGACAGTAAACTGGTGTGTGCTTCTTGTAAAATACTTTCCTTCAGGTTTGTCCCTTCAGGTACACACAAACTCTCTCCTAACCAGAGTACTCCGTCCTTCACATAGAATTCTGATAGCTTGCTTGCAAGAACTTGCGTCTTCATCTTTTGTTTTTCTGGGTCCAACTTCTGATATTCGATGATCTGATCTCTCAAAGTAGGTTGAAGTCTCAATTGCGCAAATATTCCTCCCAGATTCTGCATTATTACCTCGATTTCTGCTCGATCCAACTCTTCAACCAGTTCTTTCTGTGTAGTGATTAAACTGGACAAGCTACTCTTCCGACTAAAGGCGTCTGCTACCACATTCACCTTCCCAGGGTGGTACTTGATTTTGGGGTGAATGTCTTCAAGTACCTCTAACCACCGTCTTTGTCTTAGATTCAACTCCTTCTGCCGGTAAATGTACTTCAAGCTCTTGTGATCGGTGTATATGCTGACTTTCTCTCCATACACATAATCCCTCCATAGGTTCAGAGCAAGAATTACTGCGGCTAATTCTAGATCATGATTTGGATAATTTTTGCCATGTCGTTGTAGTTGTCTAGACCCATAAGCTATCACCCTTCCTTCTTGCATTAGGACACAATCCAAACCCCTGAGTGAGGCGTCACTGTAAATATCGTAGTCCTTGCCTGCTTGTGGTAGTACCGGTACTGGTGCTGTTGTCAGTTTCTCCTTCAACTCCTGGAAACTTTCCTCACATTTGCTAGTCCAAATGAAACTCACATTCTTCTTAGTCAATCCGGTTAATGGTACTGCTATCTGTGCATACCCTTGGATAAGCCATCGATAGTATCCCGTCAATCCCAGGAAACTCCTGATTTCCTTCATAGTCGTGGGTCAGGACCATTCTTTCACTGCCTCAATCTTTTATGGATCCGTCGCCACTCCCTCTTTAGACAGAACGTGACCCAAGAATGCCACCTCCTTCTTCCAGAACTCACATTTGGATAGTTTAGCGTACAACTCATGTTCTTGTGGCTTTCCCAACACTTCTGCCAAGTGATTAGCATGTTCCTCTTCTATCTTGGAGTATACCAGAATGTCGTCTATAAACACCACTACGAATGCATCAATAAACGGTCTCAGCGCCCAATTCATCATATCCATGAATATGGTTAGTCCATTCGTCACTCCAAAGGGCATCACCAAGAATTCATAGTGCCTATACCTTGTTCTGAAAGCAGTCTTTGGAATATCATCTTCTTTCACCTGAACTTGATGGTAACCTGAGCGTAAGTCAATCTTCGAAAACACGGCCGCACCTTGTAGTCGATCAAATAAATCATCGATTCTTGGTATCGGGTACTTGTTCTGGACTGTTACCTTGTTAGTTCTCTGTAGTCGATGCACATTCTCATCGATCCATCTTTCTTCTTCACTAAAAGCACTGGTGCTCCCCATGGTGAGGCACTGTGTCTGATGAATCCTTTCTATAACAATTCTTCAATTTGTTTCTTGATCTTATCTTGTTCCACTGGTGCCATTCTATACGGTGCCTTGGATACTTGCGCACTTTCGGGTTGTATGACAATACAGAATTCGACATCCCGATGAGGCGGTAACCCTGGTAAATCGTCTAGGAATACTTGCATAAAGTCTCTAACCACTGGAATTTTCTTGACTTCTTTTGGCGTCTTTCTTTCAGTTAGGACTGCCATTATTCCTTTGAATTTCTTCTTCCCTTGGAATGCAACTTCAGGTCCTCATGTGCTTTCACTATCACCTTCCTGTCCTTGCATTCAATGGTTGCATTGTAAACTACCATCCAGTCTATCCCAATAATAACTTCCACTCTAAGCACATGCAATTCAATAAGGTCTATCCCCAAAAGTCTTCCTTCAATCTCGATATCACACCCGACGTAATACCGATCAGTAGTCAGAGTACTTACTGAGGGTGTAGCCACAACTAATACCCTATCTGGAAATATCTTAGGTTCGACTTCTAACTTGATTGCAAATTTGGGCGACACAAAGGTATGAGACGATCCAATATCAAATAAAACCTTGGCTTTAATTCCATTGATCAAAAGATGTCTCGTTACATGAAAAGATTGTATCGTTTAAATCCAACAGTACATCTTTATTATTACAAAGCTTAATTGAATATTAAGAATAACATTCATCTTCCTCAAGTTAATCCGTACCAGTGATGACATTCTCTGTGTCCTCCGCATCCTCCTCCATGAGTGCAAAGACACATCCCTGGTGGTATGGTTTCTTCCCCTGATTGGCAGGCCTCTGGCTCTGCCCTCCCTGCTGGAGTTGTGGGCAATTGGGCTTGAAATGACCTTCTCTGCCACAGTTGAAACAAGTTACTCCCTTGTTCCTTTTTGGGCATTCTGATCTGTAATGACTGCTTTCTCGACACAGTCAGCTTGACCTTCTGTACTGGGGGTTGTCCCCTGAAGTTATTCAACGCTGTGGGTCTTTTTCCATTGTTCCAATTGTTCCTCTTGTTTTTCACCAACTAGTACTATTTTTTGTTTGATTTGGTGGCAGTAGACCTCCGAACCAACTTGTCAAACCTCCTAGTTCCGATGGGTATCATGCGAGACCTCAGCCCTGGCCTCAAACCCATCTCAAACTTCCTAGCCTTCTTGACTTCATCTACTACCAGTTCGGGCGCATACCTTGCGAGTTGAGTGAACTTAGTCTCATACTCTCTAACCATCATGCCTCCTTGTTGTAGGTTTAGGAATTCCATTGCTTTCTTCTTTTAAATGTCCAAGGGGAAGTAATGATCTCTGAACTCTTCCAAGAATGCCTACCAAGTTATTGGTGCAACTCCCCGAGTCCTTTTCACTGACTGCCACCATTCCCCTGCATCCTTCTCTAGTTGGATAGTAGCCAACTTTACTTTGCTGGCCTCCGGAGTTTCCAGTACTTTGAATACTGTCTCTATTTGCCTAATCCAGTCATCGGCAGCAGTAGGATAAGCCTTGCCTTTCGAATACCGGCGGCTTCACCCGCTTGAAAGATTCAATTTGTTGGACTAGGTCTTGAGTTAGCATTGTCGACCTTGCAGTGGGTCCGGCTCTGGCGTTTTAAGTCACACTTGACCTCATGAATGCATTCAAGGTATGATAAACCCTGGCATGCTTCGTCTCTAGGTTTAGTTCATTTCCATTAGTCTCGTCGTTTCCTTCATCAGCACGATTATTCCTAGCTCTACCTCCTGCCATCCTATCGGAAGAGGAAGGGAAAGAAAATTTTTAGTTCACGTACAATACAAGGTATCATAAATGCTCAGTTAAAAAACGATCATAGCATTCATGACCCCAAACTAAAATGAACGCATCTAGTGTCATCCTAGCCCATTTCTCATACTATGTTTAGTACTAGAAATTGAAGTCAGCTCTGATACCACTATATAACGCCCTAAATTTCATACACATGCAATTCGTAGCACACCCAGAAATCTTTTGCTTGAATTGAGTACATATACATAATATAATACAGGAAAAAATACGGGAATCTTACTATAAATCCAAAACTCTTGGATTGATAAGATGACGGGCTCAGGATATCACACTCTAAGCCAATGCCTCAGGTACTCTTACATGCACAACACAATCTGTGGGTTCGTCAGCTTGTGAGACCGATGGTAAGAATCACAACTTTAACTAACTCAAAAAATAACATAACAACATACATAGCAAAATAGAAATAAAACTGGAATCGATGTAATAAATGTAAATAGAAATTAGTCAATTATACAATGTCATATGAGTTAGTGTAGATCTAATTTACTAAAATATCAAACATATGCTTATTATTAAAATATGCACAAATCCAAATATGCTCTTTTAATATACGCTTGTTTGGAACAATATGCCACCTATATAACATATTTTCCAAAAGCAATCAACTAGCGTTTCTTCTCGTTAAAGGGTTCAATCCATCGTTATGCAATACCTAATAATGTATTCTGCATTGTTTCTGACATTTATCTAGTGACTAGTAAGGTTACAGTTGTTCGGTCCAATTCCGTCCCTGCAGTCGATAGTGGTCATGGTGGGACCCTGTGGTCTTTCTCCACTCCTGAGCATCCATAATGGTGCCCGGCTCGGTAGTCTCTCTCCACTCCTCGGTACTACCGGGACCCTGTGGTCTCTCTCCGCTTTCGGACCTCACTATAAGTTATCACGAATATAAGACGACCCTGCAGGCATTTCCTGCACCGCCCAGAGACGCGGAGTTAAACTCTCGCTTCTCATTCATATCCGATAACACTGAACATCAACGAACACTTATGAGTCCATCCTCTAAGTTTCGGCAGGTGTCTACGGCCTATACATCCGCACCCCCATTCTTAACTTTAGATCCAAGAAATTAACATTTGAGACAACGCCGCATGTGTCCCCTTGACAGGTAAATACAACTCCCAATATTTATGTAAATTCCAATACTTGTCAAGAAATTGATTTCTTAGTCCCATATGAAATCTTAATGAGTCTACTACAACATTGTAGTTAAGAACCTCTAGGTTTAACCCCTATTCAACTGTCTAAAATCATTGGTAAGACAGTAGGTTCAAAATCCAGAAACTGCAGCTCTTGCTACTTTTAAAAATCACAGAAAATCCCACACTTCTTGGAAACTAGATTTCTTAGACTCAAAAGAAAGATTAACGAGTATACTTCAAATTCTCAGTTTGTTGTTCTCTAAAAAATACTTCAATTAAGGGGTTAAAATTATCAAACACCAGAAGGTGTTTAAATTTCCAGAATCCAGGAAAACCGTCAACTAGTTATAAGTTCGAATTTATTAAAAATAATAAATGATATCCAAAATTCATGAAAATTTGTGAACATATAATAGACATAAACCAAATTCACATATAAAAAGTTCAGCTTACAATTCCATATAATTGGAGAGATACAATTTTTGGAAATAAGTATGATATTCAGCCAAAATTATGAAATAAATTCTGTTTCATTTCTAAACCAGTAATGTATTCAGATTTTATTAAAACCCCAAACGAAATTCAAAAATAATGAATTTTTGAGGAGATGTTGTACACACATACATGATATACATATAAAACTTTCAGCCCTAGATTCCATCTAGTTAGAGAGGAATGATTTTCTGAAGTGAAATCAAATTTCAGGACATAAACTATGATAGCGTTTCTAGTTTAATCATATCACAATCTTACAAATTAATTAACAGAAATTAACACCCATAATCGAACAACATCCATACACAATCTAAGCATGAACTTAATTTATATAAATTATTTAGCATGCATACATCCTATAATATAAATAGAATTGGTTAAAGTTGTTACCCACTTATTCGTTTTTGAATTCGATTGTTTCTACGCTCGATTTGATGAAGATAGGAACCACGCGAACGATGACAAGCAAACAACTGTAATATCCCAAAATAATTTTTATTATATATATTATATTTAAAAAAAAAAAACAAGTTAAGACTTGATTGTATTGGTGCATGATTATTGAATTAAATAACCATGCATATTTGTACTCAAAGGTTAGGGTTAGGGTATTGTGACCTAGGGTTAGAGCTAACCCTCATCATGATTAGAAACTTTGGATCAAATCTTGATGAGATCCAATCGGTGATTTTGTGCCATGCGAAGTTTCCTTATGAAGACTCATGAAGCTTCTAGGGCCTGTGTGTTGGCAACATCTCATCCCTCCACCTCCGCTCACTCCCACACGACTGCATCCTAGCCCTCCATCTCCATCTCCCATTTTCGGCCACAACCCTAGCTCCCTCACTTCTATAAAACCCCCATTTCACTCACTCTCTCATTCTTTCATCTTATTTTCTTGTCATGTGTCCACACAAAAAAGGGAGAAAAAGAGAGGAGGAGAAAAGCAAAAAAAAATAGAGATCTTTTAGTAGTGGTAGAAGAGTAGTAGTGAAGTGTAGGGTGCATTTAGAGGAGCAAAAGCTTGAAGAAGGAGGAGCAAGGAAAAGCTTGCAAGGAGTTTCTTACAACACAAAGTGGGTGATACTCTAAACTTTAAAAAGATTAGTATTTTCTTTGTATGTGATGTTTGCATGTAAAAGTAGTTAAGAAAAACTTGATTGCCATATGTGAATATGGATATGCTAAGAAAAGAAAAAGTTGTATGGTAGAGCAACTCCTTTTCAAGAATTTTTTTAAGAAACATGTTCTTGGTGTGTAGATTGGGAATTTCTAACTCATAAACGGTTTGAAATTTTGAACTCAAATTTTAAGGAATTGTTTTTCTATGTATCTAGAGCTCACATAATTTTTTTTCATAATATTTGGAAGTCATTTAATAACCTAAACACCAGCTCAAATTTTGGACAGCAACCAACATCAGAATTGCTGTTTTGGGAAATTCTGTCGTGACTTCCAAAAATCATAACTAAATATTGGTTGGGTATTTTTAGCTAAAATTTTCCATGGATGTTCTTGTATATATCTAAAATCATAATCCCAAAATTTGCATTTTTTTGAAGTTGGTTGATGCCTCAAACAAATTGCTAAGTTCCAACTGGTCTGAGAAGACCGAGCTAAAGATTTTTGTTTGGGAACTGAAGTTCTTATATGCATAACTGCTTGTGTATCTATGATATTGCTATGAAATTTTGCAAGTAGCTTTTGGTATGAGTCTATTTGATGATTCCAAAATTTTACAATTTTCAGATAGTATTTGATAAGGTTTAAAAAATAAATTGTAAGTAGAAGTAAAAACCTTGGCTGAAAAGCAGTGGAAAATTTGTGCTGTATTTGAAGAGCCATAACTCTCTTCATAGTAGGAGTTTAAGTGCAGTTTTTTTTTTTGAGGGGAAAGGTGGAATAAGGCCACCCTGTTTCATTAAAAAGAGTTTAACGAAACAAACCCAGAGTACTGGGCTCAAGTACAACCTACTAACAGAAAATAAAACATACATGAAGCAACATGACGCGTACGAACAATAACTCCCTCCAACAACCCTGGAGGATGGGCCGACAAACCATCTGGACCAGCTAAATGTAAGTACGTCAGTTAGCTTCGTATAGTGCCTCCACGGCACATGCACACCCACCTAAAATACGTCTGGCAGGGTTTTCACCCGTTGATCACTGCCTTCACCTCGTTGGGGGGACCCCATCTTTGGGCCCAAGCCACGCAGATCGAAAACTGACCCCACGACACCTAAGCTGCGATCGCACCCACCCACCATCTCCATCACTCATCCTACAAACGTGTCGGTCGCTCCCACAGTCACTACCAGAGAGAAAGCCGTGAAAAGGATACCTTTACCTCTCACACGATTGTGCTTTCTCAGGCGATTTCTCACCAAACAACTATCTCGCTCACCCCATCAAACACCACGCTTCAGGAAAGAGCCGTGGAGAGGATACCTCAACCTCTGTCACGCACAAGCTCTCTCCAGCGATTTTTCACCACACAGACTTATCTCGACTCAAACTCCCAAATGGAGGGAAGAAGCGACGCTGTCTCTAGCCAGTAGCCTAAGCTGGAGGAAGCTCAATAGTCTGACAGTAGGCACTGTAAAGATTGCACCGGCGACATTGTAGTACACTCCAGACCAGCCATACTCCAACCCCACACCCCCTCACCCCCAACACAAACCCAATACCGGCTTGGCCCCACGGGCCCCGAACCAAAACACTTACCTCACACACTTGAATTGAGACAAGTGAGCGCACATCACGGAGGGACCCCGTCTTTGGGCCCAAGCTCCATAAACGTGCAGGACAGCCTAATTCCCGACAGCTTCACACGCACTACCAACCCTCGCAGCTCGCCATGATTGGCCCCGAGAGTGTGGACATGGTGGTAAGTGCGCAGAACATCCGAGCAAATCTAACAAATGGAGGGACCACATCGACTCCAACCCCACAATCGCACAATACTACATGCTTCACACCCTCAACCACAACAAAAGCAAGCATAGCCCCATGCCGAATCACCGTCAAAACCTGCTCTAATAGCTAGATCCCAAGTGTGTAACGAACATCTAGATCCCAAGTGTGTAAAGAACATCTCAAATGTCTAATAGTTAGATCCCAATGCCTACACATCAATTAATGGCTCCAAAACAAACCAAATCAAATATTATTTTCTCATTATCTTCATCAGCTTCACACAGTGCACATGTTTTCCACCAAAGAATTGCCAAGCCCCTCTACAGCTACAATATGCACTGCTTTAAGGATATATTTCACCAATAATATCGTTGATGATAAAAATCCTTGTCCAGCAAAATTGCAAGATGAAAGATAGCAAAGTTTTACTGAAGGGATGAGAAATCTTAGCCCCAGCAGCAATCGCAGAGCTCAGCGTGCTCGCCGGACCGGAGCTTCCACCCCTTCCGCCGCAGCACCTCCGATCTCACCTCTTTGCAGCGTGAGTTGAAGCAGATCTTGGCCGCCGCCGCCGACGTGAGAGGGCCGGACACTAGTCACCATCGACGCGTTGGAGAGTTGCCGCCCAGGAAGTCGCGACGGGGGGCAAAGGAGAGGGGGTGCGCTGTGGAGGAGAGGGAAGGGGACGACGGGATTGGGGGGGTGGCAGTGCTTGTCGTGGAGGTCTTCGTGAGGGGAGGAGAGGGCCGGGAGGGGGCGTCGTGAATGGAGGAGAGGGCCAGGAGGGGATGACGGGTGGGGCAGCGGCGTGGAGGGTGGCCGCCGCCGCCCCTAGGGTTTTTAAGAATTAGGGTTTTTAGTTTAAGTGCAGTTTTGGGACACAATGTAGTGGTGTGTGTCTAGTTATAGATTCGTAAATTTCATGAGCTTTGTATAGGGGGTTGATTTTATATGGAATTTAGATTAGACTGTGTTCGATACTTGGTGCTGACTGCATAGTCTGTACACTTATGATTTTCTGGAAAAATGTGTCTGGAATTTGCCAAAGTGATGAACTAGGGACTTATAGTAGAGACTCTAAGATTTCCAAAAAGCACAAGAACTTGCAATTCCAAGTTGTGTAGTAATTGATATGATTTTTCAAAGTGCTGGACAGATCCAGCCACCCTTAGAAGTCGTCAATTTGCACATGTGTGGCTTGCTCTCAACTCTCCAGTGATTGAATTGAGAGTTAGGGGTATTCCTGTACCACAATACTTGGTTATTTTGTGTCTTAGGCTGATTAAGACACGAGTAAAGTCTTGAACGACATTTGAGTCATCGACCTTGTCTAAGTTAGTTGCCTACACTTATCAACCATTAGGCCAACTTGGGGACTTCCGTCCTAATGATTGAAAGTGACTAACTCGGGCGCTGACAAAATCATAGGAGATGATCATGGGCTGAGTTGAGGACGAGACTCAATGGGGGAAGTGGCGAGCAAGTGATCGCATCGCCAGAGCCGCAAGTTGATAGACGGGAATGAGGGTTTCTAGTAGGGAAACCGTTTGAGGCTAGGCATAAATTAGACTAGGAATCTGTTGGTGACCATACTCTTGAGGTAGACTTAATGTTAGTTAGTTTTGCCGTCACCTATAACTGTATTAGTTTCTAGCGAACTAGTAATCGGGTGATGTACTCTCCTATCATTAGAGATACGTGTTGCTGTGCATATCTTGCACTTTTGATTCCTGAAGTACCGTGGTAAGAACGGGATGGGATTTCCTGGAGAATATGAGGATTAGACCTTCGAGGCCATCAAGTTCTATGCTGGTGGACACGAACTGATCATATGGACTGCGGTCCTATGAATCTTCGGTGCCATAGGTATGCTGCGGTGTATCTTCAAGTTCGTCACGGCTTTTGAGTGGGGTCTGGGCGTCGGGCACTAGTGGCAAATTGAGACACCACTAAGTGACTGCAGAAACGGATGGGGACCGATTAATCTGCAACCTCATCAACCACGATCTATCTATCAGGAATAAGACGAGTACAAGAGTAGGTTGCATGGCAAGGGTTCAAAACCCTGAACTTGGAGTCAACGAATTGACTTAGAAAGTATGTAGTATGGAATGCATACATTTCCAAAGTCTCACTTGCATCAGATTAAGTACATTTTGACATGTGCATTAGAGTACTAGGGCATGTCATACACGGACACCTTGGATCCGACTCCACTTTTCCTTCTTTTAGTCACTCTTTCTATTTTTGCTTTCAACCTTGATTGTCTAGTTTAGAGATCGCTGCTTTTATCAGCCTCGCGTCAGTAGAATTACTGAAGTGCCCACTCTTTTAGGTACTAGATTGCCGACCCAGGGAGCCCAGGAAGCCCAAGACAGATGGTGTGCCCAAGTGACAATATCGAGTGTTCATCCTTTACATTTTTTGTTATTTTTTTTTGCATAACTCTGATTTGTAAATTATGAGACAGTGTAAGATTGTAACACTCGAACTTGTACATCATGAAATAAAATTATTTAAATTTTTTATGCATTTTCCTGTATCGTGACTATTTGAAGGAAAGATCCTGGTTTGTGTCACGAATCACCAGTGTGGGGATTCAGGGTGCTATAACAACCACAACGACAACAAGCACGATGACAATGGTGGCACTACGGGTAGCAAGTGGAGTTGTATATATATATATATATATATATATATATATATATATATATATATATATGAAAATGCTCCATTAAAAACACAAATATTGTGAAAACACGTGAAAACTACCTAGTTCGTTGTTGGAAACAATAGCCTAGGTTATAATGCATTTTAACCTAGGCCCAACGGACTAGGTGGTTTTCCACGTTTTCAGCGCTACAGTACGTTTTCAATGGAGCATTTTTCCACGTTTTCATCGCTACAGTACATTTTCAATGAAGCATTCCTTATATATATATATATATATATATATATATATATATATATATACACACACACAGTAGAAAAGGAGTTGAAGTTGTTGGATATCGGGAAAGCTCGGGAGAGCTTCGGGATGGAGACAGTGAAGAAGCTTGGGTTTTCAAGGTGGAGCTTAGGAGATCAAGTAAGGAGGGGAGCTCGGGGTTTTCATGGTGGTGGAGTGGTCGGCAGGGTGTTGATGGGGGGGGGGAGCTGAGGGTGACGATGGTGAGCGGTGTAGTGACAGCACAGGGTGTGGAGCTTGGTCGTCAGGTTGCTGGCAGTCGGAGATGAATATAGGGTGGTAGGAGGCAGTGGCGAGGAGGAGATGGTGATGGTGGTTGTGGCGAAGGAGGTTGGGATGGAGCTTCGAGTGGTCAGGGGTGAGGGGATGAGGACGAGGGAGACAAAGGTAGTTGCGAATGAGGGTGAAGTTGAGCTCGGGAAATGGAGAAGAAGAAGGAGTTGGGGTGTGTTGGGTTTCGGGAATGAAAAGATGAAGAAGAAGAAGAGGTGATGGAGTGTATGTATGCATGTATGTGAATATATATATATATATATATATATATGAGTGATAGAGATGTGGTATATATATATATATATATATATATATATATATATATACACTAGATTTGCTCGTGGCCACGTGCCTGCGGCACGTCTTCAGAACGATACAGCATATGAAAAGGCTTGTAAACAGTAAATCAACAATTATATAGCTGAAGTTTGAATAGTATGACAATAATTAGTTGTAAATAAAAGTCCATGTTTCCATTAGTATATGGTGAAAAATATATATAAATTTCCATATATATATATATATATATATATATATATATATATATATATATAGAGAGAGAGAGAGAGAGAGAGAGAGAGAGAGAGAGAGAGAGAGAGAGAGAGAGAGAGAGAGAGAATTAAATAAATAAATGAGTTATTTTGGAGGGGAAGAATTTGAATTTGAGTTTTGGGGGGAAACTTTTGGGGGAAAATGTATTTTGTGAGGTTAGATCTGGGCCTTTAATTTTTGGGGGATTGAAGCTGCTACTGCTGGCCATCGATGTGCCGGGAGGAGGCAGGGCAAGGCCTGGCGTCGGCTGAAGGGTCAGGCTGAGCGGCTGGCGTCGCTCGGGAGGAGGGAGACTGGGATGAGGGTACATGGGAGAGAGGGAGAGAGCAGGGCAGAGGGGATCGGGATGAGTAATAAGAGCGGCTAGGGTTTAGGTATAGTATTAGGGTTAGGTTGTAAACAGTAGGGTATTAATAGGAGATGGTTAGGGTTAATGGATATTGGGTTTTAACCCAATAAGAAGAGAGTGATAATAGGGTTTAGGGCTTCAATGGGTTGTAGGGTTCATTAGAAGATCCAATAAAAGGATATAGGACATGGAATTATACAATAATCAAATAGGCCGTGAACAACAATTAATTAGAGTACAAATTCAATCGGAGACAATAAATTTGGACAGAAAAATTAAATTAAATTGAATCAGGAAAATATTCAAGGCCACAAAATAGAGTCAAAGTTAAAATAGATAGATTGATTATGGAGAACGAAGAACAAATACATGGTTCATAAGAAATGGAAGAGTACAAAATGAATAAATACTCAGAAAACAAAAATACATTCAAAATACAAGAAAATGGAAAGCAGGGGTTACAGTTGTATTGCCATCATTCTAGTGTTCCTTATTGGTCGTCTTATCGTTTCCCCATTGATATTAGTGTCCCTATTGTTTTCCTATTAGTATTGTAATATGGCCAGCCGTTATTGCATAATGATTGAATAAAGAATTGTTAATCAAGCCGAAGTTAAGGGTTGACTAGAGTAGTTGATGATATAGTGACTAGAGTAATTGATGATATACTAGTTTTTTAATTCTCAAGGAAGGGTATTTAGAACATTTTACATTAACTTTTATGGTTTTTAAAGAAAGTTGACCATAATTAATAGTTTATAGGATTTTTGGCGTTGATCAGTAGATGAGAGAATTTTCTGCTTTAATATCATAGTTCAGAGGTATTTTTTATAATTTACCCTTTTCTTAATATATAAAAAAACAGTAATGCTTCATCCACTACCAATTTCACTACCATTTTGTTCACTATCTGAGGTGACATAGTTCTATTGGAGAGCCTACTCTATATTCCTCTACCTATTGGAGCGTGTCACCTAAGATAATGAAGAAAAATACAGTGAAATTGATAGTGGAGGTAGCATTACTCATAAAAAAAAATAAAAAAAAATAAAAAAAAATTCTACCACGCATTACTAGAAATTTTCATGTTCCCTGAAAATTCTGCATGCATATTATTCAAAAAGTCAAGTAAAGCCATCACTGTATTGAAATTGACAATGAACGGACCAATCAAAATTTTAGAAAATTTTGACCGTACACACTAACTTTATAAAAATATTTAGCATTTTGACCCACTTCCGAAAATAATTAACGATTTGACTCAGTTTTGGAGACGTCAGCATAAACCGTTATTGGAAATAACGGCATAGATTATTTACGTGCTGTTATTTCCAATAATGGCATCTATTTTACATTTTCTTATCATGCCGTTATTTGGAATAACCGCATCAGTATATTTCTCTTACAAGTATGAATCATCTAACTTTAAAAAATTCTAAGTGTGAAAAAAATTTATAAATAATGTCGTTATCCCGAATAACGGCATTCAAATGACTGATACCGTTATTGGAGATAACGACATCAGTTATATATAAATGAACTCTTGCCATTGTTTGGAAACAAAGAGAATGAATAATAAGTTATTTTTTAAAAAAATTAACTTATTCGTCAGGGAGGATAATTAATAAGTTACTTTTTTATAAAAAAAATTTATAACTGATGCCGTTATTCCAAATAACGACATCAGTATTGAGAATGCCGTTACTTGAAATAACGGCATCTGTTATAAGGTTTTTACACTTATAATTTTTTCTCTAAATGAGGACTATAAGCTGTCCAATAACAAAATAATCTATGCCGTTACTCCAAATAACGGCATGACAGTTTTTTTAAATATAGATGCCGTTATTGGAAATAACAACACGTAAACAACCTATACCGTTATTTTCAATAACGGTTTATGCTGACGTGTCCAAATTTGAGTCGGATCGCTAATTATTTTTGGAAGTGGGTCAGACTGCAAAATATTTTTAAAAAGTAGGTCAGTACGGCAAAATTTTCAAAATTTTGCCCGCACCGCCAGCAATAGCAGAGCAGGTGCTTTCAAGGCCCAGAGCAAGCAAGGAAGAGTGCAAGCATGCCTGATTTTGGACTTGTGGGTGGATGTGGGGAAAAAGCAACTGTCACTTTTCCTAAAATATTTTTTTTTGTTAATTAGGGGAAAAAGCAACTGTCACTTTTCCTAAAAGAATATTTTTTATTGATTACCCTTTTCCCTTCATAGTTGTGACTTTAGAGTGGGAAACAGAGAAATCTATTGAAATGTACATATTTTTATGTCTAAGATGGTTTTTTCTTTTTAAAGATAAATTCAATTAAAATAGGAAAAGAAAATGTACTCCCCTCCGCTTCAAAATATAAGTCATCCTAATTTTTTTTTCTTTCAAAATATAAGTCACATGTTTTTATGTCTAAGATGCGTTTTCTTTTTAAAGATGGAATCAATTAAAATAGAAAAGGAAAATGTACTCCATCCGTTTTAAAATATAAGTGATTTTAATTTATTTTTTCTTCAAAATATAAGTCACTTTAGATTTTCAATATAGATGTATTGTCATTCTTAAATGTCCATTAATTAATTTTCTATGAGATTTTTAATTTTACCGTTATTTTTTTATTTTCTCATACTCCATATTTGTATAGAGAAGGACAAATAGGATATTTTATAATTGATTACTTATTTATGTACTTCAAAAATCAAGAATGTCTGTTACCTTTTTTTTCCAATCATAGTTTTCTTTAATAATTGTGTACAAATATAAAATGACTTATATTTTGAAACAAAGAGAGTATAATAAAGGGAGAGACGTCATTCCTATCTGCAATTCATAATTGTGAATAGTTTTAATTTAAAGACTCGAAATTGATCGTATAATTGTCAACATTTTGTAAAGACCTGAAACTGATAAGATACAAACAGGCACTAATCTTCAATGTACATAATTGTTAACAGTTTCCAAGAACAATATTAGGTTGCGTTTGGCCCAGCTTAAAATTAGCTTCTCTTCTCCTTTAACAGGAAAAACAGGGCCAAACGCAATATTTGAAAAGCTCTGCAGAAGAAGAAGTAGCTTAATTTTAGTGAATAAAAGGAGCTTTGATAGAAGTCCTCCAGAACAACTTCTGCCTTCTCCTTCAGGCTTCTCCTTCAAAACCTCATAACACAAATTTTTCCCCCTTCCCCTTCCTTGCCGAACAGCCGCTGCCGAACGCCGTGTCACCGTCTCCCTCTCCTTTCTTTGCCGCCCTCCATTCTACCGCCACCGCTTCCCCTCGCCGCGCCGCCGCTTCCATATCCTTTCTTCGCCGTCAAACCTCGCCGCCCCACTGCCTCCCTCTCATTTCTTCGCCATCGAACGCCGTCGCACCGCCGCCTCTCCTTTCTTCGCCGTTGATAGCCTTTTTTTGGGCTTTAAATATCTTTATTAGTAATATAAAGATATTTTTGTAATTAATAACTTATATTTTACTCTTAAATAAAATCAAAAGCTTAAATTGACTATAAAAGTAGCTTACAATTAATACCATATGCCAAACAACTTTTAGTTTAAAAGTGGCTTTGAAGTTAAAAAAAAATAGACATTCCAAACAACTTCAACTTTTAATTTCAATGCTCTACTTTCTGGCTTCTCCTTCTGAAATAGCTTTAAAGCCCAAAAAAGCTAGGTCAAATGCAACCTTAGTGTGATACATAGATGGAAATTCTTCACCCTTCATATATTTCAGGGACGAGAATTCCAGAAAATTTAATAGAGCTCATGTCATCTTCACTCATGAGTTGTAATAATAAATTTTCGACGAAGATTGGGACCATGGTCCATATTGCTTTTGACTCATCTCTAATCTCTATGTTTAATATTATAATGTCTCGAATATTATAATGGGAGAGTTGAAGTTTTTTCATTTGTAGATAAACTGTAATTAATAGACAAATAGTTTTCTAATCTCAACCACTCATTTTTTAAGAGCATCCATAGTCGTGAGAGCTAAAATATGCATATATGGATAATTGAAAATAGCATTCTGTTGTTTCAATGTTGTGGATAAAAGGCAAAATATAGCAAAGTTGTAGAAAAAATGAATGGATGTTTCGTTCGTAGAATTTATTTTATTTTTTAAATTTTTTTTAATATTATATTAAATTTTAAATATTATTTTAATATAGACAAAACATGATGTTTCGTTGGACAAAAAAAATTTAAATCTTATTTTGGTCGGACTAAACATCATGTTTCATCCGACAGATTTGCATTTTGCGAAAAAGAACTGATGTTTCGTTCGGGTTTTAAGCGTTCTTTTCATTATTGTTTGGTTAAAATGTTGGAGGAAATGACAATTTTACCCCTTTCCTTGTTTCTATATAATTGGATAAGATCACATATACTTCATACTCGAGAGCTAACATTCTCCTTCATCTCTCATCTCACTCTCTTTTTTAATTTTCTCTCTGATTCCTAACTACTCTGATAAAATTCATATCGTAAAAAAAAAAATTATTGCTCAATCCCTGTATATTACCCAATGTCTTCAATAAAAAAATTTATCAGTCAGATGAAATCAAAGCGATAACAACCAATGTCAATCGAGGGCAACACAAGCAACCAAAAAGAAGCGGAGATTCCGAATGTCGACTACAGCAAACAGTTAAATTGGAAACGGGTAGTAAATGATTGCAATCATATGTATAAACATATTACTGTCCATCCTGATGGTGGATTTTGTATTTTTAGGGAAAATTGGAGGGAGCCAATCAAAATGTACAAAAAACACTGCAGTCGTGTCCCTAATTATTAAGCAGTTAGTCAAGCAGGTGGGTTGGAACCATTTTATGAATACTGATATGGAGAAGTCGTCTATGCCGCTTTTCGAGACATTGATAGAGAGATGGTGAGACACGACCCACACTTTCTACCTACCGTGCTGTAACGCCCCGAATTTCAAATAAGGACAAACTCGGGATTTCACAGGATCTTTACTTCACTTCGTACAATTTTACAAGGAATTTAAAACTTTTTATTCACAATACATCAGAGTTCAATTACAACTTGGTTTTACACAGCGGAAGAATGAAATTTACAATAAAAACATTTACAACATCTTTAAAATAAAACAGCACCAGCATATCCACTTTATAGCTCCATGAATGGTCCTTTACCTGCATGTTAATCTGTGGGCACGTCAGTTACTTAGAACTGACGAAATGTTATACACGGCTATCCTCTCTATGCCGGGAATAGTATAACGATCTCATACTTTAACAAATCAACAAAAAGATTGAATGAACAAGTAAAGTGTCAAAGGTGATTATTCTAAACATAAGTGTATGTCATGCCTTAATGCCTAATGCACACAATTCTACACTAGGATGACACTAATGCACACTTGTTCAGATTCTATGCATCCCATACTACATAGGTCTGAGGGCAAGTGCCTACGTACTCCACATTGAAGGGTTCGATCCCTCGCCATGAGATTACCCAGTAATAAAACAAGTTTTAGAGTTATTCCACAGATACGGATCTCAGCCTCCCTGGCTAGCCTCCCTGGCTATAATAACAGATCCCAGCCTCCCTGGCTATTATATCGTGAGAATAATCCCGTAAATGCCCCTCTAGCCCCGGTATATACATATTCTTTGGAGTATGGTAAACATCCGTCGACTACCCTAAGTCCCGGATAAAATACAATCCATCTCCTATGGGGCAACCACAGTCCACCAACTGGGTCTATAGCCACGGAGATCCACCGCCGACTATATAGAAGCACCCATTTACGTTTGCACAAGTCTATTACATCTTCACCTAAGTGCCTAATTATTTTCTAGTTCAAGACATGAATATGTTATCACCCTAGAATCAGTTTTACCTCATACCGGATTTGTTCACAAAAATACGAGATCGCCCAACGGCATTATCTCGAAATCATATCAATTCTTTCTTTCAAAATTACCGGTAACCGAAGTCTTACTAATTCTTAATCATAATCTTTCATGTACAAGAAACATGGGTACACATACCCTTTTGTAATCATGTCATAAACTTATATAATTTCATCTTTCAATTCACTTTACAAAAACAATCAAATCTTGTCTTAACACTTATCCACAAAGTAATCATTTCATAGTCTTGCCACTATTCATGATCTAGTTATTCATAATAAATAATAATTCATTCACAATTTCAAATTCATACGATGTCTCATTTTAACACGATTCAATGTCTCATCTTTAGCACTAAACATGATTTACTCATTCACAACAAAATCTTTCATGATCTCAAAAGTCACATAACTCAACCATATTGCATTTCTAGAAATAAAGAGATTTCAATTCACCCTAAATCATTATTTTGTAAATTAAAAGTCATGCTCTTTACTAATACTTTTGTAGTCATTTATTTTTCTTCCTATCTCAAATCCTCGTTAAAACTTATCAATTACACAAAAACAATCTTTAAAAAATAATTTCTTCATTTATGTTTTATGAATACTAAAATTTTTCCAAAATGAAACACTTTTGAAAGTTTTTACCCAACTGACCCACTCTCGAAACTATTTACCAAATTGACCTACTCACTATCAAAAATTACAGATCTAGTTCCCACGGAAGTTTTTACCAAACTGACCCACTTTCGAAACTATTTACCAAATTGACCTACTTATTATCTGCTCTTAAGTTTATATAAAAAGGAAAAAAAATGTTTGGGCTTCGTAAGAATCGAACCCAGGTCTGCTGGCCACTCACAACAGAGCCCAAAGTCCAATAGGCTAGCCACTAAGTCTATTGAGGACTTGTGTCATGAATTGGTTAGAAATTACTTTATACCAATAGTACCGATTTCAGATTTTTATTGAGTAAAGCAAAATAGAAGTTAACTATCAAGATTCGAACTCAGGACCTCTTATAAAATAGTATTCACTGGCTAACCAATAAGTCCAATTATAATTTCTGTCTAAGAGTTGTATTTGTATGTTTTTGTTCATACTTTCCTGAAATTGTTTCTTTTTAACAAAACTTGTTTACCCAATAATCCAATCCTTTAGGATATTGAAATAAACTTCTCTTTGAACTAAAAGGAAATCTTAACTAATAGTCAACAAATCCAAACTTATTTTTTTAGCATATATCTCATTTAAAAAAAAAAATTTATTTCCTTTCTTTACAAAATTTACATTTCTTTTCAAACTCGAAAATTTAAAATCATGCTTTTCTAAAAAAAAAAACTAGTTTATGCCGAACATCCTACAAATAAAAAATTGGGTAAAGAATCAAACATATCTTTTAATCGATTATGGATGTCTCAAAGGAATTCCTTTCATACAAAAGAAAATTGTATTTTTTTGACATACGTCAACATACTTTATAAAAAAAATTATTTTCTTCTCTTTTCTTTTTCATCACGTCTCTAAGCATATGACAAAATATAATATTCTCATTGTAATAATAATAAGAGCTTACAAGGAATTTTATCTGTAAAGTAATACAACTGGGATCACTTACTTTTGAATAGACAAAGACAATAAAACAAAATATGATCCTTCAAGGTATCATCAGGTACTCATTATGATAATAAAATTATCCCATTTTGTTACATATAGTTGATGCTATCCGTGTAAATATACAAAGACAATAAAACAAAATAAGCATGATGATAAAATTATCCCATTTTGTTACATATAGTTGATGCTATCCGTGTAAATATACAAAGACAATAAAACAAAATAAACATGATGATAAAATTCGGGCTGTAGTCATTATAATAATATTTTCAATAAATTCTGTACTTTGTTTCTTAATTAATAATAACACTTCTACAAATTGAAGTACATTAAAAAAAAACATGAATTTTATCTTCTAATTATCACATCAAATTTATACTACTCATTAATCATAATAGCATGCTAATGTATGACAAATAATCAATCAATTCTTTTTCTCATTAACCCCTAACATGACTTAATTTATTAATCATACATGAATTACTTATCATTCTCATCTCATACCATAGCATAGATCATATAAGAAATTCCATACTACTCATTATTCATTACTTAGCATACATTATTCTAAAATTAGAAAGTATAGGATCACCCACCTTATGTTTGAAGGTTGAAAACTACAAGTGAATGGCTCCTTCTTGCTCCTAGCAACTCCTAGTCCTCTTCTCCTCCTAGCAAATGCTCCAAGCGAGAGAACCTCCAAGCACAATATCTTTCTTACTCTCTTTCTTTTTCTTCCTTTCTTTCTTTTTCTTACACTTATTTCTTTCTCTCTTGCTTCTCTTTTCTTTCTCTTATTTTTCTCTCTTTCTTCTATTTTCTATTGCTTGATTTGCTTTTTGGTGTCAAGAATGAGAAGAGAAATGGTGGCTATTTATAGGATTTTGCTAGGGACTATATTGCAAAATCTCCCACCTAATAACTTCTCATTTTAATTCTTACAACTCTCCACTTTCCTAACTCCTAAAACCCCCATCTCTTCATCTCCCCACTCTCCACTAACTTAATCTCTCCATTATTCTACCACCTAGCCCACAAAATGGTCCAAATACATTTGTGTGTGCATGCACACATGCACAAACAAATATGAATACATTTCTATAACTCAAAAATGTGTACTAATATTGTAACTTGTCATGTATTGGTACATGTTCAACCTAATTTAAGTTATAATTAGTGGGCTTGAATCATGGGCCTTCATTTAACTAATTTAATTTATTTAATTATCTAGTGGGCTTGCTACATGGGCTCATTTTATTCAACTAATTTAATTATCCTAGTGGGCTCTCTTTTTAATTAGTCTATTGGGCTAGAATTTAACTTTAAGTCCATGGATCAAAAGAAAGGCTAAATAAAACTAATGCATGCTAAAAATAGTAAAATGAGAGTAGCAAAATGAGAATAAAAATTTGCACGTGCACCATACGTGCAAAAATTGAAAAATGCATTTTAATCAAAACAAGGGGAAAATAAATTTTCGTTTTATAAAATAGATTTAAATACATAAGAATAAATAATTTAAACCTATAGAGAATATTATACATGGTGGTGGAAACACGTGCATCAAAAACACGTAAAAAGCACGTAAATCCCAAGGATTGAAATATTATATTTTAGTTGACTGAAATCAATACGGAAAATGTATAAATAGTACGAATCCAAAATATGTAATGAAATACATTACAAAATATACGTGCGTAACACCCAGGGGCAAAATTGTAATTTCAATTTTGCGGGGTGTTACACGTGCGGTGAGTTAAGATTCGCTCCGTTGGATTGGGTAATACCAATGGGAATTTCAATCGATATCGGCCCCTTGCTCCCGTATAACGACGAGCCGTACACATTTGAAATAGTCCAGACTCATTTTTTCCGGAGATTACTATAGATGATCGGAAGTCTCACAGTATCTGATGTCCGTTCCTCAAATGCTATTTTAACAATAGTATGATTGAAGCAGCTAAAAATTGATAATGTGTTAGCGATAAGCATTGCATGAGCTTTTTTTATGTTCTTTATCGAAGTGTTTCTTTATCGTAATGGTTCATCGGTAGTGAGATGTGGCTGACTAGCTACATTTGAAGATCTGAAATTAGTAGGGTAATACAATTGGGGTTATCCAGCATTGGCACTGCTGTATTTGTCTCTAGACACATGTAGCAGACTAGCAGTGAAGTCATTTAATGGGTCTTGGCAATTACTCAAGGTATCTTTAAATTCGGCCTTTATTAATATAATTCAACCGTTTAGTATTTTAATATCCAGCGGTAACTAATAAGACTGTTTTATCTAGTATTGGGCTTACGAATACACAAGTTGATGTGTACCAATAAGTGATAGAAACACCCCTATCGAGACTCATATGGAGAATGCTGACAAATGGCCGAAAATCTTACGCTGGAATTGCGAAGTTTTGGTTACGGGTCAATCAGATCAGATTAGGGACAATATTACGATGGCTCATGACCAATTGGAGATGCGGACATCATCCTCTATTATATGGAAGCCATATAATAGCTCATCATATAAGGGCGTATATGAAATTGAAGTTGCTAATTTTATTTCTCTTCATCGACATACATTTACGTATTGTGACCAGGTAATTAATATGATTTCCATATTAATTAAATTATGAGTTCTTGCTAACGTTAACATATGTTACAGAGTGTCTGGTATCTTGGTGATCGTTGCTATCGCCAACTAAATGGAATTGTTGTTATCCTAAAAGACCCACATCCTGTCATGCGTCCAATGTCATCGGATGTCTACGATCTATTGAATTGTCACTTTTCATCACTTCTGTATAACAGAGCACCTACGATCAATATTGGGCAAATGTATCTGTGACAGTGAAAAAATGGCCTGAGGCCCATCCAAGGCCCAATACAATTCCTACTCAGAAAAGCAAGAATACCGACCTGGTTCGGCTCCGGACCCCTTCAGGGTCGGTGCCGAACCTCGTGTTTGCCCCCACAGTGCCGGCTTCCTCGTACTGACGAGCCTCAGTATCCCCCGGAGTCCGATCCGGAGCAGTCCCTCATGCCGTCCCCCCTCTCTGGCGGGGCAGAGGGATGACCTGGCGCAGCCTAGGCCCTCCGATTCCCCCAGATGCACAGAGGACTCACGATGGGCCACGTCAGCTCCAAATACCGCCAAGGGTTTTGCCACGTCAGCCCTATACCACTCCTGGTATCACCGCAACCGCCCTAAACCCCCTGGGCCTTCTGCCACGTCAGGCCCATGGGCTTTCGGATCCAAACCCGGCCCCCAAGCGGAACCAAACCCGGTTGGGATTCTCTATAAATACTAGACCCTCATCCACCTTTTGAAGGTAATCAATCTTTTGCCACTTAAATATACCTAGTTATTGCTACTCTCTCACAGAGACTGACTAGAGCGTCGGAGGGTCCGCCACCGGGACAAACCCCGGTGTTTCAGGACCGTCTGCAGGTACACAAGACCTCGGATCCGACCCTTCCGATCCGAGCCCAACCTTCAACGCCTTTCCGAGCTCATCGTAGGCCCCAGAAGGTCAACCGAAGGTCGGCAGACGAGCGGCAATCTCCTTCAATACAAATTGAGTTCGAACTCACACCTGGTGCTTCCACACGTGCCTCAGAAATAAACAGCATCAGGTTGGCGCCGTCTGTGGGAACAGCTGCTCCAGAAGCCGATCCGACCCAGACCCTCAAAGGCCATCGACAGCCGAATCCTCATGGCAACCAAAGGCAAGGGGGCTGCTCCCTCCGTCAACCAACGGGACTCGCCCCCACCCACCATTAAAGCCAGGCCACGCCCGTCGAAACACAAGGCTCCCTCTCGGGAGTCCCAAGGGAGCGTCGGCCGGCCAGCCCAGCCCGACCTCCGGGGCATAATCCTCAACCGCAAGATTACCCGCAGCAGGAGAAGGGCCGCTTCCAACCCGGCCCCGAACCGCTCGAGGCCACCGTCCGAGGTACGCAGACCCGCGCTCAGCCGAGTCGGAAGACAACCCTCGGACCAACCAAACCGGGCCGAAGGAGCCCCCGTCACTCACAAGGAATTCCGAGACTTCCGAAGAGAAATGCTGGGGGCCCTCCGACGGGCCCCCAGGGAAGAAACCCTCCATTCCCGAACAGGGTCGGACGCCGAAGCCAGCGCGTCCCGCCCTTCAACGATCCAACCAGAAGACGACGACGTACTCCTAAGGCGCCTACAAGAAATGGAGGACCGCCTCGATCACGTAGGGGACGGCGGCCGAAGAGCGCCTCAGGGGTACAGGCCTGTCCGTCCTCCCTTCTCCGCCCCAATCCTCCAAGCAGAAATACCCCGGAATTTCCGACCCCCTCAATTCGAGACCTACGATGGCGAAGGGGATCCTGCTGATCACGTGGAAGGTTTCAAGACCCTCATGATGATTCACAGCGCCTCGGATCCCCTGCTCTGCAGAGCCTTCCCGGCCACCCTTCGGGGTCCTGCTCGCGAGTGGTTCTCGAAACTCGCCCCCGGCTCCATTTACTCCTTCGACCAACTCGAGGGAAATTTTCTAGCCCATTTTGTCACTAGCCGGAAGGCCGAAAGGACCAGCGCCTCATTACTCAGGCTCAAACAGGAAGAGGGGGAATCACTCAGGGTGTTCGTCCGGAGATTTACCGCGGAGGCAAGGTCGGTCTCCTCCCTCGACCGAGGCGTCGCTTCAGCGGCATTCCGACACAACGTCCGCCCCGGATAGCTGAAGGCCTCTCTGGCCAAGAGACCCCCCGTCGACTTTCCCGACCTCCTTAATAGGGTCGAGAAATACATAAGGGCAGAAGAGGCCCTAAATCCCGAAGACGCCAAGGATCCCACCGGGAAAGGGAAGCGGAAGACCGAGGAAGTCGAACCACCAAAGAAAGCTCCAAGGGACCCGGGGGCCATGAAGAAGGTCCCGCCAGTCCCCCGCTTCGAGAAGTACACCCCCCTGACGCATAACGTATCCGCCATCCTCTTGGAAATCGAAGACAAGGGCATTGTCCGACTACCCCCCCGATCTAATAACAATAAGAATCGAGACCAGCACTTTTACTGCCGCTTCCACAGAGATCACGGGCACGAGACCGACCAATGCCGAGCCCTGAAAGACGAAATTGAAGGGCTCATTTCCAGAGGGTACCTCCGAAAATTTACCCGAGAAGGCCCACGGGATCGGCGAGCCGCTAGGAACCGGAGCCAATCGGCTCCGAATCCTCCTCCGAACCAGACCCAGAGTCGGAACCCCGATTCCGAGGGGGCCGTAGATATCCCTTTTATCTTGCACTGCGTCCACGGAGGGCCGATGGGAGGTGAATCAAAAACTTCCAGAAAAGCCTCCATCCGAGAGGTGAACGCTGTCAGAGACGACCCCTCACCCAAACTACAATCAAGGCCGGTCTCCTTTTCAGGGGAAGACCTTGAAGGAGTCCGCCTGCCCCACTGCGATGCCCTCGTCATCAACCTTCACATGGCTAATTATGAGGTCCGCAGGATCCTCGTCGACAACGGTAGCTCGGTGAATATTCTCTTCCTCGATGCCTTCGAAAATCTCAGGTTACCCCGAGGCAAACTCAAGCCAGCCGGGTACACCCTGCACGGGTTCTCAGGCGTCCCTGTCGTGATAGAAGGAATTGTTACCCTCGACGTTACCGCCGGATCGACTCCTGTCAAGAGGACCGAATCCATGGACTTCATGGTGGTCAACATCAAGACGGCCTACGACGCCATACTTGGCCGGCCTGGACTATGCTCCCTACAAGCAGTGCCTTCGGCTTACCATCTGAAGCTCAAGTTCCCCACCCCTCAAGGAGTCGGCATCGTCCGAGGCAGCCAAGAAGCGGCGCGGTCGTGCCACATGACCACCGTCGGGGGAGGTGTGTTCCCCCTCGACGCCGAACGAGCATAGGTTATGACCCGGCTAAATGTAAATCGGCTTTTGTATAAACCCTCACTTGTAAAAAGCTGCCTTAGCGGCCCTCCCTACCTTATGCTAAAAGATATCCCTTTTTGTCCGAACCCAAATGTCTCGATAATCTCAATACGAGTCCGGACCAAAAGTCCTTCCTAAAGCCCCTCTTCGATCCCTTACGGAACGATGGAGCCAGACCTTGCCTCCGACATTGCGTACTACACTACTGACCGGAGCGGGGAAGGAAAAGGATTCTCCTTTCATACCCCTTTTTATTTTTCGTTCCAAAGAGGAAAAATCAAACAAAAGAAAAACAAAGACCGATACAAGACCGCTCCACTCATCTCAAATCAGGAAGATCAGGGCCCCTCAGGCCCAACGAGGAACGGAGAGTATTTCGGTCAAGCAACTAGGGGCCCCTCCCCTCGTTATGGTGCTCCTTAGCCTCAGCCACATTCGACCCTCCAACCACAGAGCTCAGGGCGTCATCCGGTCGCGCCCACTGCAACAGCAGCAGCGCAAAGGGGACCCCCCCCCGCCTGTCGACCCGCGAGGGAAGAGAACGAAGCACCCGACATCGCCTTGTAACAAGGCACCCCCGTCCCCTTCTCCATAAAGGTGTCGCGAGGTAACCCCCCGGGAGAGGACCTCGGCACCAAAGTACTAAGCCCGGCCTGTCCAAGGTCCGCGCCGCCAAGCTCCCGGTCCCACACCGCTCTTCTCAACCGGCGCGCCTCCACGCTTTAGACGGCGGACTTATTCCGACAAAAGTTACAAGCCTCATCAGTGTTCCGAGCCCCCCCCTCCAGCAACCAACCAACTCAAACGCACATTCTCAAGAAGATTCAGAAATGTCCAGACTCAAAAACAACCGACCGGTCAAAAACTTTTCTTACCACTGTAAATCCAAGTGTTTCTTACAAAAAATTGCGGTGGCCAGTCCGCGGGAGGCAAACACAATCGAGGGAGAGGGAAAGAAAGACAAAAATTACACAACTCCTTGACCCACCTCCGCGCCGACGGACGGATCCACGGGAGCGTCGGCCGAGGGGTCGACGGCGGACCCTGCTTCACCCAGAGTCTTCGACGTCCCCTCGATCTCCATATCATACTCAAAATTGGACAGATCGAGGGCCGGGAAGAAGTGCCTCACGTGACTGAGGGCCCTCTCATAGCTCTTGTCCTGGGCCGCGATCACCATCTGCTGGCCCTTGCACAACACCTCCTCCGCCTCCTTGGTAAACTTCGTCTTCAGGGAGGCCACCTTCTTCTCCCACTCCACATCCTTGGCCTTGAGCTGGAGCTCCAGCTGCTGCTCTCTCTTATGCGAACCCTCGAGTTCGATTCGCATCTCCTTCACCTCCAGCTCGCTCTTTTCCGCCCGAGCTCGCTCTTGGGCCAGGGACGCCTCGTACAGGTTCTTGATGTTGGCCCCTTGTATGCAAGCCTACAACCAACGGCAGACAAAGATCAGGCCTCGGCACAAAAATCAACAAGGAGATACAGAGTCGACGGGCTTACCTGCACAGTGGCCCGCGCCAGGCGGGCGAACGCCATCTTTACGGGCTCGCCCTCCATCACCTTGCGATCGCGAGGGGTCGCCAGTTTCTCCACCACCTCAACGGCCTGGGCCTCCTCTGTCAGACGGTCCCCCATCAGAACCGACCAGTCAGGAGCCCACCGCTGCCGCATTAGCTCCACCACCGGATCCTCTTCCTCGGCCTCAACCCAGGGACCTTTCCCCTTGCCGAGAACAGGGGCCCCCGCTGCGCCCTGACCCTTCGAAGAAGCCGCGCCCTTGCTCATCTCGGAGCGACCCCTCTTGGTCCTCGGCTCGAGTTGGACTTCCGAGATAACAAGGGGCAGCTCCCTCGGCCTCTTCGCCGCCTCCGCCTTCTTCTTCTTCTCGGCATTTTCCTTCTTCATGGCGAGCCGCCTTGCTTGGATCGATGCCTCATCCATATCTGCAGAAAATAACCATTAAGAACAATGAGCGAGAATGTACGAAAGGATCGAGGGAAAAGAAACAACTACATACGGAGAACGGCGGGGCTCAGTCCAACGCTCGCCAGGCGAACCTCCGTCACCTTAGTCCAATTAATACTAGGGGACAAACGAAGACACTCTACAAGCCCCCACTCCTCGACCGTCAGATCTCCCTGCCCCGGCACAGGATAACTCGGCTTGGAGTAATTCCATCGAGTCGGGATGTCCCAGGGCTCTTCACTCCGAATTACCAGATACTTTTTCCTCCAGTCCTTAAAAGAATCAAGACGGCTATGAACAACCTTCCGCCTACTCCGGGGGGAGATATAGTAAACCCCCTCGGCTGCCGGGCAAAGCGCCAGCAACGCGCGGAACACGTTCAAATGCAAGGGCACCCGTTGTTCCTCGCACGTCAGTACAAAGCTGATTATCTGCTCCCAAGAGTTCGGCCCGTACTGCATCGGCGCCAGGGAGGCCCAGTTCAACACTTCCCGAACAAACGGATGGATCGGCAACCTCAGTCCAGAAATAAACGCGTCCACAGGGAAGGCACAGTACCAAGCAGACAAGGGATCGGTTGGGCGAAGAGTAGAGCTCGGCAGCATCAACTCGTAACCAGGCCCTATGTGGTACGCCAATTGCAAGACTTCCAAGTCCCCGCCATCCAAGGCGGTCGGAATCGCGTCCATCAACACTCTCGTCGGGCTCGGCGAATAGGCCTGCACGCCAAAGAGCTCCTGATCGGACAGGTCGTCCGGATACTGACGGAAATGCTTCGGCTGCGCGGGCGAACCAGTCCCCTTGCTCGAGCCACTAGTTCCCCACTCTACCTTCCTCGGAGCCTTCTTCCTCTTCTCGGACCGCTCCGACGAAGGAGTGAATAAGGGCCCCCGACCAGTCGGCATGGAGTTCGGACCTACCCCCGGAACCATGGATCTCCTTACAATGCCGCCCTCGCCTCTCTCTCCCTCGGCAGCCGACTCCAAAACACGGACGTCGTCCAAACCATCAGTCGCTTCCTCCGACCCACTACTCTCCACCACGAGGGGACGACGAGAGCGCGACAACCTCGCACCATGGGCCGCCTCCTCAACCACCGGTTCCTCCCACGAAACCGTGTCAGAAGACCCGTCAGCATGCACTGGCTCCTCCTCGAGTACGGGCTCCTCCCAGGACGTCGAGTCAGAGATAGGCTCCACCCCCCCAGACGTCGACGCTGACGAGCCAGACTGAGCCCTATCCATCTATGCCTAGACTAAATAGGCTCGCTAACTCACCTAGGGTTACTTCGGAAGGGCAAGTCCGGTACAGCAAGACGCGAAGATGAGCGCGGAAGTATTGAAAAATTTTATTTTGAAAGAGAAAGGAGTGGACAAATAGGGGAGAGGGGGGACTATTTATGGGAGATAGAAGCGACTCCTCGATTCCCGCGAGTACTGTTCACCTATCCGACATGCAACTGCCGCCTAAGAATTCGCGCCACATCCTCAAAACGTGCGACGCTGACATCATCCATTGACAGGCTGGCAGCCAGTCACGGAGGCCAGCGCAGAAGAAGTATTCGGAGGAGGGAACATTTTTATTTTTAAGATTTAAGGCGCCGTCCTCAGACAGACGCCCCGGGCTCCGAGACTGGGCCGGTTCCCCTTTCACCCGCGAGCAGCTCGGGGCTTACAGCGTCATCGGCCGAAGACCCGAACTGTTCCCGGGTGAGACCGAAACCGCCTCAACCTGGAGCCCTATTGGGATACAGAATAGTCAGCCTCCTATCGGAGAACTACTCATCTACCCAGGGCCCAAAGCTTCGAGACGCCCCCCTCGGCAAGCACCTCGGTCAAAAGCAGATCAACACCCGAAGGCCGAAAGAAGTGCTCCATTCCGAGCCAGTTGATGCAACTGCAAAGGCCCAGCCTACTCCAGCAACCGAACCTTCGCAGTTGCAAACAACCGGCCCGGAACGCCCTTCATCCCTCTCGGAAGGATAGAACCTCCGCTATTGCAGACGGCTCACCCTTCGACGTTCGGTCGCTATCCCTCTCGCCCGGACCCCCCCTGGATCTGACCGCCACCTCAGGGCCATCAGATCCAAGAGAAGATCGGGCGACAAAGAAACTACCTCTCCGACAAGACCAGGGGCAAGAATTTTCAAAAAAACAGGCGTCCGCCGAAGCAGACACCTTTATGGGCCAAACAGACCACCTTTGCCTGGATTTGAACCACAACGAGAAAAGGGGGGGGGGGTACTTATAAGCCCCCCCAGGGGCCGGCCATTATGATGTGGGGAAAACCAAACGACGGAAGACCATGCGCCATACCGTTACTTAGCGGCGCCATTAACGCACCTGGGAAATGGGAATCTTGCACAGGTCCCCAGGCGCCCCCAAAATGCTCCGCGAAAAAACGGACCACACTACTCAGAACAACCCCAAGGCACAACGGTTCGCCCCATAAACGGCCTGTAACTCCCCCTCACCAACTCGAGGTCCGGTCTGGCACCGGGATACTCTTCTCAGGAAGAAGCAACGACTCGCCTTCGCCCTCACCGACCCGTCATCCCTCGCCAGCTCGAGGTCGGGTCTGGCACCTGGGTACTCTTCTTCGGAAGATCCACCGGCTGGCCATCACCCTTACCAGCCCATAATTCCCCCTCGTCTCGAGGTTCGGTTTGGCATCGGGGTACTCTTCTCAGGAAGAAACAACGGCTCGCCTTCACCCTCACCAACCCGTAATCCCTCGCCAGCTCGAGGTCAGGTCTGGCACCTGGGTACTCTTCTTCGGAAGATCCACCGGCTGGCCATCACCCTTACCAGCCCATAATTCCCCCTCATCTCGAGGTTCGGTCTGGCACCGGGGTACTCTTCTCAGGAAGAAACAACGGCTCGCCTTCACCCTTACCGACCCATAATCCCTCGCCAGCTCGAGGTCCGGTCTGGCACCGGGGTACTCTTCTTCGGAAGATCCACCGGCGGGCCATCACCCTTACCAGCCCGTAATTCCCCCTCGTCTCGAGGTTCGGCCTGGCACCGGGGTACTCTTCTCAGGAAGAAACAACGGCTCGCCTTCACCCTAACCGACCCACAATCCCTCGCCAGCTCGAGGTTCGGTCTGGCACCCGGGTACTCTTCTTCGGAAGATCCATCGGCTAGTCATCACCCTTACCAGCCCATAATTCCCCCTCCTCTCGAGGTTCGGTCTGGCACCCGGGTACTCTTCTCAGGAAGAAGCAACGGCTCGCCATCACCCTTGTCGACGCGTAATCCCTCGACCTCTCGAGGTTCAATCGAACACCAAGGTACTCTTCTCTGGAAGAGACAACGGTTCGCCATCACCTTCACCTGCACTTTGACCCTCGACTAGCTCGAGGTTCTATCCAAGCTTCAGGACAGCACCACCAGGAAGGCCCTGTGATCCGCCCTCCCATTTTTTACAATCATGAACACTCCTCCACGGCTACCTCCCGCACCCCCTGCAGGAGTGGGGGGCTTGTGTGACAGTGAAAAAATGGCCTGAGGCCCATCCAAGGCCCAATACAATTCCTACTCAGAAAAGCAAGAATACCGACCTGGTTCGGCTCCGGACCCCTTCAGGGTCGGTGCCGAACCTCGTGTTTGCCCCCACAGTGCCGGCTTCCTCGTACTGACGAGCCTCAGTATCCCCCGGAGTCCGATCCGGAGCAGTCCCTCATGCCGTCCCCCCTCTCTGGCGGGGCAGAGGGATGACCTGGCGCAGCCTAGGCCCTCCGATTCCCCCAGATGCACAGAGGACTCACGATGGGCCACGTCAGCTCCAAATACCGCCAAGGGTTTCGCCACGTCAGCCCTATACCACTCCTGGTATCACCGCAACCGCCCTAAACCCCCTGGGCCTTCTGCCACGTCAGGCCCATGGGCTTTCGGATCCAAACCCGGCCCCCAAGCGGAACCAAACCCGGTTGGGATTCTCTATAAATACTAGACCCTCATCCACCTTTTGAAGGTAATCAATCTTTTGCCACTTAAATATACCTAGTTATTGCTACTCTCTCACAGAGACTGACTAGAGCGTCGGAGGGTCCGCCACCGGGACAAACCCCGGTGTTTCAGGACCGTCTGCAGGTACACAAGACCTCGGATCCGACCCTTCCGATCCGAGCCCAACCTTCAACGCCTTTCCGAGCTCATCGTAGGCCCCAGAAGGTCAACCGAAGGTCGGCAGACGAGCGGCAATCTCCTTCAATACAAATTGAGTTCGAACTCACACCTGGTGCTTCCACACGTGCCTCAGAAATAAACAGCATCAGTATCAATTGGCCCCATCATGCCGGCCCTTTCGCATGCAGCGAATGCCAATTTCTTTGATCCGACAAGTATCACTGATCCATCAGCTCGGTTGCCCCATGCGGCTCCTCAATTTTGGCTTCCATCAGAGTATCCAACTCAACCATGTGTTGATTTGCCCACCATGCATGGTGAACCATTATTGAAGCACCATTATTTTCGAGCGGTACAGTTGTGAGGAGTTTGGATTACAGATATTTTTCGTTTGACCCGCGCAGAAAACCCTCATATGTGAGTATCCAGTATTTGTAATTTTTATCGTCATTATTTTATTATCTTTTAAGATGTAGTCGAAGTGTGTATTAATGTATCTTTTGACATGAGGAGTTATACATGATTTATCAATAACTTACCAACTCAGAAGCACCGGCAATTTATACTATCAGCCATTGTGTTGAGAGATTATGTTCCCACTGATGTTGTTGTTGTTAGGAGATCTGTTTCAGAAGCAGACTGTACATCCAGACACTGGAAAATGCGGTCGAATATAGATGACACGAGAGCATCGACATCGACATCGACGCCATCCTTTGTGCTGTGTACACGGTATGGGGATGAAGAGTAGTCCACAGTAAGGCATTGGTGAATAAACAATTGTTATATGAAAAGTATGTGTAATTTTGGCAAAGATGTGACTAAAAATTATCCTTTTTGGATTGGACTTTATTTCCCACTACGTAATAACATGATAGCGCTTTGGAACAACAAACATTTTTTCCTACAATTTACCACTAATAAACATTCATTCACGGGTGTTAACATGATAAAGCTTTGGACTTTATTTTGCCACTAATAAAATTATACTCTTATCTTAGTCTATTTCTATTAAACAATCCAATAGTATGCCGTGAAATCTTTTCTTTATCGATTTCCCCCATATCCCTCCCGTGTGGAGACATGGGGGTGCCCTGTCTTTGCTTGTCTTTGTCGTCTTATAACTTTATTTTTGGTGCTATTCAATCATGGGACTCCTTTTTGCGTTACATTTATTCAGGGGTCTTTTCTCATACAACAACCACAATACCAATGTCTCATTTATTGTTGGTTTTTGAAAAATTCTATTGTACCAATTGGCTAATTATTTAAACCCACTTCCAGCAATAATAGAATTCATTCATTCTACGATGTGCTACTATACCCACTTTATTTGCCTCTTCCATCACCAACCCAGTAACCAATTCCTTTAGAAATGGCTCATTTTAATTCTTCTTCTTCTTCGACTTCATCAAATGAATCAGCGGAGCATCAGGATGTAGTTGCCTGAAATATAAACAATTGTATGCTAAGAATAGACATGGCAGTACAACAAAGTGATGAAACGACTCGCCATCGACTCATTCGTCGTGAAATAAGGTAATATTAGGTTGTGGAGGGATTATTATTCTGAAAGTCCAATTTACAATGTTACAATTTTTCATCGTCGTTTCTGTATGCGGCGAGTTCTCTTCAATCGTATACTCGAAGCTATTGTTGGATACGATCAATATTTTCTTCAAAAACAAGATGCGTGTAAAAATCTTGGATTAACGCCACATTAAAAAGTTACAGCGGTGTTACGATGTTTAGCATATGGAGGTGCAGTGGATGTTGTTGACGAATATATACAAATTGGTGAAACTATTGTGTTGAAAACGTTACGTCGATTTGGTTTTGCAATCGTCATGCTATTTGGCAACCAATATATGCGGAAACCAATTCCCGCCGATGTAGCACGACTCCTCGAAGAAAATGAAGCTTAGGGATTTCCCGGCAAGTTAGGTAGTGTAGACTGCATGCAATGGAAGTGAAAAAATTGTCCAGCTACGTGGCACGATCAGTATATAGGACATCTTCGAAAACCGACAATTATTCTCAAAGCAGTCACATCTTATGATCTATGCTTCTGGCATTCATTCTTTGGAATGTCAGGATGCAATAATGATTTGAACGTGCTCAACTGTTCTACTTTATTTGATGAGATTATTGATGGTTGTGCACCTCCGACAAATTTTATCATCAACAACCACATATACTGTAGAACCCCGTATTTTCAAATATTATTTTAAAGATTTGAAAATGAATTAAAATGATTTTCTGGAGGTTTAATAAATATTTTCTAAAGAGTTATCTTTTACACGTGCAAAACACGTGCAAATGTTTCTTGAGAGGTTCAAAGGTCAAGTTTTCTTCATGAAAAATCATTATTTAATATTTGGGATTTATTTAGCATTTTTCCAGATTTTTCTGAAATTAATCGAATCTATTTGCAATTTTTGAGAAAGGATCTTTTTTGCAAATTTGTCGTTTTCAGGGGTTAAAAATGCAAAATATATTTTCTGGACATTTTGAACAGTACCGGTTGGGATTTAGGATCATATTTTACTTTTAAATCCTAATTTTAATGAATTTTAGATGAATTTCCAAGAATATATATATATATATATATATATATATATATATATATATATATATATATATATATATATATGTATTTTGAAGGGATTGTTTTGCAAAAGTATTTGGAAACCCTAAAACTTGATTCCCGGCCTATATAAAGAGAGTCGCAGCTGTCATTCGCTGCATAACTCAAGTCTCATTATTTTATATTTTGGTGATTGAAGAGGAAGATTTGGATCTCGCAAGAAGAATGGCTTTTTCGTTGGATCTTTTCAATTCTAAAGGTGAGTGATATGAATGTTGTTTTGTTGATTGATTTATGTGAATGATTGTGTGTTGTTTTGTTTCGACATCTTTGTTTATTTAGTGTATCTTGTATGTGAACGATGCAATAGTTGTTATTAGTATTATGTATGTGAAATCTATGAACGTTTAGTAGATCTTGATTAACGAATTCTTTATTGCTTGAAAGCATGTTAAGATTTGAGTATGATTATGACAATAAAGGATTGGATGGATGAACATCTGGATCTCGTGTTTACAAAACAGATCTTGGTTTGAGTCGTGAAAAGAATTCAGTATCTAGAAACCCTAACGGAAGAATTAGGAATTTAGAACATGATAAGTGAGTTTTGAGACATTGGATGAATGAGTAATGTGTCCATAATAAGGATTAATTGAGATTTGTCATTCTACCTGAATACAAATTATTTCATGAACAAAGAATCTTTAGGAATCTCCAGTTTCGATTGTTGTATTCAGACCTAAATTATGTAAACTGTGGGCCGACAGTCGACTGGTAGACCTTCCAGTCGACTGATACGACCTGGCTGCGGTGTCTCTAATTTCTTGAAGATTCGGTCTGGACAGTCGACCTAACCATTTTCACAGTCGACCGGTATGCTTAAGATTTGTTTTGCAAAGTTATTGTTGATTTCCTTTCGTGACAGTCGACCTATACCCCCCCCCCCCCTTAAGACGACTTATATGACTTAGTTTATTTTCTTAAAATCATGAATATTTGTCCTCTGGACAGTCGACTTACTACAGTATAAGTCGACTGGTACTGATGGGGTTTCGTAACTTGAGTGTTCTTTCGAGTGATTAGTCTCCAGACATTTTAGCTTATACTTTGTCTTCAGTTAAACATATGATTTTGAGATTTCAGTTAAGCATGTAGTATTGAGAGTGATTGATAGATGGGTATATTCTGCGGTACTGAGAGTCGTTGATCTCTGGGGTTGGGTATACTCTGCGGTGTTGAGAATCACTGTTAGTGATTGATAACCGGGTGTCCAATTTGCGGCGTGAGAGTGACTGATAACCGGGTATCCGATCTGTAGTAATGAGAGTGGTTGACAGAGGGGTATATTCTGCGGTGCTGAGAGTCGTTGATCTCTGGAGTTGGGTATACTCTGCGGTGTTGAGAATCACTATTAGTGATTGATAACCGGGTGTCCAATCTGCGGCGTGAGAGTGACTGATAACCGGGTATCCGATCTGTAGTAATGAGAGTGATTGACAGAGGGGTATATTCTGTGGTGCTGAGAGTCGTTGATCTCTGGGGTTGGGTATACTTTGCGGTGTTGAGAATCACTGTTAGTGATTGATAACCGGGTGTCCAATCTGCGGCGTGAGAGTGACTGATAACCGGGTATCCGATCTGTAGTATTGAGAGTGATTGATAGATGGGTATATTCTGCGGTATTGAGAGTCGTTGATCTCTGGGGTTGGGTATAATCTGCGGTGTTGAGAATCACTGTTAGTGATTGATAACCGAGTGTCCAATCTGCGGTGTTGAGAGTGACTGATAACCGGGTATCCGATCTGTGGTATTGAGAATGACCGATAACTGAATATTGGCAGCGAACAGTCGACTGGTCCATTAAGCAGTTGACTGTATTGCACAGTTGAGCCGGAATTGTTTGAGAAGGATTTGAGAAGGATTCTTCTAACACTTGATGTTTTCATGTTTTCCTGTCATTTCTTACTTCACAATACATGTTTAGTATATGTTTCTCTCGTTCAGTACAGGTTGTTTAAGAATCCATGCTTAATGTTTATTTATGTTGTTTGTTTGTTTATATCACTCACACCATTTATGGCTGACCCCGTTAGTTTTGGGGGTTAGGGATCATCTCTAGCCTCATGTGTTGCAGGTTGTTGCTTAGAGTTTGGGGGTTTGCACGCTTGAGTTAGCTTTGGAGATTATAAGTAATGTAATAGAGCCTTGTGTAATTTTTGTAAAGAGAAGTGTTGTAAAAAGAATGTTTTTAATTCAAGGTGTTTGTATTTCCGCTGCATTTGAAAAAGATTGTTGTAATAAAAGTTGGAAGAAAATTATTTGTGTTTTGAGCTATGTGTACTATTACATTGAAGTGGATGCTGGGGTTGTGCCACGTATTTTCTAAGTTATTATATTAGAAATACGGGGCGCTACATATACAACATAGGATACTATTTAGCGGATGGTATATACCCCCGTTGGCGACTATAGTAAAAACTTACTCTACCCCGGATACTCAAAAGATATATTTTTTTTTTTGCAAAAAATGCAGGAAGGTGCCCAAAAAGATATAGAACGCACTTTCGGAGTCTTACAAGAACGATTTGCGATAGTGAAGGGCCCAATGCGTTTATGTGATGTACGTAGATAGTCTTTCATATATCATGAAAACATGTATCATTTTACATGATATGATTGTTGCATTTTTTTTATTATGATTACGATCACATACCAGACGCGACTGTGATCGTACCTAATAGAGGTGGACCTACTGACCAAGGAGCCCGAATTCTCCGCAATGTGATTTTACATGATAGACAAAAACATCATTTACTTCGTTAATATTTGGTGGAGCATATTTGTCCTAATATGGACATGTGGAATATCGTAGTAAATGTTTAAAAATGCAATTGTACTAGTTTGTATTTGCATAATAGTTAATGTACTTCAGTTAAAAGCGAATATAATATTTGAATGTAACACATTGCAATGAAAATTTAATTTTGCTACAATGCATTAAAAAGAACAAATACAGGTACATTAGAAATAAAGCATGGTACATTGAAGATAATAAAGCAGGATACACTCGAAATAATAAAGCAGGATTACATTGGATGATGCTTACATTAAATGAAGATGTGAAAATAGTTTACCCCCTATTATAACCTTGTTTTTGCATAATTTCATTATGTCTACAAATGAAATAACAACGTTGATTATCCGGTAAACTACTGACTCGATACTCATAATGCGATCTTCCTCCATTCGTTCTTTAAGTTCATGGTCTTTCTGTTTAATGGCAAGCTTTAATTCAGTGGCTGAATTCCTCCTACCTTGCGTTTCTTTGTACAGAGCGTTAAATTTTTTTGGTTCTTCGACAATTTGAGAATAATCTGATGATTCAGCCATCATTTTTCCTTTCCTCTTCTGTGATTTTCTACCTGGTGGTCAGGTGAGGGGTGTAGGTGATTCAATGTCAACCGGTATGTCTAAATTCCAGCTATTTATTGAGGGAGAATTTTGGTTTGTACCACTTTCCCCGGATTGGGAACTCGTGACTCGAACGAAAACTTGTGTAGTACGCAAGAAAAATTTCGGCTGATCTTTAAGCATATCATAACATTCTTCAAAATTGAAATCTTTTCTAGATATTTGAATATATTCGACTCTCGCTTCACGCATCTATGACCAAATTTAAAAACATAACGTTATTATTTACAATATTAATTTAAAGCAGGAATCAAAAACATTGTTTTTACATACCTTATTGGCCTCGGTTGTTTCACTAGCTGCTCTATTTGTTACACTGCCTAACTTCGTAATAAACAGGGAAACTTCTTTAGAAATTAATTGGAACCGACTTCGAAGGGAGCTTACTGTTCGGTCGGTCGAAGTTTAGGAAATTCGCTCCCAAAATTATGCGCTGGATAGATCAGTACCGACCAACAGATCTTGCGTTATACTAATCCAAGATTGAGATAAAGTAACATCTTCCTAAGTTGTATATGCTCTCCCTCTTGCACCACAGCTCGCCGTTCCTTTTCTTTCACAAATTTTCCAGTAGGAGACAGAGATACTCTCTATGTTACTGGGGAAGATAGTAGGGGTATCAATTTTTTTTTGCATTTTATTTGGTTGAGTGGAGTTAGTATATATAGATAAAGTTAGAGAAAGAGCTGTTGAAATATAGAAATTGCCGTTGGGATTAAAATAGTCGTTGGATTGAAAATTGAACGGTTGAAAAATGGGGGCAAAATTGTCCAACGGGTTTGTATTTTTTTTATAACAAATATGGAATGGGACGAAACATCTCCTAAAGGATTGGACGAAACATCACATTCCCATTTCTCACCGCAGTTTCCAAATTAAATAAATCGATTATTTTCATCAGACGAAATATCATTTTTCGTCCGATTCTTTAAAAATATTATAAAATATTTTGGATGAAATATAATGTTTCGTCTTTTATATTATGCATATTGCTATATTTATTCTCAAATATACCAGTCTAATGTGGAAAAAAGGCTAAAATATGCACAAATGCCACATGACTTCAGTGCTATAATCGCCAAAATATGCCTAAAATGCATATATAGCAAACGACTGTGGATGCTCTAAGTGGAAGTTATATTAATCATCAATTTAGTCAAATATTGCCAGCCATCATAATACCCAAAAAAGTTTAAATTTATTTACAATATAATTATTTATAAAAGTGTCACTCATATAAAATACAAGTTGGTATCACTATGGATAATTTTGAAAAAATATGGTAAGAGTTTGAGATGGGTAAAAGGATGCCACCCATTTGAGGCCAAACTACATTTAGTCTTTACTTTAAAAATAAAAAAAAATTAGAACGGGCTTCGCGCGTACAGATTTCTTGAAGCACTAAAATATAGCATTCAAAGTACCTTTGAATGAATGAAGAAAATCCAAAAGGGAATACCATACTTTAAAAACCAATAATATCCTTCTGGTCAAAATAAAATTAAAAAATTTCCCCGGCCTAGTAATGTATCATTTTGTCTTAATAGAATTAAAATATAGCCTTTACTACAAGAATATGAATTCCTTTGTTTTCTGACTTCATTATTCATTGTTGGCTGTCCTATTTCCCTGCCCGCGCCATAAAATATACCCAATTAAAAATATACCCAATTAATATATATCTCTACTACTATAATGGGAGAAGGCCTTAGTATAATTTGTCCTTAACCAAACCCGTACAACGTACGTACTGGTGGATTTTTTTTTTGCCCTTTTCATTCCCCCAATTTTCCCCACGTGCACAGCACGTGTATAATACTAGTGTATATATAAAGAGAGAGGAAAATCTTCCATTGTGTACCACCCCTCCGTGTGCACTCGTGTGCACTCGTGTGCACTCAGCCTTCCCGCATTCGTATCGACGATCCGAACCGTTCACATTGATCCACACATCTAAATTAGTATAAATATGTAAAATCAAATCATTTGAAATTCATTTACCCATCCATCATGTGACTATAAAAAACAATGATTTTAAGCCATACAGTTTTGTAACACTTCAATGGATGGGCAAATGAATTTCAAATGATTTGATTTTATCTCTACTACTATAATGGGAGAAGGCCTTAGTGTAATTTGTCCTTAACCCAACCCGTGCAACGCACGTGCTGGTCGATTTTTTTTTTGCCCTTTTCATTCCCCCAATTTTTCCCACGTGCACAACACGTGTATAATACTAGTGTATATATAAAGAGAGAGGAAAATCTTCCATTGTGTACCACCCCTCCGTGTGCACTCGTGTGCACTCAGCCTTCCCGCATTCGTATCGACGATCCGAACCGTTCACATTGATCCACATATCTAAATTAGTCTAAATATGTAAAATCAAATCATTTGAAATTCATTTGCCCATCCATCATGTGACTATAAAAAACAATGATTTTAAGCCATACAGTTTTGTAACACTTCAATAGATGGGCAAATGAATTTCAAATGATTTGATTTTACATATTTAGACTAATTTCGATCTGTAGATCAATTTGAACGGTTCGGATCGTCGATACGAAGGCTGAAAGGTCGAGTGCACACACCGTGTGCACCACCTATGGTGCACAACGGAAGACTCTCTCTCTCTCTCTCTCTTTATATATATATATATATATATATATATATATATATAAAGAGAGAGAAAAGTGAGCCTCATATAGAGTATATATGAGAAAAATTTTCTCATACAAAGTGACTATACTCAATTGGTGGAACCTTTATGAAAGATCTACTCCGTCTATCATGTTTATCATGCTAATGAATGTATGTGTAAAGAAAATTAATTGGTTTGGAGGTCATTCACCAATGCATCATGTGGTTGAAAAATGAACGATTTCAATAGTAATACAAATCGAACCACAAATTGGACCCACATGAACCACTTGATTTTTTCTATACATACATCCATTGACATGATAAACATGATGGACGGAGTGGATCTGCTATGTGGGCTCTACTAAGTGAATATAATTACTTTGTATGAGATAAATTTTCTCATACAAATATCAGGGTCACATTACTTATATATATATGTAGAGAAATATTTTGTTGTGCAATAGACTTCCGTGTGCACTCAGTCTTCCCACCTTCGTATCAGTAATCTGAACCGTTCACATTGATTTACACGTCTAAATTAGTCTAAATGTAAAATCAAATCATTTAAAATTTATTTGCCCATCCATCATGTGAACATAAAAAACAATGATTTTCAGCCATACAATTTTGTAACACTTCAATGGATGGGCAATTTTTTTTAGATGACTAATTAGATGTGTAGATCAATGTGAATAGTTCAGATCATCGATACGAAGGCGGGAAGACCGA
Organism: Hemerocallis citrina; assembly: GCA_017893485.1. Taxonomy (NCBI): domain Eukaryota; kingdom Viridiplantae; phylum Streptophyta; class Magnoliopsida; order Asparagales; family Asphodelaceae; genus Hemerocallis; species Hemerocallis citrina. The sequence goes on from CM030364.1 coordinate 40,061,218, forward strand.
GTGCACACAAAGGCCTAGTGCACAACGGAACATCTCTCTCTCTCTCTCTCTCTCTCTCTCTCTTTCTATATATATATATATATATATATATATATATATATATATATATATATATATATATATATATATATATATATATATAATCCCCTTTCGTTGTGCACCACCCATGGTGCACACAGTGTGTTCACTTGGCCTTCGGGAGTTCATATCGACGATCCGAACAGTTCACATTGATCTACACATCTAAACTAGTCTAAATATATAAAATCAAGTCATTTGAAATTCATTTGCCCATCCAATTATGTCATTATAAAAAAAACGATATTCAGCAATACAATTTTGTAATACTTCAACGCATGAGCAAATGAATTTCAAATGACTTGGTTTTATATATTTAGACTAGTTTAGATGTGTAGATCAATGTGAACAGTTCCGATATCGATATGAACGCCCGAAGGCCGAATGCACACACTGTGTGCACCATGGGTGGTGCACAACGGAAGGGGACTCTCTCTCTCTCTCTCTCTCTCTCTCTCTCTCTATATATATATATATATATATATATATATAATGGAAGCGTTGGAGTTGTAATTTTTAGACAAACAAACCCGTGCATTTTCAGTGCATAACTAATATAAAGAAGGTCTCAGGTTCGAGGCCAAACTATGCCGAAATTTTTACTTTTATAAATATATATTTATTAAGATGTGCATCACACGTGTAAATTGCTAGTATATTATACTGGGAGAAGAGGAGTTGTCATTTGTAAATCTATTAACGCGTATAACACACGTATATAACTTATATGAATGAGGTATAAGGTTCGAATCCAGACTACGTCTGAGTTTTTACTTTAAAAAAATTATATATTTATTAAAACGTGCACTACACTTGTAAATTACTAATATATATATAAATAATTTAGGTTCCATGCTTGACACAAGAAAAAAAAACATGAGAAGAAAATATGGAGAAAAAAGGCGAGCTGGTTTATTTGATAATGACTAGATGAACATGGTCACGATCTATGTTCGCAATCTTTAATTCACAAGCTGAACATGCACAATCTCCAATGCGTAGAATGAATACTTGATGTGTTGGTGTATGTCCTAGAGGAAAACCTTATATTGACATTGCTAGTTTACTTTGTATCATGACATTTATTTCATATAAAAGATAGTTTATTTATTGTGTTGTTTATTATGATTAAATGTACATAATAAAGTCCTTAGAATATTAGGTTCAATACCATGAGACATCAAGTGCATGACTTGATTGTGAGATCCTATTGGTTGAAATCAGAATGTTATTCTTAAATACCACTAGTCAAGTATTATTGTGAATTAGGACAATAATAATGCATAGAGACTAGTATGTGCATAGACTGATAATCATATCTCACCGGTCATGGATATAAGATATCAAGTCTTCACATGGGTACATATTAGAGTAATAATGTGCTGGACTGACCTACCATGTGAACACTGCATAGATTGTTACGTGAGTGTCATACACAGTTCGCACAGTGACTGGTGTACATGGTTCTTTGACTTGAAGTCACTACGGTTCTCTACATGAGAAGTTATATGATTTAATGTCGTCAATCATCTCCTGTAATAAGGAGATTATAAAGCCGATTATTAGACATATTACAAATCATGCGGAGGGATGTGCGTGAATTAGATATGATCTGTCTTTTTTACATAACAGGAGTGATATCTACAGGCCCGTTGATTGAGTGAGACTACAAAATGCATGGTCATGCTCAATTGAGTCAATATGAGATTTTGATCTCATTTGTTTTAGTGAGTGTACTCAGACATCAAGAAACCAAAGATTGAACTATACCAGGGGTGACACGCTCTATGCCTTGTGGTCAATTAAGATATCTGGACAAAAGAACTAGACTATATGGTAACATTGGTCACGGATAGGTTATGTCAAATTATTGGCATTCCCGTTACTTGAGTAACAGTGATGTATTACTTGATACCGTTCATTGTTTGTAACATTAAAATAGGATTTTAGTATTACTGTCAACTTAATGGGAACTTATAGGGTCACACACTTAGAATGAATCGAAATTGGGATTTAAATTCATTAGATGAATTTAATTCAGAATCCAAGTAAGACTTGGGCTTGTAAAGTTGGTTGGACAATTAATTAGATTAATTGGGTCAACCCAAATCAGAAGGCCCGCACATCTCACTACTTACTTAGGGTTTGCTGCACCCCCCACCACCACCACCACACACATACACTGATTGTGTGTGTGTGTTGAACTGTGAAGAGAAAATCCTAGCCGTCACAGAAAAAGAGAGAGAGAGAGAGAGAGAGAGAGAGAGAGAGAGAGAGAGAGAGAGAGAGAGAGAGAGAGATTGTGAGGAACGTCCCCTTCCATAGCTAGTACCGCGGCGTGAGGGTGAACCTGATTTGATCTGTTTGTATGGATACAGTAGATGCACCGCTACGTTGCAGTGCTCGTGATTGGCATACTATGGAGACAGCAGATTCATCGTTGAGGTAAAACTCTTAACACGTTTTAAGGTTCTCGCATAGATCCATGGATGAGTTTCAATTTTTTTTATATTTTATCCGCTGCATATTTACTCTGTGATTAAATTTGAGACCCAACATGATTGAATTTGAGACCCAACATGATGAACATTGTGATACATCAGGATAAAGCTAATTACGTCCCATATACAGGAATTGATCATATTCAAGGAAACCCAACTACAATTAGAAAGTTAATTGGCTTTGTAATGAATCGTCTCCTAGATGAGTTGTGCTAAATGTGCTATGCAAATAGACCCCACAAGCAATTATTTTGATTGTTCTTTAAACACTCCACTTTCTTGTGTCTTAATAGTTCATAAAGTAAGAGCAAAAATGAAGTAGCTTTTCAAAAAAGAGTTTCTCTCTCTAGAAAATCTAGAAAGAGAAGCTCTCCCTTAAAAATTCAAAAACCAAAAATCCAAACCCTAGATCTGAGCTTGGGGGACGGCCAGCAGCTAGGGTTCATTCCCGTCGCCGCCCCCCGCCCCCCTGCTTTCTCTCAACCTCTCTCTCCTAACTCTCCTCTTCTCTTTCCCTCTTATTTTTTCCCCCAAATCCTTACTTTTCGTTTCCCTAACCCTAATCCGCCGCCAACGATGACCACCCACCTGAAGAAGAATCGCAAGAAGGGGGGCCACGTCAGCGCCGGGCATGGCCGCATCGGGATACTTCGGCAAGGTCGGAATGCGCTACTTCCACAGGCTCAGGAACAAGTTCTACTGCCCCACCGTCAACGTTGACAAGCTCTGGAGCCTGCTTCCCGAGGACGTAAGGAGAAGGCCGGATCTGGGTCGGCGCCGATAATCGACGTGGGGCAGTTCGGGTACTTCAAGGTGTTGGGGAAGGGGAGGCTGCCGGAGGTCAAGGCGGTGGCGGTGAAGGCGAAGCTGGTGTCGAAGACGACAGAGAAGAAGATTAAGGAAGGTGGTGCTCACGGCGTAAACCCGGGGGTATTTGGTATTTTGTTTTAGTGTGTACGGGGTAGTCGGGGCTATCGTAGAGGCATGTGGGGGAGGTCGGAGAGAGAATGAGGGGAGGAGGATTTCTGATTTGGGAGTGCTGCAGCTGGGGGGAGATTAGAATTTCAAATTGAGTTTTGAAATTTGAGTTGACGCGGTGGAGTCCCTAAGATCCAAATTTGTCCCTAATATCCAAATTACAACCGATTTATAATTAGCAACAAAATGTATCCTAGTTGGTGTAAGCGACGATTGTCGGGTAATTTTATAATTTGGGTTCTACTTTGACCTTGGTTGGTTAAAGTGAGGGGTGCCTTTGGTTCTTTCAAGTCAGAGGGCTTGCAGGGGTCAGGTGCGACGTCTACCTTCGTTGCGAGGTTGTGGTGAGAGTCATTGAGGGTGAAGCGAGGGGATGAGAACGATGACTCAATCTTGACATGGAGTTGTCAAATTGGTGGAGTGCTTGTAGGGTCTCTAATATGGTGCTTACGCTTGTCGTATGGGTCACTGCTGAGGCCGACGAGGGAGAGCGTACGATAGTTGGAGAGGATAAACGGCGTACAAGTGAGAGACTAAGTGAGAGAGTGAGCCCAAATTGGCACGAGAAAGTTGTTCTGGCGGGGGTGGCCGATTAGTAGGACTAGATTTCGTTGTATTTTTGTTTGTTGGTTGGGGTGTATGAATTCCAGAAGACAACCTGTTGGGATTTGAACTTCATAAGTCTTATTTTTGGCTGTTTGTTTTGTTATATTTTTTTAATGAAACATGGGGGGCAATTGTGAACCTTTTACGATTAAAAAAAATAAAAAATTCATAAAGTACGGTACACGAAGAATTATTCATCGTAAATTCCTGTCCATCTTCCGAAAATATAATTCGAATAGCAGTTGCATCCAAAGGGTAATTAATTGGAGATAAGGATAAAACTATCCATTCATAAACAAATCAATGAGGTCCTACATACAGGACTGTCAACACAGAAGTAGCAGAAGTCCCACAGTGACTTGAGAGATAACAAAGAGAGAACCAAAAGATGTTGACAATGGTGAGGTTGCAATTTGTGATGGTCTTAGCTTGCATCTGGGTTTGTACTGGATCAAGATTGATCCCAAATGAGGAGGTGAATGGGAGGAGCCTCCTCTCTAATGGTCTTGGTTTGACTCCTCCAATGGGGTCAGTATTATTATCATCAATACTGCTTAATTTTACATTTCTATATTTATTTAGCATTTCAGTATTTTTGCAATGTTGCATATATGATTTAAGTGCAGATGGAACAGTTGGAATCACTTCGGTTGCGTCATCAATGAAACAATGATTAAAGAGACAGGTGAATACCCATGCTCCCTTTTTGGGTTTTTGTAGTGTCTCTCTCTTTTTGTATGGATGATTGTAAGGTTGTTTTTCAGCTGATGCATTGGTGTCGACGGGGCTTGCCCAGCTCGGATATCGTTATGTCAATATCGGTAAAGAACAGTTTCGATCTGTTTAGTAGAAGAGAGAAAAAAATAGATCTGATTTTGATTTTATAGTGATAACGTTTTCAGTTTTTGATTTATTATTTTGGTTTCTTTGCATACTCTTGTAGATGATTGCTGGGCTGAGTACAACCGAAGTTCACAGGTTTGTAATATTTTATTGTATTTTTTTTTATTGTTTTGGATTCAACTTCTAATTCTCTTCTTCAAATGATATTTAAGATTTAACAGGGGCATTTAGGGCAGTTAAAATGGTGGATTTGATTGATTCTATAGCTAGCTTGGAGTTTCTAATATGAGTTTTCATTGATTTCAGGGTTACTTGGTTCCTCGAAAGTCGACATTTCCGTCAGGAATAAAAGCTCTTGCAAGTTATGTTCACAGCAAGGGGCTTAAGATTGGAATTTATTCTGATGCAGGGTATGTATGTACATTGCACTGTTTCATTAATTTTCTTGACCTTTTCATTGAACAGATATATATTGATTAGGCCAAGGAGAAAACTTAGGCGTCATTGTCTGTTGTATCTAGTGTATACTGAGGAATTTGGCTGGGTTATTTGCAGGTACCAAACATGTAGCAGAACTATGCCAGGGTCACTTGGTTATGAGGAGAAAGATGCTCAAACCTTTGCATCCTGGGTAAATCATCGGAAATTTTCTCTGTACAGTTTTCTGGTTCAGCAAACTGAAATTTTTGGATGGAATGATTATTTTCGCATAATAATTATATTAAGTTCTTTGCATAATCAGGGAATCGATTATCTCAAGTATGACAACTGTAACAATGGAAATCTGAAACCAACTGTTCGGTAATCTTCTAATTATTTATTTTCGCTTCAATTCCAAATCCTTCTCTCGAATTTTAGTGAGTGAGTTGTTTGAGATTGTTCACCTTAATGGAATTTTCTGAACAAAAACAGATATCCAGTAATGACTCGCGCCCTAATGAAGACACGTCGTCCAATCTTTTTCTCTCTTTGTGAATGGTACGATAATTCTGTAATTGAGAGCTAAGTAGATCCTTAATAGACTGTTTGATTTTGCACAGTCAATTCAAATTTGCTCTCTTCTCTGTTTTAAGGGGGGACATGCACCCGGCTCTATGGGGTTCACAATTAGGAAACAGCTGGAGAACAACTAACGATATCAAGGATTCGTGGGAAAGGTAAATTCTTCTCCATTGTTTAATTTATTCAGAGTGCTTCTTGCATGTCATTCAATGCTTACCCTCGTAATCTGATTTGATTGCAGCATGATCTCAAGGGTAGACGAAAACGAAGTGTATGCTGAGTATGCAAGGCCTGGTGGTTGGAATGGTTAGTGTTGTTGACTAATGAATTCTGAAAAGCTTGTTGGAGCACGTCTTGCTTTTAAGTTCTTAATTTTCTTTGATTCTGGAAGAGTTTACATTTCTTGAGTTTCTTTTCTTATCTGTGAGGCTCTGATTTGGTCTAGCATAGAAATTGGTTAACTAGTTTTATACAATTGAAACAACTAAAAACGGGCTTGAATAAGTAGCTCGAGGCACCTCAAGTTATTCTGGTCAAGCTTCACTTGTATCTAACTCTACCTTTTTTTTCTTCGAGAAAAAGGTGACTACCGGTTGCCGTTTTCATTGATAAAGAGTTAACGAAACAAAACAAACTATAGTACAACATAATACATCCCAAAAATCCTTCCAAAAGCCTACTACATCAATTACTACAACAGAATAAAAACTTAAATTAACCATCATAATGAGCTACCATCGGGCCCTCCACCAAGACCATCCTCCAGCTGAAGAAAGAAGAGTCCATGTAGTTGCTCTGTAGTCCAGAACTACTCAATGATTTTCATGCAAAGCCTCTTCCTAGCCCATGCTTGTCTTGCCCACACTTCAATGAGAGCGAGATTTCTGTGCATCAAAGCACAAAATCTACGATTATGATTACGGAAACAAAAATCATTTTGATATAGTCATAGGATCCACATAGTAGCAACAAAAATGTCCCACGCTACTCTATTTTCTTTCCTAATCACCCTCGTTCCCCATAACTCTACTTTGTTAGTGGAGTATCTTCTTCACTTATTTCAGTTTAATATTTTGAATAACCTTTTCCATATTAAAGAGAACATAGTCAAACTACACGTTGCGGCATCAAAACATGAATCTAGAAATGGATTGGTTTAATCAAACTTATACCAATTGTAGTAAAAATTTGACTAAATGTGTACTTTGGCTCACTTACTGTTTTCACTGATACATAAATTAACTAACTTGTTTACCTTACGTTATCAGATCCGGATATGCTTGAAGTCGGGAATGGAGGGATGACCAAAGATGAATACATAGTGCACTTCAGTTTATGGGCCATCTCTAAAGTAACAAATACATTTTCATGTTGGTCCATATGATCTATCTGTTTCTGTTGTGCGTGTCATTCATTTGCTTCATCTCTGCTTTTCTCAGTCACCTCTTCTTATTGGATGTGACGTACGAAATATGACTGAGGAGACTATGGAAATTCTCACCAATAAAGAGGTCATTGCTGTTAACCAAGGTAAGCATTTAATTGATTATTTGTCATGTTGCAAATAACAGCATTACAGACTAAAATTTCAACTAAGTTATGTCCCTGAAATAGCATCAGAGTTGCTAATTCTAGTTAGCCGGAAAAAAATTATATTAAATTTTCACGATATTATGTTTGGATTAAATATTATATATGTCATACTAATTCATAGAAAGATTCTTCCAACTAAACCGAGTGGCAATTCAAACACGCTTCTTTTCTCCTTATGATAAGCAAGTGATCTGGAACTAAAATGAATTGCTTGTTCCAGATATGGGACTATCTAATTACTTCAAGGAATCTTAGCAACTAAATGTTATATGATCTATCAACATATTTCTAAGCTTTCTATGTTTATATGTGCAGATCCTCTTGGTGTTCAAGCAAAGAAAGTTAGGATGTTAGGGGACATTGAGGTGCGCCATTTCTTATTGTATTGTAAATAGGATATACAATATTTCTCCCCTCTCAAGCAAAGAAACCACTGACTAAACACATCCGGTACAGGTTTGGGCTGGACCTCTTTCTGGTTATAGAACGGTTGTCGTCTTACTAAATCGGGCAATCAATAACCCTGACCCATATTCTATTATTGCCAATTGGGATGATATCGGTCTGCCCCCTAATACACTTGTAGAAGCAAGAGATCTTTGGAAGGTACGTCGAAAAGTTTATCTTTTCGTTTATCTATAATTAGTGTCCTTCAGATATTATATATCTTCTTCTTGGCATTTGATCTTATTATTATTATTATTATTATTATTATTATTATTATTATTATTATTGGTTCTTTGTTATGCAGCACGAAACACTGAAAGAGAAATTCAAGAACAAATTGACAGTTGACGTTGGGAACCACTCATGCAAGATGTTTATCTTAACGCCTGTTTCGCATTCTTGATAAATTTTCTGCACATCATTGCTTATTCTGTTTCTCAATTGATGTTAGAAATTGCAGTAGTGGAAATCTTTCCTTGTGGAAGATGAGAGTACTTCATTTGCATTAATTATCTGCATGAGTTGTCTAAGGAGCTACATGTGGTGTTAAGATACTACCTGTATTTCGTTTATATTGAATTAAGGGAATGAACTCTGAGATGTCACTAGGATAGAATTTCCGTATTTTTGTATGTTTGTTTTTCCCTCTAAAAAAACACTGATGAATGTACTGCAATAAAACCTTCTTTCAAGCGGTCTTGTAGTTGGGTCGTGTTGTCTTGGATCATAGCCACATTTACTGAAATTGGTTATTACATGGAATTGTTGAAGTGTTCGCAAGTGATTTAAATTGGTAGGTGTTGCTGCTTATTTTGGTATGGGAGCAAACAGATACTGAGTTTATATTTAGAAGGAAACTACAAAAGATCTGACTTTTGGACATCGCCGTGAAAAATGGTTAGAGCTCTTGAGATAGGGTTTGGATAGTTGAAAGAGCACCTTGATCTGAATCTGATGGTTGCTAACACGGTCGATGGACCTGCAAAAACCCTGAAACACCGAGGTTGACCCCAGCGACAGATTCGATGCTCAAGTCAGAACCAGAGAGAGGAAGAGAGTTTGAGCGAGAAATTTTTGATTACAGATTACCTTATGACTGAGGGAGGGAGGAGGGTATTTATAGGCCTATGAATCAGTTAAAAAATTGATATAAATCTGATATCTTCAGTAGATTCTCCTCATTTTAAGAAATAGAATCAGTTACTCTCTTGTTGGGGATAAGAGATTTGACTTACAACCATGATGGGCTGTGTCACTCTCCTAGTAGGTCCAGTTATTTTTCATAGGCTTGAAAGTGGCCAATATCTTGTTAATGAGCCTGAAGAAGGCATAAACCTGTTAGAGATGCTCATTATTTTTAATCTGCCTGTAGAAGCTTTAAGATCTGTGCTGGAATCATACAACCCTGAGTTGCTGTAATTTTTACCATTATCATAAGCCCCCACTCCCGAAAGATGATTTTCTTGGCTTTCGGGATGTAGTTTGCTTTATTTCAGAGTTCTGGGGTATTATCTTGACTTTCAGGGACAACTGATGATGCCTGGAACTTGTTCGGAGCAACTAGAGGTGGCAAATATTTTCCTGAACTTTTTCCAATTTTTTTGAAGTTTCCCAGAATTTTTTCAGATTTTTAATAATTTCCCCCAATTATTAATTAATTTATCAATTTTTTAAATTAGTTATCCAATTTTAATTATTTTTTGGAATTTTTAATTAAATTTTGAATTTAATAATTATTATTTGGAATTTTTAATTAAATTTTTGAATATTAAATGATTTTGTGGATTTTTATTAATTTATCGAACCTAACGCGCTTTTCGGAGCGATCGCCTGCGTCGATCAGGATTAGGCTCACGTGTTAAGTGGAATGAGTGGTTGAGAAGTGGAGCGGGGAGTAGATGCGACGTGGAGACATCCCATGTGTCAATCTTTCGCCGCTGGCTTGCATATTGGAGGTGATCGAGGGGTTGAGAAGTGGAGCAGGTATGACAGGGATGAAGCGGCGACATGGCACAATAGTGTGCGTCCATCAAGGGGGAGCTCGCAGATCTGAGTGATCCAATGTCGATGACTGCTACAAGCGCTCGCTTGGTAGCCCGACTGTTTTGGGTGACCAATGGAGCGGGTTTGGGTCAACCCGCTTCGTCCAGACCCGCTCTCATGTGTTTTGGGGTGAACAGAGGGTTGTGATGGTGAGCAAAGGGATACGAAGACGCTGCGAGCTTACCCTTGGTTGCACAGCCGTTTTAGGCGACCAACTCCCCTTCATTATTACTCTAGCACCTTGTCAACTAACCCTCCTGCTTCGTCAACCTAACCTCTCATCACCCAATCCTCGCCGACCAACCACTCCGTCGACCATGCTTTCACACTTGCGAGGTTTGCTCTTTGTTTCAGCGAGCTAAGGTTTTGGTGACCATCTTGCACCGACCAACTTCGAGCATCGACCAAGCCTTCTATCGTCGACCTAACTCTTTCGTCGATCAAGAGTTTTTGGGCAAACATCTTTCGTCGACCAACCCGTGCCTCAACCAAGTTTCTGACCATCGACTTAGCTCCTTGATCGAGCAAGGGTTTTTGGGCGACCATCTTCTTCGTCATTCGTGGGTTCAGGCCAAGTCGGGAGATTTTGGCTTCGAAACTTATCGAGTTCGGGTCTAGTTTGGTTGAGTTAGGTTTTAGCCAACTTCGAAGCTCGATATCGGGTTTGGGTTTGGCCGACTTCGGGTTTGGTTGAGTTTGGTTGTATCCAACTTTGAAGTTTGATATCAGGTCTTCGTTGTCTCCGAGGTTCTTTGTAGAATTCGGGTTTCGGAGCATCACTGAAGTTCTTGTTAGAGTTTGGAGCTTTGCTAACCATGCTTGTGGTCGAGCTTGTGTTGGATTGAACTCGAGTTTCATTGAGCTAGGGTTTTCACCCAAGCTCCACCTTGTAGCCGAGTTTAGGGTTTTTCAGCTTCGAAGCTTGTGTCGAGTTGGACTTGTGGTGGGCTTTGTTGAGCTTGGTTCGAAGTTCTTGAGTTTTCACCCACTAAGTGTTTATTGAGCAGTCTAGCTCGTCGAATTGCTTTTTCGTCGACCAAGCATTATGTTGTTTGCTTGTTTTGTCGATCGAGTGTTTCTTTGTTGGACGAATGTTCTTGTTGATTTGGGTGTAGAGTGCTTAGACCGTTGGATCTTGTGGATGACTTAGATGTTGCCACGTGGCAGTTTGATCTTGGTGGCCCTATAAATATGACCCAACCCCACCCTTCTTTATCACATTTGCTCATTTACCTCTTTCACTCTCTCTCTACAATTTTTTTAGAGCTTCTCTCTCTATCTCTTGATGTGGCCTAGTGTGTTCACAATGGCGCTAGCGGCCGTTGTATCTGTGGAGTTCTTATGAGCTTGATCAGGTAACTCATTTGCGATCGTTGTCAGTTATGTTTAGCATTTCTTCAAGCAACTCTTCTTCTGTTTTGGTTTGTTTGGAGGTGGACGATGATGTAGAATCAAGCCGTTTAACTAGACAGGAGAAGGAGAATGGCGTGGTTGGACGTTCTACGATAGTGGAGATAGTCGTTGAGCCGGAGAGAGACAAGAGGAGTGCACTTAAGACACCGTTGTTTCTAGTTCCTGTGTTGATTAGGGAATACCCCAAAGTAGATCGGGATTTCCCTAGGAATGACATGAAGTATGCCGAGCCAGACCCAACTCACACCATTGAGGCTAATTTTGCCATCACTATTCTCACATGATCGCCGCCTTCGGGATCCTTTCCGAGTATGGGTTACTCTTGCCGGGTCCCGGTGTTAGGGCGTGTTATGCGATGTCCGACGAGTACTATATCTTCCCTTGTGATGCCTTTTACGTGGGACTACGTTTGCCTCTTCACTCCTTTGTTAGAGAGGTGCTCAATTGGTATAGGCTGGGTCCGATGCAGCATATGCCGAACGCGTGGAGGGACGTAGTGGGATTCGTCCTATAGTGTTGTAGGTTCAGAGCCAAAGAGAGTCTAACCATTTTTAGGAGACACTTCAAGATCGCCCAACTGAATAAGATGAAGGAATGGTGGTATCGTTGACCTCGTAGTAAATTGGGGGTGATCAAGGTTCTTGACTCGATCAAGTGCCGGAGGGAGAAGTATAGCGCCCTGAATTCTAAATACATGTAATTTGTAGCACAACATGATCTTTTACTTCAATTCGTACAAATTTAATTTGAGGAAACCAAAAGCAATTTTACACCATTCAACTTTAGGTGGATGAGCTCTGACCACATCACAAGGAATTTTAAAACTTTTTTAATACACTTTGTCTGTTACAAAAATACAAAGCGGAAGTTACAACAAAATATACAGCTTTAACATTCACAACTTTAATCTGGAAATAATCATAAGCATCAATTCATCTTTATCCACTTTTTCTAATCCAAGTCCTGCACTGGAAAACTGTGAGTACTTTAGTTGCATACAATTGATGCAATACTATAATACAGCGATTCTCTTACTTTAGCAACCATAAACTTGAATGCACAATAAAGTGTAAAAAGTGACTATCCTAAACATGTTAGTGTATGATATGACCTAATGCTTAATGCAGACATTACACTAGGATGCATTAATGCACACTTGTTCGGATTCTATGCATCCCATACTACACAGGTCCGAGGGCAAGCCCTTATCATACTCCTCATTATAGTGTTCAATCCCTCGCTATGAAACACTACTACAATGACTAATGTAAGGTTTAGATATCCTGTGAGTATCTAGTACTACCCCGATAATTCTTGAGAATCGCTCTCTCACCGCGAGTAGTAACCTAGATAATTCTATAGGCGAAACCCACACCGCGAGCTATGACCCTGATAATTCTTGAGCGTCGTTCTCCTACCGCGAGTGATTTTCGGACATCACGTCTCACACCCCGATAATTCTGGAGAAGAAACCCACACTGCGAGTCATAGGTACCTAATCACACAAAAACCCCACGAGGGTCGCCTCGATCCCGATAATTCTGAAGAAATACCTCCCACCGCAAGTGATTTTGGACATATTGCCTCACACACCGATAATTATGAAGATAATCTCCCACCGTGAATTATATGAGGCCCTCATACTTATGTTTGCTCATACTTCATCACATCTCCCCTTAGTGTTCATCCTTAAGTTTAATTATAATCATCACTGTAGCGCCCCGGATCCTACTACCAGAAATCCATGATACAAACCAGAATCTTTTCCTTCAAATGCATCTCAACACAGTAATAACACGGAAATTTAAAAACTTTTTTATTGCCAAATAAAATCATTACATCATCAATTACATTCATTATCTTGTTCTTGAATAAGAAATACAAATTACATTAAAGTATTACAAATACTACTCAAACATTCGCCTGCCCTTCACAATGGTAGTCTACTGATCTTTCACTGGAACTCCACTGAGTGATCAATCTGCTTCCTTGAGATGCTCCTTGTAGCTCGAATCTTCTACTGCGCTACTCTGATACTCCTGCACCTGCTCGAACCATTGGTAGGTACATTGCTATTCCACTTGGATGCCCTGCTTGTCTTGAGTCCTCCGTACTCGTGACCCGGTACCAGCACCGAATTGAGTGGGCACGTTAGTACATATATTGACGCATTGTTGATAAGAGAGCAGCGATCTCCAACTAGCAATCACAAACAGCCTTTGATGAGAACAGAAACGTGCATCCTAATTTCCTAGGGTCAGTGTATGCCATGACCTGAAGTCTAATGCATAGTACACAATGCATAGAAAACAGATGCACTTAGTCTAATGTCAGCAAGACTTTGGACACGCATGCATCCCATACTACATACGCTCCAAATCAAGCCGTCTTCTCCAGTCCAGGGTTTCGAACTCTTGCCATGCAATGCATTCTACTATTGTACTTAATCTGTTCCTGATAGATACAACGTGACTGGTGAATCCTACAGTTCTTACTGCTAAACACACTGGTGTTCCTGTTTGCCACTAGTACCCAAATCCGGTCTGGATCACACCAAATGTCGTGACGACTTTACAGATACACAACTGCATAACTATGGCGCCGAAGATCCATGGGACCGTAGCCCCATGGTCCGTTCGTGTCCACTCAACATAAGAACATGATGGCCTCGAGGGTATAATCCCCCTATCCGACATGAACTCTTCCGTTCTTACCACGATACTTCAGGAATTAACAGAGCGAGATACGGGTCCCGTATCCCGTTGACAGGAAGAGACAACCCTGGTTATCACCGCCTAGTGCTGGCCCTTAGAACAAGTCGAGTTATAGGGAATCACCCCTAACATCAACTCTGTCTTCAAGCGGAAAGTAAAGAAACTTAATTAAATAACAGTTTACTGAAAATACATTTGTCACCCAAAATCATGCACGAAGTTTTATCAAACAATTGATCCCTGATTGGTCTGTCAAATTAATAACCCGGCTAGTCGATACTCATCGGCTGCCATACCCCTGTTGGTCCTCGGCCAAATTCCCGGCCCGTAACCCTAGGGAAGCCTTACACCCGGCAATAGAGGTAAACATACATAAACATCAACACCTGACTTATTGACAGACCTAGGGTACTAATACACCGATCATAAAATAGTTTCAGTAATACCTAGGTTAGAAATAGATCTGACCTGGTTAATTAACTCAAACACTGGCAACCCGATCTCCATCGTTCGCCACCACCTCTGACTTGGATCGCATCCAGTATCCCAGTCTGAGATCAATTACCCATTGGGTAAGAGTTCGTCGGTACACGAGGGATGACTATCCAATTCTCGAGGCGGAAGAATTCAATTACAATACTTGTCGACTGGGTTGATAGTCCTAGGGTATTAGCAACCCTAGACTAGCTCCAAGCTATACTAGCCACATGCACCACAATACAACAAATCTACAATATAGCTATTCTCTTAAACTTACTCATGTGTCCACCATGAGTACTAAGGATAAGAATCTTATCTATGTTCCAAATGAAGTGCGTAATAGGAATAATTATTCAACATCTTAAAACTCCAACTCATAGTCATCCTGTAGCATGTAGAAAATTTCATATCAATTCATCTATTAACCAAAATTTGATGATTCTAGATACTATAGCAAGGTTTAATCCTCTACTTCACTCCTCTAGTTGACAACTTATCCCAAATTATGCCAACTAAAGTGAGAAAACCCCTTCGCAATCCACTAATAATAAGCAGTTCAAAGAAATGCAGTTGCTACACCTTGAAAAATTCATAACTTTCAAAATACAACTTGGAATTGCATGATCTTACCCATTCTGGAAAGCTAAGACTCTATACTACAAGTCTCGAGTTAACTATTTCTTCAGATTCAGCCATCTAGATGCTATAAAATTCTTATATGTTCTCAACTGTACACTTCTTCAATGCATTTGCTGCATCTTGCTAATGATATAAAAACTTGCTCACTTATCGGAATTACGCGATCTTAGATTCTATAGAAAGCTGGGAATATCTAATACAACTTTCCAGTTGATCACATCCTCAAATTCATTCATTAAAACACTGGAAAACCCTTATTACTTATCAGGTGTACACAGGAAATGAGTTACTCTACAAAAACAAGGTCTTTTTATTAGGACTGGTTCTGTCCCAAACCTAGAAAAATCATATCTTTCAAACCACAGACTAAAATCTCATGATTCAAGATGTTTTGGAAAGCTAAGACTCTCTACTACAAACCTCTAGTTGATCATTCTTCTAGATTCTCAACACACAAAGCCAGAATTCCACAAATTCACTGACTAGTTAAAATCTGGACTGAACTGAACATGATGTGTTCAAAAATTAATATCAATGCAACCATATCTCCAATTATTATGAAACTTAAGATTCATGAACTAAACATATAAAAGTACTCAAGGAGTTATACCCTTTTGAAATTAGTAGAAAATCAGTTCTGTTTCCAGGCAGAGTGCAAACACTCTCTTGCAACACAATTTTTAAAGAGCATCAAGGGATGTCTAACAATTCTGAAACTTTAGAAACATTATCTAGACATATAGAAGGTGCTATAAAAAAATTCTCATTGTCAAATTCTACACCCAAAAATAATTAAAATTGTTTGAACTTCAACTTGAAACCTGGACAGAGCCAGCTTGTCATCTCAACGAGTCGACCAAATGAATTTTTGTAGAAATATCAAATAAATTCTGAAAAATATGATTTTTGAAACTAAGGTTGTTAACACATTTAAGAATCTCCACAAAAAGTTTGAGCTCGAGATACTTCACCAATTCCAATATACGAATTTTCAAATATCATTATAAAAACAGGATATAGCCAATTTTTGTGTTGCTCACTGTTTCGAAAAGAAACACTTTGTTGAGCAACTAAATTAACCCAGGAAAATCCGAAAAAAATTGAGGATACTCTAAACTCATCCTAGAACATGCCATTAAAATTTTATGACCATATTCTAAGTCGTTTTCCCAGTAGAAAATCCTAAGTTAGCATACTACATAAGTGTTCTTTAACATGAAACATGGTGTGAATTTCACTAACATACAAGTTCAATTTATCTAGCATATTAAACACTTATACATGATAATCATGCCCTCTTAGCTACTACTACACACCAATTTTCACACAAAAAAATTACTAATTTAGAGTTAGAAAATACCCACCAAATTTGATTGAAGAATCTTCAAGCTCCATGCTCTTGAATGCTTCTTCCCCTTCTCTTGTTCAACTTCTACTCTAGCTTCAAGAACCTACAAGAAAAATTAAAAACCCTCTTTCTCTCTTTCTTTTCTCATCCCATGAAGAAGGTAGTAGAAGAAGATGGAGAGTAGAAGTAGAAGAAGATGGAGGTGAAGGTTTTTGGGTGAAATGAGATGGAGATGGGATGGGATTGGGTGTCGGCAACCCTTGAGAATGGGGGAAAGAGAAAGGTCGGTGGAGAAAATGGGGAGAAGAAATGGGGGTGTGTGTTTCTTCTACATCATAATTATATATATATATATATATATATATATATATATATATATATATATATATATATATATACACGGGAAATGCTCAGTTGAAAACGCAAATGTCGATGAAAACGTGGAAAACCACCTAGGTTATAATGCATTATAATGGCCTTTATAACCTACGCCCTAGGTTGTTATCAAGGGTTTTCACAACATTTGCGTTTTCAACTGAGAATTTCCCATATATACACACATACTTTATTAAATCTACATACATACACTCCAATATACATATGTATATATACATTCATATTTACAATCCACTTCAATACAATTTAAATTAAATATGTGTACATAAATAAATTAATATATATATATATATATATATATATATATATATATATATATATATATATATATATATATGAAAATGCTAAAATGAGATGGTGAGATGGGTGAGATGAAGATGTATTTTGTGAGATGAGCAATTCGAATGATCCAAATCTCGATCACACCGTTCACATCATTCTACATATCATCTAGTTGGTGTGTACAAAATTTCAAGCGATTTGGAGACCTCTAGCCTATGCATCAAAGCGTTCAAATAAATGCATATATATGTATTTCACATCATCTTCATGATGTGTTGAACGCTTTGATGGAAAGGCTAGAGGTCTCCAAATCGCTTAAAATTTTGTGCACACCATTTAGATGACATGTAGAATGATGTGAACGGTGTGATTGAGATTTGGATGATTCAAATCGCCCATCTCACAAAAAAACACTTCATCTTACCATCTCATAATAGCATGACTCTCTCTCTCTCTCTCTCTCTCTCTCTCTCTCTCTCTCTCTCTCTCTCTCTCTCTCTCTCTCTCTATATATATATATATATATATATATATATAGAAATCTTCGGTTACACACTACTTTGGTGAGCACTCTGTGAGCACTCACGAAATGGAGACCCTATGAAAAATCCGAACCGTTCATATTGTTCTATATGCCTAAGATAGCCTAACAATAAAAAATCAAGTAATTTGAAGTTCATTTGTCCATGATTTACATCATCACAAAATTGTATGGCTACAAATTCTAACAGCATGATGGATGTGCAAATGAATTTCAAATTACTTGATTTTTTATTGTTAGGCTATCTTGGGCATATAGAACAATATGAGCAGTTTGTATTTTTCATAAGGTCTTTATTTCATGAGTGCTCACGGAGTGCTCACCAAAAGTAGTGTGCAACCGAAGGGGACATATGAGAAATGCTCCATTGAAAACGGGTTTGTTTTCACGGGTAGGAAAACAGCGATCTCAGCCGTTGGATCGCTCTTGATCGTGATCAACGGCTCAGATCGCCTCCGCCCATCACCCGTTCTCACTTAAGAGGCGGAGGGTTATTTTGGAAATTTTGTCCCAAATAAATTTTTGCCTGATTTGCTTTGAGGTTATGAAAACTCCTAGGCCGTTGTTGGGAACAACGACCTAGGTTATGAACATAGGCCGTTGTTTGAAACAATGGCCTTTTATAACCTAGGCCGTTATTCCCAACAACGGCCTATGCTATAAAATTTCTATAAAAGTTTTATAACATAGGCCGTTGTTGGGAACAACGGCCTATGTTGATAACCTAGGTCGTTGTTCCCAACAACTGCCTAGGTTATATCAGTTTTTTAGAGCGAATCAGGCGAAGAGTTATTTGGGACGAAATTCCCAAAATAACCCTCCGCCACTTAAGTGAGAACGGGTAATGGGCGGAGGCGATTTGAGCCGCTGATCATGATCAAGTGCGATCCAATCGCTGAGATCGCTGTTTTCCAACCCGGTGAAAACAAACCCGTTTTCAAAGGAGTATTTTATATATATATATATATATATATATATATATATATATATATATATATATATATAATAACAAAATATTTATTTGTAAAACATAAGAATATACTTGATCAAAAGATTATTTTCTCAAAAGATTGTTTCATTAAAATAATCGAGACAATACACACAATTTAATTGAGAAGATATCCCGAATATACCTCATTGGGTTCAGAATATATAATATATCTGAAAATTCCTCAATTAAGAATAATAATCATGAAAAATACATAATCACGTGCAATTCTCGGACGTGCATGGATTATTATGCAAAATAGTTATTTACTATTTTGCGGGGTGTTACAATCACAACCTAGAGCTAGCTTACCCTACCGGACTTAAGTCAACACACGAGAATGCTAGCCCACACTGGCTACTTCTCAAATTTTCATTATTCCCAAAAATGCCAGTTACTAAGGGTCTTGCCTAGCCTCTAGATTACAACAACCATCTCACTACAGAGATCAATTAGGTTATATATAACCTCAATATAAACATTTTAACCATCATTTCTTTTTATCTACTTTCTTTATGTTTATAGATCATGAAGTATTCAACTTCTCATAACAACATTCAATAACAGTTTCTCAAATCAAATTCTTGTAGACAACTTCTTGGTTAACCAACCAAACTATTTACTTTAATAAATTTTCATGCTCTTTTAGTTAATAAAATATTTTCATACTTTTCCACACTTCTAGTGTATTCCTTAATACCAAAGTTCTTTAAGTTTTAAATCACCATTTCTTAATAAAAGTTTCTTTAAGATTAATCACTAGAAATTCCCGATTTTAATCTCCTAATCATGTGTGTGATTTTATTATTAACCAACTCTTAAAATCTTTAATCATGTACATTTTCTTTTAAAACTTGGATTCAAAACTTATCTAATACACGAATATGACTTTTAAATTTTCAAAATATCTCTTAGAATATTATGAAATAATTCCCAAGTGTTCTAATAATATTCTATAATGTTTCTATGAAGTTTCCCAAATTTAAAAACTTAAAAATCTCAAAAAAATAAAATAAACTCCAAATGTAGATGCCCAAATTCGAACCCAGAGCCAAAAGCGACTCAGACCGCAGTCCAAACCAATGAGCCACTCACGGTTGGTGAAAGAAAGACTCTTTGATTCTTTTTATATTCCACCTACTATTATTCTATAAAATCAAATTTAAACAGAAAAAGGGCATCTCAAGACTTGAACCCGAGCACAGCTAGAGGGCGCCCAACACCCCCCACACTCACACACTGGTCAATAAGCCAAACATCAGTTCTGATACTATATGGGTGTAAATTCTTTTAACCCAACACTCTAATTTTATTTCATTTTTAACTCTTTCAATTATTTTTGATTTCTAATCTTTTCTCTCAGTTTAATTGTTCATAAAATACATTCCTAAATTTTCAGAAATGACTTCTCACTAATTTTATCCCTATTAGAGTGAAATTATACACAAATATTTTAAATAGTTATTTTTGAGAACCTTCATAAACATATACTTTTATTTATCATCAAGACTACTTGAATAAAATTTCTTTTAGCCATTTATTCTGAATTTAAGGAAATTTCACATCTCTCGTTTTGAATTATAATCTACCCCAATTTTGTATATGAAACTTAACAACTTTTCACAAATACAATTTATATACATAATTTAATTATGGCATACTACCATATGCCTAACAACACTACCACATGCTCTAAATAGAATTTCAATTTGACAACCTGGCAGTTCTATGTTGAAACTTTCAACTATCATGCATTAATTCCTATATTTCATTGCTACTAAAGATTCTAGATAAGAACACTATATGCATCACAAAAGTAACTAAAGAACTCATGTCAATTGTCCATTTCAAGCAAAATCTACCTACACATGCATTCTACAATAATTTAGAAAGTAAAAGAGACACCCACCTCTTTCTTGATGCAAATTGTAAATAGAACTCCTAGAAAATTCATCCAAGCTCCAACACAAAGTGGCCTTCTTCTCGTCCTAGGAAAAACCAAAGACAAACTCCCTCTCTAGCAAGAATCCGAAATTCCCTTCTTCTCTCTTCTCTTTTAATTTTGTTCTGATCTTTTTGTGTGTGTTCATGTTAAAGGGGGGGGGGGGGGGGGGGGGGGGGGGGGGGGGGAGGGGTATTTTTAGGTGTATTGTGTGGTTGAGATGACTCCCACTACTCAAATAACTACCCACTTTCTCATACACACTCTCCTCTCTCTCAAGTGGCCGGCCAAACCCCTAGTGCACAGCACGTGCACGTGCACCCTATGTTCACACCACTTCTCATTCTATTATTAATTGTTATTAAATTAAATGTAGGTGTATGTTACATGACAAGTGTGCTAGAGTTTAAAATGTTCATTTACGTGTTGAATTTATCATGGGCCTCATTTTGTAATTAATTCTTAGTGGGCTAAAAAATAGATTTGGACCTAATGAGTTTAATTCAAATAAATAATACAAGTTTGACAAATAAAATTAGAAGAAAAATGTGCATGACTCTTAGAAAATTTTGGAAGTAAAAATGTGTATGAAATTTTACGTGCAATGCACGTGCAAAATATAAAATTTAATTTTTCTGGAAGCACTCCCTCCTTAGAATAGTTCCATCCTCGGAACTACGCTTAAAGAGTGAGAAAAGCAAAATAAATAAAATTACAGTGTTTAGGCAAAAAGTTCGGGATGGTCTCTCATCATCCTCTCCTCTGATTCCCAAGTGGCTTCCTCAACCAGTTGATTTCTCCACATAACCTTGACCATGGGTATAGTTTTGTTTCTCAAAACTTTTTTCCGTCGATCCACAATCTCCATTGGATGCTCCATGTAGCATAGATTTATCTGTAGACCGTCTGGCACTTCTGGTAAGTGATTACTCGGATCAGGAATATAGCCTCACAACATAGAAACATGAAAGACATTGTTTAATTGGGCTAACTCTTCTGGCAATTCCAACCGATAAGCTGTCTTCCCAATCCTCTTCAATATCTTGTATGGTCCTATGTACCTTGGAGCTAACTTTCCTCCTTTCCCAAATTGAATCACACCCTTAGTTGGAGATACTTTCAGGTAAACATAGTCACCCTCTTCGAACTCCGGATCCCTTCTTCGATTGTTAGCATAACTCTTCTGTCTGCTCTGTGCGTCAACCTGCCTCTTCCCGATCGACCTGATCTTCTCTGAAGTTTGTTGCACTATTTTCGGCCCATACATCTGTCTTTCCCCCACTTCATACCAACACACCAGCGTTCTACACTTCCTTCCATACAAAGCCTCATATGGTGCCATATCAATGCTAGTCTAAAAGGAGTTGTTAAAGGCAAATTTCGCCAGAGCTAAGTGCCTCTCCCAGCTGCCACCAAAATCCATCACGCAACACCTCAACATATCCTCCAACACACAATTGACTCTCTCAGTCAGTCCATCACTTTGAGGATGAAAGGCGGTACTGAAGTCAGTCTTGGTTCCCAAAGCTGTCTGAAGACTTCTCCAAAAGTACGAGGTGAACTGTACATCTCGATCTGACAAAATCGATACGGGAATTCCATATAATCTTACAATCTCCTCGATGTACAATTCCGCCAACTTCTCCATTGACCATGTGATCTTCATCGCCAAAAAGTGAGCGGATTTAGTTAATCAGTCCACTATTACCCAAATCATATAATTTCCTTTGGGACTTCTGGGTAGTCCAGTGATGAAATCCATGCCGATATTCTCCCATTTCCATTACGGAATGGGTAACAGCTGCAACAATCCTCCATGTCTTTGACTTTTGGCCTTGATTTATTGACAAGTTGCACACCTTGCAACAAACTCTGCTACATCCCTCTTCATCCCCGACCATCAGAAGTGCTGCTTAATATCTTTATACATCTTGATACTCCCTGGATGCACTGATAATAGGGTGGTGTGTGCCTCCTGTAGGATGCTCTCCTTCAATTCTGCTTGATCAGGTACACACAACCTTTCTCCAAACCACAACACTTCGTCCTTCACTTGGAATTCTGCCAATTTACTTGCTCCGACCTGCTCTTTCATCTTCTGGATCTCTGTATCAGACTTATGACCATCGACAATCTTCTCTCTCAGCGTGGGCTGGAGTCTCAACTATGCTAAATATGCTCCCAATCCTTGCAACACTACTTTGATCCCAGCTCGATCGAGCTCCTATGCTAGTTTCTCTTGAGTCAAAATCAAACAGGACAAGCTACTCTTCCGACTGAGTGCATCTGCCACCACATTTTCTTTTCCCGAGTGATACTTTATTTCTAAACGAATATCCTCTATTACTTCCAACCACCTCCTTTGCCTTAAATTCATATCCCTTTGCTGATAGATATACTTCAGGCTCTTGTGATCTATGTACATATTGACCTTCTATCCATACACATAGTTCCTCCATTGCTTCAAAGCAAATATAATTACTGCCAACTCCAAATCATGGGTTGGGTAATTTTTCTCATGAGGCCTCAATTGCCTAGACCTATTACCTTTCCCTCTTGCATAAGCACACAGCCCAGCCCTCGATGTGAAGCATCATTGTATACATGATAATCAATCCCTGCTCTCGGAAAAGCCAGTATTGGAGTGGTAGTCAACCTCTCATTCAACTCTCATAAACTTGCTTCGCACTGCTCCGTCCACTTAAAACTTACATTCTTCCTCGTAAGTCCAGTGAGTGGCACAACTATCTGAGCGTAGACCTGAATAAACCTTCGATAATAATCAGTCAAGCCCAATAAACTTATGATCTCCTTCACTGATGTGGGCCTTGTCCAATCCTTCACTGCCTCTATCTTCTGCGGAATATGACCCAGGAACGCGACTTCGGACTTCCAGAAGTCACACTTGGATAATTTGGCATACAGCTTCTGTTCCTGCACCTTCTTCAATGCCTCCACTAAGTGCCCAGCATGCTCTTCCTCTGACTTGGAGTATACCAGAATATCATTGATAAACACCACGACGAAAGAGTCGATGAATGGTCACAAGATCCTGTTCATTATGTCCATGGAAATAGTCGGTGCATTCGGCAATCCAAATGGCATAACCAAGAACTTGTAATGCCTATGTCGAGTTCGGAACTCAGTCTTATGCACATCATCTTCCTTAACACGAATTTGGTGATAACCCAACCGAATATCTATCTTGGAGAAAACTGATGCTCCTTGTAGTCGGTCGAACAAGTCATCGATTCACGGAATCAGATACTTATTCTGGACGGACACCTTGTTCAATTCCCTGTAATCGATGCACATTCTCATCGATCCTGTAACACTCCGCAAAATTGAGTTATGACAATTTTGTCCTCGTGTGTTACGCACATGTATTTGTACCATTACGAGTAACATCCGTAGCATATTTTAATTTAAATATCATACATATTTCTTATTTTGACTATTTATATATTTTTCGTCTTCTCAAACTCATTTTCATCATACTTTGAGCCAACATAGACATTTATTTATAATCTTAGTATTTTTACGTACATTGCACGTGTTATCGATGCACGTGTCAATTATGTATGTTCTACCGTTACATGTAATATTTTCTATGTGTTTCGACTATTTATTTTATGACTTGCTTGAATTCGTTTTATAAACAAAAATTCATTTTTCTCCTATTTGATTAAAATATTTTTTACGTGCAGTTCAAGTGTTTTCTATATACGTGTTGATTACATTATGGTATATGTATAACAAAATATATTTTCGTATGTTGTATTTCGATTATTTATAAACATTTTCCTATTGATAAAAATGGATTTTGTATTTGAATATTTGTTTTTACGTGTGACACACGTGATTGCAGTACACGTGTTGGTTGTATCCTCTTTCAAATTAAAATTTATGAAGTGTATGTGTTTATTTTTATTTGTGCATGAAAACTCTAATTTTTAATTAAATTTAACTAGTTTTTATTAAATATATATTACACATTTTTACATATGTATTTAATTTAAATTAAAAAAAACTATTAGTGATTGGTGTGCACGTAGCACACATGTGCACGTGCTTATGCACTTGGGTGAATGGCTAGCCGGCTGTTGGAATGGGGTGAGTGCAGGAGAGGAAGAGGTGAGTGGGTAGATTAGTGGGTAATTAATTGTTTTGAGTGGGTTAATTAAATTACTTATAATAATTAATTAATTTTCCCCTTTATAAAACTACCCCCACCCCATCTCCTAATCAGCAAAAATTAAACAAAAATGAAAGAAACAAAAGGAGGGTGTTGTTCACTCAACCGAAAAGCTTGCTTCTTTTCCTTCTTTGTACACGGGTTTTGAGAAAGGGGCTTGGAGGCCTTCTTGGAGTTTGTTTGCTAGGATTTATTTAAATTCTTCATATGGGTGGGTGTCTCTTCTTGCTTTCTAATTGTGTGTTAGGATGCATGCTTAGATGATTTATGTTGAAATAATAGATGTAGCATGAGTTGTAGAAGCAAACAATCGGAAACAAATTAAAGGGGACAGACAAATTGGCTCATTAATGAAAGCAAGTACTAGCTATATCCGTCAATTCCACCATTGGCCTGAAAGCACAATGTTACGTACGCGATGGTCTAAAAAGAAGACCCCAGCAAATATTACCAGCTAAACGGATCAAGACGATGACGGGTGACGATGACTTTTCAGCTACCTATATTAGAACAGCACACAACCTTTTACTCCAATCAAAGCTAACTTTATAGCTTTATGCAAAATGTTTTTAGCTGTTTGCTGTTTTGTGATAACCTACTTAATTATATAGTGATACAAGAAGATCACATTGAACGATTAGCCTGTTTTCTGACATGTAGCGTAAGGTTTAAGCACATCCAGATATCTCAGCTATCACTAATATATGCGAATTGCCAATATTTGTTAAGGAAAAAATTTAGTTCAAGAACTAACTTTTTTTTAAAATAGAAAAAGGGGACTGCGTCACCGCTTCATTAATAATATATTAACGAAATAAGTATTACAGATAACATACATCTATGTTCCTAAATCGGAACAACAGTTTACATAGCTTACTCTACAACATAAACTAGTACCTCCCCTAGCCACACTTGTAGATGAAAGCATCTACACATGTTCTCCCACCCATCAAAACATGTGTAATTCGAATTTCAACCAATTAAAACTTCAAATTCCATTCCACCCCAGAGACTTATCCTACCTTCCCCCGAACGTCTGCCTTGGCCACAACCACAACTGCTATCTAAAGGCGGCATGCATCCATCACACCCGATGAGTCCACCAATCCATCCCCACCGCGATGCCATCTTCCAATTGCGTCAAATCCAGCCCTCAACAGTAGTTATTGTTCTCGACCGACACGCCAACGCTCTCGACGAACTTCCCTCCGACGAACACTTCCGCCTTGGCAGCTCATCTTTGGGCGTCCCCCTCTTAACCCATTGCTTCTCCCACAAGATTAGAATTTCAAAAAATCTAATTAGAAATTCACAAGACAACCAACGGTCCTCTCTCCACCATCCACATACGTTTTGAATTTCAAAAATCTAAATTGAAATTCTAAACAGCTCTAAATCTCCCCATCTAAATATGTTTTGAATTTCAAAAGTCTATATTGAAATTCAAAATTCAAATTAGCCTCCATCTCCACACATATTCGAAATTCAAAAATCTACATTGAATTTCTCACATAAACCACACCTCCTCCACACAGTACTTTGAATTTCAAACAAAATCTATTTTTAAATTCAGACTACAGCAAGAAAATCTCTCCAAATTCCCAAATCTATAATAAGAATTTCAACCATCTACATTGAAATTCGAATTTCATTGAAATCTCCTCCTCCACTCTCCAAATCAAATTTGAATTTGAGATTCAACATCATGGTTTTGAAAATCAAAATTCTACATCAGCAGACTCTCTCTCTCCCAGTATGTTAAGAGTTTCAAAAATCTAAATTGAAACTCACACATGATCCAAATCTCCCCCTCAACTCTCCCCCTTCACATATCCAAATATAATTTGAATTTTAAACCCTAATTTGAAATTCAAATGTTTAAAATCAATCAACCACTCAATCAATCAATCAATCAATCAAACATCAATTTCTCCTCTTTTCCCTAATCACCTTCCCGACCAACTTTGGCCACTCCGGCCAGCATGACCACCATCGCCCCTCTCCACTCCACCCCCATCTCGAGGCTCTGCCGATCCCGCGCCTTCTATTATACCTCTATGGGCCTGCCGCCGATAACGAACACCCTCAACCCTTATTATGCCTTCTATGAATCAAACACCAGCAACAGCAACAACTACTACTGCAAGTAATACTTTGTCACACCCGGCTTCCCAAAAAGAATACGGAATACGGATACGCGACTCAACCCAGCGAATAATTTGCATTATCCATAAGCTGTTCAGAAATCTCACAACAAATTTCAGAATAATCAGAGTCGGAAGCAAAAAGAATCGTCCTCACACAAGCATATATATCTCAAAACAAAACAAGTGCCAACAGAAATTAATTGAAAACCAATGATATAATAGTCTCAAATAAACAGATCCGAACAAGTTAATATCCTGGGTCACATCTCCTAAATACAAATAAAATTCATATACTCAAATACATTGTTCAAAAACAACAGATAATAATAATAGCAAAAGAAGTACAACACTAATATTTCATTCCTCCAATACCATCAGGCAAACGACCATCCTGATCTGCAATCAATAAATTGCAGGAGAAGGAAAAAGAAAACCAGTACCCGTCAATACAAGTTACGGGCCGCTTGTAATGCAAGATACAAGTACATGGAAAACTAACAAATCTAAATAATAGCAGAAACAGATATAACATGGTATAGCAGAATCAACTAGCATGATATGCTAACATGTGTCAAGTGTCAAAAGTCAAATAGCATGCAGAAAGATATATAGATAGTGTCAAATAATGATGTCAAGTGATAATGTCAAATAGATAACAGATAATCAGATAATCAGATAGCCAAATAGCAGATACAGATAACAGATTTAGATTCAGATTCAGATATAAATTCTTATAAGTCTTGTATTAATTACTAACTAGGTAGCACTTCATGTGCCATCCTTTTATCACATGGTTGCTACATTCAAAACAGTTATGTCTGTAGATTTCGTAGGAGATCATACAGGGCTGTGTACTCAGGATTCAGACAGATATCAGATAACAGATCCAGACAGAAAGATAGAACCTAGTGGTTCTCTTCTTCCCTAAACCTTCCTATAGGAAGTAATGTAGACAGGGTACAGAATAACAGATAACAGATAATCATATGGGAAACACAGGCCCCTTTCTAAGTACACATTTCTATACTTTCCCACTACTAGATCTTTCCCATAAATCCTGGCTTGATCATTTTTATAATTATTATTAGACAGATGTACATGTGCACGAAACAGAGTAAATCTAGCATGATATAACGATCCACAAGTTTAGAACAACAGATAAGCATGTACAGATGATAAATAGTCACATAACAGAACAAAATAGGGTATTTCTTAATTCAGGACAGTACAATAGTACAGTACTAAAATAGCGATTCTCGTTTTCACAAATATCAAAACCTAAATCCATCGGAGAATCTGGAAAATAGACTTCCAACCGAACCCAGCGGATACATATAAGTCATATAGTATTTTAGAAAAACCTAACTCAAAACTAATTTGAATCCAGAAGATACGTTCAGCTAGAAATCAGTAAATCGAATTCAAAATCAGGAAAACAGCATCAAAACACCTCAAATAAATTCAGGAAAAATCTGGGGTATTCCCCTATATTTCAAGTATCATAATATAAAGTTTCATAATTTTTCAGCTAGATTAGTTTAGCCAACGAAAATCAGAAAACATCGAGAAACAATAGTTTGGCAAATCTGGAATTCCCAACACTGTTGTACGAAAACTGTAATATCTCGCAAACCGTTAAACGAAATCCAAATCCGCCAAAGGGAGATGAAAATAGAAAAAATAAGATAACTTTCATATTTCATAAATATTTTTCATACAGAAAAATGAATTAGGGTGAAAATACAAATCTTTACAGAACAACGAGCAAAATCCAGCAAGTATAGTTTTTATAAACAAACATGAAACGGCATATAAAACTCATTAATAAAATCCACTAAAGTTCTTGGTAATCCCTAAATAGATATAGAAATACTGTGCAAAATTTCAGATCAAAATAATATGTTTAGCACTAGTATCAAAATATTTTAGTCATCGAAATCATCAAGAAACGAAATCTGGAAATGAAATACACCTATGTAGTAAAACAATCATATCTCACACATACGAAAATGAAATCGATCAAGGTCAGAGAGTTTGGAAAGGAGACGGATTTCTCTAAAAATCATATTTAATACTGAAGTTAAAATACTAACCTTAATATGGTCTAAAATAGCAATCAAAACTGATCACCGACAAAATATAGATTTTCCTCTTAACCACAAATCAACATACAACATACGAAACTCGTACCAAACACAACCAAACATGTTATAGAGTCTACTAAGTGTCCAAAAATCATGAAATAGGGGGTATATAGCATGCCCACAACAAGTAAATCACATGGATCCAAACAAAAAACACAAATCTCATAATTATCTCATAAAAATAATCACATCAAGAACAGTCAAACCATAAGTTGTTTCATGTAAAATTTGTGTCGTGAGGCAACTATGGTCAATAGCACTATAGAGACAATACTTATCAAGATACATCACACACGAGTTGTCTCTAGAACCCAATTACACTACAAGTGGAGTTTATGACTTGCATCATACAAAGGAATTGAGTACAAGTTACTTACCGTAACCGAAGACGAAACGAACACCAAGAATAACGGGAATGGATCCCGGCAACGAACAAAACCCACAAACTAATCCACGAACCAAGCTATCACATGATCACACACGTGAAAACCACATGCACATGCAAGCCAAGAGAAAGATAGAGAACGGTCGGGAGTGGTGGCACTGACCTTGTGCTGGCGCTGCTGCTCCGGTTGCTATTGTCGATGATGCCGACAGATGAGGGACGGAGGGATAGAGATGGAGAGGTGGGGAGATGCTCGGGAGATGGTGGTCGTCTAGGGGGATCGGGATGGCGACTAGGGTAGGGCAGTCGGGAGAGGGAGGTGCAGGTCAGGGGGTGTTCGGGCTGGGGGTGACGGTGCAAAGGACAGAGAGAGGGAGGAGGCCGGGGGTAGTACGGTTAGAGTTTTAGGGAGAGAGAGATGAGGGTATTTATATAGGGTGGAATTATTGGGTTGTGGGTATTTGGGTTATGGGTGTATTTGGGTATAATAGGAGTAGTAATAGGAGATTTGGGTTTAATTGGAAATGCAATAGGGTTGATGAGTTATTTTGGTTTTGGTAGTTAATTAGGGATCAATAGGCAATAGAATTATCAATAGGATTGGGCAAAACAAAGAACCACGAGCACCCACCACACGAGCAAAAAAAACAAAGCAAGAATCCAATAAAAAGAAAATCACAATTAATGAAGAACGAAGCAAGGACAAACAATCAAACGCAAAGAGCTCAAAATGAAATAAAATGATTATATATTGAAACAACTCCATTATACGGTCCAAGAATACAAGAAAAGTATAAATACTCCAGAAGGAAGAAAAATACACCAAGAATACAAAAAATGAAGAACAGTGGTTACAATACTACCCACCTAACAAAAAGAATTTCGTCATCAAAATTCAAAAAGAAGATACATAGGGTAACCCCGAAAGAAAAAGAAAAGAAAGAAAACAAAGCAAAACAAAATAACGACTACTCAAACAAATGAGAAAATTTCTGCTGAATCTCCTCCCAAGATCCACCGAACTGCAACAAACAGGATCGCAACATGTCCTCAAGGATCTGAATAGTCCGCTCAACTGTCCATAAGTCTGGAGATGAAAAGTTGTACTGTACTTCAACTTACTCCCCAAACTAGCCTGAAGACTCTCCTAAAACTGAGATCTGAATCTCGTATCCCTATCGAATACAATACTAACTGGAACCCTATGAAGCCTGACAATCTCTTGCATGTACCGTTCAGTAAGGCTCTAGTAGACTGACCGACACGAAAGGGAATAAAGTGATCATTCTTCGTCAAACGGTCGACAATCACCCAAACAGCATTGTGACCCTTAGGACTCCTCGGCAAAGCGGTCACAAAATCCATGGTGATATATTCCCACTTCCACTCTAGAATAGGAAGCGGTTGAAGAAGTCCAGCGGTTCACTGATGCTCTGCCTTAACTTGCTGACAGATCAAACACTGAGCAACAAACCGAGCTACAGCCCTTTTTCATACCATGCCACCAGAAATGAAGCTTCAAATCTCGATACATCTTAGTACCGCCAGGATGGATAGAATACGACAACTGATGAGCTTCCTCAAGCAACCTCTGACGAACTTCACCCTTTGGGACACACAACCGGGAACCAAAACGAAGCGAACCATCAGCATGAACAACCATGTCCATTTTGGACCCAAACTCAACCTCAGCTCGAAAACCCTACAACCGCGCATCACCAGCCTGAGCCTCTTTGATCTGATCAACAAGAGAAGACTGAAGCTGGAGCGCAAGACAATATCGACCAGAACTCGGCAACAAAAACCGAAATTCAACCTTCGCATCTGCTCAATGAGATCACTCTGCTGAGTAAGAAACATAACTGCCGGTCTTCTGCTCAAAGCATCTGGCACCAAGTTTACTTTACTAGGATGGTATTGCAAACTGATGTCATAATCGGCCATAAGCTCCAACCATCGCCTTTGCCTCATGTTTAATTCCTTCTGGGTGAAAACATACTTGAAACTTTTGTGGTCTGTATAGATCTCCACTCGGTCCCCAAGTAAATAATGTTTCCACAACTTCAAAGCATAGATCACTGCCGCTAACTCCAAGTCATGAGTAGGATAATTCTTTTCATTCGACCTCAACTGCCTCGATGCATACGCAACGATACGGCCCTTCTGCATAAGAACTGCCCCTAGACCCTTACCTGAAGCATCACAGTGAATTACAAATCTGCCTAAACCATCTGGAATAGTCAATACAGACGCTGACGTTAATCTGTTCTTCAACTCAACAAAAGCCACATTGCACTCATCAGACCAACCAAAATTCTGATCCTTTCCTGTCAGTTAAGTTTATGACCCTACAATCTTCGAAAAATCTTGGACGAATTTTCGATAATAGCCAGCGAGAACAAGAAAACTCCGTACTTCGGAAACCGACTTAGGAATAGGCCAATCCTTCTCAACAACAATCTTAGAAGGATATACACAAACACCATTGCCAGAAATGATTTGCCCCAAGAAAGAAACCCTGTCGAGCCAAAACTCGCACTTATTGAGTTTCCCATAGAGCTGATTTTCTCTCAAAGTCTGTAAAACCACTCTAAGATGCTCAACATGATCTTCACAATTCTGAGAATATACCAAAATATCATCAATGAAGACGACCACAAATCTATCCAAGAACTGAGAGAAAACCTGGTTCATAAGACTCATGAATACAGCTGGTACATTAGTGACCCCGAACGACATCACAAGATACTCATAGTGCCCGTATCTAGTCCTAAATGCAGTCTTCAGTATATCCGTAGCCTTCACCTTGACTTGGTGATATCTAGAACGAAGATCCAACTTCGAGAAAACAGCAGCCCCATACAACTGGTCAAACAAATCATCAATCCTGGACAAAGGATACCGGTTCTTTACAGTAACACTGTTCAGTTCCCGATAATCAATGCATAGGTGACGACTACCATCCTTTTTGTTGACAAAAAGGACCGGAGTACCCCAAGACAAGACACTTGGTCTAATGAAGCCCAAATTAAGCAACTTCTGAATCTGCACCTTAAGCTATGCTAGCTCAACCGGTGCCATGGTGTAGGGACTCTTCGATATCGGCGCAATACCAGGCTGAACATCAATACCGAACTCCACATCCCTATCAGGGGATAAGCCAGGCAACTCATCTGGAAAAACATCCAAGAAATCCCGAACTACTATAGGCGTAGCCTCATAGCCTGAGTGCAATCCCATTGCACAATCCACCTATACCGCTGCAGTCTTTGCTCGGCCAAGGAAAGACTCCCCGACATGGAACTCAAATTCTGCTCGACCTGGAATTCTGAAAACAACTTTCTTGGCACGGCAATCAATGATGGCATGGGCTTCACCCAACCAATCCATACCCAGAATGACGTCGAATCCTGAATTCCTATTTATAATCAGGTTGGCTTTGAAATCTGCGTCCCCAATAACAACGGGACATTGCCTACACTCACGGGAACAAATGACAACACTACCACCTGTCAAAATGTTCCAAGCCTCTGACATGTTGCTGCAATCCAACTGTTGGCGAGCCACAAATCGAGAGGAGACAAAAGAATGGGTTGCCCCAGAATCAAAAAGAACATGTGCAAGGAAAAAGCAAACAAGGATGACACCTAAGGAAACAAGACAAGGAGAAAGAAAAGCAAACAATCAAGGGTGAAGGAAAACAACAATGCAGAAAGATAACAGAAAGAATTAAAGCAAGACCAAAAGAAAAAAAAGAAAAGAACAAAAAGAGAAAGCAAAGAAACAAAACAACAAAAGTAAAATATACCTGCCACAACTCCATCAGCTGTCTCAGCATCCACAACAGTCAAGTTAAAAGCCTAACCTCTCCACGGAACAACGGCCCTCTGACCGGCAATCTGTAGTTGAGGAGGAAGCAGTGGCTTAACTGGACCATGAGCTGGAGCTGCCTACTGGACAAGACCCCTAGCTGGAAGAGCCACAAGCTGCTACGGGCAATCCCGCACAGATCGATCAGTAGCACCACACCTAAAGCATTGGCCAGAGGCACGGAAACAGTTCTTACGCTTATGCTCAGAGATCTGGCAAAAGTTGCAAAAACCACCCCTCGGAAAACCAGTAGAAGGATACAGAGCTGCCCTGACAGGATGGGCAAGCACAGGCCTCCGAACGGGACCAACAGAAGGCCTAGCAACAGCAGCAGGAACAGTCCATTGAGAAGAAGACGAACCACCACAAGCCTGCTCCTGAGCTCGAGCTACCTCAAGAGCTTCAACATAAGTACGCAAACGGAGAGAGACAAGATGTCTCTTGATATCCTGCTTAAGCCCATTCGTGAATCTACGAGCCCTATCCTCTTCGGTAGCCACAAGAATGGCAGCAAAGCGGCTAAGTCTAGTAAACTTAGCGGTGTACTCATCTATAGACCTGGAACCCTGTTGCAAGAAAGTCTCATGTTACAACATTGTTTGAACAATTATGTAACAAGTTCCAAAATAGAATAATGACTTAACCTGTTTAAGGGTCAGGAACTGCTGCTCCATCTCAACTCGAGTACTATTGGAGAAGAATTTCTCCATGAATCCCCGAGTGAAGGTAGCCCAAGTAATAGGCCTATCAAGTCGCTCGGACTCGGCCATCCACCAGATATGAGCCAGATCCACCAACTGGATGGAAACCACATCCACCCTATCTGTAACACCCCAAATTCTAAATAGACTGAATTCGAAGTTCCACAAGATCTTTACACTTTTCTTCGTACAATTTTACAAGAAAATTTAAACTTTATTACATCAGAGTTTACATTTACATTACATAATTACAGCGGAAGCAATTTACAACAAATTACAAGAATAGAAATATACAACACTTGAATCATTCCTTAAGCAGCATGCAAACTTTAGTCTTGTTAATCACTTTACCCTGTATAGAAACTGTGGGCACGTCAGCTGCTTACAACTGACAAAATTTATACACAGCTATCCTCTCTATGCCGAACAGTATAACGATTCTCAAATACTTAAACAAACCACAAACTTGATCACACACAAAACTACAAGGGACTATCCTATTGATGTCGTGCCGTGCGATGCACTTAGTCCTTAATTCATTTATGTATGTTACATGACACTAATGCACACTTGTTCAGATTCTATGCATCACATATTACATAGGTCTGAGGGCAAGCCCTTAACCGTTCTTCATCTTGTAGGGTTCAATCCCTCGTCATGACTTAAACTACTACTGTAACTACGATAAGTATCCTAGATGTTCTATGAGTTATGAGCTCATGTCCAAACAGCCTAGAGGGGAATCTCACGTTATGTCACGACGCATCATGAAGAACCTATGGACAATTCAGCCTCCGTCATGGGACATGACACCACCCGCAGTCACCAAACACCTCACAAGCGTCGCCTGCGGTATGGACTCCTGGAGACATATCCACGTCATGACACGACGCATCGTGTAGACAGCCTGTGAATATTCTCATACCGTAGTTTCGAGGCCCTCATACTCGTGTTTTTCTTTTATTTTCATCACATCTTCACTATGTGTCTAGTCCTTAGTTATTTGAATCATGAACAAAATCAATTCTCTAGAGTTAGTCCTTCCACTATACCGGTCTTAACCATTTATATAACATGACCCAAATCTTGATCTTTTCATTTTAAATCTCATTTCAACAATCTCTTTGTCAATGCCGGTATGAGGCTTAGCTACACTCTAGTTCTCAATTTCGATTCATAACCACAAAAACTGAGTTTTCATACTCATACAGTCGTTTTCATAGTTCAAATAAATTTCCATCTCTTTTCTATAATTCAACTTCATACATAGGTTCAATTTCAATTTATGACATTCTCATTCAAATAAATAAGTCTCAATAATTTCATTTAATTTCCGTACTATTATTTCTTTTTCTCCAAAATCAAAATCATATTCATTTATCTTTCAAATGCGTACATTACCCAAATAAAGAACAAAATCCATAAACAAATACATTGCATGTTCTTTTTATACAAGATTCTCTTTTATAATTTGGTATAACTCCTCATGGATAAAACCCCCTTTTTATACTTATGCAAATATCAATTATATAGAGTTCTACTCAATTTTTACTTCTCACACTCTTTAATTTAAGTCAAAATAGTGTGCAAATATTTTTCATGAAGTCCATATATTTTTATAATAATTATAATATTTTCCCCCTAATTTTAAAAATAAAAAATCACAAAAAAACATTAAAACCGAAAAGGGGGTTTGAAAATGCCGACTTCAGGAATCGAACCAGCGACCAAAGCCAAGCCCAATGCTACAGTGCAACGCACTGTGGCGCACACGCTAACCAGAAAGGACAGGGCACAACCACATCAAAACGGAGGGCTTAAACTCGTACGAACCCATTCCCAAAATTTGGATTTTTCCCAAAAAATATAAAACAAAAGCCTCTTGTTCAGTTTCGAACCCGAGACCATGTCCAGACCCACGCTACAATAAGCGCACCCAAACGCACCCGCTAACCAAATAGTCCAAGTGGCTAATTCGATATGAGTTGGGTTTTTAGGGGTTTGATTCCAGTTTCGGTTGATTCGAATTTTTATAAAATAACTATTTTAAAATTCGTTTCTTCTCCACTTTCATTCAAAATTTCCAGAATAAAACTTTTATGCATTTCTAATATATCAGTAACTTAAAACTTAATTTTTGACATAAAAAGTGTAATTTTCCTCTTTGAATAAAATTTTGTCTACAATTTCGAAAATGTACATACAAATGTTGTTTCTTTTATAAGTTTGCATTCAAACTTCTCATGGATCTCTTTTATTATTTTTATTATTATTAACCAAATATTTCAGTAACAATCATCCCTTTTTCATATTATTAACAAGTGAATTAGCAAAAATCACCTTTATGCATGGTTATCATTTTGACCAACTAAACATTCAATCATGTCTCCTTAGTTTAGCACAATCAATCAATTAAAGCATGGTATCATGGTCAATTCTAAACTAACAATCACAATTCGCAACTAATTTACATTCTTTTCACGTACAATCAACCACTGCAATTTTGTCTCATTTTCACAACATATGGCTAAATTAATCTAAAGTTTCTTCTCAATTTTATCAACCATACCTTAGCATGATATCTAATTATAAGTTTAAGAAAATCACCCACCTTTAATGGAGAGAAAACCAAACAAAACTCCTAGGGATCTCCTACAACGAACAAGTGAAGCCTTCTCCTCCTAGATCGAGCCACCAAAAGCCACCTCCTCCTTGTGCTAGATAGAACCCGAGCCTCCCCTTCTTGTTCCTTGGTGTAGTCCGGCCTCCCCTCCTTGAGTTGAAGAAACACACACTAGCACTCAATCTTGTAAACTCACAAAATACTCAATCTTTTGTCTCACTAAATTGCCTCTCTTTCTTTCTTTCTATTCTTTTCTTTTCAAAATTTTTAGTGTGAGAATGAAGAGTGTAGGGAGGAGTATTTATACATATTTTGAGGGTGAATGGAGGGTTAGGATGAGATCAAATGGTTAGGGATCAAGGGTCTAGATGAACTAGGGAGTTATAGAAACTTCCTATGATGAAGCAACCAACTCTCCACCACTCCCATCTCTCCCACTCTCCCAATCCCATCCGGCCTAGGTACAAAAGTGTGCAATGCACACTCTAGTTCATGCACGTGCCAACTAGTACCCCTCCTTTACAAGTTTGTTCATGTGAATAAAACTAATTGTTCATTAAACTTGTCTACACTATTGATGGAACTGAGATGATTCCCAGGACTACGGATTAGTGTGCGTATCGATTGTTAAAAATTTAACAAATTAAATACGTGATCTAACCCTATATAGCGGAATCTAGGGTTCACGAATTATACCTGCGATGAGAAGAAGACGACAGCGACCCCAAGATCTTCTGCACGTATTCCTTCCTCAGGTTGGACGTCGTGTGGGCGACGATCTCCCAACCTTTCTTCTCTTTGGCTGACCTCTCTTTCTCTCCTTACGTGAATCACGAATTTTGAGAAAAAATCTTATATTTCAGATTATCAATGACGGCCAAAGAATAGAGGATATATATAAGGCTACGGCAGGGACCATGAGGAGAAATTAGGGTTAGGTCTCCTAACGAATCTGGGTATCCCGTGTTCAGCCCGAACACACAACCCAGACCCATTAACAATAGCTCGGTCCACTAAGGAGCTATTGTTGCACTACCTTCCTAATCCCAAATTATATTTATGGGCTCCTTTTATTATATGCTCGTTCAACTCCCCATGTTAAGATATCGAATGTCCGTCGATCAAATTAAGTTACTGATAGCTATATTGATCAACATCTTTTATCCTTAAGTAGTACCACTTAACTTTATTTGTCATGTCGGATGTAATCCACCTGCAGGGTTTACATGACAATCCTTATGAGCTCCTTAAGGGGACATCATCAACCTGACATATCGGGACATGGATTCCTTTTACAATCAACAGCCCATCATACATACAATGCTATTACCCAATTCATAGAGGTTGTTGATCCATAATGAATCTCACTCTTTTATGAGTCAAAGTAATGCACACTGCATATACATGTCTGTTATTATATCTGGATTAAGAGCATAAGCATCCATAATAACAGAGGTGTTTGTTCTCTTTTGTAGTCAGTACAAAGAGAGCAACCTCAAGTGGTCCTGTTCAATACACACAAAGTGTACTAGTGTAAACCTATAGTCAAGATAGACTAATACCAGATTACACTACAACCTTTCCAATGGATTGTCCAAGTCCGTCTAGGTTGTGAACTATTTATATATTCCATAGGGAACTGATAATATGATCTTCTGTGTGTCACCTCACACCATATTATCAACCTTATAGAATATCAGACACTTGCATTAATATTATAATAAACACAATATGCAAATATATGTCCATATGATTCTCATTCAAAAAAATAAGAAAATAAAGTTAATACAAAAGTGATGCTTTCAGTATATAACCCTAATAATCTCCCACTTATACTCAAAGCATTGCTTTTCAGTATACTGTTACAAATCTCCCACTTATACTTAAAGCCATGCTGCTACGCATCTGACTCCCATTCCCTCAACATGACTATCAAAAGCCTTAGCTGGTAAGCTCTTAGTGAAGGGATCAGCTAGGTTGTCTGCTGATGCTATCTTGATCACAGTAACTTTTCCTTTCTTTACGAAATCTCGTATCAGGTGGTACTTGCACTCAATGTGTTTACTTGCCTTATGGGCTCGTGGTTCCTTCGAATTTGCAACTGCACCACTATTATCACAATAAAGTGTAATAGCCTTAGGCAAATTAGGTACCACATCCAAGTCCAATAGGATGTTTCTGAGCCAAACTGCTTCTTTGGCTGCCTCAGAGGCTGCCACATACTCGGCTTCCATGGTAGAATCAGCAATACATTTTTGCTTGATACTCCTCCATATAGTGGCTCCACCTCCCAAAGTAAATACATAACCTGAGGTTGATTTTCTGGAATCCCTATCTGACTGAAAATCTGAGTCTGTATACCCCAAGGCAACTAAACTATCTACCTGGTAAACTAGCATGTAATCTTTAGTCCTTTTCAGGTACTTCAAAATATGCTTTACGGCAGTCTAGTGCTCTTGTCCCGGGTTAGACTGATATCTGCTAACCATGCCAACGGCAAAGCAGATATCTGATCTCGTACATAGCATTGCATACATTAAGCTTCCTACTGCTGAAGCATAAGGAACTGCTTTCATGTTCTCTATCTCTTTAGGTGTCCTCGGACACTGCTCCTTTGATAGGGCAATTCCATTCCTAAAAGGTAAGAAACCTTTCTTAAAATTTTGCATGCTAAAATGAGTTAGTATAGTATCGATATAGGAAGCTTGAGACAAGCCCAACATCCTTTTCTTGCGATCTCGTAGAACTTTGATCCCAAGGATGTGACCTACTTCTCCCAAGTCCTTCATATCAAATTGTTTGGATAACCATACCCTTACGTTAGATAATACCTTCACATTGTTTCCAATGAGCAAGATGTCATCCACGTAAAGTACTAGGAATACCACTACGTTTCCGTCACACTTTTTGTATACACACGATTCATCTTGACATTGATCAAATCCATAGGATTTTATCACCTGATCAAAACATATGTTCCAAGATTTGGAAGCTTGCTTAAGTCCATAAATGGACTTCTTGAGCTTACAAATAAGATGCTCTTGGCCCTTTTCAATGAACCCGTCTGGTTGCTTCATATAGATGTCTTCCTCAAGACTTCCATTAAGGAAAGCTGTCTTGACATCCATTTGCCAAATCTCATAATCAAGATGAGCTGCAATAGATAAAAGAATTCGGTAGACTTAAGCATGGCTACTGGCAAAAAGGTTTCCTCATAATCGATACCCTCTCTTTGAGTAAAACCTTTTGCAACAAGCCGAGCTTTAAAGGTTTCAACCTTACCGTCTAATTCTCTTTTTCTCTTATAGACCCACTTGCATCCAATGGCTTTTACACCAATAGGTGGTTCTACAAGCTCCCAGACTTGATTAGATACCATAGATTCTATTTCAGATATCATTGCTTTTTGCCAAGACTCTGCATCTTTATCTTGGAGTGCTTCCTTGTAGGTACAGGGATCATAATCTTGTTCCTCAGGGACAAAGTCTGACGACTCTCCCAAGAACATATATCTATCAGGTTGTATCACAACCCTCCCACTACGACGAGGTACTATCGGTTGTGGTGCAACATTTATGACACGTTGTGCAGTTACTGGTGGTACATCCTGTTGTACTGTTGGTACTGAAGTATTTGGCGTCTCACCTCTCAATTCTTCTAGAACAGCTCTACTTATGGGTTTATGGTTCATCACATAGTCTTCCTCTAAGAATCGAGCATTGGTGCTAACAATGACCTTCTGATCCTTAGGACTATAAAATAAACCTCTTTTCGTTCCTCTTGGATAGCCTACAAACAAGCGTACTTCTGTACGAGATTCCAACTTATCGGCTTTCCCATTCAGCACGTGTGCTGGACTATCCCAAATCCGAACATATTTCAGACTAGGCTTACGCCCAGTCCACAGTTCTGTGGGAGTGATTGGTACTGACTTAGAAGGAACCAAGTTCAAAATATAAGCTGCAGTTTCTAAGGCATATCCCCAAAACGAATCTGGTAAATCTGAATAACTCATCATTGATCTAACCATCTCCATAAGAGTCCTATTCCTTCTTTCTGCTACACCATTCTGTTGGGGTGTTCCAGGTGCTGATAATTGGGATGTAATCCCAGCCTCTGACAAATAGTCCCTAAACTCCCCAAAGAGATACTCGCCACCACGATCTGAACGTAATGACTTGATACATTTTTCATGATGTTTCTCCGTTTCTGCCTTGTACTCTTTGAATTTCTCAAAGTACTCAG
Source organism: Hemerocallis citrina (assembly GCA_017893485.1). Taxonomy (NCBI): domain Eukaryota; kingdom Viridiplantae; phylum Streptophyta; class Magnoliopsida; order Asparagales; family Asphodelaceae; genus Hemerocallis; species Hemerocallis citrina. The sequence goes on from CM030364.1 coordinate 40,102,362, forward strand.
ACTTACGGCGCATCAAATAAATATATCCATACCTTGAATAATCATCAGTAAATGTGACAAAATATTCAAAGCCACCTCTAGCCTGGACAGTCATGGGCCCACACAAATCAGAATGAACCAATTCCAACACATCTTTGGCCCTATACCCCTTTGCCTTGAAAGGCCTTTTGGTCATTTTACCTACCAAGCAGGATTCACAGACTGGTAGTGCCTCCACTTGCAATGAACTCAATGATCCATCTTTAACCAGTCTTTGAACCCTTCTTAGGTTAACATGCCCCAATCGCAAGTGCCAAAGATATGTTTGGTTCATACAAGAAGGTTCTTTTCTCTTATTTATGTTAGAAGACATATTATTCATTTCCATAAGTTGCATCGTGGACGAAATAGGATTAATGACATATAGATTATCAACCAATGCACCAGAATAGATAAAATGCTTATTTTTTCTAATAACAATATTGTCATTAAAATAAACTGAATATCCATCCTTAACTAGCATGGAAACAGAAATTAAATTCCTTCTAAGTGAAGGTGCATAAAGACAATCTCTCAATGTCAACACTACAAAAGATACTGGTTTTACCGGCGATTATTTTCCGGCGTTTTACTAGTAGCGCCGGGGTAGGGAGCGAGTAGGAATTGGGCGCCAGATGGGATGGTCATACACCGGCGGTCGATTTAAAATGCCGGCGTATGTTAGTATTCACCGGCGTTTTACTTAAAAACGCCGGTGAAGTTTATTATTCACCGGCATTTTTATTATAAACGCCGGCGAATATACGGACACATTCACCGGCGTGTCTAATTAAAATGCCGGTGTATAACTGCGATAAAACCCGCGAACCCTAATCTTTCGCTCGCCATTTTCCCAAAACCCCAAAAAAAAAAAGGAAGGGGCGCTTCGTTTCCCTCCTTCCTCGCTCTACTTCCCGCGCGTTTGCCTCCGCCGCTTCGTCCTCTTCGACGGCATTCGACCTTTCGAAATCGTCCCTTCTTCCCTTCGTCCTTTTCGATTTCCCTCTTCCCTCTCTCTATTTGGAGGTGAATCGGCGGTCACCCGCTCTCTCTCTCTCCTACGCCCCCGCCCTTGTCGCCCCGCTCCCTCTCTCTCTCTTCGGTATGATCTCTCCTGTAACCCAAGTTAATTCCCGGGGTTTTTTAAATCCCCATCATCTCCACCCCGTAGGAACTACGAGATCGCCCCAAGGACGCCTTCGGCATCCAGGGGTCACGGACCGACCATAGACCCTGTTCAATAATCAATAAGTGGAACGCATTAGCTCATAACAAATTAAAAGTTGCTCCTGCTACTCAGCCTAGAGCCTTGAGCATCCACTTTGGTATCTTTTTGAACAAAAATAGTAATATTGTTCCTCCATTGATCAAGAATTTTGGTCTTTGGGAAGTATCATGATCATCCAATAAGAAGGGTTTCAATTTATTCAAATGAACGATTTGAACACCTATTGATTCTAACAACGGATTTCAGGGTTGATCATTCGGACCTTTCAATTCATAGATGTGGATCTCGGACCTATGAATGGGGAGATTCCCGATACTCACAAAGAAAAAGAAACGAAGTTTATTTTTCAAAAAAAGCAGCTTTTTTCAGTTTATTCATCTTGATTTCCTTAACATGAATGGTTTAGTTGAGATGAAGAATTAATAGAAAAATATATGCTTAGATAATGGAAATTTTCATCTTCTTTTACTGTTAATGAAGCTGATTTCATGCATCTGATTGTCTTCATGGCATGTTTGTTTTTTTACCCAAAATGGGTTCATTGTGAACTGAGGATGCTCTAGGTACGTATGCCAATATCCTCCGGCCGGATATGCACAACAATTGGATTTTAGATTTAGTTCGGCACAGTGAATTAGTAGAGCAACATATAAGCTCACATAATGGGAAATTTTCATTTTCAGATACTGTTAAAGTAACCTGATTGCAATCTTTGGCATGGTTTTTTAACACAAAATGGGTTCACTTCCAAACTAAGTATGCTGCTAGCATACCCATTTTCTTTCACTGTTAATGAAGCTGATTTTATGCATCTGATTGTCTTCTTGGCATGCATGTTTTTACCCAAAATGGGTTCACTGTGAACTGAGGATGCTATAGGTACGTATGCCAAAATCCTCCGGCCGGATATGCACAACAATTGAAATTTAGATATAGTTGGGCTAAAGAAGTAGTAGAGCAACATATAAGCTCAGATAATGGTAAATTTTTCATTTTCAGATACTGTTAAAGTAACCTGATTGCAATCTTTGGCATGGTTTTTTAACACAAAATGGGTTCACTTCCAAACTAAGTATGCTGCATAGCATCCCCATTTTCTTTCACTGTTAATGAAGCTGATTTCATGCATCTGATTGTCTTCTTGGCATGCATGTTTTTTTACCCAAAATGGGTTCACTGTGAACTGAGTATGCTATAGGTACGTATGCCAAAATCCTCTGGCCGGATATGCACAACAATTGGATTTTAGATTTAGTTGGGCTAAAGAAGTAGTAGAGCAACATATAAGCTCAGATAATGGAAATTTTCATTCTCAGAAACTGTTAGAGAAGCTGATTGCCATCTTAGGCATGATTTTTTAACAAAATGGGTTCACTTCCAAACTAAGTATGCTGCTAGCATCCTCATTTTCTTTTAATGTTAGTGAAGCTTATTTTCATCATCTGATTATCATCTTGGCATGTTTTTTTTTGACCAAAATGGGTTCGCTGTGAACTGAGGATGCTATAGGTACGTATGCCAAAATCCTCCGGATACGCACAACAATTGGGTTTTAGATTTAGTTGGGCTGAAGAAGTAGTAGAGCAACATATAAGCTCAGATAATGGAAAATTTATCATTTTCAAATACTGTTAAAGTAACCTGATTGTCAATCTTTGGCATGGTTTTTTATACCAAAATGGGTTAACTTCCAATCTAAGTATGTTGCTAGCATCCCCATTTTCTTTTTTTGTTGTTAGTGAAGCTTATTTTCATGCATCTGATTGTCATCTTGGCATGTTTTTTTTACCAAAATGGGTTCACTGTGTACGTATGCCAAAATCCTCCGGCCGGATATGCACAACAATTGGGTTTTAGATTTAGTTGGGCTGAAGAAGTAGTAGAGCAACATATAAGCTCAGATAATGGAAAATTTTTCATTTTCAGATACTGTTAAAGTAACCTGATTGCAATCCTTGGCATGGTTTTTTAACAAAATGGGTTCACTTCCAAACTAAGTATGCTGCATAGCATCCCCAGTTTCTTTCACTGTTAGTGAATTGAAGCTTATCCCATGCATCTGATTGTCATTTTGGCATGTTTTTTTGACCAAAATGGGTTCACTGTGAACTGAGGATGCTATAGCTCTATGCCAAAATCCTCCGGCTATGTACAACAATTGGTTCACTCTGAAAAATATATGCTTACATATTGGACATTTTCATTTTTCTTTTACTGTTTCTTTTGTTTATTATTATTATTATTATTATTATTATTATTATTATTATTATTATTATGAGATAAGTGATTATTAGTAGTCATGAACAGAATAGTTCATGAGTCATCAGATCTTCTAGTTACCGTAGTTACAGCACGCCGCGCTCATTATTCGGCCGATTCCTCTTCATCAGCAAAATACCCTTTACCATCATCATCTCCTTGAACGGAAAGCCAAATACAGGGGAGACTATAGTCGATTTTTTTTTATGCTCGAACACAGGGTGTGCGATAAAATACCACTAAGGTGGTTGTGATCATTTCCACAAAAGGTCGTTTAGGGTTTGGTGAATAGAGTAGATTGTGTTAAGATGTAGTTTTTTTTTTGTACATTTTTTGGAGCCACAATTTCTTTATTTTACAGTTAAAGATTATATTGTTTATTTATTTGCAGCTAGGGATGGTTTTCAAATAGGTGAAATTTATATACAAAATGCCTTTTACTGTTATTACTATTTAATATATCAAATTTTAATTTCAGACTGTGTGCTATTGATATAATGGATAGAAGTTGGATTAGTAAACCACGATTATCCAAGGAGTACCGTGATGGTATTAAAGATTTTATTATCTTTGCCAAACGACATTCCCGTGATCCCAACCTAATCCTTTGTCCATGCCTCCGTTGTACAAATTGTATGCTGAGGACATGTGACGTAGTACATACACACTTGGCTGTCAACGGTTTTCTTCAAGGGTACACAAGGTGGTTTTTTCATGGAGAGGATCATATGGCAGCTCCTGTTCGTCCGGTTGTATTAGAAAATGAAGCTGAGCCCTTAGTGAACGAAGACTTAAGCGTTCCCGATGAGATGCATGCTTTGTTACAAGATGCCATGGGGATTCATAATGTTCCTTTTCACACCAATAACCCAACAACCGAAGTTCACAATGAGTCAACAGAAACAAACCAGATTGGTGGTGGGGTGGACGAGGAAATGTCTGGCCCCACCCCTGAAAATAATAAGCAGCAAGAATCCTTCGCTAAGTTACTTGAAGATGCTAGTACTCCGTTGTACCGCGACTGCACCAAATTTTCTAAGTTCTCATTCATTGTCAGACTATTTCAGATTAAATGTTTAAACGGGTGGTCTGCTAATCCTTCACTATGCTACTTGAATTGTTGAATGAAGCATTTCCTGAAATCTGTATTCCAAACTCAGCCTATAAAATCAAAAAATTCCTAAGTTCTCTCGATCTAGGATATGAGAAGATAGCAGCATGTCCAAATGACTGTATGCTTTTCACCAGTGGTAAGGAAAGTCTGGAGAATTGCGAAGTATGTGGTTCTTCGAAATGGAAAGAAAGACTAAATCAAGACGAGGGAGCCAGTGGATCTACTAAGCGAAGTAGGAAAAAGAAGCCTGCCAAAACATTGCGTTACTTTCCTCTGATTCCTAGGCTACAAAGGTTGTTTATGTCTACGAAAACTTCTTCTGATATGAAATGGCATGCTAAAGGTCGCACTAATGATGGGATTCTTAGACATCCTGCTGATTCTCAATCTTGGAAAAAATTTGATGAAAGATATCCTGATTTTGCCAAAGATCCTCGAAATGTGAGACTTGGACTAGCTAGTGATGGTTTCAACCCTTTCAGGCAAATGAGTAGTACATACAGCATATGGCCGGTTGTGTTGATACCATACAATTTGCCGCCTTGGAAATGCATGAAGCAGTCCTCATTTATTTTGTCCATGATAGTTCCTGGACCGAAAGGTCCTGGAAATGATATAGATGTGTACCTACAACCGTTAATAGATGAACTTCAGAAGTTGTGGGTGGGTGTTCCAACCTATGATGCTGTGGCTAAAGAAACATTTTCTCTTCATGCCGTGTTGTCTTGGACAATCAATGATTTTCTAGCATATGCAAATTTATCTGGATATAGTACTAAAGGACGTTATGCATGTCCATGTTGTGCTAACCAAACTAGTTCAAGGTGGTTGTACAATGGCAGAAAGTTTTGCTATATGGGTCATAGGAGATGGTTGCCTGACACACATATATTTCGGGCAGAGGCAGCGACATTTGATGGCACCGACGAGTGGGAACATGCTCCTGGGTCTTCTTCTGGTTCAGATGTTTTGAGGCGGGTAGATGGTCATCAATTCAAATATGGAAAAGAACCAGAAGTCAGGACAAAGGGCAAGAAAAGGGCAAGGCCGGAGCAAGGTGAGGAGACCGATCTATATGGCGAAGATGAGGATCAAAACTTGACGAGTTTAGGTGCATGGAAGAAGAAGAGTATTTTCTTCAAGTTGCCGTATTGGGTATTCAACTTACTGCAACATAATTTAGATGTGATGCATATCGGAAAAAATATTGGTGAGAATTGTATAGGAACAGTTATGGAAGATGATCGGAAGACAAAGGACAATCTCAAGAGCCGACTTGATTTGAAGTCAATGGGCATCCGACATGAGTTGCACCCAGAAGAATTGCCAAACGGGAAAGTACTCCTCCTCCTGCAATCTATTCAATGTCAAAATCGGAGTTGGAGTTGTTTTGCAAAGTACTACTTGAACTTAAAGTCCCCGATGGCTATTCTTCTAACATGGCAAGATGTGTCAACTTTAAAGAGAAGAGGCTTCAGGGTCTAAAGTCACACGACTACCACATCCTAATGCAGGATCTCCTTCCTGTGGCCTTAAGGTCTTCAATGTGTGCGCAAGTCACTACTGTCCTGAAAGATCTTTGTAGCATATATAAAGGTATTTGCTCAAGAATGCTTCGTGTTGAAGATCTGGACCAATTGGAGCAACAGGCGGCATTGACCCTTAGTAAAATGGAGATGATATTTTCTCCATCGTTCTTCACTATTATGATTCACTTGATAATCCACCTTGCTGGTGAAGCCAGAATCGGCGGTCCTGTTCACTATCGGTGGATGTACCCCATTGAGAGGTAAAATAATTCATTCATCTTACGAAATTGAATTTTCAAAAGCTCATTTCTTTTAATCCCCTAATCCGCTCTAGTTTATTAATTGTACATGTTCAGGTACCTATACCGGCTAAAGGGTTATGTGAAAAATAGAGCATATCCTGAAGGGTCAATAGCCCAGGGATATCTATCAGAGGAGTGCTCACATTTTTTTTCCAGGTATTTGCCTGGTGTGGAGACATCTTCCAGTAGACCACGTAGAAATCCAGACATTTCCAACCTTGATGGTGCTCAATATCTTTTTGATACCGCTGGCACTACTGTTGGTAAAGTTGATGCATTTGAGCTCGATAGCTTAGCGTGGGAACAGGCACATCGATATGTGCTAGACCATCATGCATCAGTGGAACCATTTCGAAAGTAAGTTGCTTTTGAATTTAAATCGAATACAGTGAAAACCGCGGAGTTCGATATTTTTGATACTTTTGTTATTCCTAATTTCAATTGCTTGTTTTTTAACGAATTTGTCAGGGACATCAAACGAAGGGCTAGACCAAGAAGACTTCCACCACGTGAACAAAACAAGCTGATGAATGAAAAATTTCATAAGTGGTTTGAATCTCATGTAGGTGAATTACAGTTATGCAAGTTAATCTTTATTATATCTACATTTTCTATGGTGCTGATACGATTTGCACAAAATTAATAGGTACATTCTTTGGGTCCTGAAGGTGCGTCATCTGAAATACAAGTACTTGCCAAAGGTCCCTATCAGATGGTCAAAAGATACGGAGGATACATATTCAATGGTTTTAGATTTCGTACTAAGGATCGTGAATGTAATTTGAAGTCTCAAAATAGTGGAATGGTAGTGACGTCTAAGACTAGAAGTTATGCTTCCAAATCGGACACGAGGCCTGTAGATGGAGATCTCGACTACTATGGAGTGCTCACGGATATCATTGAGTTAAATTATTTTGGCCATTTCCGTGTTGTCTTATTTCGTGGGGATTGGGTTGAGTTTGATAGGAATTTTGCTAACAACAAGGACAAGCTTGGCTTCATAGTTGTAAACTTATCAAAATTGATTCACATCGGTACACACATTAGCCATGAGCCATTTGTGTTTCCATCCCAAGTGCAACAAGTGTTCTACAATGAAGATCCAACCCTGCCAAAATCGTATGTGGCTATCCCTATGCAACCAAGAGATGTATTCCAACTGGGCGATACTTCAGACGATGAAGACGGTGAAGACATGAACAGTTACATTGCTTCTGAGTTTCCTGTGTTTGATGTAAACACAACCGATGTTGGAATTTGCGGGACTTGGCTCCGCAAGGATGGAGAAGAGGGCGATGTACTGGAAGATGTCGTATTGTAGTTTACATGCTTTTCAATTGGGTTTATTATATGTCTGTAATTTTATGTCTTAAATCTTGTTGTAATATTATGTCTGTAATTTCGAATATGTTCATTGTGAATTTAATACAGTGGTTTAATTATCTTTCTATTTTCTACTGCTTGGTATTATTTACATTAAACTATGCTTAGTGTCATTTGAACCAAACTATCGTTGTAATTTAATCTGTTACAAATCTCATTTTTTTAATTTTTTTACAATTATGTTGGTTTGTTAATCCTACTAAAGTACAAATCTTATGATAGTTTTTATAAACATGTTATTAATTAAATTTGCATATCTAAGGAAGTTATCGAATCCTTGACAGGTACAACATGCCGAGGCGTGGAAAGAGGGTAAATATAAATGATGGCAACGAGAGCCATGGGGATGAGCAGCCACTAAATAATAGTGGCAATCAAACATATGAGAGTGAGGGTAGCACGCCGCCCACTGTCAAAAAACATCGGTAAGTCTTAAAATTGGTATTTTTAAAGAGATTATGGTCTTGAATGCATGAAAGACACGTACTAGTGTTTGTGAGTCTGCATTGTGGCTGTCGTCTATAAGCATTTCGTCTATGTTTCTTAAGTGGGCTGTGATTAGAAAGAAAGGGCTGGAGTGGAGATCTGGAAACCCAAATAAAGACATCTCGTTTATTATAATCTACACTTATTGTTGGACCAACCCCCTCTTGCTGTTGTTGCTGATGTCTCTTTGTGTGCGTGTGTTGAAGAGAATGAAGGGATGAGAGAGAGATGAGGAAAATGCCGCTATGTTAGCCTGGTGTATCCTCATTCTCTACCATCCCTCTTTCTGGCTCCATATATGGCTTCTATATTAAATTGGTTTCCTTCCACGATGACAGTCCGTAATACTACACTTGATATGAGCCCATGTTCATAGCTGCACCCTATTGCATACTCACAAACAACTAATACTTGTCGGCCTTGCATCGTATGCCCAACCCCACTTTGGCACATAACATGGTATAGATGACATTGTATGACCTGCAAATAAGGATTGTTCAGTCGTGTTGTTGTACTGATTTGGAGGATTTTGGTATGCTAGCAGCACACGCAGCATAAAATAGCTTAAGAAGACCATCAGGTTTGTGAAATAAGCTTCACTAACAGTGAAAGAAACTGGGGATGCTATGCAGCATACGTAGTTTGGAAGTGAACCCATTTTGGCTAAAAAATCATGCCAAAGATAGCAATCAGATGCATGAAATCAGCTTCTTTAACAGTATCTGAAAATGAAAATTTCCATAATCTGAGCATATATGTTTCTTTAACAGTGACTGTGAACAATTGTTCTTAATTGGGCTGTGATTAGAAAGAGACGAGTTGGAGTGGAGATCTGGAAACCCATATAGAGACATCTTGTTTATAATAATTTATTATTATTGTTGTTCTTGTCGCTCTTGCTATTGTTGCTGATGTCTCTATGTGTTCGTATGCTGAAGGGAAAGAAGGGATGATAGAGAGATGAGGAAAATGCCGCTATGTTAGCCTGGTGTATCCTCATTCTCTACCATTCCTCTTTCTAGCTTCTATATTTGGTTTCCTTCCACGATGACAATTCCAGTTAAAACTACACTTGCTATGAGCCCTATTCGTATTTTTCATCCATGAAGAATTGATCTATGACTACAATCTCCATTCAAAACCCAATTGTTCTATATTTGGTTCCCTCTTGCTGTTGTTGCTGTTGTTGAAGTGAACCCATTTTGTTTTATTGTTAGTGAAGCTTATTTTCATGCATCTGATTATCATCTTGGCATGTTTTTTTGACCAAAAATGGGTTCACTGTGAACTGAGGATGGTATATAGGTACGTATGCCAAAATCCTCCGGCCGGATATGCACAACAATTGGGTTTTGCGATATAGTTGGGCTAAAGAAGTAGTAGAGCAACATATAAGCTCAGATAATGGAAATTTTTTTATTTTCAGATACTGTTAAAGTAACCTGATTGCACTCTTTGGCATGGTTTTTTTAACACAAAATGGGTTCACTTCCAAACTAAGTATGCTGCATAGCATCCCCAGTTTCTTTCACTGTTAGTGAAGCTTATTTCACAAACCTGATGGTCTTCTTAAGCTATTTTATGGTCCCATTTTCACTTAACTGTTAGTGAAGCTGATTTCAAGCACCTGATTGTCTTCTTGGCATGTTTGTTTTTATACCAAAAATGGGTTCACTGTGAACTGAGGATGGTATATAGGTACGTATGCCAAAATCCTCCGGCCGGATATGCACAATAATTGGGTTTTGCGATATAGTTGGGCTAAAGAAGTAGTAGAGCAACATATAAGCTCAGATAATGGAAAATTTTTCATTTTCAGATACTGTTATTGTAACCTGATTGCAATCTTTGGCATGGTTTTTTTAACACAAAATGGGTTCACTTCCAAACTAAGTATGCTGCATAGCATCCCCAGTTTCTTTCACTGTTAGTGAAGCTTATTTCACAAACCTGATGGTCTTCTTAAGCTATTTTTTGGTCCCATTTTCACTTAACTGTTAGTGAAGCTGATTTCATGCACCTGATTGTCTTCTTGGCATGTTTGTTTTTATACCAAAAATGGGTTCACTGTGAACTGAGGATGGTATATAGGTACGTATGCCAAAATCCTCCGGCCGGATATGCACAACAATTGGGTTTTGCGATATAGTTGGGCTTAAAAGTAGTAGAGCAACATATAAGCTCAGATAATGGAAAATTTTTCATTTTCAGATACTGTTAATGTAACCTGATTGCAATCTTTGGCATGGTTTTTTTAACACAAAATGGGTTCACTTCCAAACTAAGTATGCTGCATAGCATCCCCAGTTTCTTTCACTGTTAGTGAAGCTTATTTCACAAACCTGATGGTCTTCTTAAGCTATTTTTTGGTCCCATTTTCACTTAAGTGTTAGTGAAGCTGATTTCATGCACCTGATTGTCTTCTTGGCATGTTTGTTTTTATACCAAAAATGGGTTCACTGTGAACTGAGGATGGTATATAGGTACGTATGCCAAAATCCTCCAGCCGGATATGCACAACAATTAGGTTTTGCGATATAGTTGGGCTAAAAAAGTAGTAGAGCAACATATAAGCTCAGATAATGGAAAATTTTTCATTTTCAGATACTGTTAATGTAACCTGATTGCAATCTTTGGCATGGTTTTTTTAACACAAAATGGGTTCACTTCCAAACTAAGTATGCTGCATAGCATCCCCAGTTTCTTTCACTGTTAGTGAAGCTTATTTCACAAACCTGATGGTCTTCTTAAGCTATTTTTTGGTCCCATTTTCACTTAACTGTTAGTGAAGCTGATTTCATGCACCTGATTGTCTTCTTGGCATGTTTGTTTTTATACCAAAAATGGGTTAACTGTGAACTGAGGATGGTATATAGGTACGTATGCCAAAATCCTCCGGCCGGATATGCACAACAATTGGGTTTTGCGATATAGTTGGGCTAAAGAAGTAGTAGAGCAACATATAAGCTCAGATAATGGAAATTTTTTCATTTTCAGATACTGTTAATGTAACCTGATTGCAATCTTTGGCATGGTTTTTTTAACACAAAATGGGTTCACTTCCAAACTAAGTATGCTGCATAGCATCCCCAGTTTCTTTCACTGTTAGTGAAGCTTATTTCACAAACCTGATGGTCTTCTTAAGCTATTTTTTGGTCCCATTTTCACTTAACGGTTAGTGAAGCTGATTTCATGCACCTGATTGTCTTCTTGGCATGTTTGTTTTTATACCAAAAATGGGTTCACTGTGAACTGAGGATGGTATATAGGTACGTATGCCAAAATCCTCCGGCCGGATATGCACAACAATTGGGTTTTGCGATATAGTTGGGCTAAAAAAGTAGTAGAGCAACATATAAGCTCAGATAATGGAAAATTTTCATTTTCAGATACTGTTAATGTAACCTGATTGCAATCTTTGGCATGATTTTTTTAACACAAAATGGGTTCACTTCCAAACTAAGTATGCTGCATAGCATCCCCAGTTTCTTTCACTGTTAGTGAAGCTTATTTCCCAAACCTGATGGTCTTCTTAAGCTATTTTTTGGTCCCATTTTCACTTAACTGTTAGTGAAGCTGATTTCATGCACCTGATTGTCTTCTTGGCATGTTTGTTTTTATACCAAAAATGGGTTCACTGTGAACTAAGGATGGTATATAGGTACGTATGCCAAAATCCTCCGGCCGGATATGCACAACAATTGGGTTTTGCGATATAGTTGGGCTAAAAAAGTAGTTGAGCAACATATAAGCTCAGATAATGGAAAATTTTTCATTTTCAGATACTGTTAATGTAACCTGATTGCAATCTTTGGCATGGTTTTTTTAACACAAAATGGGTTCACTTCCAAACTAAGTATGCTGCATAGCATCCCCAGTTTCTTTCACTGTTAGTGAAGCTTATTTCACAAACCTGACGGTCTTCTTAAGCTATTTTTTGGTCCCATTTTCACTTAACTGTTAGTGAAGCTGATTTCATGCACCTGATTGTCTTCTTGGCATGTTTGTTTTTATACCAAAAATGGGTTCACTATGAACTGAGGATGGTATATAGGTACGTATGCCAAAATCCTCCCGCCGGATATGCACAACAATTGGGTTTTGCGATATAGTTGGGCTAAAGAAGTAGTAGAGCAACATATAAGCTCAGATAATGGAAAATTTTTCATTTTCAGATACTGTTAATGTAACCTGATTGCAATCTTTGGCATGGTTTTTTTACCACAAAATGGGTTCACTTCCAAACTAAGTATGCTGCATAGCATCCCCAGTTTCTTTCACTGTTAGTGAAGCTTATTTCACAAACCTGATGGTCTTCTTAAGCTATTTTTTGGTCCCATTTTCACTTAACTGTTAGTGAAGCTGATTTCATGCACCTGATTGTCTTCTTGGCATGTTTGTTTTTATACCAAAAATGGGTTCACTGTGAACTGAGGATGGTATATAGGTACGTATGCCAAAATCCTCCGGCCGGATATGCACAACAATTGGGTTTTGCGATATAGTTGGGCTAAAAAAGTAGTAGAGCAACATATAAGCTCAGATAATGGAAAATTTTTCATTTTCAGATACTGTTAATGTAACCTGATTGCAATCTTTGGCATGGTTTTTTAACACAAAATGGGTTCACTTCCAAACTAAGTATGCTGCATAGCATCCCCAGTTTCTTCTTTTGTTGTTAGTGAAGCTTATTTTCATGCATCTGATTGTGATCTTGGCATGTTTTTTTGACCAAAACGGGTTCACTGTGAACTGAGGATGCTATAGGTACGTATGCCAAAATCCTCCGGATATGCACAACAATTGGGTTTTAGATTTAGTTGGGCACAGTGAATTAGTAGAGCAACATATAAGCTCAGATAATGGAAATTTTCATTTTCAGATACTGTTAATGAAGCTGATTGCCATCTTTGGCATGATTTTTTAACAAAAGATGGGTTCACTTCCAAACTAAGTATGCTGCTAGCATCCTCATTTTCTTTCACTGTTAATGAAGCTTATTTCATTAAGATCCAGGATGGGAAATTTTGACTGGGCTATGATTGGATTGTTTAGTGGATGTTGTCTATGTTCTTAATTGGGCTGTGATTAGAAAGAGTGGGCTCGAGTGGAGATCTGGAAACCCATATAGAGACATCTTGTTCATAATAATTTATTATTATTGTTGTTCTTGTCGCTCTTGCTATTGTTGCTGATGTCTCTTTGTGTTCGTGTGCTGAAGGGAAACAAGGGATGAGAGAGAGATGAGGAAAATGCCGCTATGTTAGCCTGGTGTATCCAAAGTCTCTACCTTTCTTCTTTCTGTTTCCATTACTGGCTTCTATATATATTTGGTTTCCTTCCACGATGACAGTTCCCTAAAAATACACTTGATATGAGCCCTATCTTATTTTTCTTATTTTTCTTATATTTGGTTTCCATCCACGATGACAGTTTCATGGATTGTCTGAACAATCCATGAAGGACATGCTTAGATACTGAATTTTTATTTGTTTTACTGTTTTAGATAGTGGATATTCCCAATCAGAGGAGAATATAAAGGTTTCAAGTTAGATACTGAATTTTCATTTGTTTTGTTATTTTAGATATATTTAAAAACAAAATTACGTACTAGACTTTTAGCATTGCAATGTAATTATTTTACCTCTGTATATATCATTAACAATTCCATTTGCAGTTGGCACTTTGATCTTATAATTTAAGATACAGGTAGTTCTTTTTGCAAGTTCAAAAAATATGTATATTCTGTATTGTGGTCTACTGTTCAATTAAACTATTGTTTTTTTTTCACAGAGCGGTCGTCAAGATGAAGGAAATTCTGATGATCAGAGCTGAAGCTACTCGAGGGGTATGAATCTGCGGTCCCCCTTGCTGTTCTTATGTCCTCCTTGCTGTATGGTTGTTGTTCTTATGTCCTCCTCCTTACTGTTGTTATGTCAGACTGGTTTGTTTGGATATTTGGGATGTTAGTCTCTATATTAATTTGTTAATTATGACACTGTTAATTAATCAATGAATTTGGACGTTGATATGACACGTGTGAAACTTGATTATCTTTAATTATTCTTGTGTTTGGTTGTGGTTTGTGCAGTAATATGCAACGAAATTGATTGAATCAGTTGTGAGAATTAGTTTACAGATTTTGTAAATGAAACTGTGAATTGAAATCGAACGGAAAAGCGGAGTATCGAAAATAAACGGGCATAGCCAGAACGGCGTTTTAAAAAACGCCGGTCTATCTAATCTAATTGTTGGATTGTGTGATACACCGGCGTTCCAACGCACGCCGGTGAATGTTGTCAGCTGAAATGGCACAGACGTACACCGGCGTTTTATAAACGCCGACGTATATAACTACACCGGCGTTTTTTGGTCGCGCCGGTGTTCGTGAATAGGGAAAACCAGGCACGCATAAACGCACATACACCGGCGCTCCTTGACCGCCGGTATACTTTCGTTCTACACCGGCGTTTTCATACACGCCGGTGAATGAATAAATACCGGCGGTTTAAGACCGCCGGTGAATGTATATAGGTACACAAGAACGGCACTCAGAGACCGACATACACCGGCGTTTTATGACCGCCGGTGTAGTTCTAACATTTACCGGCGTCCACCAAAACCGCCGGCATAGACCCCTTCGTTTCAGCGACGCCCGCTTCGGCGGCATTTGAACCGGCGCTATTGTAAACGCCGGTGAAAGTTTCACCAGCGTAAAAAAACGCCGGTGAAGACGTCAAAAAGCACCGGGAAAGCTACTTTCTTTTGTAGTGTAAAGACTTATTTCTACCAAAAGATAAAATAACATCTCCTATTGCAACGGCCACTACTCTTGTAGCGTCACCCATAAACAAGCATATCTCTCCATCACTGAGCCGTCTGGTTTCCTGGAACCCCTGCAATGTATTGCAGACATGATTAGTGGCTCCTGTATCTACACACCAGGTGCCGGTAGATAACACCGCTAAACATGTTTCAACAACTAGTAAATGAGATATACCTTCTTTGTTCTTTTGTTTGAGAAGTGGACAGTCAGTCTTCCAATGTCCTGACCCTTTGCACTTGAAACACTTGCCTTTTGGCTTTTTCATAGCGCCTTGAGGTCCCATGCCCTTCTTTGCTGAGTTTACCTGTTTCTGAACTTTCTTCTTCTTACCACCTTTCGGCTTAGAAGTAGAGTCCTTTTCAGTCACATAAACATGGGCATTCTGCTTGAAAAGAGCTTCAGCATCCTGTAGTTCTTTTGCAAGTTCTGCCAAAGTATACAACCTTTTACAAGTTCTGCCAAACATGTAGAATATCAGACACTTGCATTAATATTATAATAAACACAATATGCAAATATATGCCCATATGATTCTCATTCAAAAAAATAAGGAAATAAAGTTAATACAAAAGTGATGCTTTCAGTATATAATCCTAACAATTACAAGTTAGATTAATAAAAAAAAAATTAATTTAAATGGGCTCATTAATGGGCCAATTAACCATGGGCTCTCCTAATTAGATTAATTAATTAAATAAGAATGGGCTAAAAGAGACAAATAGGCCTAGAATTTAATTAGGCTTTTAAAATAGTCTTTTTTTTGGAAAATAAAGAGAACAATTTCTTGTTCATGCTATAAAGAAATATTTTTTATAAAATATATTATACATATGAAATTATACGTGCAAAACACGTAAAATCACAAACTCTACATAAATAGAAATTTAGGGTGTTACAACACTCCCACCTTAGAATAGTTCCGTCCCCGGAACTACACTTAAAGAGTGAGAAAACAAGGATACAACAAAGAGATATGAAAAAAAGAAAAAGAAGATACAAATCACACAAAGAGCTCAGGATGATCTTTCATCATCCTCTCCTCAGATTCCCAAGTAGCCTCTTCAACCAACTGGTTTCTCCAGAGTACTTTGACCATCGGTATCGTCTTGTTCCTCAAGACTTTCTCCCGACGATCGACAATCTCAACCGGAAGCTCAATGTAACTCAGATCCAAATGTAAACCCTCCGGTACTTCGGGCAAATGGTGACTCGGATCTGGAATGTACCCTCTCAGCATAGACATAAGGAATACATTGTGCACCTGAGACAACTCTTCCGATAACTCTAACCGATAAGCAGTTTTTCCAATCCGCTTCAATATCTTGTACGGACCTATGAACCTCAGGGCTAACTTCCCACCTCTACCGAAGCGAATCACACCCTTGTTAGGTGAAACCTTCAGAAAGACAAAGTCACCAACCTAAAACTCAAGGTCCCTCCTCCGGTTGTCTGCATAGCTCTTCTGCCTACTCTAAGCATCCACCAACCTCTTCCTGATCAGATCGATCTTTCAGAGGTCTGCTGCACAATCCCAGGCCCAAACATCTGCCGCTCCCCACCTTCGAACTAACAGACAGGTGTTCTGTACTTCTTGCCATGCAGAGCTTCGTACAATGTCATCCCAATACTAGTCTGAAAACTGTTATTATAGGGAAACTCCACCAGAGCTAGATGCCTTTCCCAACCGCCTCCAAAGTCTAGTACACAACACCGAAGCATATCCTCAAGAATACGGTTGACTCTCTCGGTCTGCCCATCGGTCTGCGGATGAAAAGCAGTGTTGAAATCCGTCTTGGTACCCAGAGCTGTCTGAAGACTCCTCTAGAAATACGAAGTAAACCGCGCATCTCGATCAGATACAATGGTTAACGGAACACCATGAAGCCTGACGATCTCCTCAACATACAGCTTGGCCAATTTGTCCATCGACGAAGTGAGTTTCATCGCCAAGAAGTGAGCGCACTTGGTTAGTCGATCGACTATGACCCAAATTGCATCATTGCCCTTTGAACTCTTAGGCAAACCCGTAATGAAATCCATACTGATGTTATCCCACTTCCATTCCGGAATAGGTAACGATTGCAATAGACCTCCGGGTTTCTAATTCTCGGCTTTGACCTGCTGACAGATCTCACACCTCGCCACGAACTCAGCCACATCCCGCTTCAAACCTGACCACCAGAAATGCTGTTTAATGTCCCTATACATCTTGGTACTCCCAGGATGTACAGACAAAAGAGTAGCATGTGCCTCCTGAAGAATGCTCTCTCACAATTCTGCTTGATCTGGAACACACAGCCTCTCTCCAAACTACAGCACTTCATTGCTGATCTGAAACTCGGGCAACCTGCCAGCACCGACCTGCTCCTTCATCTTCTGAATCTCTGCATCTTCCTTCTGACTTGCGATAATCCTTTCATTCAGCGTTGGTTGAAGTCTCAACTGAGCTAAAGACGATCCCAAGCCTTGCAGAACGACTTCAATACCAGCCCGATCCAACTCTTCTGCGAGATGCCTCTGAGTTGTAATCAAGCTAGCCAGACTACTCTTGCGGCTGAGTGCATCAGCAACAGCATTAGCCTTCCCAGGATGGTACTTAATCTCAGGACGAATGTCCTCAAGTACTTCCAGCCATCTCCGTTGCCTCAGATTTAGGTCCTTCTGTTGATAGATGTACTTCAAGCTCTTGTGGTCCGTGTACATGTTCAGCTTCCCACCATACACGTAATGTCTCCATTGCTTCAAGCCGAAGATAATCGCAGCCAACTCTACATCATGAGTCGGATAATTCTTCTCATGCGGTCTTAGTTGCCTGGACCCACAAGCGATCACTTTCCCCTCTTGCATTAAGACACAACCAAGCCAACGATGTGAAGCATCGTTGTAGATATCATACTTAACACCTGATCTAGGCAAAGCAAAAATGGGAGCAGTAGTCAGCCTCTCTTTCAACTCCTGAAAGCTTGCCTCACACTGCTCAGTCCACTTGAAGTTTACATTTTTCTTGGTCAGACCACTGAGTGGCACGGCTATCTGAGCATAGCCCTGAATAAACCTCCTGTAGTATCCAGTTAGCCCAAGGAAACTCCTAATTTTCTTCACTGTAGTAAGCCTTGTCCAATCCTTCACTGCCTCTATCTTCTGCGGATCAGTTGCCACTCCCTCCTTAGAAAGGATGTGACCTAAGAATGCCACTTCAGATTTTCAGAAATCGCACTTGGAAAACTTGGCATACAACCCATGCTCCTGGAGCTTCTTCAAAACTGCTGCTAGATGCTCCGTGTGCTCCTCCTCAAACTTGGAGTACACAAGAATATTGTCGATAAACACCATGACGAAAGAATCAATAAACGGCCTCAAAACTCTATTCATCATATCCATGAAAATTGCAAGTGCATTCGTCACTCCAAACGGCATAACTAAGAATTCGTAATGCCTGTGTCGAGTTCTGAATGCAGTCTTATGCACATCTTCAGTTTTTACTCGAACTTGATGATATCCTGATCGAAGATCTATTTTGGAGAAGACAGCTGCTCCTTGTAGACGATCGAACAGGTCGTCAATTCGGGGAATAGAATACTTATTCTGAATAGTGACCTTATTTAGCTTTAGGTAATCAATGTATATCCTCATCGAACCATCATTCTTCTTTACCAACAGCACCGGTGCTCTCCAGGGTGATGCACTCGATTGAATAAAGTCTTTCTCCAACAGTTTCTCAATCTGCCGTTTGATCTCATCCTGCTCCACAGATGCCATCCTATACGGTACCTTGGAAATGGGTGCACTCCCTGGCTGAATAGTGATGCTGAACTCCACATCACGATGTGGAGGTAACCCAGGCAAATCTTCCAAGAATACAATTGGGTAATCCCGAACCACTGGAATTTGCTGCACCTCTACAGGAATCACCTTCTCGCTGATAGCTGTCACCAGCCCAGAACATCTCTTCTTCCCCTGGAAAGTGACTTCAGGACCACTTGGAGCCTTCACTGTTACTTCCTTGGTCTTGCACTCGATGCTTGCACTGTACACCGACATCCAATCAATGCCAATGATAACATCGACTACTAAGACATTGAGCTCGATTAGATCAATCCTGAAAATTTTGTCGACAATCTCGATCTCGCAGTCCGCATAGTACCGATCAGTGATTAAAGTCTCCCCTGATGGAGTGGCTACTGCCAAGACCTTGCCTGGAAATACTTTCAGTTCGACTCTCAAAACTTTAGCAAACTTAGGTGATACAAAAGTGTGAGAGGACCCAGTATCGAGCAAAACAACAGCTTTCTTTCCATTCAAAATAAGTTCTCCTGTTACATAACACACACTCGTTATATAACAGTTCACTATATGAAGTAATTAACATGAATAAGGCAATTAACACACATTTCGTCTACGCTTCCACAACGAGATATTTGAATAGGAACTGTTTCATTTTTTTAAAATAATGTGGTAGCTGACCTCAAATCAGGTACCTCTCTTTACCCATCTGAACCCTTTATCATCTAAGTTAGCAACAACTTACTTATAATAAGATTGTTCCTGCGAACAAAAGAAAAATTCTTTTTACGGTACAAAAACACACTCAAATAAAACACACTCAAATATTTTGACGGCGGGGGACCTCAAGTGCATAAAAATTAGTTAAAGTAGCTAAAATAAAACACACTCAAATAAGGGGCTTAAGATAAATGTCCGCATTAAGTTTAAAGGTAATTTTTTTACACTAATGTATATGTGACAACTTAGATAATAAAGAAAAAGCAGAGTACCGCTTTGCAAGGCCTATAAATTTGAGATTGCAGCCTCTCCCTGTGTGCATTGAAAAACATTGATCACCAACATACCAATATATTATATATCTGAGATTATAATGGCTTGTACAACATTGGCCAATCTGCTCCTGTTTCTAGGGTTGTTGCTGGTGGTTTGGCTAGCTCCGGCGATGGTGAATGGTGTTCGGATTGCGGAGGATGATGGGTGGAGAGGTCGATTTCTGTCGTATAATGGCCTTGGCCACAGCCCTCGAATAGGGTATACTCACCTTTGCTGTTTTTTTGATTAAAGAGATGTCAAGAGAACTGCCATCCATTATAATATAAATCCAAAGCAATTACAACCACAATCCATATTCCTGCCCAACACCACAAAATACAAAGTCACAAAATACATCAAGGCTCTAATACAAAAAGGGGGTCAACTAGCTAAGCCTGCCAGCTTCAAAAGCGCCCAAAACCCTCCATCCCCCAACGAACAGTTGTTGTTGTTGTTGCCAGAACTCGCATCTCCAGTAGGAAAATGAAGCCCCATCCTAGCCTTCTTCCAAGCCCCTGGGATGGAAAGCCAAGTTGAAGTGAGGGAAAAGATTTTAAAAATTAATTGAGAAAAGTTACAAGAGCGATCTCTAAAGCATGAATCATTCTTATCAAGCCAAATGACCCATAAAGTAGCTGCAACTAAACAATCCCAATCCCTCAATCTCTCCCGCCCAATCTCTACTCGACGGAATTCTCCCCATAGGTGGGAAACTCTAGCAGGGAATCTGCCGATTCCGAAGCCCAGAAGGAGGAAGTCCCAAACTCTCCTACTAAAGATACATTCAAGGAATAAGTGACTAATATTCTCCTTACCAGTCCCACACCTGGGGCAGGAAACCATAGAAACCAAGCCCCTTTTAGCAAGGTTAACTCTCGTAAGGATAGATTCCTTGGAGACTAACCATAAGAATGCGTGGACCTTATGCGGAGCACAAGAGTTCCAGATGATTCTATTAAGAGCACATCTAGTCCCGCCATCAGTGAGGGCTGTGTACATAGACCTCACCGAGAATTGGCCATTGGAATTAAGCCGCACCCTCTTTTGTCGTTTGAGAGCTCCAAGTCTCTATGGGTATTACTTAAGAATGTGAGGATAGGGATGTAGCTGATAGGGGTGGTTCCTGTGGTTGGGGGAGATAAACTAAGAACCCAAGAGGACCTGACCCAATAGTCTGCCACCAGGGCAAACTTATTGATAGCATGATCAAAAATCTGAGGGAAGATTGAAGCAAGAGAATTAGGGCCGACCCAGGCGTCCAACCAGAATCGTGTGCTCATCCCATTCCCCACTGAGCTTGGGGAATGGCTATGGAAGAGATCCCCGAGCTTATCAATCCCCCTCCACATTGGGGACACGTTTCTACGATGCTGCCCCCCCCCCCCCAAATTTGAACCGTCTACGTCTCTTGTACCGGACCCAACAGTGGTCTGGAGGTAGTCAGGAGTGGATTTTCCACCACCATTTACACAACAGAGCTCTATTCATATCTTGGAGATTTAAAATCCCTAACCCTCCAAACTCTTTCTTCCTACAGACCACACTCCATTTAACTAGAGACAGGCCTTTACCATCCTCTCGACTACCCTTCCATAAGAAATCTCTACGGATCCTATCAATCTTGTTGATGATCCAATTTGGAAATTCGTATATGGACATCCAGTAGACAGGGAGATTCGAGAGAACTGAGTTAATGAGTGTGATCCTACCTCCGAGCGACAGGTGTTTCCTTTTCCACCCTGGTAGATGCTTCTCAATTCTCTCTATCAGGGCAGACCAATCAGACCGTTTGAGGCAGCCCGGGCGCAGCGGGACTCCTAAGTATTTGATGGGAAAACACCCCACTCTACAATCTAGGACATTTGCCAATAGAGCAGGAGCTAAGGCATCACATCTTCCTAGTCCAATAAGATTGCTCTTGGCAAAATTAACTCTAAGCCCGCACCATGCCTCATAGAAAACCAGGATGCCTTTGAAGATGAGAATCTCGTTCATCTCATTCCTCCCGAAGAGAAGAGTGTCGTCGGCGTACTGAAGGATAAGGCTAGGGCGGACGCCGTCCCTACTAGCAACACCTAGGAGTAACTGGTGAGAGGAACAATGGTGGGTCATTTCTGTTAAGACATCAGCGACCAGGGTGAATAGAAGAGGGGACAGAGGATCTCCTTGTCTATGTTCTCTTTTGCAGGCTATGAGGTTGCTTGGAAAACCATTGACTAAGACAGAAGATTTCCCCCCAATAATACTCTTATGGATCCAGCCAATCCATTTGGGTCCAAATCCTCTGGACTGTAGGACTTCAATCACACTCTCCCATTCAACAGTATCGTAGGCTTTCTCGAAGTCAAGTTTTAGTAGAAAGCCCTCATCTCTGTTCTTATCACATTGGAAGATGGTCTCATGGGCAATGGCAATACTGTCAAGAATGTCTCGTCCTTGAATGAACTCACTCTGAGCTGGATGGATAAGAGCATCGAGCCAGTGGTTTAGCCTGTTAGCCAGGACCTTGGTAATGATTTTGAAGGATCAGTTCAAAAGGCTAATAGGTCTAAGATTAGAGACATCTTTGATTTCCTCTGTCTTGGGGATCAAGACGATGGACGCATAGTTGAGGCTATCAATCTGAACATTGTTCAGGAATAGAGCTTCAAAAATGTCGAAGAGGTCCTTCTTGATAATCTCCCAGAAAGTAGAGTAGAAGAAGATGTGGAACCCATTAGGCCCAGGAGCTTTATCCTACCCTAAGTCTTTAATTGCATTCAGGATCTCACTCATCTGAAAAGGTAGCTCCAACCCTTCTAGACCGTTCACCACAGGACGATCCCAAAATGTATCATGAAGGGAGCACAGGCGAGTTCTCGATCGGCCCAAAATATCTCTGAAATGGTGCTCGATGTGAGAGCCCACCAAAATCTGATCCGTCTCCCACCTATCATTGATGAGGAGGCCAGAGATAAAGTTGGATCTTCTACAGCCATTGGCTACCCTATGGAAGTATGCCGTGTTCGCATCCCCCTCTTGTAGCCATTGTTCGCGGGATCTTTGCCTTCAATAGTCGTCCTCCATTTTATAAATCGCATCAAGATCAAGTCTGGCCTTTTGAAGAACAGACACCTCATCAGAAGAGAGGACTCGCTCCTCCAGGATTTCTAAGAATTGAATCATCCCCATAAATCTATCCTTATCCGCATTAACTCGTCTCCTCTCCTGCCAGGCCCAAAGCCTGAGCGCCCCTCTGAGCCTGCGGATCTTAGCATTCCAAGATGACACCGCATCCCATTGCCTCCCAACATGCCTGTGAAGCGGAGTATTCCAAGAACTCTCGATAATGGCACGCAGGTGCTCATTCCGGAGCCACGCTTTTTCAAACCTGAAAATCTTAGATCCTCTACGTCTCTCCCCCCCTATTGATAGGAACAGTGGGATGTGATCAGAGTACTCACCATTGCTGTTGCTTTTATTTTTTACCAAAATCAAAATAAGATGATAGCAATATAATTAATTTTGTTTGTTTAATTTGTTGATCAATTCATTAATGTTCTAATAAGAGTATATATATATGATGTTATGTATAGATGGATTAGCTGGAACCATTACCACTGTGACTTGAACGAGCAGCTCATCAGGGAAACAGGTTCGGCTTATTTATTTATTTTTATATTTATTTAGGAGGAGTAGTTCTCAGGTGGTGGAACTGCTAGAGTTCTTTGACTTAGACAGCACAGCTCTGGGTTCAGTAGTTGTACTACTATTTTGATGTTTTTTGGTGATCATGTATTTTGTTCCCTGCTCAAACTGTTGTTGCCTAGTTAGGAGATTTTTGATGGTTATTGCCTTCGGGTCTATTATGTATCTCTATTTCTGTTTCGTTAATTTCTCTTTAATGAAGCGATGACATAGTCATTTTTTAATTAATATATATATATATATCTCTACTACTATAATGGGAGAACCCCTTAGTCAGTAACCGCGTCAGTAACCCAACCCGTGCAACGCACGGGTTGGGTTACTTTGGTAAATATTTTCGAAAGTGGACCTGTTTGGTAAATATTTTCGAAGGTGGATCAGTTTGAAAATTATTTTCTTTTTAATTATGGACTAACTTGGGACAATATTTTCGAACGTAGACCTGTTTTGTAAATATTTTCGAAAGTGGATTGGTTTGGAAATTATTTTCTTCTTACCCTTTTCATGATCCTTCAATTTTTTCCACGTGCACGTGTGCACGTGTATAATACTAGTAAATGAAGCGATGACATAGTCATCTTTTAATATATATATATATATATATATATATATATATATATATATATATGGGTAAAAGGGATATGAGCAACTTGCTCATTTAGTAAATGAGCAAGTGATCAGGTGACATGTATGTAATACATTGAGTATCTAACCACTTTTAGGATTTTCCAATCACATGCATGCCACCTCATCACTTGCTCATTTACTAAATGAGCAAGTTGCTCATATCCCTTTTACCCTATATATATATATATATATATATATATATATATATATATATATTGTATTTCTTTTTCGTGCAAAAACGTTTTGTATACTTCTTTGTGCTAAACTTGTCAATTAACTATGGTCGCAAAATGATTGCGCACTTACATGGGACGCTTTGGCCTTGACCTAATTAAACTTCTTTTTTTTGGGTATTGTTGTATTTTGAGCAAAAACTTCTACTTTTTTTTTTTATATTATAATTGACACCCATACTGTGAAAACTGAAAAAGTGATATATTTGATACTGATTCAAAAGTTGTATATTGAATATAATCTTTTCATTATTCTAATAAACATAATCCAAGTGCATAACAAAATAATATTCATTTTCTTTCTCTCCAAACCCTTTTCGTCTCAGCATCTTTCCCTCTCCTCTTCACTTCGTGGCTCCCCTCCTCCCTCCTTGCATTTGAGGTTAAGTGCGCCGCCATTGCCTGTTCCAAGCTTCTGGGGCTTCGTGCCCCCTGAGGTTTCTGCAGTTTTTCGTGCCTCCGGATCTCCCTCCATCTGAGCTCTTACGTGGGTCATCGCAGGTACAGGCGCCCTTGTTCCCTTACCGATTGCCTTTCTTGCCGTGGATCTGTAAGTATTCTCTTGATCTTAGCTTGCGTTTGTTTATTTATTACTTTGTTTTGCTTCCTCTCAGCGCCTTCGGCTCCATTTGAGTCGTCCTTTGAGATTTGAGTTTTTCTCTTCTTTAACCTGGTGGAGTTCTTTACTCCCCCTTGTAGCCTCTTCTCCGGCTTGTATTATTTTTTACCCTAATTTAAGTGGTGGTCTTCGACCACCCCGATCTCTCTTACACCCCCCGCTAGAGTGCTCTAGTCTTTCGGTGGTTCTCTGTATTTTGCGCTCGAGGTAGCGCACCATTTTTTCTCTTCCCCTCCCCTTCCTCGCCGGTGTCACGGCGGAGTCAACCCTGGTTTAACCCACATCCTTCTCCCTCTTTCTCTCCCTCTCTCAGGGCTCCCCTTCCTAGTGGGCCTGCTCAGTTGTGGCCCATGGACTTATTGTGGGTGGACGTGGTAAAAAAGAAAAAAAAGAAAATCGTGGCAGATTACCTCTACTCCCCCTCCAAGCATCAGCACTGTTATGGGCCAACGGTATCGGCCCCTTTTAGGCCTCATCTCGCGAAGGTTCCGCCCGTCTCTTCATCTGCCTCTTCCCGCCCTGGTTCTACTCACTCTTCATCGCTCCCTCCTCTCTCATCCTCTCGTTCCCATCACCTTCGTCTGGTTTGCTTCCGTTGCTTACAGCAAGGCCACCTCAAGATATCCTGCCCTAACAAAATGAAGTGCATCTTCTGCCTTAAGTCCGGTCATGCTAAGCACCGTTGCTTTGCTCTCCAAAAGATTCTAGGGCTTCCGAGGGGAGCGCCTATTTCAGACCAAGTTATTGACGCAGTAGATCTCTCTGCGCTTCGTAGTAAGCTGCCTTCCTCTAAACCGAGCAACTCTCAGAAGCAGCGCGATCCCTCTATCCCTCCGCTGCTTCCCACCCCCTCCCAGGACCTTCGTGTCACTGATAGTCTCCTCCCCTCCCCTCCTACCTCGTTAGCTCCTCCCATTACCTCAACCAAGCAAGCTGTCACCCAGGTCTTCCTCCCGAAATCTGAGTTGACGGATTGACCGAAGTTCTTTGGCACCTATGGAGCCATTTCTTTCTCTGGGGGAGCTGTGCCTTTCTTCACCCTCAACTCCTTTTTAAGCAACTTTTGTAACGTGAAGGACTGGGATTGGGTTCTCTACAATTGCTCCAATGGGGACATGGTGATTCATTGTCCTTCACCTAAGATTTTGGAGGATCTCATTGCGAGTCTGCCTCTGGGCATTGGTGCCATCTCGCTCTCCGTTCGACGGTGGGTGCAGATCCCACCCTAGTCGCAGGAGCTCGACTCTTCCTCCTCAAAGGTTTCCCTCGTTGGCCTTCCCCCTTTCTGTGACTCTCTCCGTTTGGTTGGAGATATGGCCAAATGCATTAGGGAGGTTGTGAGTATTTCTTCTAAGGCGAGATTAGCCTCTGGCAGCTTGCAAGTTGAGGCATTGTTTTGCTGCCTCAACCGCTCTCCCCGCATTGAGGCGTTCTGTTTATCTGACGGTTTATCATCCTTCACCGTCTCGGTTCATTACCACAGCCCTATCTCCGGTAGTGAGTTCCCTCCTCTTCCCCGCCCTGGTCCATCTGAAGCTTCCTTCGGTTCTGAACTCTCCGCTCCTTTTCATCCTGGGGGTGAATCCTCTTCTAAGCCTAAGTATTCTACGGTGAAAGTGAGTCGTTCTGGTGCTCCTCGTACCAAATTCTCTTTCCACAACAAGCCTGCAGCTTCTTCTTCTACTCCTAAGATTTCTCCGTCTAAGGCGCCAAATCTAGTTTGGATCAACCCAGACATTCAGGCTGCGAAGGCTTCTCCTTCTGCTCCCGCTTCGGCTTCTCTTCGGCCAGCTAATGCCCTACTGCCTCCTCCTAAGGCTCCTATACCTGATCGGCTTTCTACTCCTTCTAAGTCTAAGGTGCACTCCCTTAAATCTAAGAGTTTTGAGTCCTCCTCTCACTGGCCTGCTTGGGAAGTCAACCCAAACTTTGCGTCGGATTGGGAGCAATTCCAACAGATTGCCCACTTCCCCACTCCGAAAAAATCCGACCCAGCTTTGTCTCCATCCAAACTCAAGCAATCTTCGTCCCTTAAGGAGTCTGCTTGGACAGACCAGGACACCCTTCTGCTTGAAGAGGAAGCGGAGCTTGCGCATGAGAGCCAGGACAAACAGGTATTTTTTATTTCTGTTTCTAAGCTTTCCCCAAATGGTTTTCATCTAGTGGCGGTTTGCATTTTCAAGCTTTTTATTTCGAATTTCTTGTGTCATGCTATTAATAGTCCGAATTTTCGTTCGATCGATCTTAGGGCCCTCCCGTTCGGGCCTTCGTTCCGCGGCTGGATTTCTCCGTCCCTCGCGACGAGGGCCCGACATTTTCTGGAGGCCTCTCCTCCCTTCCTCTTCTCCCGTTCTGATCTTTCCTCCTTTGATCCATCTGGGTTTGTTAAATCGCTTGTTGACTCTAGCTTGGCTAGCCTTTCGTGCGCCTCGCCTTCACCTGCCTCTTCCTAGCAGGAGGCGGAGCGCACTGATTCAGAGTTCGTGTCTCCACCCCATGGCTTCATTAGATCAAGTGCGCGTCTTAGAGCTAAAAAATCTCTGTTATCCAATGTAGACTTCCGCCCTGATTGTACCTTCCCTGCCATGAGTGGCAAGTAGTCTCTGTCCTCGTCTCAACTGCCCATGACTCATCACAACCAGTTAGGTTCTATTTACTTCCCCATCTTCGATTCCCACTCTAATAGTGAAATTGCTGGCATGGCACATGAATTGGGCTTTCTGATTGACCCTTCTGAATCCCCTAGACTTTCTTCCCTTAGGAGGCAGGAACGCCTTAGAGTCCTGGAGCACTTTCACTCCCATGATTAGTGTGTCCTGGAACATCCGCGGTCTTAATTGCCCCTCCAAGCAAAGGGCGGTTCATGACCTTATCTCCTCTTCTCGATGCGATCTTATCTCTATTCAAGAATCCAAACTGGAATCGCCATCTCATTCTACCTTGCATTCTTTAGGTGGATCCATGATCACTAAATGGATATCTCTCGACGCTATAGGCTCGAGGGGAGGTATCCTTTTCGGTTTCAAAGAATCGAATTTCTCTCTAATTACAGTGTCTCGGCTTGAATTCTTTCTTATCGTCCAACTTCAATGGATGAATTTCAATTGTTCCCTCACCGTTATTTTGGTGTGTGGCCCATCCACTTCGGAGAGAAGGCCTGCTTTCTGGACCAAATTTCTCTTCTTGCAGCATTACTCCAGCGACCTATGCATATTTTGTGGTGATTTCAACGTGACTCGTTTTGTCTCTGAAAGGTCGAATCCGGCCTCCTCTAATACCCAATCTTGTCTCTTCAACGATTGCATCCATGATTTGCAATTGACCGAATTACCTTTATCTGGTAGATCTTTCACCTGGTCCAACCAATGCTTCCCCCCTGACTTTCGCTAAACTGGATAGGTTCCTGGTATCGCAACCATGGATCTCCCGCTTCCACCGCTCCTTCTCCGAGGCCCTCCCCAACCCCTCGTCCGATCACGTGCCTATTGCGCTTTGCTCTAACTTTCATTTCAATCATCTCCATAAGTTTCGATTTGAAAAATTCTGGTTATAAGACCAGCTCTTCATCAACCTTGTGGTGGAATGCCTGGCCTCAGCCTCCGGTTCATCCGGGCTGGGCAGCATCCTCCTAAAACTCCATGCTATCAGGCACGGCTGCAAAATATGGCGTTCCGAGAGACAATCCAACACTAATTTCCTTTAAAATTTTCTTCTTCAATCTATCGAGTCCATTGATAAGCTGGAAGAATTGGGTCCCTTGCCGGAATTTTTTCATTCGGAACGTCGTTCCTGCAAGCAAGATTATGCCAACATTCTCCATCAGGACCATATTAAATGGGCGCAAAGAGCTCGTGTTAATTGGATGAAAGAAGGAGATGCCAACACTGCCTTCTTTCATAATTTTGCCTCTCATAGGCAACACTGCAACCGAATCTCCTCGATTTCGGTTCAAGGGGTTGATCTTTCCTCTGATGAGGAGATCCACCGTGAATTCCTTTCTTTCTATAAAAACCTTATTCGGTCATCGAAACCTCGCTCTATTGAGCTAGATTGGTTCCAACTCTATGGTAACCAACATCACGATCTTTCCTCTGTTGAGGCTCCTTTCTCTATGGAAGAAATTAAATCGGCGGTTTTCGCTTTAAAAAGTGACTCGGCGCCGGGGCCCGATGGCTTCCCCGCTTTCTTCTTTCAAAAATTTTGGGACTGGCTTAAGGACGATCTCTTCAAAATGTTTCAAGAACTCCATCAGGGATTTTTTTCCTTCGATCACATCAATTATGCGCACATTGTGCTCATCCCCAAGTTAGCGGGAGCGAACTTGTTGACCAACTTCAGGCCTATCAGTCTGATCAACACCTCTTTCAAAATCATTATGAAAGTCCTTTCGACAAGACTGAGTTTGATCATTTCCCCCCTGATTGATTTTGCCCAATCAGGGTTCATCAAGGACCTCTGTATCCTAGACAGTGTGGCTTCGGCCCAGGAGATCTTCTCTCATTGCCATAGATCTCGCTCCGAAGGCATTCTCCTCAAACTTGATTTCCAAAAAGCGTATGATAACGTTAACTGGGACTTCCTTCTGGACATTCTCATCTTCCGTGGGTTTGGTCCCAAATGGATCGTTTGGATTAAATCCAGCTTGTACTCTGGTACTTCCTCGTTCTTTCTCAATGGATCGGAAGATCACAAGTTCAAAATTAAATGTGGCCTCCGTCAAGGAGACCCCCTCTCCTCTCTTCTCTTTTCCCTGGTAGCCGACGTTTTTAGCAAACTTCTTAAGCATGCTTGGACCTCGCAATTGATCGAGGGTCTCGGTCACTCTCCCTTCTTTGAGGGAGTGCTTAACCTGCAATACACAGACAACACTATTATTTTCACTAAACCTAACACCCATTCCATGTGTAATCTTAAACTTCTCCTCTACTGCTTCGAGTTGGCCTCAGGTCTTTCTATCAATTTCCAAAAATCTTCCGTTCTCTGGTTGGGAGGTGAACCCAACCGCCAGCTCGAGGTCTCCAATTTCTTTGATTGCCCTATAGCTTCTTTTCCGATATCTTACTTAGGCGTTCCCCTCCGTTGGGGCAAACTGCATAGAGCGGACTGGTTCCCACTTATTGACAGAGTGGAAGCCAGGCTCAATGTTTGGGCTGGCAAGTGTCTATCCCGAGGTGGCAGATTGATCCTTATTAACTCAGTGTTGTTGGCCATGCCACATTACTTGATGTCTTTTTACTTTATCCCCTCCTGGGTTATCAAGAGGATAGACCAAATCAGAAGTAACTTTTTCTAGTCTGGGTCCCCTTCTTTTAAACCGGGCTCTCACCTTAGCCATTGGAAAATGGTGTGTACTTCCAAAGCGGAAGGAGGCCTTGGTGTACTGGATCTCAGGGACCACAACCTTGCCCTCTTGGGTAAATGGTTGTGGAGAATTCATCATCTCAACCACCTTCCTTGGATTCAGTGCATTAAGGTATCGATCTCCTACCAGCTCTTGGTGGGAGTTTCCCCTTATAGTTTACCGTCTTGCCTCCCCTTTCTGGAAAGGTGTTTGGAAGGCTACCCCGGCCTTCCGTTGCAGTATTTCTCGTACCTGCGCGGACGGGTCCAGAGCTAGACTTTGGTCTGACCTTTGGATCGGTAACATCACTCTTTCCTCTGCGTTTCCCTCCTTATTTCAACTGGCGGTCTACCCATCAACTTCAATTGCAGAATCTTTCACCATGACGGGTGACCACAGGCAGTGGGTTATTCCCTTCGCGATTGATCTTCCCCCCTCTCTCGTTAATGATTTCAATGATCTCATCTCTACCCTCAACAACTTTGAGTGGAAGCCTGCTGAGGGGATTGCTTGGCATTGGTCTGCTTCCGGTACTTTTTCTGTAAATTCCTTTTACGTCTTTCTTAACTCTCGGGGCATTCAATCGCCGACTGCTAGTTTTGTTTGGGACTCTTGCGTGCCCCTCAAGGTGAAAATCACCTCGTGGCTTGCGTTCAACAACAAGTTACTTACTGTTGAAAATCTTAATAAAAGGAACTTAGCGTGAGGGCAGCTTTGCCCTTTTTGTGCACATCATTCGGAAGATGTTAATCATCTCTTTATTCAATACCCGATCATTATCCCGTTATGGAAGATTTGCACTCTGGCATGGGACACTGGCTCGATCCCCCCTTCTTTAGCCTCCTGTTGGTCCTTTAAGACGTCGATTGCCTCTTTTCAAAGTGCATGGATCTTATCGGTTCAAATTATCATTTGGGTAATTTGGAAGGAAAGGAACAAGAGGTTATTCCAGCACAGCTGTTCCCCAATGTCTGCGCTCATAGATAGATTCTTATTCCTGTTTAAGCTTTGGGTCTCGGGTTCGAACTCTAGAGCCATTAACCCTCTTGCTCATCAAAGATTAGATGACTCTTATTGTTGTCTTAGCAATCTTCAGGCTTTAATACCGCTTTTTTAACTATTTTAGGGCTTACCCTGTTTTTTCCTTCTTTTTCTCTTTATTGCAGGACTAAGCCCTCCCAACGGGAGATGATGGTACCCTGGTCTTTTGAGATGTACCTTCTAACTACTATCTTTTGGAGGTGCTATTTTTTGAGCTCGGTTGGGAACTTATCGTCTTCTCATCTCCCCCTTACTCAACCTTACTTTGTATGGTATAACTGATTATAAGGCTGACTGTTGCTATGTTTCCTATGAATTGTTCTTACATACTCTCTTTGGATGCTCTGAGGCATCTGTGGATTATGCCTTTGAGCTGTTTGCACTAGAAGCTACTTTTGCTACTTGATTTTAGCGCTTTTAGTTTGGTACCTCTACTTGTTTGTAATAGAAGTTATTAGCGCTACTTGCTCTTATCTATACATAGGCCTTTATTATGCTTTCTTCTTTCTTTATGATTTTGATCCCTTATTACAATCCTTTTTGGAACCTGGGGTTTTAATGGCTGCGCAGCTGCTTGAGGGTGATCTTTGCATATCGTTCTCATTTGTAGCATCTTATGAGTAGATGGTTTCAAGCCGTTTTTTGGTGGTTGGCTTCAGCCTCTGGCCCTTTTCTTTGTATTGTGTGTTCGGTGTTTTCTGTGATCTGGATTGATACTTGTTGTTCGTTTATTACGACATTCATGGTTGGGGCTGCTTGGGCTTCCCCCTGGTGGTACAGTTGTTTGACATCTTTTCTCTCTCGAGTGCATTTGGGTATCCTGACCCCTTTCCGAGCTTAAATTGCTCCTACGCTTAGCCGGCGCTCTTTTCTCTCATAGGCGTGGTCGTATCGGTAGGGTGGGTTCAGCTCCGGTTGCTTGCCCTCCCTCAGTCGACTGTACCTTTTGGAGGCTGCTTAGCGTGCTGAGCGCTCAGCGTGATGGGTGTTCCTTCGGACTGCACAGCTCCACCGGTGTTCTCATCGCAGCAGGTCTTCTTTTCGGACGTGTTTGGGTACCACTTTTCTACGACCAGGAGCCAGAGATGCACTTGATTTCCCTCCCCCTTCCAGTTGCTTGGCCTTCCTCGTGGCCACTTTGGATCGTCACCTGTGCGTCTCTTCTGCGGACTGTTCTCCCGGCGTTGCCCCCTTTTTTTTCCTTTGTCACCGTTTGTAATCCTCGTTTGGTTGCCCTCTAGGGGTTGAGTTATTCCTGTTGGGTGTCTTTGGTGTGTTTGATTTTACGTCTTGTAAAATTGTACGATTATTTTCTTATTAATATATTTTTTGTTGATGGCTGGAGTCGCAAGACTCTATCCGATTGATCAAAAAAATATTAAGTGTTTTCCCGTCCAAAATGGTATTTTGATAAAGAAGTTTTAGCCGGCGAAGAGTTTAAAGTTAATTTGCAACGTATTATGAAAAAAAAAAAAATTTGATGGAGGTATTATGAAAAATAAAATGATCAAATAAAGGTTTCAACAAAAATTTTGCATTACGAGTCTCCTAAACTATATTCAATTATTAATGATGAAATGAGTCTCTCTATGATTGAGGTGTGTGTTTTCAATAAAACTTCAATGATTGAGCATGTTCAAGACAAGAGAAAATCAACAAACTGTATTAGAATTTTATATGTACTAGGTTTGCCCGTTGACACGTGCCTACGGCACGTCTTCGGAACGGTGCACCTTGTTTGATCATATAAAATAGTTTTGAAGGTCCAACAAATTGATTGAAGTAGCAAACATATTATATGAGAAACTTTTGGTGGTCCAGAAAAAATAATATAATATAATTTTTTTGATTTTTTTAATTTTTTTGTTTTTTAATTTTTTATTTAAATTTTTTTTTTAAATTTTTTATTCTCTTAGTTTTTTGAATAGAAGAGGGAGGAAGAGAGAGAGGAAAAAAAAATTATTAAATAAATATAGGAGTTGTTTTGGGTAGGAAATTTGAATTTGAGTTTTGGGGAGAAAATATGTTTTGTGAGGTTAGATCTGGACCTTTGATTTTTGGGAGAATTGAAGGAGAGCCACTTGATAACTTTCTTTGTGTTTTATTATATAGATGTTTCTTGGTCTGTACTTAAATTTCTTCTCTAACTTTTGTTTTTTGAAAAGTTGTATCTATCGATCAACTGCGATAAACAATCAATTTTTCTAACAACGAAGTATTATAATATTACATATAAAATAAGATGGTTTTTTCGTAAGATAAATATATTATTGCATGAAACCATGATGAATAGTGCAAATCGCATAGATTACTAATCTAATTTTAAATTTCTTGTTGTTAATGAAGAAAATCGTACCAATTTCCATTCATATGTCATAAACATTAATTATGAAAATTACAACGAAGTTGCTCAGTATTTGCTGGCCAACTTAAGCAGCAAAGTTGGAACTAAATTAGATCGCCATTTTTTTTAACTTTAAAAACATCGCCATGTCCTGTCTACGTACCTTGCTGAAATTAGATAAAAATTTGTGGAAAATGTATGTTGATGCAGCCGATGCAGTGGTCTCAACTGGGTTATCATCCTTGGGCTATTACTATATCAATTTAGGTTAGTTGAAGTTAATAACCTTCAACTCTGAAGTAATTCTATCTTTTTTCCTATTTTACTTTATCTAATTAAATTATTATTATCATTAACTATGTTGCTAATCTTGTTATTTTCTTGTTAATTAATTTCCAAATGTATATCAGATGATTGTTGGGGTGAAGTCGACAGAGATTCGCAGGTATATAAATTCTTAAACACATGTTTTATATTATCTTAATTACTCTCGTATCCTCATGCCAAATGGTATCAATGTAGATGAATTCAGTTTGTTATATCATCTTTTACCGTATACTTTTACACGGATAAGTATATATGGTAACCGTTATTAGACTGAACCTTCACAAATCCTAGTTCATGTGGAAAACATGCATGACTTGGAATCATGAAGAGGCCGGGATGATTCTTCTTGACAAATTGGCTTTCCCGATCGATCTCCACCTCCTTCTTCCTTCTCTTTTCTAACTGTGACGGCTTGCTTTTGAAGAAAGCTTAGCTACAAGATGAATATCAAGCTGTAATTCTTTTTGTATATTTTGCTTATTACAAAGCGCTTGCACACATTTTATCTCCGTTTAATACTTTTTATTTGGATCTTTTGTTTTTTCAGATCCTGTGTAGTCACTAGCTTGGACTGTAAAATTTTTGAACCAAGGCAAATATCCAACCCACAGATTTTTGTAGATCTGTCAGTTGTTTTCCAGTGTGAGGAGTAAAATTGCCTTATTATCAGTTTATCACAGGGAAACAAATATGTTTTAAAGAAAATTATATAAAAATGGAAGAATAAGCTAATTAATCATGCGAGGTAGACAAATTTCACTACTAAATTAAATGCCATGTGAAGACATGAACATATATTACGGCCGTCGATTTATGTTTTGGTTAAATCATTTTTGCCGTTCAATTCATTTTAGCTTCAAGGTGGTTGGCACTTGGTACAATTGTACAATAACACCCCTAAATTAGGTTTACAATATGATGGGTGTTGCTGCTGATTTTGGTGTGGGAGCAAACAAATGAATTTGTGAATTTTTGGAAAAAACAATAAAGCAAACCTGTTGACCTATTGACCTTCACCAATGTGTTGACTGGTTTCTTGCCGCTGCCGTTGACCTGCAAAAAGTGCGAAACACCGGGATGGATCCTGGCGACGCACCCTCCGACGCTCTTGTCAGTAATCTGAATGATTATAAAAGAGCTGTAATTGGAAAAGTATTGATTACCTTCTTATGGTGGGGGGAGAAGAGTTTTTATAGTCGCCTTAGTGATCCGATTCAAGATAAGAACATATCTCTACTGTCCAGTGTGAATGGATAGAAGCGGTTAAGATCACTTCTTAGGGATAATTATGAATCTGAATTCTTCTTTATTCTTCTGAAATGGTTTGTAACGGGTTGGGACCCGTACCCAGCAAGACAGATCCGTTTATGGGTCATTGTGAAGAAAGACCTAGTTCCCATTTCAGATCCGTTTGTAGGTGAAATTACTGTTTTACCCCTGAGCTTTAAGATTCGTGTCTGATTTGAACGGTCCCGATTTAATCTCATTTTTAGCCATATCACGAGCCCCCCACTCCTGGTGACTGAGTTCTTCAGTCTTTGAGGAGTAGTTTTGTTGTTTAAATGGCGTACGGGATTTTATCGGTGTTCTTAAGAGAGTTCGGATCTTGATCGAGGTGTAACGGTGTTATTCTGGGCTTGTAAAATGCCCAAAAATATCCTCAGAATTTTCTGAATTTTTTGTGATTTTTTTAGATTTTTCTGAATTTTTCCTCACTTTTTGAATTTTTTATTCATTTTCCGAATTAAATAATTAATTATCGAAAATTTTAATTAATTATTCTAATTTAATAATTATTATTTTCAGAATTTTAAAATAATTTTCCGAATTAATAATTATTTTTAGAATTTTTAATTAATTTTTCGATTTTTAATTAATCTTTCGGATTTTTTAAAATGATTAATTCAAATAAATCAATAAATTAATTAATTAAATATTACCTGGACACGTGGCACTTTTCTGGACGTCGATCATGATCAGATGGCGCGTATCACAAAGCGGATCATTTTTTGGACACGTGGTGCTTTTTTGGACGTCGATCGTGTCGTGACGCGAATTTTGGGATGATCTGACGGCTCATGTGGCTCGGCAGTATTTTTTCTCCAATTACGAGCTCGGTGCCCCGGTAGCTTGGCACCGACGCCGACGCACCAGGTGAAGCCACGTGGCACGGTCAATGCTGGCGTTGACCGCCACGTGGCAGGTTTGTTTTTTTTTCCCGCTCTGTCCTTCTTCTCCTCTCCTCTTCGTCTTCGACTCTCATCCCCTTCCTTCGGCGCCACCTCAACAGCGAGAGAAGCTCACTTCGGAGAGGAGCTCAATGGATGGAGAGCGGAGTTCTTCTGCACCGGTAGAGCTCGGAGAGTGCTCGTGACTGCGGAGGTGGAACTCGTCGAGCGGCTTCGACGAGATGGCGAAGAGCTTGGAGCTCGGTGGAAGACGATCTCGACGCTCGTGGGAACTCGTCGGAGCCATGTCAATGGGTTCGACCTCGGCGTGGGCTCTTCGGTTGGCTCATTGAGAGAGGAGCTCGGCGTGGGTGAAAGGAGATGGCGGGGAGCTGGCTCGAGCTCGGCATGGGTGAAAGGAGATGGCGGGGAGCTGGCTCAAGCGAGGGTGGAGCTCGACCATGGAGAGGAGGTTGGCCCAAGCTCGGCATCGGCGAAGGTGGAGCTCGACCATGGAAAGGAGGTTGGCCCAAGCTTGGCAACTTCGTGAGCCCTACAGTGGGTTCGGAGCTCTGTTACTTGAGCTCGTCGAGGAGTAAAGGGGAGCTCTGGAGCTCGGCCATGGGGTTGGTCGAGAGTGAGATCGATGCAAGAGAGCTCGACGAGGAGGAAGCAGAGCTCGGAGGTTGAAGATGAGTTCGGAGATAATGGAGCTCAACGAGGGAGACTGTTGTTGGTTTCTAGTTCCCTAAATAAATAGACTAACTAGACACAAATTATAAAAACCTCGCAAGTGCACGAATCGTTTGACAAAGCGTAGCAATAGCAAGGGTCGATCCCACAGAGATTGTAGACTTTAACTTACTAATCAATAAAAAGAATAAAAATCATAAAGAGTTGTTCTAAAGGTCTAAAAGAAATAAAAAGATTAAAACTGAATGAAGGAGTGTTGAATCACAAATATTTATGAAATAGTTGGGTTTAGATCTCCACCAATGGTTAGTAATGCTAAGTCAACTCCTGAACTTCTTCTTATTACTCATGTTTGTTCCCTTCAAGGGCATGGTATCTACTCCTTAAAGTATTGTTTCCCTAAGCCAAGAATTAGGCATGGTATCTACTCTAATTCGTTTCTTTCATTAAGTGTTTAGCATGGTATCTACTAAGTTGCACTTAAAGAAAACATAAGATCAGTGGAAACGAACAAACACTCAAGGTCCTAGAAATTGGTATCAGATCTAGATCCCTTAAGTTGATTGAACCAGGAACCCCTAAAGATTCCCTTGTTACTAGTTACGGGCACGAGATACGGGTCGTCTCAATATGCTCATATAACAGATTCAGATAGATAGTAATGCAAACTTGATATTCTCTAGCTCTGTTTGTCAGTCGACTGGCTCTCACCTCAGTCGACTGCTCTCAGACTTTTGAGAACAAGTTTGATTACCGTCAATCTATACCAATACAAACGGATTCAATCAATAAGTAAATAGAAGAATTTTAGAAGAACATAACACTACATAACTACGGCTTCAATCTACCCAACTATAGAATTTAGTTCCACATAATAATACTTTTATTAATCAACAAGTTCAAATACATGATCAACATAAAAGAATAAAAGGAGAAGAAATAAACTAATGAAGTCCGGCAATGAGGTCGACTGGCTGTCACACAGTCGACTGCCTTCGAATACTGGATCTCCTATCTCCTTCCTTGATGTCGATAGAATAATGCCCCTGTTGATGACTTGAACGCTCAAAAACTCTTGTGATTCAATCGTTTTGGAACCTGGAAGAGTGCCAACCGAGAGAGAGCGCCCTGTTGATGCTTCTTTTCTGATATTTATAGAACACGGCTGAGAATTAGGGTTTTGCACTTTTTCAAGAAACTCCTTCTTTGTTTGATTTGATGATTTATTTCTTTCTCTTTTCTTCTTTCCTTCCTTATCTGTTAACCACGTGCTCTTGGAAATCCCCAGTCTCTAGATTTGATTTGCATAAATCTGGATTCAGATAGATTTGAAATTAGATTTGGATGAATCTTTGAATATCTTATCTGTTTACTCCGCCGCCTATCAGTCGACTGCCTCTGGATGTAAGTCGGCTGTGTCAAGGCTTTAGTATTTTCATGATTCATCAGCCCAGTCGACTGTTGTGTAAACTTGATTCCCTCTGTCCAGTCGCCTGTAAGCATGATCAGTCGACTGATCTCTTCAGTTTCCTGTGTTTCATCCTTACAATCCTGAATTTGTTTCGTTTTGCTGTTATAGACTGTTTCCTATGGAAAAGAAAAAATAAGAGTTAAATACCACATATAGAGCTTTTAAATGTGCATTTATAATAAGATTATTGCTTCTAAATGTGAATAATATTGTGTTCATCAAATACCCCCAAACTTAGATTTTTTGCTTGTCCTCAAGCAAACTAGAATTACGAACAAGGGTATGATAATAATACAGCCTTAATCACCACGAGTTCTTACTATGTGGATACCAACATAGAAAAGTATAAACAATTTCAGATAAAGTAAAATTAATCATACCCACTTTCTCTAGTGCAATTGTTTCGTCACAACTCCAAACTCAACTATACTTGTCATGCAATTAATTATAGTTATAGTATGTAATTACTCAATCTGTGATTATCCCCTTTTCTCTACTACAAACCGAGTAGCAAACTAGAGTTTTTTTTTTTTTTAGTCGCTTCTCTAAAAGTTGTCACTTGCCTTTTTACTCAGCGAGCCACAAACTCTAAAGTGCTTTGCATACTCATATTTCAAGTTGCCGTTTGACGTAAAGGTAAACATTGGTGATGAATACCCCTAGTTACTAAGCACTCAAAACATTGGAGTAGATTGACTTTATTCAAGTATATATATATATATATATATATATATATATATATATATATATATATATATATATATATATATATATATTTATTTATTTAATTTTTATTTTTTTTTATCACTCTATTTACTTAAACTCAATTTAGGACTAGATCTAAAGGGAATAATAACCAGAAAAAGCATCACATTTGTTTATTATGTATAATTGCATGACTCATATAATTTTGTATGGAAGTTATGAAACTCAACAATCCTAAAGTAAATAGGTATCCTTCTTCTTACTTTATAAGAAATTGTTTATCCTAAAAAAAATTCAAAAGATGATAAATATAACTAACCCCAATACCCCCAAACTTAGATGGAACATTGTCCTCAATGTTTGAAAGAAAATTTAAAAATAGGCATATGTCACATCTAGTAAGGAGAATCTAAAAATAAAAATAACTCAAAGAAAAATAATAATGAATAACTGAAAGAAAATAAAGGGAAAGTGTAAATACTCCCCTGAAAAATTGGGTTGCCTCCCAATAAGCGCTGTGTTTCTTGTCTTCAGCTAGACTCGATGAGTTTATGCAATGTATTGAATGGTTCGCGGCTCAAAACTCATCTTACTATAAGGTTTCCCCCTCTGCCCATTCACCTTGAATGTTTGATTATTCGCCAATGCTCCATGTGGGGGAAACCTGTGCAACAATTCATGGACCGTACCATCTTGACATAAGCCTGTCTGCAAGGGTCCACCTTAGTGCACCTTTGTGATTTTGCAAGACTCCCTGCAGCCTTGCTTCTTCAGGCATCCTGAAATTTCTAGCAACTGTCACAGGTAATGTCTGTTCTCCCCCCAAAGATCCATACTGCTGGTGTTCATGTAGTGGCTTCAGCTCCACGTCTAGAATTCTGGTAGCAGTCGGGACAGTCGACTTATCCCTTCCAGCAGTCGACTGATCTGCGGGAACAAAAGCGTTATCAGTCATAATATTTTCACATGCAGGTGCGAGTTTACCTAAATATAGCTTTGGAGTTTCAAAGTGTTGTACTGTCTCTGCAATCCTGCCGTCATCGTATTCCTGTTCAACAGGAAATAATGTTAGAGGGAGTGTAGTTGTTTCTTGTGATGGATCAACACCATGTTCCTGAAATGTTTGGTCGCAAAGTTCCTGAACCACATCAACATTATAACATTCATGATCATTGTGTGGAAATTGTGGTGCATCAAACATTTTAAACTCAATCTCTTCCTCTAGTGTTGTCCTTAATTGGAGCTGTTCTTGTCCTCTAGGGTTGGGTATGGTTTGTGATGGGAATTCTCCTACCTTTCTTTCACTTAACTCCGTAGCAATTTGACCAATTTGAAATTCCAATTTTTGAATGGCCTGTCCTTGTTGATCGCTTGTTTGTTGTTGCTGTTGGAGTAGTTGAAGAATGGTGGTTTCGAAATCCAACTTATTTTGTTCTTGTTCTGGCCTATCATACCCATTCCCACCCTGGAATTGCTGCGTATGCCCTGGTGTGAATTGATTGTCTTGCTGATTTTGCCACCCTGGGTTATACGTGTTTGAAAAAAAATTGTTCTGGGGCGGGTACATTCCCTGTTCTTCGTAGTTTGTGTGCTCCTGATCTGCGAAAGAAAACATGGGACATGAATTAGTTGTATGATTAGAATGAAAACAATTTGCACAAATTTCTTTTGGTTGGTTTTTTACGCCACCCAACGTTGAATTTACAAGCATATCAATCTTTTTGTTCATGGTTTCCATTTCTAATTGCATGTTATTATTATGAGAAATTTCGTATACTCCCTGTTTTTTCGAAAGACCCCTCCTAGTTGAGAATTGTTGTGAGTTCTCGCTGAGTTCTTCAAATAACTCTATGGCCTCCTCAGCACTCTTCCTCATCAACATTCCATTGCAACCTGCATCTACAATTGCTTTGTTAGCGTCATTTAAACCCTCATAAAATGATTGTACCTGGTCATCCTTAGGTATGTTATACGTAGGACACTTGAAAAGCTTGTTTTTGAAGTCCTTCCACGCCTCGAAAAACAAATCGCCATCTTTTTGTTGGAAAAGTAGAATCTCCCTTTTTAGTTGTCTGGTTTTCTGGGCTGGAAAGAACTCCTTCAAGAATTTTGTTGCCAATTGCTCCCATGATTGAATTAATCCTGGTTCCAACGAATTATACCACAACTTAGCATTAAGTTTTAAAGAAAAAGGAAACAAGATTAACCTGATTTGTTCAGGGGTAAGCCCTTGGATGCTTTGTGTCCTGCAAAGATCAAAGAAGTCTTGTAGATGTAGATGCGGATCTTCGTCTATTCTGCCAAAGAACTGGGGAACCATACTGAGTAATTGAGGTGATAGATGCATATTCCCTGTGACCTTGGGTTGAAAAGCTATGCAAGACGGTTGCTCAATATTCTTTGGAATGTATTTGTCTTGCATTGGTACTCGATTCAATATTCTTTCACCCATTGTTGCTTTTGGAATTCTTCGCTGTACAGTCGACTGGTCCTTGGAGACAGTCGACTGGTCTGACCCTGTTTGTGCAGAAAGTAACTAAAAGAAAATGTTAGAAAAGAAAAAGAAGAAATAAAATAAAATAAACAGAAAAATTTTTACTGATTTGTAAGTTAAAATACTAAACAATCCCCGGCAACGGTGCCAAAAACTTGTTGTTGGTTTCTAGTTCCCTAAATAAATAGACTAACTAGACACAAATTATAAAAACCTCGCAAGTGCACGAATCGTTTGACAAAGCGTAGCAATAGCAAGGGTCGATCCCACAGAGATTGTAGACTTTAACTTACTAATCAATAAAAAGAATAAAAATCATAAAGAGTTGTTCTAAAGGTCTAAAAGAAATAAAAAGATTAAAACTGAATGACGGAGTGTTGAATCACAAATATTTATGAAATAGTTGGGTTTAGATCTCCACCAATGGTTAGTAATGCTAAGTTAACTCCTGAACTTCTTCTTATTACTCATGTTTGTTCCCTTCAAGGGCATGGTATCTACTCCTTAAAGTACTGTTTCCCTAAGCCAAGAATTAGGCATGGTATCTACTCTAATTCGTTTCTTTCATTAAGTGTTTAGCATGGTATCTACTAAGTTGCACTTAAAGAAAACATAAGATCAGTGGAAACGAACAAACACTCAAGGTCCTAGAAATTGGTATCAGATCTAGATCCCTTAAGTTGATTGAACCAGGAACCCCTAAAGATTCCCTTGTTACTAGTTACGGGCACGAGATACGGGTCGTCTCAATATGCTCATATAACAGATTCAGATAGATAGTAATGCAAACTTGATATTCTCTAGCTCTGTTTGTCAGTCGACTGGCTCTCACCTCAGTCGACTGCTCTCAGACTTTTGAGAACAAGTTTGATTACCGTCAATCTATACCAATACAAACGGATTCAATCAATAAGTAAATAGAAGAATTTTAGAAGAACATAACACTACATAACTACGGCTTCAATCTACCCAACTATAAAATTTAGTTCCACATAATAATACTTTTATTAATCAACAAGTTCAAATACATGATCAACATAAAAGAATAAAAGGAGAAGAAATAAACTAATGAAGTCCGGCAATGAGGTCGACTGGCTGTCACACAGTCGACTGCCTTCGAATACTGGATCTCCTATCTCCTTCCTTGATGCCGATAGAATAATGCCCCTGTTGATGACTTGAACGCTCAGAAACTCTTGTGATTCAATCGTTTTGGAACCTGGAAGAGTGCCAACCGAGAGAGAGAGCCCTGTTGATGCTTCTTTTCTGATATTTATAGAACACGGCTGAGAATTAGGGTTTTGCACTTTTTCAGGAAACTCCTTCTTTGTTTGATTTGATGATTTATTTCTTTCTCTTTTCTTCTTTCCTTCCTTATCTGTTAACCACGTGCTCTTGGAAATCCCCAGTCTCTAGATTTGATTTGCATAAATCTGGATTCAGATAGATTTGAAATTAGATTTGGATGAATCTTTGAATATCTTATCTGTTTACTCCGCCGCCTATCAGTCGATTGCCTCTGGATGTAAGTCGGCTGTGTCAAGGCTTTAGTATTTTCATGATTCATCAGCCCAGTCGACTGTTGTGTAAACTTGATTCCCTCTGTCCAGTCGCCTGTAAGCATGATCAGTCGACTGATCTCTTCAGTTTCCTGTGTTTCATCCTTACAATCCTGAATTTGCTTCGTTTTGCTGTTATAGACTGTTTCCTATGGAAAAGAGAAAATAAGAGTTAAATACCACATATAGAGCTTTTAAATGTGCATTTATAATAAGATTATTGCTTCTAAATGTGAATAATATTGTGTTCATCAGAGACGTCCGAGCTCCGGGGTTCGTCGAGGGAGTGTGCTTGGCCTGGTGAAGCTCGAGTTCGGCATGGTTGGAGTAAAGCCCGATGGAGCTCATTGATGAGGGGAGCTCGTCGGAGGTGGAGCTTGGCACTTCTTCGGACGAGGGAGAGGGCTCGTTGAGGGAAACGAGTTCGGCTATGGGTTCGGTGTAAGCAGAGGAGATGGAGCTCGACAGAGTGCTCGAGCTCTGGCGGTGGAGAGGAGCTCGGCATAGGGAGAACATTGACGAGGCGTCGAGCTCGGAGTCAGTGGAGTTTGGTCGTAGCTTGAGTATCAATGATGATGGAGTGGAGCTCGAAGGTGGTTGTTGAGCGAGAAGAGCTCGACTGCGGTTGGGTTTGACGAGCAGTGTTGAGGAAGAGGGAGACAGAGGTTGAAGGTGGTCATCTTTTCGTTTTGGCAGGTTACGTGGAGAAGAGCAAGGGGAGGAGAGAGGAGGTTCGGGTTTTTGGGTAACGGGTCGAAATCCGACCCGTTAACCCCTTAAATTCTCTCTCCCTTTTTCTTTATGTTTTGCAGAATCTGAGCTGCAGATCGAGTTTGAGCATGAACTTTGAGGCAAAATTTTTCTCTCATTTGAGGTTCGGTAGCTCAGTAGCTCGAATTGTAGATCCGAGCTACGTGGCTCAAACTGGACGGTCGATCACGATCATGGCGCGAATCACGAGGCAAGACGCTCAGATCACGAGAAAACGTGATCTTGTCGTTTTGTGGTCGTGGCAAAATCTTAGCCGTTTGATTGTGATCAAGCGCGAATCATGATGATGAAGTTGTTTTTCCCCAATACGGAGGTCGGTGCCCCGGTAGCTCGGATACGAAGGCTGAGCTGTGTGGCACGGTCCGGATGGGCACATCGGTAGCTCAGCGCAGCTGTGTTGCGATCCACTTTCCTGGTGCTACGGAGGTCTGATCGGGGCGTGCGACCCCTCGTTTCGAAGCTGACTCGAAGAACTACAACTTATCTTTAGGAGTGAGTTGAAGAATCACCCTTTTTTATGGTCAAAATAGCCCTCCAACATCCTTGTCTTGATGAAGTTGAGGAGTGTTTTGGTCTTGAGAATTTTTGAAAAGGAGCTCCACTCCTAGGAGCGAAGAAGATGGGCTAGGAAGATCCTCGTAAGAGCCATGGGAAGATCTATTCTTGGAGGTGAGTGCAAGGAGCAACTCTTGGGGA
Organism: Hemerocallis citrina; assembly: GCA_017893485.1. Classification (NCBI taxonomy): domain Eukaryota; kingdom Viridiplantae; phylum Streptophyta; class Magnoliopsida; order Asparagales; family Asphodelaceae; genus Hemerocallis; species Hemerocallis citrina. The sequence goes on from CM030364.1 coordinate 40,147,101, forward strand.
GAGTTCTAGCTCGGAGCTCATTGAGAGGAAGGGCACTCGTGTGGCGAGCAGAGTGAAGAACATCACAAGGCTCTAGGAGAGAGCCATTCGGGAGACGAGTTTGAGGAGCAACTCTAGGGAAGAGTTTTGAGCTCCGAACTCGCTTAGAAGAGGCCCTCTCGGGAGGCGAGTGGGACGAAGGGCTTGGCTCTAGGAAAGAGCCATTTGGGAGACAAGTTTGAGGAGAAACTCTAGGAGAGAGTTGTGCTCCGAACTCGTTGAGAAGAGGTCCGCTTTGGAGGCGAGCGGAGTGAAAGGCTTTGCTCTAGGAGAGATCCATTTGGGAGACAAGTTTGAGGAGCAACTCTAGGGGAGAGTTGTGCTCCGAACTTGTTGAGAAGAGGTCCGCTTTGGAGGCGAGCGGAGCGAAGATCTTGGCTTTTGGGTGACAAGTTTGAGGAGCAACTCTAGGAAAAAGTTGTGCTCTGAACTCGTTGAGAAGAGATCCGCTTTGGATGTGAGCGGAGCGAAGAGCTTGGTTCTAGGAGAGAGCCATTTGGGAGACGAGTTATAGGAGCAACTCTAGAAGAGAGTTGTGAGCTCCGAACTCGTTGAGAAGAGGTCCGCTTTAGAGGCGAGCGGAGCGAAGAGCTTGGCTCTAGGAGAGAGCCATTTGGGAGACAAATTTGAGGAGCAACTCTAGGAGAGAGTTGTGAGCTCCGAACTCGTTGAAAAGAGGTCCTCTTTAGAGGCGAGCGGAGCGAAGAGCTTGGCTCTAGGAGAGAGCCATTTGGGAGACAAGTTTGAGGAGCAACTCTAGGAGAGAGTTGTGAGCTCCGAACTCGTTGAGAAGATGTCCGCTTTGGAGGTGAGCGGAGCGAAGAGCTTGGCTCTAGGAGAGAGCCATTTGGGAGACGAGTTTGAGGAGCAACTCTAGGAGAGAGTTGTGAGCTCCGAACTCGTTGAGAAGAGGTCCACTTTTGAGGCGAGCGGAGCGAAGAGCTTGGCTCTAGGAGAGAGCCATTTGGGAGACAAGTTTGAGGAGCAACTCTAGGGGAGAGTTAAGCTCTGAACTTGTTGTTTAAGTGAGAGAATTAACGGTTGTGGGAGCAATTCCGAATGACGAACCACTTCTTACTCGCTTATGAGCAAGTAGTCGAAGCGAAGTCGAGCCATGTGTTGGACTCCGAACTCGTCGTTTAAAGGGATTCAACAGTTGTGGGAGCAATTCCGAATGGCGAACCACTTCTTACCCGCTTGTAAGCGAGTAGTTGAAGAGGAATCGAGCCAAGTTTTGGACTCCGAACTTGTCGTTTAAAGAGATTCAACAGTTGTGGGAAAAATTCCGAATGGCGAACCACTTCTTACCCGCATGTAAGTGAGTAGCTGAAGAGAAATCAAACCAAGTTTTGGACTCCGAACTTGTTGTTAGAGGGGGTTAACGAGTTGTAGGCGCAATTCTGAATGGTGAGCTGCCCCGCCCTTGCTTATTTGCAAGCGGCTAAAGCAACGTCGAACCAAGTGTTGAACTCCAAACTCGTTTTTTGAGCTTAGTAAGTTGTAGGAGCAGCCATGTAGGGAAAGGTGGACTCTGAACTCACCATTTAACGAATCGTAGATGTGACTCGGAGAGGCAGAGATGAAGCAAGAGCAATAATTCTCAATGAAAAAATGCTAAGTTTTATTGAGATAAACTAAGTGGCCGCTTCAATAGGGCGAGCCATTATTACATTCTTCTTGGCTGTATTACAAGCATCGACCTTATTGAAAACCGAGATCCTATTTTTATGATAGGGCGAAGGCCTTTTGGGAGGAGTTTGGTTGTCCCCCCATTGGACCTCCTTGGATGAGGTGAAGGACGGCCCCAGGTTCGGAATCTTGGAACTCGGCGGACCTTTCTCTCCGCTTGTAGGTTCCTCAGGGTGGAAGTTCGGCCCCATCTTTTTGGACGAACTTCGTCAGGTGTCCCACTGTATGAGCTCTTCAATCTCCTCTTTAAGAGCCCGACAATCATCCGTGTCGTGACCGTGGTCCCTGTGAAAGTGGCACCACTTATCCCTGTTCCTTTTCTTGCCTGGGGTATTCATTCTAGGGGGAGCGCAGAGTAGCCCTTCCTTGTCCACCTCCATAAGAACTATTGATATATTAGTATTGAGGGGGGTGAACTTCTCAAACCGAGGAGCTGAGCGGCGTTGGCCATTGTCGTCCCTCTGGGATTTCTGGGACCCTTCTTCGCCCGTATTCTTCCGTTTGTTCCTTGAAGATGATTCTTCAATAGTGGGGGGGTTGAGAGCCTCTTCCACTCGTATGTACTTCTCCACCCTGAGTAGGAGTTCTGAGAAGTCCTGAGGAGGCTTCTTGGCAAGGAACGCCTTGAGGCGAGCGTTAGATACGTTGCGCTCGAATGCGGCAAAGGCTACTGATTGGTTAAGGGAGGAAATGGTCCGGGCTTCGGCGATGAAGCGTCGAATGTAATCCCTTAGGCGTTCACCCTTTCTTTGGTTGAGGGTCACCAGAGATACACTTATTTTCTTGGCCCGACGGCTACTCATGAAATGAGTAAGGAAGAGCCCTTCGAACTGATTGAATGAGAAGATGGAGGTCGGGGCGAGTCAAGAGTACCATTCTCCCGCAGGCCCCTTCAGCGTGGCAGGGAAGATCTTACAGAGGAGGGCGTCTGAAGCATGGTGGATCATCATGAGAGTTTTGAAACTCTCTATGTGATCCGCGGGGTCCGACTCCCCGGTATACGACTCGAAGTGATGCGACTTGAAGTTTTCTGGGATAGGGGCCTCCATGATGGTGCGGGAAAATGGAGGCCTGCTCAGGCGGAGGTTTATCGCCTGTTGCTCTTCTTCCCTGTCAATTCAGTCGAGGCGCCTCTCCATCTTGTTGAGATGACGGTAGACCGAGTCTTCTCTTCGATCATATCTTGCCGAGCGCTGGGACTCATCTTCGTACGAGGGTGGACTGGGGCTGCGACGATGGCAGCTTGGAGATAGACGAGGTTTGGGAGTGTGAAGGCGGCTTGGGGCAGGTTCAGGACTAGGTGCCCGTTGCTCGTAGTTGGGAGCGACGTTGAAGGCCCGCAGAACGGCCTCTTGAAAATCTTGGAGCTCCACCCTTGTGACTGGTGCCTCTCCAGCTTGGTGGTCCCTATGTGTGGCTCGGCTTACTAGAGAATGATTTCTCCACCGATGACGCTGAGGAGACTCTCTTCGCCTCCTCGGGGGAGGGGATCTTTTGGTCCTCGGCCGGTGGGGGGTCCGGACTCTTGAGACCCCTGGGTGCTCAGGTTGATGGACTCCCCCAAGGGCTCGCCATCTATTCAGGTGAGTTCGGAGGTCGACCCCCTTTTGGCGGTCGGCAATTACTTGACGAAGATCCCGCTCGGGAGGGCTTTGAGAAGTCATAGATTCAACTGAAAGATTGGGAACCGCAATATGGTCATGAGAAGGATGTTGCTTTGGACGACTCCAACGGGAGCCCCCCAGGCAGCCCCCCGAGACCCTGGAGGGGCCTGTTGAGGGGGAGCACCTTGAGCTGGAGGAGGGGGAGGAGGAAGAGAAGTGGTTCTTCGGCTGGAGACCGCTGCCTTCCCCTTCTCTTTTGGATACATGGCTTGAAACTAGTCTCGCTGATGAAGTTAGGTCGGGTTACTTTTTCGTTTCCCACAGATGGCGCCAATCTGTTGCTGCTGATTTTGGTGTGGGAAAAAACAGATGAATTTGTGGATTCTTGGAGAAAATAATAAAGCAAACCTGTTAACCTGTTGACCTTTACCAATGTGTTGATTGGTTTCTTGCCGCTGCCGTTGACCTGCAAAAATTACGAAACACCGGGATGGATCCTGACGACGCACCCTCCGACGCTCTTGTCAGTAATCTAAATGATTATAAAAGAGCTTTAATTGGAAAAGTATTGATTACCTTCTTATGGTGGGGAGAGGAGTTTTTATAGTCACCTTAGGGATTCGTTTCGAGATAAGAACATATCTCTACTTTCCGGTGTGAATGGATAGAAGCGGTTAAGATCACTTCTTAGGGATAATTATGAATCTGAATTCTTTTTATCCTTCTGAACTGGTTTGAATCGGGTTGGGACCCGTACCCAGTAAGACAGATCCGTTTATGGGTCATTGGGCTTTGAAGAAAGACCCAGTTCCCATTTCAGATCCGTTTGTAGGTGAAATTACCGTTTTACTCCTGAGCTTTAAGATTTCTGTCCGATTTAAACGGTTCCGATTTAATTCTATTTTTAGTCATATCAAATGAACATATATTGCAAATATAGATGAACATAGCTAGAGTCAAAGAGTGACATATTGGAAGAGTAAAGGAGAAATATACTCAAAATAAATAAATACTTACATGATACGAGTAATGATAATCAAAAGGCAAGCCAATAATTATGAAGATTACTTTGTTACATAGATCGAGTTACTTCGCTGAATAGGTACGAGGGAATAACAATCATTTCCATGTGGTTGGCCATGGAGATGGTATTTATAGCACGTTGTTCTTCTTTGGAAAGATTGAGACGTGTCCATCAAGCAGGGCCGGCTCCCACCTTGAAGCCGGTGAGGCGATTGCTTCAAGCCTCTGAATTTTTTGTAATTTTAGTGTTCCCCAAATTTGTATTTTTCTTATAAATATAGACACATATTTTGTGCGATAAAAATTATATTATTATTATGGGCTCCAAAAATAATTATTTGGGTCTTTCGTCTCGGGCCCCCGGGAACTCAGGGCCGACCCTGCTGTCAAGTACAAACTCTGAAACATGCATTAGCAACGGGTTATTTGGATCGGAACTTGCATTTTTATTCGAGTTTCTATAATCTGGATACCATAAATGTGCAAACATTTGCATAACTATCTGTACACGAAGCAAAGAAAATCCTACAATTCAGAATCTACTAAATCATTTGACGAATAATCTCCACTTCATACAAAAAGAGTTTCTCTCTCTAGATTTTCTAGAGAGAGAGAAGCTCCCCAAAAAAAATCCAAAAAGAAAATTCTTCTAGGTCTGAGTTTGGAGGGGGTGACGGTCGAGATCTCGCCGCCCCGTTCGCCGTTCGCCGTTCGACGCCCCCTACCCGTTCACCCTTCACCCACCTCCACCTCCATCCGAAACCCCCGTCCACCGCGACGTCGTCGTCCCCAGCGCCTTCAGCGAGCTCTCCTCTAGTCGTGCTCCCCTCTCCTCACTAGGCTCCGAAGTCGGGGACACCAAAGTTGGCGGTGGGTCGAAAGCGCCGACGCCACGTCCACCTCAGATCTGGGCGCCCAATGATCTCGAAGTCGCTGACCCAGATCTGATCTCCTTAGATCTGGGCGACGGCGAGAGGGGCGCCCCCCCTCCCCCCCACGTCGCACTCCCATATGGGGAGGCCGTGTCGACACCTATGTGTGGGTGGTATTGTTGCCGTGTCGACGCCTTTGTGTGGGTGGTGTTGGCAGCAATAGATCTGATCTCCTCAATATCTATTGCCGTGTCGACACCTTTGTGTGGGTGGTGTGGAGGGTGTAGTATGTTGTATCGCACGTTGTGGAGCTTGGGCCCGAAGATGGGGTCTCTTCATGATGTGCGCTCACTTATCTCAACTTTCGGGGTGTCCGACGATGCCGCCAGTCACAGCGTATACTATCATGCTATTGAGCTTCCTCCAGCTTAGGTCACTGCCTCTTACAGCGTGTGTGTATGTGTGGTGAGAAATCGCCTGAGAGCACAAGAGCGTGAGAGAGGTGAAGGTATCCTCTCTACGGCTCTCTCTTGGAGCAGGGTCTTTGGGTGGGGGGAGCGAGATAGTTGTTTGCTGAGAAATCGCATGAGAAAGCACAAACGTAAGAAAGGTGAAGGTATCCTCTGCACGGCTCTCTCTTTGGTAGCGGCTGTGGGAGCTGTTGGCACATTTGTAGGATGAGTGGAGTAGATTGTGGGAGGCTGCATCCGGGTTGCTTCACCTGATGACCACAGTTGACGAGGCACCACCACCACTACGCCCTCATAATGGAAGCTGACGCCTAACGTCATCGCCCGTTGTGGCGAGAGAAGAAGGTGATACTTCAATCAGCTGGGTCTTGTATTGATTTTCTGATTGAGAGAGTGTGTGAGAGAGTGGGTGAGTGAAGATGTTGCTCCGCACTACGCTATGGTGGTGTTGGTCTGTATTTGGTCTGTATTTGTGAGAAATCACTGGAGATAGCAAGGGCGTGAGAGAGGTGAAGGTATCCTCTTCACGGCTCTCTCCTTGACTATGGTTTTTTGGTGAGGGTGTGATTATCGCAAGATTGTGGGAGGATAGGAGGTGTAGATAGAGCTTGGCGGTTGTCCAAACTCTGTATGCGGGGCTTGGGCCCAAAGATGGGGTCCCCCCAGCGAGGAGAAGGCAGGGCTCGGCGAGTGATAAAATCCTGTCAGACTTGTCTCAGGTGGGTGTGCATATACCGTGGAGGCAGTGTACGAAGTTAAACTGACGTACATACAATCCTGCTGGACCGAGCTTGTTTGTCGGTCCACCCTCTAGAATTGTTGGAAGGATTTGTTGTTTGTACGGGTCATGTTGCTTCATGTATGTTTTATTTTCTGTCTGTAGTTTGTAATCTGGCCCAGTACTCTGGGTTTATTTCGTTAAGTTCTTATTAATGAAACTGGGTGGCCATATTCCACCTTTTCCCTAAATAAAAAAATAATACATTTTTATTGAAAACAAAAAAAGTTTAAGAAGTTTTTTTAGATTTTCCTTTCTTGTGTTATTTTTGCAGCAACTAGCAAATAACAATTTTCCCTTTTCTTATGGTGCTTTTTTAAAAATAATTTTATTTCTAATGAAACAAGATAGCTGTGGGGATTATCAATGAATAAAATATAGGACAAATTTATGCAACTCTCTGTTTTTTTTAAATCAAAATCGCTGATCGACTCGTGAATTTTATAATAAATCTAAAAATTTTCCTCCAATACAAAGGACTTCAATTTTCATACCCAACCGGCCTATTGTCTTGCCTAGCTTGGTTAGCTCTATTTACTAAGTAACACTTTATTTTCTTTTCTTCAAAAGAAACACTTTATTTACGCGGATGGAACTTTTTAAGATTCAAGCTGGTGCTACCGTGTGTAAATTGCACGGCTTAAAATATTTTTAAGGGGCTCATAAAATTATATAAAACTCTCAAAAAATGTGAGAGAATTATGAAAAATTTATAAATATCATTCATACCGTAATTACTAAAATTTAATTATCATCATCACATAAGCAGATAATTTAGAGAATCACTGTTAGACCATAATATTATACAATTGAATATTACTAAAGCTACTGCGGGGTTGCAGGAGTAGGGATAGAGGTGGATTTAGGAAGAGCTGTGAGATTTTGTGAAGTTGGGAAAGTGAGAGGGGAAGAGACTATGTTTGAGGGATTAGACTTTTAATTTTCTTTTTGTTATTTTAAAAATCATGCATAGTACACGTGTTAGTTAAATGGGAATTCCTAGTTTCACTCTCATTTTCTCTATTTCAAAATAGAGAAAGGAGAGAGGGTAGACTCTCTCTCCTATTAGTACTTACCCTATGCAAATTGCAAAGATTAAAATAATTTTGAGAGAGTCTTAAAATTATATGAAACAAAAAACTTTAGAGATGCCCCTTAACTATATCGATCACAATATAATTAAAAGATAAAAAATCTACAAATTAACATATTATCACTTCTAAACCAACCAACATAATTCTATATTTCAATTCAATTTAAAGGAAAGAAAAAAAAAAGTCGAATAATTATTGAAGTTCGGCTGTAGCTCTTCTCAGACTCCTTGATGTACTCTGCTATCTCCTTCTTGACAGTGTGCTTCTCAGCCGCTTTCCCTCTCAAATCAAGCATTCCCTCTCAAATTAAATATAATCAACATCAGAAACACATGGAGGAAACAATAATTAATAATTAGTTATATCAAAAGATGACAAATGTATAGATTACCAATTCATGTTTTCAAACCAACATCATTCTATATTTTCTATTCAATTGAAAGGAAACCCCAAAATTCACGACGTGTGTAACTTTTCAACAATTTTAGTGTCACACCGCGCTTCCCAAAATACGGAAATACGAGCCCGTGACGTAGGCCCAGCGAATGATTTTAATATTATTCATAAGCTGTACCAATCCCAACTCAACAATACTCAGAAAATTATATCACAACCACGCAAATAATAACATCACAGAACAATAATTGAATTCAAGAAATTAATAATCCAACATGATAATAATGCTGAGAAATAAGTAGCAGTTACGGGTCGAAAGCCCGGGGTACAATTCTAAATAAATAAAAGAATTACAATGAATGAAAAAGAACATGAAGGGGAATAATTTATTATCAAGCAGTTGCTCCAATCTAAAAGTACTGCTCGCCGACTCCTTCTGGTAGATCCTCAGGTTCACCTATGGCTGGGTTAACTAAAGAAGAAAAATAAATGTCCTTAGAGCAAGTATGGACGGCAAGTAGTGAAAACAGAGAGTAAAGGAGTAAGGTACGTGTAGGAAATATGAATCAAGATCAAATTTTGCAAGAACAATAATGGTACTAATAGCAATGGTCTTTATCAAGTATATATGCATGTCAACTAGGTCGATTATCAAGTTGTTTCTCCTAACTAGTGCACGTACTACTGCATCCCATACTACAGGTTCGATGCACGCACAACAGTGTTCGTTTTAGACTTCGTGGTGGGGTCTACAGAGCGTGTACTCGGGTATATCACGATAACAAGATAACAAGATAACAAGTTCATGTTTCCACAAGTGTTCTCCACCTTCCATGTAACCAGTCCATGTAACAGGAGGGCCCTACCGAGTACATTTTCTGAGACGGTCCACTACTAGGTCAACCCTTAGAACCCCGGCTTGTTTAGTATTTTATTACTAAGTCATATATGCACATGCGGGTGGTCATAAAAGTGTCAAGTGAATGATGATAATGCAGCAACATGGTATATTACACAATAATAAGCAAGAAACAGTAAATCTGAAATAGCTGACACAGTCACACTAAAACAGGTATAACTCCTAGACTAAAGCTCCAAATTCGGACTTCTAGTAGGCTATGGACATCTAGACAGATAGGGCTACAAGTTATATTCAAGGACTTTCTTCTAGTTCTAACTGTATCTCGGCTGAAAACTCCATTCTTTGCAGGTTAGCTGTTCTGGCAGCAGCTAGGTGTCAACTTCTAAGAGGTGAAAACATGGTATAAATATATTATAAAAATCTACAGAAATTTGAGGTGAACCCTAAGCATGTCTATAAGGTTCCTGGAAAATTTCATAGCATTCTAACACTTCTACATATTATTACACCATCGAATATGTCGAGGTTATAGTAATTTCTGCAGTCTGAAAATGTAGGCTAGCGGGGACTAAAAATGTTATATCTTACAGCTCGTGACTTCAAATTAAGATTTGTCACTTGGGTTGGAAACTAGGTCCAATGGGTAAAAACTCTCTTTTATATCTTGTGTGCTAAATCTCATATTTACAGGGTCGAAACCTCTGTGCTAAACAATACATGCAACAAGAATTTTATAAAAACTACCATGTTTATATTCATTAAGTGAGTAGTTATCGAACTAATGAATCACACATATATCAAGATTAATGTAAAGCAAGCATTGTGAATTTTCTAAATAAAAAGCCAAGTGAATTTATCAAGTTCAAGTCACAAGATTTCATATAAATAATATGCATTTAATCACTGCGTGTTTTCCTCATGTACAAATTTATTTATTTATTTATTCATGTCAAATGTATGTCTAGGCTTGGGTTTGAGTCAATGGATAATAAAAGAAATCAAAAGTACGTCGGGTTAGCTCGTGTAAACCCTCGATACTCTTAACGAGATGGGACACAAGGCAAAATTATCGATAGATAAATTGGAACTACTTGCATAAGAGGTCAACTAATCTTGAACTAGAATGAGTAAAATAGTTCAAGTGGACTTGCCTTTTTCGTAGTAGTCGATTCAATAAAATAAGAATAACGGGATCAGAATCCCGGGGAACAATCCCAAGAGACACGTGCAAAATACGTGCGAGAACTCAACAGCAACAAACAGCAACAGTAGCTATCCCCCACACAAGATCGGCCAAAACAACAAGGTAGCAAGAGGGATTCAGTGCGGGTAGAACACAGAACAGCGGCAGCAGCGAATCAGGATTCGATCTCGCAGCAGATCCAATCCGAACACGGAACAGCGGTGGTGGGATCGGTGTGCGCCGAACAGCAAACAGCAAGAGCGGCCAATCGCCGTTCGTCTCCTTCCTTCGATCGAAGAGAGGGAATAGCGCGAGCCTCGGCGACAGCGCGGTGTGGCGTGGACGGCTGGTGGTGACTGAGTCGACGGTGTTGGTCGGGAAGCGACGCAACCACAAGCGACGGCGAACGGCTCCGGCGAGAGCGAAGCTCTGTTTCGTGATCGAAACAGAGGAAGACGGAGACGGAGTCTTCTGGGCTTGGGCGGCGCCGGCGAGACTGTGAAGAGCTTGCGGTGATGTTGCGAAGGTGATCGAAGTGGTTGGGAGAGGGCGACAGTGGTTCGAAGGTGATGTCGGAGTGGGTTCGTCGATGGAGTTGGGTTCGGCTTTGGGGAGGTCGAAGCGGAGAATAATGGAGATGAGGACGGGGCTAGGTGGTGACTGAGGTGGCATTGGTGACGGCAATGGAGGAACGAGGTCGGGGATGTGATGGAGTTGGCGATGCGAAGTGCTGGTATTGGGTGATTTTTGGGTGAAGGCGAGAATGGGAGAAGTGAGCGGGAGGTTGTGGGTTGTTTGGGTTTTTGAGAAACAGGAGAGGGAGAGAGAACGGGAGAGAGAGAGAGAGTTTGTTAAGGGATGGTTCTGATTTGTGGGGAAGGTGGGGTATTTTTAATGCAACCAATAAAGAGGAGATCGTGGGATGTTAGGGAATTGTGGGATTGAGGGAGAATTAGTCTGGTTAGTTGGGGAATTGGGTTGTGGGTAGCTTTAAACTAGGATCCAATATCCAATAAGATATGGGTTGGGCTTGAGTGTAGATGGGCCACAAAATACAATAATATAATAAATAAATGGAAACTAGTAAGCCCACAACATGACAAAGACCCAGATACAATAATTAGGGGGGGGGAAATACATCAAAGACATACAAGAAAAATAATTCGTACAATCAAAAACAGGGGTTACAAATCCTACCCACCTTACACGAAGAATTTCGTCCTCGAAATTCAAATCGGTGGATCGTAGGTACCCCGAGAGAAAGAAAGAAAAACAAATAAACATGACAAATACAATTACTCAAAGAGATGAGGGAATTTCTTCTAAATTTCTTCCTCGAATTCCCAAGTCGACTCACCGGGCAAGTGAGGATTCCAGGAGACACGAACGAGTTTGATCACTTTGTTCTTCAACACTTTCTCGCGTCTATCCACAATAGCAACTGGCTGGACTTCGCAAGACAAGTCTGGTCTCATGGACAACTCCGAGTAATCAACCACATGGCTGTCGTCTCTAACATATTTCCTGAGCTGAGAGACGTGGAATATGTCATGAACTCCGGACAAAGCTGGTGGTAATGCGAGTCGGTAGGCTACCTTGCCCACGCGCTCCACAATAAAAAGGACCAATGAATCGGGGACTCAGCTTACCCCCACCACCAAATCGGATGACGCCTTTCCAAGGTGATTCCTTCAGAAACACGTGATCACCTGCCTCAAACTCTAGAGGTCTACGACGACAGTCAGCCCATTTCTTCTGCCAGTCCTGAGCGGCTTGCAGATGCTTCCGGATCTGAGCTACTGCATCAACTGTCTTCGTAATCAACTCTGGTCCCAAGAGTTTCCTCTCTCCAATGTCGTCCCAACAGGCTAGGGACCTACATTTACGACCATAGAGTGCTTCAAACGGAGCTGCATTGATGCTTGCCTGATAACTGTTGTTGTATGAAAACTCGACCAGGTGCAAGTGATCCTCCCAAGAACCACCAAATTGGAGAACACAGGATCGCAACATATCCTCCAGTGTCTGAATCGTCCTTTCGGACTGCCCGTCCATCTGGGGGTGGAATGCTGTGCTATAGTTCAACCTGCTCCCCAGACTCTGTTGAAGACTCTCCCAGAAATGCGACCTGAACCTCGTATCCCTGTCGGATACGATGCTGACGGGAACACCGTGCAGTCTCACTATCTCCTGAATATACCGTTCCACCAGGCTCTCAGTAGACTGACCCACCCTGAATGGGATGAAGTGGGCACTCTTCGTCAACCGGTCCACTATCACCCAGATAGCGTTATGACCCTTGGGACTCCTGGGCAATGCTGTCACGAAGTCCATAGTAATATTCTCCCATTTCCATTCTGGAATCGGAAGAGGTTGCAATAATCTAGCGGTCCTCTGATGCTCTGCCTTCACTTGCTGACAAATCAGGCATTGTGACACAAACCTTGCCACGGCCCTTTTCATTCCATGCCACCAAAAGTGTTGCTTCAAATCTCTGTACATTTTGGTACCTCCTGGATGGATAGAGTATTGAGACTGATGTGCTTCCTCGAGTAATCTCTGCCTGACCTCACCTCTAGGAACACATAACCTGGATCCAAAACGGAGTGACCCATCTGAATGGATGACTAAGTCAGATCTCAGACCTGCCTCCACTTCACTACGGAATTCCTGCAGTTGCTGATCATCTGCCTGAGCTGCCTTGATCTGCTCCACTAACGAAGACTGTAACTGTAACATCATAAATTGCGACGCTGCACCTGGGAGAATCACTTCCAGTTCCATCCTTCTCATATCTTCTAATATTTCCCTCTGCTTGGTCAGAAACATCGCAGTAGGCCTCCTACTCAGAGCATCGGGTACCAGATTTACCTTGCCCGGGTGATACTGTAAATCGATGTCGAAATCGGCCATAAGTTCTAACCATATACTCTATCTCATGTTCAGCTCCTTCTGCGTGAACACATATTTGAGACTCTTGTGATCTGTGAAAATTTCGACTCTATCTCCAAGCAAATAGTGTCTCCATAACTTTAGAGCAAATATCACCGCTGCAAGTTCTAGATCGTGGGTAGGGTAGTTCTTTTCATGCGGCCTCAGCTGCCTTAAAGCATAAGCTACAACCCTACCTTTCTGCATCAGAACTGCGCCTAAACCTCTACCTGAAGCATCGCAGTGAATCACAAATCCTCCAAAACTGTCTGGTATCATCAGCACAGGTGCTGATGTCAACCGATTCTTCAATTCCATAAAAGCTTCCTCACAGGCACCATCCCAGACAAATCTCTGCTCCTTCTTCGTCAAGTTGGTCAAAGGTCCTGCAATCTTTGAGAAGTCTTGAACGAACTTCCTGTAATATCCTGCCAATCCCAGGAAACTCTGCACTTCTGGTACTGACTTCGGCACCGGCCAATCCTTGACAGCAGAAATCTTCGACGGATCAACTGATATACCCTCACCAGAGATAACATGACCCAAGAAAGCAATACGATTCAGCCAGAATTCGCACTTGCTGAGCTTTCTGTACAACTGATTCTCTCTCAGCGTCTGTAGGACAATCCTCAAGTGCTTGGCATGATCCCCCATGTTTCGTGAGTACACCAGGATGTCGTCTATGAATACAACGACAAATTGATCCAAGAATGGCGAGAATACCCTGTTCATCAAGCTTATAAATACTGCCGGTGCATTAGTAACGCCGAAGGGCATCACTAAAAATTCATAGTGTCCATATCTTGTGCGGAACGCTGTCTTTGGAATATCTTCAGTATTTACTTTGACTTGATGATAACCAGAGCGAAGATCCAACTTTGAGAACACGGATGCACCTCCCAGCTGATCGAACAGATCATCAATCCTTGGTGGTGGGTACCTGTTCTTCATCGTAACCTGGTTCAGCTCCCGATAGTCGATGCAGAGTCTGCGACTACCGTCCTTCTTAGTGGAGAACAACACTAGAGCTCCCCACGGTGACACACTTGGCCTGATAAATCCCCTGTCCAATAACTCCTGGATTTGTACCTTCAGGTCGGCCAGTTCAGCTGGCGCCATGCGGTATGGGTTCTTCGAGATTGGCGTAGTGCCTGGCTGAACTTCAATGCTGAACACTACGTCTCGGTCTGGTAGAATCCCAGGCAACTCATCAGGGAATACGTCAAGGAAGTCCCGCACAACCACGGGCGCAACTTCTCCATCAGTGCACATTGACTCAAGTGCACCAGCCTTCAGGGACATCGGGCTCTCGACACGTGCAGACGGTGTCTCACTCGCATGAAACTCGAACTCAGGTTGCCCAAGAAGCTTGAAGGTCACCTTCTTCTTCCGACAGTCAATCACTGCATGGGTGACGCCTAGCCAATCCATTCCCAGTATGACGTCGAAGCCCGAATTGTTAATCACAATTAAATCAGCTTCGAACTCTCTGCCACCAATCAGTAGGGGACTCTGTTTGCACACTTTAGAGCAAACAATAGTACCTCCACCAGTAGTAATGTCCCAGGCTGTTGGCATGTCATCGCTTGCTACTCGATGATGGTCGATGAAACGGGAGGACACAAACGAATGGGTTGCACCAGAATCGAACAACACATGGGCAGGAAGAGAATGCACAAGAATAATGCCTAATAGAAGATTCAATGATTAAGAAATGGGAATTGCATTCAGGGTAATACAAAGGATCAAACAGCAAGGAGAAAAGATATGTAAGAACTGAATATAAAATAATACAATGCAACTACAACATACCTGTAACTACTCCAGTGGCTGTCTCAGCTTCTGCGGTAGTCAAGTTGAAGGCCTGACCACGACCTCCCATCTGACCTCCACCAGGAGTCATCCTCCGGTGAACGAAAGCATGTCTCTGTGGAGGGAGAGGTGGCCTCGCCTGAGGTCGGGTCGGTGCTCCAAACTGAGCTGGACCTCCAGCTGGTGCAACAGGTCCGTTCCTGGGGCAGTCCCGCATGATGTGATCAGCACCCCCGCACGTAAGGCACAGGCGGTTGGCTCGGCGGCAATCCTTGTGCAAGTGTCCAACTCGATTGCAGAAGGTACATGTCGGGACAGCAGGCGGATACGGCTGCACTCTCACAGGCGGGGTCGGAGCTGGCCTCCGAATAGGCCCCACAGCAGATCGAGAGAAGACGGGATGCTGCCCCCCTCGCTGAGTAGTATTGGTCCTCTTGTGAGCTTGTTCCTGGACCCTGGCAGCATCAAGTATGTCTTCATAAGTGCGATGGCGGTGGGCCACCAACTGGTTATGTAGGTCCGGACGAAGCCCCAACAGAAACCTGCGGGCTCGATCTTCCTCGGTTGTAACCAAGGAAGGTGCAAAACGACTGAGCCGAAGAAACTCTGCGGCATACTCATCCACCGTTCGATTCCCCTGAGTCAAGGTAACGTTTTAATTAATATTGTCACATATGCTATAGGCAACAATAAATGACTTAATTAACATTACCGAACCTGAGTCAAGTTGACGAATTGCTGCTCCATCTCAGCTCTAGTGACACAGGGGAAGAATTTCACCATAAAACTCGCGGTGAAGGTGGTCCATGCAATAGGCCTCTCCAATCTATCAGCTTCAGCCTGCTACCAGATACGGGCAAGATCGGTCAATTGGATGCTTACTGCATTCACTCGGTCTGCTTCGGCTATCCTAGCAGCGATCAACAACTGCTCTGTTCTAATCAGCCACTGCTCAGCCTCCAATGGACCTTCAGCACCTGTGAACTTATCGGGGTGTAGCCTCATGAAATCAGCTACATTGCCCGGTCTAGGTGGCAATACTCCAGGCGTAGGTGCAAGAGGCTCCCTGTTGACAGCTCCTAAGGCTGCCTTCATCATCTCAGCATGCTCTCTCTGCATTTGCGCCATCTGCTGCATGTGCCGCTCATTTTGTTCTTGCTGCAGCGTCATCATATGCTGTAGTGCTTGGAGTACAGCAGTGCTCTCAGACCGTTCTTCCCTCTGTTGGGAAGAAGAAGAGCTGCCCCTGAGCATCTGCACAATTTGTGCACTAGTCGGCTCTCCCACTGGGTCACCTTCAGGACGGGAAGAGGAAATCTCCTTCCTAACCATGGTCTGTATCATGGAAAAATACAATTAGCATCTAGATTGCATGATTATGAATAAATGGAAGGAGCAGGACGATTAGGGAATGAAGGAATTGAACACGAAAGAATCAATCAGGGATCAAGCAAAGGAAGTATGTTGGTTATTACATGTTCATGTGATTTGCGTGGTGTACATATTGTTGAGTTAAATCTGGTTAGAACCAAGATCGAGTAATACACCAATCAAAGTCAGACATCCATAAGATAGTCATATTTGATCGACACATTACTCAAAACCCAGGCTCTGATACCACTAAAAACCTGTCACGCCCCGCTTCCCAAAATACGGAAATACGAGCCCGTAACGTAGGCCCAGCGAATGATTTTAATATCATTCATAAGCTGTACCAGTCCCAACTCAACAATACTCAGAAAATTATATCACAACCACGCAAATAATAACATCACAGAACAATAATTGAATTCAAGAAATTAATAATCCAACATGATAATAATGCTGAGAAATAAGTAGCAGTTACGGGTCGAAAGCCCGGGGTACAATTCTAAATAAATAAAAGAATTACAATGAATGAAAAAGAACATGAAGGGGAATAATTTATTATCAAGCAGTTGCTCCAATCTAAAAGTACTGCTCGCCGACTCCTTCTGGTAGATCCTCGGGTTCACCTGTGGCTGGGTTAACTAAAGAAGAAAAATAAATGTCCTTAGAGCAAGTATGGACGGCAAGTAGTGAAAACAGAGAGTAAAGGAGTAAGGTACGTGTAGGAAATATGAATCAAGATCAAATTTTGCAAGAACAATAATGGTACTAATAGCAATGGTCTTTATCAAGTATATATGCATGTCAACTAGGTCTATTATCAAGTTGTTTCTCCTAACTAGTGCACGTACTACTGCATCCCATACTACAGGTTCGATGTACGCACAACAGTGTTCGTTTTAGACTTCGTGGTGGGGTCTACAGAGCGTGTACTCGGGTATATCACGATAACAAGATAACAAGATAACAAGTTCACGTTTCCACAAGTGTTCTCCACCTTCCATGTAACCAGTCCATGTAACAGGAGGGCCCTACCGAGTATATTTTCTAACACGGTCCACTACTAGGTCAACCCTTAGAACCCCTGCTTGTTTAGTATTTTATTACTAAGTCATATATGCACATGCGGGTGGTCATAAGAGTGTCCAGTGAATGATGATAATGCTGCAACATGGTATATTACACAATAATAAGCAAGAAACAGTAAATCTGAAATAGCTGACACAGTCACATTAAAACAGGTATAACTCCTAGACTAAAGCTCCAAATTCGGACTTCTAGTAGGCTATGGACATCTAGACAGATAGGGATACAAGTTATATTCAGGGACTTTCTGCTAGTTCTAACTGTATCTAGGCTAAAAACTCCATTCTTTGCAGGTTAGCTGTTCTGGTAGTAGCTAGGTGTCAACTTCTAAGGGGTGAAAACATGGCATAAATATATTATAAACATCTACAGAAATTTGAGGTGAACCCTAAGCATGTCTATAAGGTTCTTGAAAAATATCATAGCATTCTAACACTTCTACATAGTATTACACCATCGAATATGTTGAGGTTATAGTAATTTCTGCAGTCTGAAAATGTAGGCTAGCGGGGATTAAAAATGTTATATCTTACAGCTCGTGACTTCAAATTAAGATTTGTCACTTGGGTTGGAAACTAGGTCCAATGGGTAAAAACTCTCTTTTATATCTTGTGTGCTAAATCTCATATTTACAGGGTCGAAACCTCTGTGCTAAACAATACATGCAACAAGAATTTTATAAAAACTACCATATTTATATTCATTAAGTGAGTAGTTATCAAACTAATGAATCACACATATATCAAGATTAATGTAAAGCAAGCATTGTGAATTTTCTAAATAACAAGCCAAGTGAATTTATCAAGTTCAAGTCACAAGATTTCATATAAATAATATGCATTTAATCACGGCGTGTTTTCCTCATGTACAAATTTATTTATTTATTCATGTCAAATGTATGTCTAGGCTTGGGTTTGAGTCAATGGATAATAAAAGAAATCAAAAGTACGTCGGGTTAGCTCGTGTAAACCCTCGATACTCTTAACGAGATGGGACACAAGGCAAAATTATCGATAAATAAATTGGAACTACTTGCATAAGAGGTCAACTAATCTTGAACTAGAATGAGTAAAATAGTTCAAGTGGACTTGCCTTTTTCGTAGTAGTCGATTCAATAAAATAAGAATAACAGGATCAGAATCTCGGGGAACAATCCTAAGAGACACGTGCAAAATACGTGCAAGAACTCAACAGCAACAAACAGCAACAGTAGCTATCCCCTACACAAGATCGGCCAAAACATAAAGGTAGCAAGAAGGATTCAGTGCGGGTAGAACACAGAACAGCGGTAGCAGCGAATCAGGATTCGATCTTGCAGCAGATCCAATCCGAACACGGAACAGCAGTGGTGGGATCGGTGTGCGCCGAACAGCAAACAGCAAGAGCGGCCAATCGTCGTTCGTCTCCTTCCTTCGATCGAAGAGAGGGAACAGCGCAAGCCTCGGCGACAGCGCAGTGTGGCGTGGGCGGCTGGTGGTGACTGAGTTGACGGTGTTGGTCGGGAAGCGACGCAACCACAAGCGACGGCGAACGGCTCCGGCGAGAGCGAAGCTCTGTTTCATGATCGAAACAGAGGAAGACAGAGACAGAGTCTTCTGGGCTTGGGCAACGCCGGCGAGACTATGAAGAGCTCGCGGTGATGTTGCGAAGGTGATCGAAGTGGTTGGGAGAGGGCGACAGTGGTTTGAAGGTGATGTCGGAGTGGGTTCGTCGATGGAGTTGGGTTCGGCTTTGGGGAGGTCGAAGCGGAGAATAATGGAGATGAGGACGGGGCTAGGTGGTGACTGAGGTGGCGTTGGTGATGGCAATGGAGGAACGAGGTCGGGGATGTGATGGAGTTGGCGATGCGAAGTGCTGGTATTGGGTGATTTTTGGGTGAAGGCGAGAATGGGAGAAGTGAGCGGGAGGTTGTGGGTTGTTTGGGTTTTTAGAAACAGGAGAGGGAGAGAGAACGGGAGAGAGAGAGAGAGTTTGTTAAGGGGTGGTTCTAATTTGTGGGGAAGGTGGGGTATTTTTAATGCAACCAATAAAGAGGAGATCGTGGGATGTTAGGGAATTGTGGGATTGAGGGAGAATTAGTCTGGTTAGTTGGGGAATTGGGTTGTGGGTAGCTTTAGACTAGGATCCAATATCCAATAAGATATGGGTTGGGCTTGAGTGTAGATGGGCCATAAAATACAATAATATAATAAATAAATGGAAACTAGTAAGCCCACAACATGACAAAGACCCAGATACAATAATTAGGGAGGAAAAATACATCAAAGACATACAAGAAAAATAATTCGTACAATCAAAAACAGGGGTTACATTTAGTACCAAATATAGGTAAACCCTAGGTCCTTAAATTTTGAGATACCAAAAAAATAGGTATTTTAAAAAATCATTTGCAATCTTATCAGCTTCCTCCATTCTAAAGTTTGGTTGCAAAGACTCATATTGTTTGCGAAGTTCCTCAATATTTACCTCCAATTGTTCCATATTACTCCTTAGTTGAGCCTCTACAAAATGATCAAACCATAAAACACACATACAATACTACAATTCATCAAAAATTTTCAAACAAAACAAAAGATATAGAAAAGATGATATTTACCCTCTACCATTCAAAAACTGAAACCATCACTTTACACTTCCTACAAAAGATAAAACAAATCTCATTTACCTTATAGAGCCACAATTCTTGAAATTTATAATTACATAGAGTAAAAAGCTCCACCAAATTATTTATTTTAAACAACAATGTAACTAACATAAAATCAAAGTAGAATTACATAAATACACATGAAAATAGAAACTTATTCCGAAACATATTGCATAATGTTTTGAAAGACTTAATTTTCCCCCATTCTATAATATTCACATGCTTCTATCACCCTAAATTTTAAATCCTAAACCCTAAAAATCAAATTTGTAACACCACGCCCCAATACTCAGACAATTTTATTTATTTATAAATTATTTATAGTACAACTGCCCACCACAAGCTGCCTCTCAAAAAGTGGTTAACCAATTAGGTGACTCTTAATCATAGGCAATTATATTTATTATTTAATTATTCTTGTTAATTATTTATTATTTAATCATAGACAATACTACTATATTATTATATATATCTATTTGAAATTACGGGGTGTTACATACACCCCCTTTAGAAATCAGCGTTCTCACTGAGTACGGGGCATGCACAACCTAGTGCAGGATCTCCTTTCTAGCCAATGTGGAGTGGCGTACCATAGTCCCGGAATACATCCGCCCTGACCATGTTCAGCCCAGTCCCGGAAAACATCCACCTGACTATTCCACACTCAATGTCGAAAGTCGGCTCTGATACCATTTTGTAGCGCCCAGCCCCAATACTCAATTTATATATTTATTTATTATTTATAGTACAACTGCCCACCACAGGCTGCCTCTCAAAAGATGCTTAACCAATTAAGTGACTCTTGATCATAGGCAATTATATTTATTATTTAATTATTCTTGTAAACTCCCGATATGGGACAAATATAATCCACATCCCACCTTTCTCTCTCTGCATGCTAAAGCACGCACAGCAAAGTTAATTCCTCACGTGGGCCCCATGCCATGTCACCCACGCGAGCATCCAGAGCCCCCAACTGATTTTAATTCCATTTCCATTATTATTACTGATTTTAATTCCATATCCATTATTATTACGATTTTGACATCAACATATTATTTACCTTTTATGCTATTAGCCAATATATATATATATATATATATATATATATATATATATATATATATATGGAAAATGCTCCATTGAAAACGGGTCTAGTTTTCACGGGTTGGAAAACACCAATCTGAGCCGTTGGATCGCTCATGATCGTGATCAGCGGCTCAGATCGAGCTCCCCATAACCCGTTTCAATTGATCAATAAAGGGTTATTTTGGGAATTTCGTCCCAAATAACTCTTCGCTGAACAGATTCAAAAAAAATTGATATAACCTAGGCCGTTGTTGGGAATGACGGCCTAGGTTATAAAAAATTGAATTATAGGCCGTTGTTTGGAACAACGGCCTTGTTCTAAATTTTTGGAAATATAGTTAGTCTATTATATATAGTTAGTCTATTATTAGTGTAATATCCGGAGCAGTTATTAATGAACATTATTTTATTATTTTATTATATTTTTTTAGAATTGAAATATTTTTTGTGGATATTACTTAGTTTAATTAATATTCATCATCTGTATATATACCAGTCTATATGTATATGCGTTATATCATTTTGGAGTTGAAATCTTCCGGGCCGATAATAAAATTTATTTTTATTATTTTTGTCAGAATTAAATTACATTTATACAGATTGGTTGGTTTAACAAATAAAAATTATCGGTATATATATTAGTATATACGTATACGTATTGTATCAATTTTGTACATTTATACAAATCAGGTAGTATGTGTTTTGGACAAAATAATCTTATTTTTGTCATGTTTGATCACAAATGGATGGCTAGGATTGATTTGAAGGGATAAACATAGGGTTTATAATTAATGAAAATACAAATGAGGATTAATAGGTCTATTCCGTCGAGAACAACCCTCCACCTCACCCCTCCACCTCACCTAGGGTTGGCCGGCCAACAAATATCCCAAGGGGGTTTTTGCAAAACCATAGTGTACATTTTACCCCCTCACCCTCTCATTCCTCCTATAAATACCCCCCCCCCCCCCCCCCCTTCACCCCTTGCCTCATTTACCAAAAGAAAAAAATTGAGAGCAAAAGAAAGAGAGAAAGAAACCCTAACTTGAGAGTTTTTCATTGTAGGTTTCCATAGGAGCTTGGAGGAAGGAGAAGGAAGCACAAGTCTAGTTCTTCTTACATAGAAATCAAAGGTGGGGTTTTCTCTACTTCTTATTTATATGATTTTTGTTCCCTTTTTATTATTGTTGTATGTTGTATGTTCTAAACAACTTGGACTAACTCATGAGCATATAAATGGTAGTATGGATAAAAAATGATCACATGAAAAGTTGAATGGTAGAACTCAAACAAAATAGCATAAAGGTTCAGTCTTTAAACATTGTTATGTTTATTGTTGTTATTGTGGTTATTTTGCTAATAAAAGTAACAACTTGGACTAAGATCTTGTGCATATAAATGGTTCTAAATCAAAAGTGGTCACATGAAAGAAAGTGAATGGTGGAACTTACTAAAAACACATAAGGATAGAATCTTTAACATTGTTATGGTTATTGTTGTTGTTGTTGTTATTTTGCTAACAAAAACTATAACAAACTTGGACTACTTTAGGTGTGCATATAAGAATAGATGAATTGAGAACATTTTAAATGGAAAACTTAAATAGAACACTAAAAGAGTGGTTCTAGTGTAACTTCTAGTTTTAAAAAGAGTAATCTTTTCCATGCTTGTAAAACTTTAGTTCACAAAAGAGTGATTTTTGTTGTATGAAGAAATTCTAGCTCACAAAAGAGGTGACCTTTACATATGTAGAACTTCTTGTTCATAAAAAGTAAACTTGTTGTATATAGGACTTGTAATTCTTAAAAAGTAGATTTTTTGTAATATGTATAGATTTGTAGTTCCTAAAAGTAGATTTTTGTAATATCTAGAGATTTGTCGCTCTTAAAAGTAGATTCTTGTAATATGTAGAGATTTGTAGCTCTTAAAACTAGATTCTTGTAATAAGTAGAGATTTTTAGTTCTTAGGAAGTAGTTTTTGTAATATGTAAAAATTCCTAAAAGAGTAGTCTTTTGTAATATCCAGATAAAGTCTTTAATAGTCTTTATGAGTTTACTTTCATGCTTGTGAAGAATCAAATCTTGGGTAATTATAGTGCATAAAAGATCAAGTTGTAGTAGCATGCTCTACTTACTTCTAGGTTGCTAGAAAAACCCATGAATTCTTATGTGGTATGTTGTAGGTTGTTCTAGTTAAATTTTTAAAGAACCCTTGTTGCATGATTGTTCTAGTTAAAGACTTAAAAAGAACCCATGAATCATATGTTGCATGATTGTTCTAGTTAAAGACTTAAAAAGAACCCATGAATCGTAGGTTGTAGGTTGTTGTAGTTAAACTTCTATGAAGAACCCATGATTTTAGTTCCATGACTGTTCTACTTCAATTTTCTAAAGAACCCATGAATTTAGTTTTCATGATTATTCTAGTTCAATTTTCTGAAGAACCCATGAATTTAGTGTCCATGATTAGTCTCGTTCAACTTTCTAAAGAACCCATGAATTTAGTTCCATGATTGTTCTAGTTCAATTTTATGAAGAACCCATGAATTTAGTTTCTATGTTGTTCTAGCTTAAATTTGGGAAAGAACCCAAGAGCCTAATTGCATGTGTTCTAGCTTAAATTTGAGAAAGAACCCATGATTCTAGTTGCATGTTGTTCTAGTTTAAATTGAGAAAGAACTCATGATTCTAGTTGCATGTTGTTTTAGTTTAAATTTGAGAAAGAACCCATGAATTCTAGTTGTCTGTTGTTCTAGTTAAAATTGAACAATATCATGTGAATGTTCTTCATCTCCAATATATGGATAACAATAAGGTGTTAGTGAGACTAACACAAGATACTAGTTCATATAAGTGGGTTATGCCGTGAAATGTTAGTGGCAAAAAAATATGCACTTGATTACGGGTAAAAATGGTTGGAAAAGTCACTATTTGTTGTTAGCTTGATAAAAGCTCGTCTAAGGTATTATAGTTACCCTAGGGGCCATCGACCATCAAGACTCGTATCTTACCACCTTGGAAACTGTGGATAAACCACACATCGTGCACCGATGGATCTTAACCGGTGTGGGTTGATCGCGGGCCGAGAATGTTGACGAGATCCGAGCTAGGGGTAGTGATAATGAGGGAGATCCCGTCACCAGTGTCTTTGATCGATAGTCCATGAGTTGGACCGTGACAATCTTAGGAAAGTCTAGGTTGAAAACCCTGTAAGATTGTTTAGGATTAGTGACATCATTCGGGTAGTAACTTGTAATGATCATTACTTAACCATTTTTGCCAAAGGAAAGAATTGGTATTAGGGGTGATACCTTATGATCCAACTCGTCCTATAGGTCGACACTAGGTGCTGTTATTGGGTTGTACCTTTCCGTCAAAGGGATACGTACGATGCCTTCTCATGAGTTGGGAGCACGGGTTGCATATCTCACTTTGTTAATTCCTAAAATACGATGATAAGAATGGGAGGTTCTCCTGTCGGAACTAGGGGATGGACCCCGGAATTCCATCACGTTCTATACCGGAGAAGCGAACGAGCCTCAGACCACGGTCTATGAGTTATGGGTGCCACAGGGTAGGCTTTGTGCTATCGTGTGCTGCGGATACCCTACGTTCGTCTGGTTTTTGAGTGAGGTCCAATACGCCGGGTAGTAGTGGCAAACATAGACACCATGAGCATACTGTATTGGTGGGACTTGACCACGTCTGCAGCCTCATCAATCACGTTGTATTTGTCAGGAACAGGTTGTGTACAAAAGTAAAATTCATAATGCGGGTTCAAATCCCTAAATATGGAGAATGGCGTGATATGGACGTATGTAGTTATGGGATGCATACGACTCTAGATTCTCGCTTGCATTAGAATAAGTGCATCCTAGCTTTAGTTGACATTGCATTAGATTCTAAGTTATAACACCTACGAACACTTAAACTACACCGGCACATTTTACCTTGCTTAAAAGGTTGTTTAAAATTGAGATTCGCTGCTAGTCATCAGCCTTTAAGCATCAGTATATATACTGACGTCCCCACTCAAATAGGTTGTGGATGTAGGATCACCAATCTGGGAGAACTCTAGTCAAGGCATAACTTCCAAGCAAAGATCCCAATGTTTATTTATTTCTCTCATGTATACTCTAATGTAATCTATTGAACAATGAAAACACTCGGCTAGTAATATTTTGTATTGAGTAAAAAATTTTAAATTTTCCTGTTTTTCTCTGTATTGTGGCTAATTGAATGTAAAAGTCCTGCCTCGTGTCTCGAATTCTCCACATAGAAAGTTCGGGGCGTTACGGAGTGGTATTAGAGCCGACTTCAATTTATAGTCCAACACAGTAGGAAAATAGGCTTAGATGCCTTGTAGGGGTTAGGTTTTTAGCTTGTTGTAGATGATTATAATTCATATTGTTGTTTCCTTCAACTTATGTTTTATGATATTTCTATATCTAGGCTAACTCCCGTGTCCACTCCTTGCAGGATGGCTGACAGAGTGATTCCCCATGGGAATGGGTGGGCGAATGGGATAACGGTCGAGGTGGACTCAGATCTAAAGCCCATCACTGATGGTGATGAGTCACCAGTTGGAGCTGGGTTGGCCAATGGGGCCATAGTAGCTGTCACAGCAGGGGTGCCCCTGCGGATGGCCAGATTCCAGTACCTCCACCCCCGCCACCGCCCCAGCCTACTGCAGTGGAGCAGGCCTTTGAGTAGGTATTCCGCGATCTCTCAATGTAGGGTTGGTGCCATGCCTGTCTCGAGAATAGAATGGACTCTTGCAAGTTTGTGACCCTCAATAACGAGAGGGAAGTGGCAGAGTTGAGGAGGGCAAAGGCAAGGGCCGACCATAGAACAGTGGTCATGAAGCACACTCACCGTGTGCAGTTTGCGCGCCTGGAGCGCATGTTCACGGAGATCACTTAGTTGCAGACGCTACTAGGACCGCCCCCTGCTGTAAGGAGCCCTGCAGGAGACACTAGTAGTAGCGATTAGGTGGTTAGGTGCCTATAGGTTATCTTGTTTTTATGTCATTTTGCTACCTACATATATGTTATAATGTAAGGGGGGAAAATGCATATTGTAAGATAAAGGGTTTTAATGAATGAAGTATAGCCTTGCGTTTTCTACAATCTTATGAGTTTGGATGGATGTTATTTTTGCAATATCACAATATGATGCCTATGTTTATTCCATTATTTTTACCAGATGTCTCGTAGAACCAGGAGCGGTAGAATCGACCCGAATGAGGGAGAGGGCAGTGGAGGAAATGACACAGGTCTTGATATAGGGGCAGAGTTCGCTCGGATGTATTAGGCATTCAAAGACCTAGCATAGGCAAGCTGAAACAATGTGCAGCAACAGGGAGCACCCGCAGGTAACCGGGGAGTTGCAGCTACCGACCCTGTTAAGATAGTCGAATCCTTCCGTAAGATAAGGCCACCTATTTTCGAGGGCCAGGCAGACCTGACAACAGCTAACAATTGGATTCGTCATGTGGATACAATGTTTAAGGTGATGCTGACATCAGATGACAGCAAGGTCAGGTTGGCTAGTATTCTACTAGAGAAAGACGCCGGGGTCTGGTGGCAGTCAGTGAAGAGGGGCATGGGCGAAGGACCCATTACCTGGGAAGACTTCTTAGGGGAGTTCAGGAAGCCCTACTTTCCCTTGGATGTGCAAGAGGAAAAGGCCATGGAACTCTTCAACCTGAAACAGGGAAGATTGATGGTTCATGAATACGAAACCAAGTTCACTCAGCTGTCCTGTTATGCTCCAGAGATGGTACAGGACGAGGTCAAGAAGGCCAAGAGGTTCGAGCAGGGACTTAGGCCCATACTTAGAACCAAAATGGTACCCTTTTGCATCCAGAGGTTCGAGAAGTTGGTCCGCCGTGCAACTACAATGGAGTTGGACATAAGTCGAGGACCAGAACTGCAAGCAAACACTGGAGGATGGAATAGGGGAAAGAGGCCTACACCTACATTGGGATTCAGGGACCAGGGACGGAATCAAAAATTTCAGAAAACTTTTGGCAAAATCGGAGCTACCAAGCTAGGGAGTTGTTTCCTATGTGGCGAGCAAGGACACTTCAAGAGCCAGTGTCCAAAGAGGAACTTTCATAATGATACCTGCACATGTTACAATTGCGGAAAGATCGGCCATGTTCGGCCAGACTGTCCCCAGCTTCAGAAGGGCAACAGTAGGCCAACTCCAAAGACGAACAGCAAAGGGAAGGGGATTGCCTTCCAAGGGCGAGTATTCGCGTTTACAGATGAAGACGCTGATGAAGATGAGGGAGTCATCACCGGTAGGTGAAGAAAATTATGGCTAAGTTTACTGTAGTATTTTGAATATTTTGACATGAGGAAATGAATGATGTAAACACTTTTGTAACAGGATGGATTAATATATATTAATATGGAATCCGGGCAACTGTTTTATTTGATAGTGATTCATCGCATTCTTTTGTGTCTAAAGTATTTTCAAAGAAGTTGAAATGCACCCAGGAGGCAACTACGGATTTGGTTTTGTTGGTTGCTACCCCATCTGGAGCAACTCTCCCTACAAATTTGTGCTATAAGGGATGCAAACTGCAGATTGACGGAGAGACCCTGAGTATAGATTTGCTAGAGCTGGGCTTTGTAGGGACGAACATGATTATTGGGATGGATTGGATGTCCAGGCATAAGGCTAGCATCGATTGCAGGGAGAAGAGGGTAGCCATTACACCATCCAGAATGCCAGAACTTGTGTTCCAAGGAAATAAGAAGAAGAGTGAAGAAATTCTTGTAGCTGCAACTGGAATATGTGTGCCAGGTGAAGTCAAGGTGATACCAATTGTACGTAAATTTTCCCTGCGTATTTTTGGAAGAATTACCTAGACTCCCACCACACAGGGATGTTGAGTTCAGCATTACTATCCAACCAGACAACGCACCAGTGCCTAAGACACCATCTTGGATGGCACCAGTGGAGCAGAAACAAGTGAGGTAGCAAATTGAAGAACTGCCATATAAGGGATTCATCAGGCCAAATGCTTCAGCCTGGGG
This sequence comes from Hemerocallis citrina, assembly GCA_017893485.1. Taxonomy (NCBI): domain Eukaryota; kingdom Viridiplantae; phylum Streptophyta; class Magnoliopsida; order Asparagales; family Asphodelaceae; genus Hemerocallis; species Hemerocallis citrina. The sequence goes on from CM030364.1 coordinate 40,175,090, forward strand.
AGCACCCGTGCTACTTGTGAAGAAGAAGGATGGAACCGTAAGAATGTGCATCGATTACCGGGAGTTGAACAAGGTTACTGTTCGGAACCAATACCCAATTCCCAGGATTGATGACTTGTTTGATCAGCTCCAGGGAGCAGCTGTGTTCGCAAAGATTGATCTGCATTTAGGGTATCATCAAGTTCGGGTCAAAGAAGAAGATATACCTAAGACAGCATTCCGAACCCGGCACAGTTATTACGAGTTTTTGGTGATGTCATTCGGAGTGACCAATGCTCCAGCAATCTTTATGGACATGATGAACCACATCTTGCGACCATTCATCGATTCATTTGTGGTTGTCTTCTTAGAGGACATATTGGTGTTTTCAAAAACAGAAAAGGAGCATGCTGAGCATCTGACTGCAGTATTGATCAAGCTATGGGAGCATCATCTTTATGCCAAACTGTCAAAGTGTAAATTCTGGAAATCAGAAGTGGCGTTCTTGGGCCATGCCCTTTCTAAGGAGGGAGTGGCTACAGACTCGCAGAAGATTGAGGCAGTAAAGGGTTGGCCTCAGCCGAGAGCTGTGAAGGAGGTCAAGAGCTTCTTAGGCATGACGGGGTACTACAGGAAGTTCCCCTGAGTCATTACAAAATGAACTTCAAATTACTTGATTTTTTATTGTTAGGCTATCTAAGGTATATAGAACAATATGAGCAGTTCGGACTTGTCATATGTGCTCTATTTCGTGAGTACTCACGGAGTCCTCACCAAAGTAGTGTGCAATCGAAGATTTCTATATATATATATATATATATATATATATATATATATATATATATATATATATATATATATATATATATATATATATAGGGTTATTTTAGTAAATTGTTAAACCCGAACTATTTTGTTATATAATTTTATTATGATTGTTAATTGTTACTCCTGATTATTTAATTTATTTTTTATTTACTGAATTATTTTATTTTCGTACTTGATCTAATTTTCGTGGCAAATTCCGATTTAATTTTCAAGCCAAATTTATATTCATTGTATTATTTATTTATTTATTGGATCTAAATTTTTGTTCATAAAACTCTTTGTTTTTCTCGATAAACTATTTTCTTGTTAGTCCTATTTTTCTTTTAATTTATTGTGGGTATTTTTATTTGAACCCGATTGATTTGGATCTATCTCCTAATTGAACCCTAAAACCCAATTCCATTTGTTCTTGACCCAAATCTGCTCTTAGTGGAGCCTAATTCACCAACCCAGTTTCCTTAATTGTATCCTATAAATACTACCCTATTGCAAACCCTAATTTTTTGCACACAAATCGAAACCTAGCCGCCTATTCTCTCTCCCCTTTTCCCCTCTCTCCTCTTTCTCTCTCCCCGTCAGCCAAAATCCCCCCCAAAATTCCACCTTCTTCTCCGGTGACTTTCCCACCTCCGTCGCCACCCGTCTTCGACCCCCCCTGCTCAGCCGAAACCCCGACACCCCTTGTGCCTCCTTCCTCCGTTCTCGACATTAATAGACAAGAACCCAAAAACCCCCTCTCCGATCATCTTCTCCGGCGACCCTTTCCCCTGGTCCAGTCTAGCGCTGCCTCCTCCATGCGCCGGGACCCCCACGTCCTCTTCCCCGCTCATCGACAGATATCAGAACCCAACCTCAATCCCGAAGACCCACTCTGCTGCTCTCCCTGTTTTCGATCCACGACCACCACCGATAGCGCCGCCACCTGGTCGCCACCGCCGCTGGCCGTGACCACCGTTGTAGTTGTTGTCATTCTCTCTTGCTGGTGTTGCTGCAGTCTCTTTGTGTGCTGTGTTGGTTCTTTGAGTGCACGTATATTGCACGTATTATTGGTGGATTGAACTAGTTCGTGAGTTCGTTGCTTCGGGATTCTTATCCCGTTATTCTTAGTATTCGTTTTCATCGTCTAACAGGCAAGTAACTTGTATTAAATTTCTTTGCATATACAAGTACAAAATACTGCTTGTAGTGTAGTTGGGTTCTAGAGACAATTTGTATGTGAATCCCCTTGTTGATATTGTCTCTATTGTGATGATTTAACCATAGTTGCCTCACGACATATATGACATGAATTAACCTGGGGTTGACCACTTTTGATGTATATGTTCATGCTATCTTGAGATATCTGTATTTGATGTGTTATTCGTGTTATACTTGTCGAATACTTGTAAAATACCCTATACCATGTTACTTGGACATCTAGTGCGCCATATTCCATGTTATCATCCTGTTGTTTCCATATTGTTATTATCATTCATATCATGTCTCTAGATTGCATATTGTATTGTTGCACTAATAAAATAATTAACAAGCCGGAATTTAAGGGTTGACTTTAGTAATGGACAATATAGTGACTGTCCTCGGAGGAGGGGCCCGTGTTTCCTTAAATATTGTTCCGGCTATTGTTTTATCGTTTGATTGTGGTTACGACGGTAACCTAGTCTATCGTGTATTGTATCGTTGCCGATGATCGTATTGTTCCGGCTATTGTTTTATCGTGTGATTGTGGTTACGACGGTAACCCAATCTATCGTGTATTGTATTGTTGCCGATAATCGTATCGTACATCGAAAGGTGAATAATGTTTATCGTTGAAGAGTACATGAACTATAGAGCCCACCACTAAGTCTAAAGCGAAACTGTTTGAATGTAGCAACCATGTAGTAAAAAAATTTGGATGCATGAAGTGCTACCTAGATAGTAATAATACAAGACTTGAACATAATCACTTGACACTTGCTACTTGATACTTATTACATGATACTTATTTACTTGACACTTGATACATACCACTTACACTTGTTCATCTTGCCATACTAGTTGTTATATTTTGTTATCATGTCTATTTCATGTTATTAGTTTACCCTTTTTCATATACTTGTGCCTGCACTACAAGCGGCCCGTAACTTGCATTGACGGGCGTTTTGTTTTCTTTTCCTCTTCCTGCAATTTACTAAATTGCAGATTTTGGAGAACAGTTGCCTGCTGGAATCGGAGAACGATCAGTCTGAAGACTACTGCTTTCTAATTGCCTATTGCTTTAATAAACTTAATATATTGAGACTTATTATTATTTAGATTGGATTTATTATTGTATTGGACTTATGTCCCGAATATTGTTATTTGTTTCCAGACGTTGGATTATTATTATTGTATTTGAATATTTTTATTGCTTAATTCCAGGTACTATTGTTCATGAGATTATTATTAATGCCTGTACAATTATTCCGTATTGTTTATATTGTTGAGTTGATCGGATAAACAGCTTATGGGTGACGTTAGTCATTCGCGGGGCCAATGTCACATGCTCGTATTCCATATTTTTGAGAAGCGGAGCGTGACATCGTGTAGGAGTCTCCGAACACAATTAGTTTGACAACTATCCTCTTTTCGTAAATAGTTTCGAAAAAAATCTAATGTAGGAGAGATTTTTATTTACGAAATTGCTCTGTTTATTGTATTTGATATTCGCTGGTAGGCGCTGCCGTGCTGGTAGGGATGAGTAGCGGGTGGGGTTGGACCCGAAATGACACATCTGACCCAATAGAGGGTTTAATGGAGAATCCGAATTAGGATTTGAAACCCGCTATATTTTTTTATTTTATTAAAGGGTTTTTAACGTGTATGCCCCTAACAAATATGCTAATATCATATATGTCCTTCAAAAATGTGTATTTTCATATATGCCCCTAACAATATGAGCTTATTTCTTATTTATCCCTAAAAGTTGCATCAAGCTACATGTATTTGAAACTTATAAGATTAGTAACGAATTTGGCTAGAAAACATGATGAAAAAGATGAAATAATAAAGATATACTGTAAATTTGTCAATTTATTAAGAAAATTGGAGAAAAATTGAAGAAAAATTGAAAAAGATTGATGTGTTTCAATTGGTTTTATAGACGATTCAGTTTATAAAAAGTAAGAAGAATAAGCTTAACTAGTAGATGAAGGGTATTTCAGTTATTTTACATAAAATCTATTAAACATAACTGTACATTTCATAAATTTTTATGTTTTTAAAGTAGTTTTAACTTTAGGGATAACTAAGAGGTTGGATACACATTGTTAGGGGTAAATATGAAAATACACATTTGTGAGGGATATATGTGATATTCACATATTTGTTAGGGACATACATGTTAAAAACCCTTTATTAAAAGAGTAATGCTTTAGCCACTACCAATTTCACTACCATTTTCTTCACTACCTTAGGTGGCATACTCCTATTGGAGAGTTCTCCCACCTACTCTATCATCCCCTACCTATTGGAGTGTGCCACCTAAGGTAGTGAAGAGAAATGTAGTGAAATTGGTAGTGGCTCAAGCATTACTCTTATTAAAATTATTAACTGGGAATCATTATTGTTTTCTAAATCCAAAAGTTTGAAACTTTCTTGTAAACACAAAAGCATTGTGCATAAAATTTAAACTTAAGTCATATGACTCATAAACTTTGTACACAAACTTTTACGATTCGACGCACACAATTTCAGTATATTGTATGAATCTCAAGAAATATGAAAGTGGTTAGAGGTTGTAACAAAGATTCTGGGATAAACTTTGTACATAAAGTTCATGCACACATTAGAGCATCTACAATGGTTTGCTAAATTTGTCATTTTGCCATATTGGCAGTCATATCGGTTTGCTAATTTGTTATTTTTTGGCAAAGTTGCGACAGTAGCTGTTCATATTTGAGATCCTTTTTATGAATTCTCAAAATATAGGGAACGATACATGTTCCGTTCCTAATGTATATATTTTTAATAGGATTGGACGAAACAAGTTGTTTCGTCCAAAGATTTTTGGAATTTTTTTTTTAACGATTTGGGCAGTACATGTTGTACCGTCTAAAGAAAGGAAAAAAAAATAGCCTTGGACGAAACAAGTTGTCCTGTACGAAGCAAAAATTTGCTTGGACGAGATATGTTGTCCCCGTCCATGAAATCTAGGAGCTTTTCCCATCTTAATTCTCACTTTTTATTAAATAAGCACTAATTATATCTAAATAATTACTTATTTACTAATTTAATAACTATATTATTCAGTAAATTTACTTATTTAGCTACTCTAATAAAATGTTAAACACTGAAAAAAGAAATGGAAGTGAGCCGGGATATGTCCATTCGTAATTTTTTTTGAAGTTTGCCATATTATAGCAAACAATGGTTGCACGTAAACTCCCTATTTGGTATTTCTTATTTTACCATTTTGCCATATTTGAGAAAAACTGTTGTGGATGTTCTTACTGTTGTTAATCAAACGAAACACCCCTAAGTTTCCATTAGTGTGTATACGTACAAAAAAATTATTGTAGTGAAGGTTGATGTACCACAATGTTTTATATACGAAAAACAAATGAATATAAAAGATATATTCCTTGTGAAAATAATATCATAGTCCAGCAGAATGATGAAATTAATATCATAGTACTGCAGAATGATGTATTGAAGATGTATCAATATAGAAGAGACCGCGATGGTAGACTTTAGAAGATATGATGCACATAAATAAGATTAGGAAGTTCAGTGTAAGCATGTACAATTTGCTTGAATAAAACAACTGCATGACTTGAATACCAAATGCTGACTGTGTGAGAATAAGCAACCACAAAGGATGTTAATTCCTTCTTCTCTAGCAATATGGTTTATGTATTCAAAGGTTCAAAGAGTATCTACACATAAAAAACAGGTCACGCCACACAATATCAAATGGATTCATTTGGTGTATAGTTTTAAAGCCACTTACATCCGATAAAATATAACAAAAACTCATTCCTTCAATGGAATCCTACAAAGTTAGCAATCAACATAAGCACATGGACCAAAAGGTATCGGTAAAGAATACCGAATAAATCAATGAGTTGTTTTCTGCGCCAACAGAAGTTTTGGATGCTCAAGCAACTGATTGGAGAGCTCTGTCAAAGTTATCTTCGGCAGCAGATGCACGCTTCACGAGCAAGTGATCAGGATGTAACAGCTTCAACTGGCTGCAAATGCACAGCAGCAGCGAAGAAAATTAATGGAGATTAAAAGAGGTGGGTCGACATGGAACCAAGTAAATTTCTTTTACATCAGAGCGAGTCAAGGACAAGCTAATAGTCTACATGAAAACATAACTCATACTAGCATACATTTCTGAAATGCTGACATCTTGTATAAGACCTTGCGCTACTTAAGCACTGGTAATTGTATGACATAGCACTTCTTGGCACGAATTATTTTAGGCATTAGTGTCATTTTTATGAATTGAAATACAAATAACATGGACCAACTCAGATTAGAGTTTTCTGTCCCTGTCATTTTGCCTAACATATATGTATATCCAGAATTACCAGTATACCACAGGTGCAAGTGCAGAAGAACCTTTAAATGTTGTTTTAAATGCCATAAACTATGTAGGAGAAAAAGAGGGGAAATGTAAGCATCATAGTGAGCTGAGAGCTGATTGAATACAAGCCCTAGCTTTCTGAGATGCATTTGAATATCAGATCCTCTTTGTTTCCATCAAGATTTCTATTGATCTAAAAACCCTATTAATGGAGGAGATTTCAGAGCCTAGGATAAAAAATCCACCATACTCCTTCATCAACTACCATTGAAGAACAAAGAATCTTGGTATTCATAATTGTATGACAATATGTTAGGCGGATGCCTCAGGGTCAGCAATCGAACAAATTCAATTTCAGAGTCTAGTCTATGTTCTGTAATTTTGCTAAATATACATGTCGATTTACAAGCTCCAAGTTAAGAACAATTTGAAAAGATGTCTAAATTGTCATAAACTGTGATAACTTACCTAAGGTACCGAGAAGAAGATTTTCCTAAATGAAGGCTGCATACAACTAAGTTGGCGAGAGTTTCTGCATCCTTCGCGTCCTATAGAAACCAGAAGAACAATAATCACAATCAATATGCAATACTATAGTACTTTGAGGAAGAATTTTACATATGATAAAACAAGACAAAATGTTAGTAAAATTTATAAGCTCTGTGGATACCTTGTTCAGCGCCTCAAGCAACAAAGATTCAGCTTCATCAAAACGCCCCATGTGCATACAGCAAACAGCCTTTCCATTCAGAACCATCCCAGTCATCTGATACTTCTCAGAAAAATCTTGGAAAATCAGATATGCCTCCTGAATCTTAGATCCACCCTGGCATAGCAGGAGCATATAACCCAAAATTATCAAAATGTGAATAATATTTATCTCCTTGAATCATAGATATACTTCTTTGCTAAGAAGTCAGACATACTTACCACTGAAAGATTTAGCCATGCATTAGCAAGTTGGGTTAGTGTATGATCTTCATCAATTTGCTGCATGATCTTAAGTTGTTTCTCTGCATAATCTGACCTATGCATCTTTATGAAGATTTGAACATTCAATGCAAGTCTACATAAAAGTCGTAAATCAGTTTGGTTGCTACCAGAATTAAGCAACACCGTTTTGTTCAGATAACTATAGATGCAGCAACTATAAGCTTTTCATTTTTTGTCTCTATAGAATAACATGAATTAACGATTTAAGTCATTTGCAAAAGGAAGAACAGAAACTAGATACAATCTAAGATTAATGACTACCTGGTGAAACCTAAAAGGACATAACCTTGATACTAGTAACTCGAAAGTATAAACTCGTGAAAGAAGCTATAAGAAAACAGATGGTGAACTTAGTGTTGAAAAGAGTAATTTGTTTAGTTGAATCAAGAAATTAAGAGGGGCTGTGAATTCAAATTACTGTTAACATGATGAAATTGATGTATAACAGCCGGGGTCACACACAGCTAGTGTTAGCATGGAAACATTTTCAATCTGACAGTCAGGTAAGTCAACTTAAGCTTCTTCTAGTAATAATATGCTAAGATAGAAGGGATGTTATATCTCACAAATCCATTGTTCCACCAGCATTAGTATGCTTGAGAGCCTCGTTGTAATCTTGTTCATGCATGTATATTATCCCTGCGATCAGCCGAAGGATTACGTTGTTTGATATTGCAGCATCACTCAGCCATTCCTGAAGACTTGATTTTGCACCTTCCTGTATAAACACATTCAGCAGAATGAATTAAACAACTTCCTGGGACAAAGAGTGGAAGTTGGAAGCTGATACAAGCTAGTTATGGAAGTTGATACAAGCTAGTTAATTGTGTAATAAAATTTAGAAAACTACATGTGAAAACAATAGAAGTTCTAACTACAACCATAACTAGGAAGCACCGAGAAAGAGGCTATGTGGTGAGGGAATTAAGATGGATAATCTCAAACATATAAAAGTGTAACAATAAAACAACTGAAAGCCAGAAAGATTTAAGAATACCAGCACAGAAACCTTAATCTAGTTACACATGAAAGGCTCAAATTTATCCTGTTATAAGGTTCAATCTTTTTCCTTTATACATTTTCTCTTTTTGTTAGAAACTAATTATCATTTTTTTAACGAGTAAGCAACCATTTGTTCACCTAGGCTGCTTACATTCTAGGAAATATGCTAGGTCTTATATCCAAGTATTCTGCTCTGAGTTCTGTCCACAATCTCATCAAATCATATATAGAAAGGGTATAGCCACGATGAAGACCTTGCAGTTTGGAAAAAGGTTACATCAATAACAATCAACTTACAGCATTGATGATGTCCTAAGAAGGTTGAGCAGGCATTAGTAACAAAACAAAGTAATGATTTGTGTCAGAGGGGTAAAAAGGAGGGAGTACACTATATAGCATTAAAAAATGTTAAGCCTATGATTGCGAATCATGAACTTAAAATGGGTCAACATTATATAATTAGATGGATAAAAATATGTAGATTTATATATGCTAACGACCTAACATATAACTCAACTTACCCATGCAAGTGCACAACATATCACAAATTGAATAGAAACATAAAATCACAGAAAACTTTAAATGACAAAACAACCTAAAACATCAAATTCACCACCACCTGCAGAAACCAAACACTAGGATATAAATCAAGTAACTGCAATTAAATTGTGGTTTCATCATTCTCACTTGTTTTCTTTTCTCCCCCCTTAAATCTCATGCTTTGATTTAGCCAGTGAGATGTCTATAACTGAAATTTAACGCCCTATTTGGATACAAAGGTAGGATACTTGGAAATGCAACCTCTACCTCCATTTCGGTTTAGAAAATAAATTTGATTAGACTGGAGTTAGGTATCTACTATAGCCTACGGTTTTTGTTAACTTTGGGCTGAAAAAAAATGGAGGTAGCGCACCTCCAAAATATAATCCAAACAGACTTAAGTTTAGATACCTCTGGGCAAGTCACCTCCTGTAACCTATGAAGCACGTGTATCTGATACGGTCTGGTACGCGGATATACTGATTTCTCAAAAACTAGGATACGAGTAAGTTCGGATACGCTAAATTAAAATAATTAAAAAAATTAATATTACAGATATATAAATAGCAAACTAAAATATTCAATTCAATATGAATGAAAAAATAAGAAACAAGAACATGATAATTAAAATTAATACAAACCAATGTCAAACAAAACATACTAATGAATCATTCCAAGTTTCCAACAACAACAATATCAATATTACATAACCGAAATGTTCAAATAAAAGTAGGCCATTCTTAAACCTATTCAACAGAATCAATGTCATAACTACATCTATTATAACTTCATAAGTTATAACCATGAACCAATCAGGACCCTTCAATACTACATCCTACTGTCCTATATCATCATCTTAAAGAAATCCAACACCCAAACACTAAAGCGAATAAAGATACAACAACTTGTACAATAATAGCAAGCAGTCAATCAACCAAAATAATAGCAAGAACTACATTATACATCTATCATTTTTTTCGAAGTCTTTTAATCAAATAAAACAAAACAATATCTTTAATCAAATGAAATTAGGATTTGAAATGAGAAATGAAGAGAATAGTATATATATCCCCCTTCCGTGTATCCAAACAATATCCAAGAGTATCCCGACGTATCCGAGAGTATCCGCTATTTTTATCTTTTTTTAAATGATTGCTGGGATACATATCTGGTACGTATCTGGCAAGTATCCCACCGGATACGTACCCGGTACGAGATACGCATCTGTGGGAGAGAATCTGTGTTTCCTAGCCTATAACCTCCACTTACCTCCGTAAAAAAACATGGCCCAAGTATAGAACTTTGATGACAGAGATACTATTTGTAATTTACATGACAAGATACTGACTCAAGTCATCAGAATCTCTTAGTACTATTCATTCCTAAATGGCCATTTATCAATTGAGCTACATATGAGTTTCCAAAAGGAAATTGGAAGCACATCCCATCAATAACATTAATTCTACAAAAATGGATCGGCGGTTCATTTTCATACCTACCAGCAAATACTACATTTTCATTTGCGGCATCGAAAGTATCAATTAACTCATAAAACCTCTTCCATTTTCTACCTTACGCGCGAATTATTCTACTTATACGAAAACTAAATTGAGATTATGCTCGATTCCCATTCCAATTCAATTTCAACTCACGAAACTACCAGATCCTCACAATAGACTCACTAAACTCCCAGATCCAATCACTTAAAAGAGAATCAAGAACCAACCTTATCACCAGAAAGGTACAACGCCAGCAGCTTCACCGCCTGAAGCGCCGTCGGCGCCGCTGAATCGATCTCATTGATCACCAACTGCTCACAACAACAAGATTCCAGATTCAAGATTCAAAATTCGAGAATCGACAATGCAAGAAAACCAGATCAGATCTGATTCAAATTCTTTCAAACCTGATAGGAACCGAGGGCGATGTAAGAACGGTAAACGAGGGAGTCGCGCTCGATGGCGTCCTCCTGCGAGAGGTTGGGGAGGTCGCTGTTGTTGATGGCGGCCTGGTAGGCGCCCAGGTAGAAGTTGTTGCGGAGGCTGAAGAGGTGATCGGGCGACGCCATTAGAGAACCAAGGAGAGAGCTCGGATTTGGTGGTTAATGGATGGGGGGTCGTCTTGGTCTCGATCTCGATTTCGATCTGGTTGTGATTTGGAAATTTTGGGATTGGGTGGTTTATGAGTGGGATGGCACGTGCAGTGAGCGTGAAAGATGATTGAGGTGACCGTGATCCGTATGGAGTTTGGGCTTGTTATCGGCCGTAAGAGGCCCATGTATATATTATTTAATGGAATATGATTATTTTCAAGGGCAAAAGCCAAAGTACCCCCAAACGTTTGGCCCGAGTACAAAATGCCCATACAACATTTGAAAAAGTATAATAAACCCATGCTTCCGTTAACTTAACCATTTCCGTTAAGTTATAATTATTAAATTACTTTTGTATCCTTACCCTTTCATATTCAATCTCTTTCTTTCCTTTCTTCATTCTTTTTTTCTTCCTTACTTTTGGACAAATGACAAATGGCTGCGTCCATTGTTTGACCAGTTCTTGAAATATGAAGGCAGTATTTTACTTTTGATTGCACACTAAGAATTACTTCCCAAAATGTTTGGCTTAATTCTTGGTTCTTTCTCTACATTTCCCAAGCCTAAAAAACTGAGGAGGTTGCATTAGGTGCCTAAAAATAGTTGTTTCCCTTTAAAATGAAAGCCAGGATTTGAGATTGTGGCTTGATTGTTGTTATTAAAAATGCAGTTGTAGTTAGGCTATATATTTTAAGGGTGAGTCACGGAAGATGTGAAATTGAATTATGAAATTAAAACAATAAACAATATATGAGTCAAATTCATGAGGTATAAGATGGATTCTAACAAGTAATGCCAATTCTTTCAGTTGCTAGCAATATCTCATTGATGTTTATCTTGACTCTTGAATACTATTGATGTTAGTACTTGGTAGGAAACTCCAGACCACTCGTGCAATAAGATTATGCAATAAGATTATTAATTTGACTTGTAATTGTATGAATTGTGGTTCCAAAATGCGGAGTTGTTTGTCATTAATAAGAAAAAGACTTAATGTTTTACTAACCACCCTCCCTCCCTCACAAGTTTTCCAAAGTGAAACATACATTTCTTCCACAGTTGCCTTTTATCAAATTTCACTTAAATTTTAGGGAAAAGAGAATACCTGTATCCTCGTGTATCGTTATTTCCCTGTATGTTCGTGTATATGCTTTTTTATACGATAATTAAGTGAAGTGAAACCCCTCGCAATTGAGGATAATCTATACTGCAATACCCTCCCCTCCACCCACTTTAAATACTTATGGTAACTGCTCTATGGAAAGTATTGATATGAATCAACAAGAAAATTTTGAATTTAAACATGTTTAGCGTCAGCCAATCTGAACTTCACCATCTTGCTGCATTATAAGATTTTTCACCTACCGTGAATGAAGAAGGTGCATTTATAAATTAGTTGGCACATTTGCAATCATTCTTTGTGGCTGTTCGTGATCAGAGGCAGGAATTTTCATCATTCAACTTTGTTAAGGGTCATCCTTTCTGCCAATCTGACACAAATTCTGTCATATTTAACTGACTCAATTCAAATACATGGAGATTTACCTTTAATTTTTTCACTGTCGAGCCACTCCTAAGCCACTTCAAATTCATGAGGTCAAATTCATGAGGAAGAAAAAAAAGAATGAAGAAAGGAAAGAAAGAGATTTAATATGAAAGGGTAAGGGTACAAAAGTAATTTAATAATTATAACTTAACGGAAATGGTTAAGTTAACGGAAGCATGGGTTTATTGTACTTTTTCAAACGTTGTATGGGCATTTTCTACTCGGGCCAAACGTTGGAGGGGTACTTTGGCTTTTGCCCTATTTTCAATAAGTTGATGTTGGACTGGGCCATGAAAACTAAGAAAGCCCGAATAAATTATTGGGCTTCTGCGGTCAATATGATTAGTTGATTAGTAATTAGTGAAACTTCTATAATTTGTTAGAAATAATAGGAGATTACAACAAAAATAAACAAACAAAAGTAAACAAACAAACAAAAAATCACCTATTTAAACGTGCAAAATAAGTTTTCAATATTTTTTGTTGCTGCTGATTTTGGAGTAGGAGCAAATAGATGAATTTGTGAATTCTTGAGAATACAAATAAGGCAAACCTGTTGACCTTCACCAACGTGTTGACTTGTTTCTTGCTGCTGCACCTGCAAAAAGTGCAATACACCAGGATGGATCCCGGCGACGCACCCTCCGACGCTCTTGTCAGTAATCAGAAAGATTATGAAAGAGCTTTATTTAGAAAAATATTCATTACCTTCTTATGGTGGGGGGAGAGGGGTTTTTATAATCGCCTTAGGGATCCGTTTCGAGATAAGAACAAATCTCTACTTCCCGGTGTGAATGGATAGAAGTGGTTAAAACCACCTCTTAGGGATAATTATGAATCGAAACTCTTCTTTATCCTTCTAAAATGGTTTGTAACGGGTTGGGACCCATACCCAGTAGGACAGATCCGTTTATGGGTTATTGGGCTTTGAAAAAAGACCCAGTTCCCATTTCGGACCCATTTGTAGGTGAAATTACCGTTTTACCCCTGAGAGCTTTAAGATTTGCGCCTGATTTGAACGGTCCTAATTTAATCCTATTTTTAGACATATCACGAGCCCCTCACTCCTGAAGACCGAGTTTAACAGCCTTTGAAGAATAGTTTTGTTGTTCTAATGGCGTACGGAATTTTATCGGAGTTCTTAAGGAAGTTTGGATCTTGCTCGAGGTATAATGGTGTCAATCTGAGCTTGTAAAATGCCCAAAATTATTTTCAGATTTTCTTGGATTTTTTGTGATTTTTCCAGATTTTTCTAAAATTTTTCGAATTTCTTATTCAATTTCCGAATTTAAATAATTAATTTTCAAAAATATTAATTAATTATTCTAATTTAATTATTATATTTTTAGAATTTTAAAATTATTTTTTGAATTAATAATTATTTTTAGAATTTTTTAATTAACTTTTTCCGATTTTTAAATACTTTTTCGGATTTTTTAAATAATTAATTTGATTAAATAAATTAATTAATTAATACCTGATGACGTGGCACGATCCTGTGCGTCGATCACGATCAAGCGAACGAGCATCGGGAGGAGGCCATTTTTTATCTCTAATGTGAGGGTCGGTGGCAAGAATTGTCGGCAAGCGTTGACTTAGTCAACGTCCGAACCCACCCCTTTTTTTCTTTCTTTCTTTCTCCCGCCCTGTTCCTCCTTCTTCCCTTTTTCTTCGATGCTTCTGTGGAGAGTAAAGCTCGCGGAGTTCGTGCGAGGGAAGCTCGACGTCGGCGCTCATGAAGGAGCTCGACGTCGGTGAGGAGAAGCATGGAGTTGAAGGAGCTCAACGTCAGAGCTTGTGATGGGGAGTTGGTGAGGTTGACGATGGAGGAGGGGAGCTCGAGCTTCGGCAAGGAGAAGAACTCGATGAGTGGAGCTCGACGATGGGTTTTGTAGCTCAGGATGGGGAGCTCGAGCTTCGGCGAGGAGAAGAACTTGATGAGTGGAGCTCGACGATGGGTTTTGGAGCTCAGGATGGGAGCTCGGCGACGACTGAGGTTGGAGCTCGGTGCTCAGAGACGATGGGAGATTTTCTCTCATTTGGACTCCGGTGCCACGAATGCTCAGATCGAGGCGGCGAGCCTCGCGGCATCGGCGAAGGAGGGGAGGAGGAGAGGAGCTCGATAGTTCGGCAATGGAGGTGATGTTGAGTTCGAAAGCTCAATCGAGATGAGCTCGGAACATGGCAAATGGAAGAGCTCGGCGTGGAGCTCAATTGCTTGAGCTGGTCGAGGTAGAGGAGAGCTCGGCGGAACTCGTTTGAGGGGGAGACTCGGCAGAGCTCGATGGAGGCGAGGCCATGGCGGAGAGTTCGGAGCTCTGTGGTGTTTGACGTTTGGAGGAGGCTCGTCGAAACCATGGTGGAGCCGGAGCTCGGTACTTGGGCATCGACGGAGAGTCCGGTCGGGAAGGAGATGGGGTCGACCGCTTTGGAGGAGAAGTTGGATTTTTTTTTCTGTTTGGTTTTTGGCGGGAGAGTGGAGAAGAAGGGGGTTGACGGGTTTGGGTCCTATAACGGGTCCAAACCGACCTGTTAACCCCTTAGTTTATTTCCCCGCTTTTTTTGCTTGATTGCTTGTATCTGAGCCACAGATCGTGTTTGAGCACGAATTTTGAGGCAAAATTTTTCTCCAATTTGAGGGTCGGTGGCAAGAGCGCTCGGATTGCATTTCCGAACCAGGAGAGGCTTCGGCAGCTTGACACATGGCGGTCAACGGTTGACCTTTGACTTTTTTGATAAATTTTTCTCTCGTTTCAGGGTCTGTGGCAAAAACGCTCGGATTGCATTTCCGAATCAGGAGAGGACTTCGGCTTCCTGACACATGGCAGTCAATAGTTGACCGCTGACTTTCTCTTTTTGCTTTAATCACCACTATTGATCTTGATTTGAGTGCGGATCTTGAGGCAGATTATTTATCCAATTTGAGCTTCGGTGGCAAGAGCGCTCGGCACTTATTGCCAAAGTCCAGGAAAGTTTTTTCTCGCATTTGGACGTCGGTGGCAAGAATGCTCGGCACACGTTGCCGAAGTCTAGGAGGGCTTTTCTCGCATTTGGACGTCGGTGGTAAGAGTGCTCGGCACACGTTGCCGAAGTCCAGGAGAGCTTTTTTCTCGCATTTGGACGTCGGTGGCAAGAGTGCTCGGCACACATTGCCGAAGTCCAGGAGATTTTTTTCTCGCATTTGGATGTCGGTGGCAAGAGTGCTCGGCACACGTTGCCGAAGTCTAGGAGAGTTCTTCCGCACTTGTATTGTAACCGACGTTCCCAGTGCTACGGTGGTCAGATCGGGGCATGTGACCCCTTGTTTTGAAGCTATCTCGAAGATCTACAAGTTCTCTTCAGAAATGAGTTGGAGAATCATCCTTCTCCATGGTCAAGATAGTCCCGGAACATCTTCATCTTCACGAAGTTGAGAAGAGCTTTGCATGGCTCTAGGGGAAGTTCGTTCTTGGAAGACTAGTTTGAGGAGCAACCCTAGGGGAGAATCGTGCTCTGAACTCGTTGTGAAGAGGTCCGCTCTAGGAGAGAGCGAAGCGAAGAGCTTGGCTCTAGGAGAGAGCCGTTTGGGAGACAAGTTTGAGGAGCAACTCTAGGGGAGAGTTTTAGCTCTGAACTTACTGAGAAGAGGTTCGCTCTGGGAGCGAGCGGAGCAAAGAGCTTGGCTCTAGGAGAGAGCTGTTTGGGAGACAAGTTTGAGGAGCAACTCTAGGGGAGAGTTTTAACTCCGAACTCATTGAGAAGAGGTCCGCTCTGGGAACGAGCGAAGCGAAGAGCTTGGCTCTAGGAGAGAGTCGTTTGGGAAACAAGTTTGAGGAGCAACTCTAGGGAAGAGTTTTAGCTCTGAACTTGCAGAGAAGAGGTTCAACAGTTATGGGAGCAATTCTGAATGGTGAGCTGCCCCGCACTTGCTTGTTTGTAAGCGGCTAAGGCAATATCGAACCAAGTGTTGGACTCCGAATTTGTTGTTAAGAGAGTTAACGAGTTGTAGGAGCAATTCCGAATGGTGAGCTGTCCCGCACTTGCTTGTTTGCAAGCGGCTAAGGCAACGTCGAACCAAGTGTTAGACTCTGAACTCGTCTTTTGAGCTTAGTAAGTTGTGGGAGTAGCCCTGTAGGACAAGCTGGACTCCGAACTTACCGTTTAGCGAGTCGTAGAAGTGACTCGAGGAAGTAGAAATGAATTAAGTGCAATAATAGACAAAAGTTTAAGTTTTATTAAAATAAACTAAATGGCCGCTTCGATGGGGCGAACCATTATTACATGCTGTTGGGCAGGTTACAAGCATCGGCCTTATTGAAAACCAAGATCCTACTTCTACGATAGGGTGAAGGCTGCTTGGGAGGAGTTAGGTTCTCCCCCCATTGGACCTCCTTGGTTGAGGTGGAGGACGGCCCCAGGTTCGGAATCTTGGAACTCGACGGACCTCTCTGTTCGCTTGTAGGCTCCTCGGGCTAGAAGGTCGGCCCTGTCTCTTCGGACGAACTTGTTCAGGTGTCCCTGCTGTATGAGTTCTTCGATCTCCTCTTTGAGAGTCTGACAATCATCTGTGTCGTGGCCGTGGTCCCTATAAAAGCGGCACCACTTATTCTTGTTTCTTTTCTTGCTAGGGGTATTCATTCTAGGAGGAGCGCGGAGTAGCCCTTTCTTGTCCACCTCCATAAGGACTGCTGATATACTAGCATTGAGGGTAGTGAACTTCTCAAAACGAGGAGCTGGGCGGCGTTGGCCATTGTCGTCCCTCTGGAGTTTCTGGGACCCTTCTTCGCCCATATTCTTCCGTTTGTTTCCGGAAGATGGTTCCTCGAGAGTGGGGTGGTTGAGAGCCTCTTCCACTCGGATGTACTTCTCACTCCTAAGCACGAGTTCTGAGAAGTCTCGAGGAGGCTTCTTGGCAAGGGACGCCTTGAGATCGGCGTTAGTGACGTTGTACCCGAATGCCGCAGAGGCTATGGATTGATTGAGGGAGTCAATAGACCGGGCTTTGTCGGTGAAGTACCAAACGTAATCTCTTAGGCGTTCACCCTTTCTTTGGTTGAGGGTCACCAAAGATACACTTGTTTTCTCGGCTCGGCAACTACTCATGAAATGAGTAAGGAAGAGCCCTTCGAACTGATCGAATAAGAAGATGGAGGCTGGGGCGAGTCGAGAGTACCATTCTTTCACTGGCCCCTTCAGCGTGGTAAGGAAGGTCTTGCAAAGGAGTGCATCCGAAGCCTGGTGGATCATCATGAGAGTTTTAAAACTCTCGATGTGGTCGGCGGGGTTCGACTCTCCGTTGTATGACTCAAAGTTAGGGGGCATGAAGTTTTGCAGGACCGGGGCTTCCATGATGGCTCGAAGAACGATGGCCTGCTCGGGCAGAAATTCCTCGCCCGTTGTTCCTCTTCTCTGTCAAGTCGGCCAAGGCACCGCTTCATCTCGTGGAGACAGCAATAGACCGAGTCTTCCCTCCGGTCATATCCTGCCAAGCCCCTAGACTCTTTCCTATGTGAAAGGCGGCTAGGAGTGCGGTGGTGATGACTTGGGGCAGGTTGAGGACTATGTGCCCATTGCTCGTGGTTGGGAGCGACATTAAGGACCCGCAGAACGGCCTCTTGAAAACTTTGTAACTCTGCCCTTGTGATTGGTGCCTCTTTAGCTTGGCGGTCCCTATGTGTGGCTCAGTTTACTGGAGTATGACTTCTCCGCCAATGGCATTGAGAGGACTCTCTTCGCCTCCTCGGGGGAGGGGATCTTTTGGTCCTCGTCTGCGGGGGGTCCGGACTCTCGAGACCCCTGGGTTCTCAGGTTGATGAACTCCTCCAAGGACTCATCATCCATTTAAGCGAGTTCGGAGGTCGACTCCCTTTTGCCAGTTGACAATCACTTGACGGAGATCCTGCTCATGAGGGCTTTAAGAAGCCATAGAGTCAACTAGAGGATTGTGGACCGCGACATGGTCTTGAGGAGGATGCTGCTTTGGACGACTCCGACGAGAGCCCCCCCGGGCAGCCCCCTGAGACCCTGGAGGGGCCTGTTGAGGAGGAGGCTGTTGAGGAAGAACACCTTGAGCTGGAGGAGGAGGAGGAGGAGGAAGATGAGTGGTTATTCGGCTGGAGACCGCTGCCTTCCCCTTCTCTTTTCGATGCATTGCTTGAAACTAATCTCGCTAATGAAGTTAGGTTGGATTGCTTTTTTGCTTCCCACAGACGGCATCAATCTGTTGCTGCTGATTTTGGTGTTGGTGCAAACAGATGAATTTGTGGATTCTTGAGAATACGAATAAGGCAAACCTATTGACCTGTTGACCTTCACCAACATGTTGACTTATTTCTTGCTGCTGCCGCGGACCTGCAAAAGTGCAATACACCTGGATGGATCCCGGCGACGCATCCTCCGACACTCTTGTCAGTAATCAGGAAGATTATGAAAGAGCTTTATGTAGAAAAATATTCATTACCTTCTTATGGTGGGGGGAGAAGGGTTTTTATAGTCGCCTTAGGGATGCGTTTCGAGATAAGAACAAATCTCTACTTCCCGGTGTGAATGGATAGAAGTGGTTAAAACCACCTCTTAGGGATAATTATGAATCGAAACTCTTCTTTATCCTTCTGAAATGGTTTGTAACGGGTTGGGACCCGTACCCAGTAGGACAGATCTATTTATGGGTTATTGGGCTTTGAAGAAAGACCCAGTTCCCATTTCGGACTCGTTTGTAGGTGAAATTACTGTTTTACCCCTGAGAGCTTTAATATTCACGCCCGATTTGAATGGTCCTGATTTAATCCTATTTTTATCCATATCATTTTTTAAACACCAAATCAACACATATGTTGCACGTACAATTCCAATTATACTTATGAACATGTGCATTGCACGTACAAATCGTAACTTTTTCTTAATTACGTGCAATGCACGTCTAACTCAAAAACTATTTCTTAACGTATATCGCACGTGAAAATCCTTCAACTCTTATGAAAATGTGCATTGCACGTGAAAAATACTAGTTTCTTCAAATTGAATCAATTCATATTCTCTTGGATGCAACCCAAATATAAAGAGAAAACTATAAATTTAACCCGGAATTTGGTTTTTGAATGTGTATGTTAAACTCCTTTGTTTTCTTATAAAATTTAGGTTTAAAGTAACAAGTGTAGATAATACTATATTTAAACTTCAAGTATTCATGTCATCACCCAAGTATTGAAAAAAAATAAAAATGAGGAACATCAATGTTTTCTGACATGCTAAAGGTTAGGGGGGTATAGTATTTTTACTGGGATTAGAAAAAAGGTTTTTGTCATCTTCATCATCATCTTCGTCTCCCTCTCTCCTCCACTCTCCTTTGGCTGTTGAACTTTCCCCTTATGCTCTCCACCTTCTTTCCTCTCGCTTCTCACGTGATATCCTCTCCTCGTGCACCTCACGTGCTTCTTGGGAACAGAACCTAAGAAGTAATGATGTTCTGGTGACGCGTGGGGAACAGAACCCTAGGCATGCATCGCATCACAAGGCCCTTCGTGCCAATTCTGAGGTCAGAAACGCTTCGTTTCTTGAAGCTTCGCCTGGAAAAAATTGGGTGGAGATTTTCAAAAAGGACCTCAACAACCAATCTTTTTCTTTTGATCGTCCGGGTATAAAACCCAAGCTTTCATCTTCTTGCGGTTTCTATTCTTCTAAGAGGGTTTCAAGAAAATTCTCTTTCCCCTCTTCTACCTTTTCTCCGCCTTTCCGGTGCTTTCAGTGTTTAGAAAAAGGCCATTTGAAAAAGGAGTGTCGTAACATGATCATCTGTCACTCTTGCGGGGGGAAAGGGCATCACCAAAACATTTGCCCCTCTCGTAAGTTTGGTAATGCTAGATGGAGAGCTGGGGGTGGTCGATCTGGCTTTAGTGGTGGTCGTTTTGTTCATAGTGGTGGTAGAGTGGGTCCTGGAGGAGGACAGGGTTCTAGAAGCAGTCAGGATCCTTCATCTGATTCTAATTCTTCGGCGGCCAATCTTCTTGATCTTAAGGTCGTGGAGACTGCTTCTATTGTTGCTAAAGCATGGGATAATAGGCCGGTATCAGGTAGTAGTCTCTTGGGTCCTCCTCCTTCTCTATCTGGGTCTGACCCTCCTTCTTGTGGTCCTTCTCTTTCTGGTCCTTCTCTTTCTGGTTCCTTCTCTGCTTCTGGGTTTTCTCCTTCGGGGACCGGTATTTCTCATCCTTCCCACTCTAATCTCATTAGTGAGTCCAAGGTTAAGGTCTATTGTGAACTTTCCTAGGAAATGAAGGATAGATGTCTTCTCTTAAACACGGAGGGTGTTATTTCTGTCAAATCTGGTTCTATTACTGCCCCTAACTTAGCTAATTTTCTTGATGCTCGTTTTCAAATCCCTGGTTTGGATTGGGGTCTTTGGATGCTTCCTAATGGGGACTTTATTTGTAAATGTCCTAACATCAAATGTTTAGAAAATCTTAAAGGGCAAGATCTTAGGTTTGGGAGAGCTACCTTTTCGGTTAAAAACTGACCTCAATATGGTATTTCTAACCGTTCCCTTGGGCTTGTGAAGACCAGAGCCATTTTATCTGGGATTCCTCCTTATTGTGAGTCTTTCTCTTCGTTTAGCCATGTCTCTAGATGTATTGGTAACTTCGTTGGTTTCTTTGCTAAGAACAGGCTTAGCAATGGTCATCTTGAAGTGATTGTTGATTTTCTTAGATGCCCCTCTGCTCCTCTGATCTTTGATTATATCTTGTGGGTTGGACTCATGCCTTTAAAATTGTTGTTACCTATCCTGACTCCCTTTCTCATAATATGAATCTCTCTTCATCTTCAGTTCCTGTGCAAGGAGATGTTGTCAATGAAAAATGGGATTCTTGGGGTGCCTCTAAGACCTAAGGGCTTTCTTCTTCTTCCCTGGTCCCCACATTGCCTACTAAGTCTGATAATGTCCAGGGAGGTAAGGGTAAAACGACTTCCTCCACTTGGATTAGGAAGATTTCTCCTGTACAAGGGGAGGCTGTTGTTAAGGATACTCCCTTTGAATCACTTACTTTGGCTCCTGCTATTGACCTCAATTTGTCTTATCCCTCTACTGCTCATGTGTCTCCTTCCCTTTCTGAGGTGTTGTCTCTGGTGGATAAAGTCCTGGTTGATAACTCTGATAGTGGCTTAGATTTGTTGTCCTTGGATTCTCAGTTGAACTCTATACTTGTTCTCAAATAAAATCTCCCTTTGGGTACTATCTGAAAAGATCTTCTGCATTCTCTGGTGTTTGGCTGTTCCCCTACCTTTGCTACTGATTGCTTTTTCAATAACTTTCTCTTTAGTCCCAGTTTTTACCTCCCCTCTTTTACTTTAGATGGTCCTTCTTGTTCTTCTTACAATATCTTGAGTAATTTCACTTCTGAATGGTCTTCTGATCTTACCGCTGGTTCTGAAGTTTCTCCTTCTTTCTGTGATACTTTGTGTGTCTCTGATCATGTTGCTGATCCTTTTGCTGATACCTTGGATGATACCCTTATCCTTTTGGTTATTTGTTATCCTGACTCTTATCCTTCTGAGTGTGCTGATTCCACTGTACTTTAGAAATGTGTTGGGCCTTGCTCTAAGGTTTATAAGAAAAGGAAACATTCTTCTGTGCACTATGGTCCCCTTAGAAGGAGCCTTAGAGTGGAACAGAGGCAAGATGGTGGTCAACCGATTCTTGAAAAGGCAGCTCTAATTGCTCAAATCAGAAATTTGGAAATTCCTGCTCCAGAGATCCCATCTCCTGTGGAAGGGACCTATCTTGGCTCTATTTTTAGATGTCATTTTGATTCCTTTTCTTCAGACTATTTAGATAATTTTACAACTAGTTCAGGTTTGTTAAATATTGCCCCTGAGGACTTAAACAAAATTGTTGCTCTGGAATTGAGCAGAGGGGGGGTGCCCATTGTATACTATGATTATATCAACCTGGAACATCAGAGGGTTAAGTAGTGAGGAAAAGAGATTGGCTGTTTTTGATTTTATTATTTCTTTGCACTGTGATATTATTGCTATTCAAGAATCTAAGTTACCTTCTCCTTCTCCTTCTTTATTAAGATCATTAGGTGGTTCTATCATTACTGAGTGGATTTCTTTAAATTCTGATGGTGCTTCTGGTGGTATGCTTATTGGTTTTAAGGACCACATGTTCAAATGTACTAAAGTTTTTAAAAAGAAATTTTTTCTTGCTGTGGAATTGGAGTGTTTTACCTTTAATTGCTCTCTCCTTTTCATCTCTGTTTATGGACCTTATATTCAATCCCTTAAGGATGAGTTTTGGAGTGAATTCTTACAGTGGCAATCTTTTATTAATGGTTTGGTCATCTTTGGGGGTGATTTCAATGCTGTTCATTTTCTTTATGAAAGAAGTGGCTTCTCTTACAATAGATTAGATTCGGATAATTTCAATAATGTTATTAATAACCTTAATCTTGTGGATTATCCTATTTTAGGGAGACAGTTCACTTGGTCTAATAAGAGATTAATCCCTAGTTTTGCTAAACTCAATAGATTTCTTGTATCTTGTGATTGGAATGCTTACTTCCCTTTATCTTATGTCCATGCTGCCTCTAATATTATTTCTGATCATGTGCCTCTTATCCTTTCTTCTTCCTCCCCTTCTCCTAAACCTCCAAATTTTAAATTTGAGAAATTCTGGTTAGAAGATCCTCCCTTCTTCCCTATGATCTCTTCTTGTTTAAATTCTGTCAATATTCATGCTCATGCTGGTCTCAGAAGACTTCTTGCGAAATTTAGAAATATTAAGAATGGTTGTAAACTTTGGGTTAATATAGATTTGGCCCTATGAAAGATAGGAAACTTTTGTTGAAAAAGAAGATAGACTCTTTGGATGCTCTTGAGGAACAGAATCCTCTCTCTGTCTGATAGATGCTTAAGATCTGATTGTCAAAAGAAATATCTTCATCTGTTGGAATTAGACAAAATTAGATGGTTTCAAAGAGCTAAAGTTAAATGGCTTACTTGGGGTGATGGTAATACTAGATTCTTTCATAAGTACGCTTCTCATAGGAAAAGATTAAATCATATTCTTTCTATTCATACTAATGGGGGCTTCACTTCTGATCCTTCACTAATTCATCAAGAGTTTTTCAACTTTTATAAAAACCTTATGGGGAATCCTGATGAAACTTTCTTAGATATTAATTGGAATCAGCTTTACCCCCCTTCTAATAGAGTCAATCTGGACTGCTTAGAAGCTCCTTTTTCTGAGGATAAAATTTTTGAAGCCATCTGTGGACTTCCTCTTGATGCTGCTCCTGGCCCTGATGGTATCCCTACTTTCTGTTATGAGATTTTTTGGAATGATTTTAAAGAGGATATTGTTGGTGTTTTTCAAGAATTATTTGATAACTCTCTTGACTTTTCTAGAATCAATTATGCTCATATTATTCTCATTCCTAAATGTCCTGGGGCTAATAAAGTTTCCCAATTCAGGCCTATTAGTCTTCTCAATGTTATTTTTAAAATAATTATGAAAGTCTTAGCCAATAGACTGGCTAAGGTTATTGGTCTTCTTGTTGGCTCTTCTCAATCTGATTTTATTAAAGATAGGTTTATTTTAGATAGTGTTGCTGTGGTTCAAGAAACTATTCACTCTATTCACCAAGATCACTCTGAAGGCATTTTACTTAAGCTTGATTTTGAGAAAGCCTATGATAGAGTGAATTGGAACTTCTTAAGGAAGGTATTTATTGCTAGAGGTTTTGGTTCTAAATGGATTGATTGGATTTTTAAAAGTCTTTACTCTGGTACTTCTTCTGTTATCATTAACAATTCTGAGGGGAAGAAATTTTTATGCAAAAGAGGTCTTAGGCAGGGTGATCCTATCTGCCCTCTTTTATTTGTCCTTGTAGCTGATGTCTTCAACTGTATGCTCTCTAATGCTTGGGATAATGGTTATATTCAAGGTGTTGGAGGTTTCCCCTCGTTCAGAGGCATTCTTAACTTGCAGTATGCTGATGACACTATTTTGTTTTCTTCTTGTGACGACATTACGCTTAGGAATCTCAAATTCCTACTTTATTGCTTTGAAAGTGTTTCTGGTATGAAAATTAACTTCTCCAAATCTTCTTGTATGTGGATAGGGGGTGATGTTAGTAGACAAGAAGATATTTCTGCTTTCTTTAATTGTCCTAAGGGTTCTTTTCCCCTTAATTATTTGGGTATCCCTTTGAGAATTGGCAAACTTCACAAATCAAATTGGTTTCCTGTTATTGATAAAGTTGAAAAAAGGCTCAACAGTTGGTCTGGTAGATCTCTTTCTAGAGTTGGTAGACTTATTCTTATTAACTTTATCATTTCAAGTATTCCTTTATATCTCATGTCCTTCTTTATATTCCTGTGTGGGTTGTCAAGAAGATTGATCTTCTGAGAAGGAGATTTTTTTGGGTTGGCTCTTCTATTCAGTCTTATCAAGGGAGATATCTTATGAACTGGTCTAGAGTGTGTAAACATAAATCTGAAGGTGGTTTAGGGGTTATTATTAACCTTCGTAATCAAAACATTGCCCTTCTTGGTAAATGGCTTTGCTATTGTTTTAACTTTGAGGATAAAGTGTGGATTAGAATTATTAAAAGGAAGTATTTTCGTAGAAGATGCTTTAGTGACTTTCCTCCTCTCCCTTCTTCTGTTGGCTCTTCATTTTGGAAAGGAATTTGGAAAGCATCAGCTCCCTTTAAGTGTGGTCTTCAAAAGATTTATGGGGATGGCAAGAATGTTCGTTTTTGGATTGATATCTAGATTGGAAACTGTAGCTTATCCTTCTACTTCCCTAATCTTTTTAAAATTGCAAGTCTTCCTAATGCTCCTGTCTTCTCTCTATATTCTACTAATAGATATGGTAAAGTTTGGAATATGGTTTTCGTAGAACTCTTTCTCTTCAACAATCTCATGACTTCAGTGCTCTTCTCCATTTGCTGAGTACCTATGACTGGAAACCTCACAATAAGGCTATTTGGAGATGGACTAACTCTAGTTTGTTTACTATTAAATCCTTCTATAATTTCTTGAATGATGGTGGCCAAATTTGTCCTTTCCATAAGTTCATTTGGCAAAATGTGGCTCCTCTTAAAGTTAGAATTCTTGTTTGGCTTACTATTCATAACCGTTTACTCACTGTCGATAATTTGAATAAGAGAAATTTAGCCATTGGCCAAAAATGTGTCTTTTGTGATTGTGCTAGTGAGTCTGCATATCATCTTTTTCTCAAATGTTCCTTTGTTAAACAAGTTTGGATTATTTTAAAATTGACCTTGAAGTTTCGAGGTTTTCCTCCCTCTATTAAGTCATGGTGGGGTTTATGGAGAAAGAAGAGGATTAAAAAGAAATTCTGTTTGCTCTGGGATATGATTATGATGGCTTTGATCTGGGTAATCTGGAAAGAACGTAACAATAGGGTTTTTGTTAAAAAATATATGGATATTGTTCACATTCTAGATTCCATTTGTTTTTTTTTTGTCTCCTTTTGGACAGATATCTTACCTCCCTCTAAGAAGGCCAAAGTTGATCTGAATATATTCATGGATGCCTGCAAATCTTTCATCCCTCCAGTGAGCAATCTTTCTACTGCTGGGGTCTCTTCATCTGCTCATGGTGCTTCGCGAAGTAATTTTATTGTGATTGAGGATGATGAGGAGGAGGCTTCTGTAGAGGTCCAGGGTTCTACTTCTTCTATGTTTTTTCAGCCTGAGGATGATGTTTTTTCCAATGTTCAGCCCCCTGATGATGATGAAGACTTGGTCTCTCACACTCTTTCTACTATTTCAGCTATGTCTACTCATCATCAAGAGCTGGTCACCGGGATTCTTCTTGTGCACAATTTGCAAACTACTCATGAGGTTCAAAAGTCATCGAGTTTTGATTCCGGTGGCGATTTCTAATGTGCTTCTGTACTTGGATGTTAGCTCTTTTGTCTGTTGTTATGTCTAGCTCTGGAGTTTATCCTCTCTATGTAAGGTTCTTTTGCTTTTGAGTCTGGTGGAGTTTTGATCCTCTTTTTGAGGATATTTTGGTCTTGTGATACTCCACCTTTCTGGAGTCTGTATGAACTCTTTAGTTCTTAACTTTTTGTTTTGTTTGGCTAAAGTCTTTGGGCTTTATCCCTTCTATCAAAAAAAATAAAATACAGAATAATTATATAGATTAAACCACATTATCATAAGCATATTGTAAAAGGCTGAAAGTATGTCAGTCATTTTTATACAGATATATAGCTCATTTTAAAAGAAAATGATTACACCGCACCTTTTTCATTTCACAAGAGTCCCCCTCCCCTTTTCCCTTCTTAAAGATATTTTCTACACACTATCATTTACTTCATAGTAGTAATAACAATTGTAGCTTATTATTTATTTTAATATGACTTGCCACCCCCTCCCCTCTTTCCTTCTTAAAGATATTTTCTACGCACTATCATTTACTTCATAGTGATGATAATAATTGTAGCTTATTATTTCTTTTAACATGACTTGCCATCGAGTTGACCAAACTTTCAAAGATTCACCTACAACTCCCTACCTACTCCTCTCCTACCAACTCCCTTCCTTCTTCTTTTGAAACCCTAGATCTGAACAACCTTGGGGCGGCGGCGCACCCCCCCCCCACCCCCCCCCCGGTCCCCTCCACGACGACACGAAGCCCCACGAACCCGCTCCTCCACAGTGACTGTCCTCGACGAATCCTCTCCTCCACGCGATGGTCCTTGACGTCGCGATGCTCCACGTACGGCGAAGCTCCATGACAGCGCTACCGATGCAGCGATTCAGACGGTTTCCCATTTCGACGAAGGCCAAGATCCTCGCCTTCCAATCGGCGAAGCTTCACGACGCTACCTGAGGTCGGTGCGGTGCTCCGCCCCCCACGCGACGACGGTGACAATGGGGCCAAGCTGAGGTCGGTGCGGAATGGGGCCGAGCTGCTGTGCGCCCCCCCTTCTTTTTTGATCCAGATCTGTTTGGGGTTGGGGTTAGTTTAGATTTAGATTGGTTAGCTCTGCTAGGTGTGTCACCGGTTGCTCTTCGTGCTTGCCACCATGTCCACACTCTTGGGGCCAATTACAACTATGTTTTGGTTTTTCGAGGGTTGGTAGTGCATGTGAAGAAGCCGGGGTGTACTTGGCTGTGTCGTAGTGTGAGACGACAGGGTATTTTGTGGTTTGGGGGATTGGTGGAGCTGTCTGGATTGGGTATGTCTAGTTGTGATGTTTGCGATGTAGTTCGGTTGTGGGGCTAGGGCTCGAAGACGGGGTCCCCCCATGAGACCGCTTATTACATACTAGTATTTTACCACCATGAGACTGATTGTGGAGCTTGGGCCCAAGACGGGGTCCCTCCGTGATGGGCGCTTACTTATCGCAGCTTCCGGGGTGTTTGTCTCAACTGTCGTGGAGCGTCCGGGATGTGATGAAGGAGGTGGAGGAAAATTTGATTCGGCGCGAAAATTGAGGTGTATTGTTTGGGGCTAGGGTCCAAAGACGCGGTTCTCCCATGATCGTTACTGCACAGGGTGGGGCTTGGGCCCGCAGAAGGGGTCCCCCCATGAGGTGCACAGAGGGGAGATGTTTGTCTTCTTGGTCGGCAGTAGAAGAGTCACACACTGAACTCGACCTTCCTTAATCCACTGCCACAGACTTTGCAACAACACTGCCACTACGCCCTTATCATTGACCCTGAAATCTACAACGTCCACCGCCGCAGGGGCGAGAGGTGAAGGTGATTCTTCAAATTGGTTGTGATTTGGTTAGGTTTTACGTGAGAGAGAGTGAGGGAGTGAGAGAGTGAAGACGTTGCTTCTCACTACTCTATGCAGGTGTCTGTTTGTGTTTGTGAGAAATCATCTGAGAGAGTATAAGTACCATCTTCATTGCTCTCTTAGACTATGTCCGTGATTAGGGTTAGTGAGAGTTTTGCTTAGTGAGAAATCGCATGTTAGAGCTAAATTGCGACGGCTCTCCTTTTGGGTGCGACTCCGATTGGGCCATGTTTGAAGTGGCGTTGATGAGGTAGAAGGAGGGGAGCGGCAAATTTTCAAATCCCACAGGATTCGCTTCATGTGGGTGGGCACATGCCGTGGAGGTGGGTGCTCGAAGCTTGCTTGACGGACATACAATTAGTTGGTCCTCGTAGATTAGAGTGAGAGCTGATTATATGTACTGGTCATGTCGCTTCATGTTTTTTTTCTGTCTGTGGGTTGTAACTTGCTCCAGCATGCTGAGATTGTTTTGTTAATTTCTTATTAATGAAACAGGGTAGCATTATTCCACCTTTACCTTCAAAAAAAAAAAAAAAAATGACTTGCCATCCAAGATGTCATATGGTATCTCTTGGTTCAAATGCCTGTGTCACATGGCATCATTTTGTGCAAAGTCTGCTGAAATTATGTAACATATTAAATTAGATATATTTTTCAGAGATGAGGCATAATTTTCAATTCTTATGTGCAAAATTTATCGTGGTACGAGAGACACGGGCAAACAAGGCCTATAAGATATTCGAATGAAGTAATCGCTTGATGAGCTATAGAGTGTTAAGGCTTCTAATGCAAATTGTTGTGATAATCAATTTATTCTTTGTATCTCTAATCTCTTATAAACCACCAGTGTTTAAGCGCAAATGAGACCTGTCAAAGTAAGGTACCTCATTTGATCTGATATCATATAAGGGTATTGGCATTGAGAAGGACTGTCAAAGATAGAGAGACCAAAAACATGCCAGCACGTACTACCCACAGATTGACAAATTTTCTTACTACCCAGCTACTTCGTCTTGCTATTTACTTCCGTCAGCAGGAATCTAGAATATAAATTTAATTATGACAATTAAGTTTGCGGTCTTTTACCTTTCACTCTTTCAGATCATACCTTGTAATTTATTTGCTCTTCACAAGCATCATTTCTAGCCACCTTCGAGAATATCCACTTTTGTCATGTACTAACAACTGTCTTTTTTTTGATGAAACGGATAGGGTCTTACGACCCCAGCCATCAAAAATATATATATTGAAAGAATATACAGAAATTTTACAAGCCGTAAAATGATCCACAACGAGAATACAAGTCAAGGGTCATACAATAGTAAACAGTACAATCAGAAAAGAAATACAACAGAAGTGTAAGCAGATCGATGCAGATATCGCAGTAAGCCATGGAGGGGTCGACAGCCAGGGAGCCGCGCTCAAAATGAAAGAGGATCCTGTCGAACTGGAGAAGACAGGGGAAAACAACCACTTGGCAGCTGCACTGAACGAACGCACTCCGAATCGTTCATAAAGCTAGCACCTGGAAACCATGAAGAGCCAGCCAACCGCAAACAACCATATAACAAATTACCTGCAACTAGGCAGCAAAAAATCCAAACCGAAAATCGAACTAACAGGTCAAAATAGAATAGGAAAGTCCACACAAATACAGGGAGCAGATGGACATGAAAATCCCCAAAAGGCACAGATCAAAACGCAATAATACCCCGCTGATCGCACAATAAGGTGCGAAAGCGGCTCAGCTAAAAGAAAGAACAGAGCATACTAACATAGAGCAGCCATCAGCATAAAAGAGAAATACATAAAGTCCTGGAACAAACAGCCAAAAAGAAACTAAGCTGAAAGATAAAATCTCCCTGTAAAGGAGAAATAGCATAGGTACTAAGAGATAGTAGCAAACAAAAGCATCATAAACAGACCACAGTCAAAAACCATCAGTCACCCTGATCATAAGAGGAGGAAACAAAATAACCAGGGAAAGCAACAAAATAGTTAATACCGCTCTGATAAAGACCAGAGCACAGATCACTGGGGATCAGGACTGGTAGATGCCTCTGGTGCTGAATCCTTGACCTGCAAGTGATAAGAAAGACAAAGAGGTTGGTTACGACTAAAAGCAAAAGCTGTCAAAAATAAAGGAAAATTAAATAGCGTGAAGGGAGCGGAGGCATAGGTAGGCATTATGAAAAAGCTGAAGCGCAGAGGTGGAAACGTGCTTGGAGTCAAGAACTGAGGACCAAAGATTGAATAGATAAAAGAACTCATCGATTAACGCATGAATAGACGATCTGCGGAGTTGGAAAATCCTACTATTCCTTTCTTTCCAAATAATCCAGATAATGATATGAACAGATAAGATCCATGCGTGCCTGAGTAAGGGATTCAAAGGCTTAGTGAAGCAAGCCGAGGCTAGATCCGGAGGAGTAGATTCTAGACTCGAAGCCAATGTGCAAATCTTCCATAAAGCATTAGTATTAGGACATTGAATGAACAAATGATTCACATCTTCCGCGTGATGATCACAGAAAACACAGAGCTGTCCCCATGCTAGGTTTCTCTTGTTAAGAACAGCCACTGTAAGAAGCTTATTGTTAAAAGCTAGCCAAGAATTGATTTTAACCTTAAGAGGGATCTTAGGCTTCCAGAAAAAATTGGCGATAGGAGATTTCACTCCTCTCGAGTTGAGAAATCTATAGAAAGAGTTGACGGAGAAAACTCCTGAGGGAGACCACCGCCAAACTATACTCTCGGTTAATCTCCATTCATAGTTGTTAAGGACATGAATGAGACTATCGAAAAGCGCAGACAAAGGAGGAGTGAGAACATTCGCGAAAGGAATAAACCAATAGTGAATATCATTAATAAGCATGAAGGAGTTCTCTAAGGTTGCTTGGGGAAAAACTGCTAGATTGAAAAGGGACGGAAAGGCTGAAGCTAGCGAAGTGTTACCCACCCACCTGTCAGTCCAGAGTTTGGCTCGAGAACCGTCACTACATGCGCGGTAAATACCGCAGTGAAACGCGGCGGCTGCTTTCCAAACACCTTTCCAAAAAGGTGACGCGAGACGATGAGTAGCCTCAGGAAACTCCCACCAATTAGAAGAGCGTGGATGAGAACTTCTAATGAAACGCACCCATGAGAGGTGATCGGAATTATGAAGTTTCCATAACCATTTGCCCAAGAGAGCGATGTTATGATCCCGAAGGTTAAGAACACCAAGGCCTCCTTCCTCTTTGGGAGAGCAAATCAATTTCCATTAACAAAGGTGGGATCCTGGTTTAAAAGACGAGGATCCATTCCAAAAGAAATTACTTCTAATTTGATCTATTCTTTTAATGACCCAAGAAGGCAAAAAATAGAAGGACATAAGATAAAGGGGCATAGCTGAGATAACCGAATTAATAAGAGTCAATCTCCCTCCTCTGGACATAAGTTTGCTCGACCAGACGTTGAGCCTGGCTTCCACTCTGTCAATCAGTGGTAGCCAGTCTGATCTATGCAATTTACCCCAGCGGAGGGGGATACCTAAATAGGTAATGGGGAATGAAGCCGAGGGGCAGTTAAAAAAATGAGAAATCTCGTTTTGCCGGTTGGGGGATCCCCCCAACCAGAGAACGGCAGATTTGTGAAAATTAATAGACAAACCGGAGGCCATCTCAAAACAGTAAAGGAGAAGTTTAAGGTTACGGAGGGAGTGAAAACTTGGTTTGGTGAATATAATCGTATCATCCGCATATTGGAGGTTAAGCACTCCCTCAAAAAGGGGCGAGCCACCAAGCCCCTCGATCATGTTCAGATTCCAAGCATTCCGAAGCAGTTTGCTAAAAACGTCTGCAACTAATGAGAAAAGGAGAGACGAGAGGGGGTCTCCTTGGCGGAGTCCACACCTAATTTTGAATTTGTGGCCTTCCGAACCATTGATAAACAGGGAGGAAGTCCCTGAGAAGAGGCTGGATTTAATCCAAGCAATCCATTTTGGACCAAATCCCCGAAAGATGAGGATATCTAGAAGAAAGTCCCAATTGACGTTGTCATAAGCTTTTTGGAAATCAAGCTTTAGAAGAATACCCTCCGACTGAGTTCTATGGCAGTGAGATATGATTTCTTGAGCTGACGCAACACTATCAAGAATGAAACGATCTTTAATGAAGCCAGATTGAGCTGAGTCAATTAGGGGGGAGATAATAGAACTCAGCCTCGAGGCCAGGACTTTCATAATGATTTTAAAGGTCGTGTTGATCAAACTAATCGGTCTAAATTCCGAGACGAGGTGAGCCCCTGCAACTTTTGGGATAAGCACAATGTGGGCGTAATTAATACGATCAAAGGAGAAATTGCCTAGGTGAAGATCTTGAAACATTTTAAAGAGGTCTGTTTTGAGCAAGCCCCAAAATTTTTGGAAAAAGAAGGCCGGAAAGCCGTCAGGCCCTGGCGCTGAATCACTTTTTAAAGCAAAAACAGCAGATTTAATCTCTTCAATAGTAAAAGGGGCCTCGAGAGAAGAGAGATCGTGATCTTGGATGCCATAAAGTTGATTCCAATCAAGCTCGAGAGCTCGGTTTTTCTTGTTACCAATAAGAAGTTTGTAGAAAGAAAGGAATTCTTGGTGAATAGATTCATCAGAGGTCAGGTCTGCTCCCTGAGCAGTGATCGATGAAATCCGGTTACATCGTTGCCTATGCGAGGCGAAATGATGAAAGAACGCAGTATTCGCGTCACCCTCCTTTAACCAATTGACCCTAGCTCTTTGAGCCCATTTAACGTGGTCTTGGTGGAGAATGTCAGCGTATTCAAGCTTGCAAGAATTACGTTCAGAACGATAAGATTCAGTTAAGGGACCCATTTCTTCCATCTTATCAATGGAAGCAATGGATTGCAACAGGAATTCTTTAAGGAAGTTGGTGTTGCGTTGTCTCTCACGACGCCAAATTTTGCAACCATACTTGATGGCATGCAGTTTAAGGAGGATATTCCCCAGTTCGGAGGATCCGGTAACCGAGGCCAGACATTCAGAAACTAAGTTAGTGAATAGCTGATCATTAAGCCAGAATTTTTCGAAACGAAATTTGTGCTTGTGGTTGAAACCGAAATTGGAGAAAAGAACAATAGGGACGTGATCAGAGGAAGGGTTAGGAAGGGCCTGTACAAAAGATTGGTGAAAACGAGACATCCAGGAGTGCGAGACCAGAAAACGGTCAAGCTTGGCAAAAAGAGGATGTTCACGTTGGTTGGACCAAGTGAAAGATCTACCGGAGATCGGTAGGTCCGACAATTGAAGGTCGCGGATACAGTCGTTAAAGATGTGTGATTGTGAGAACGAAGAGCCAGGGAGTGATCTTTCCGAGAGGAAGCGAGTAACATTAAAGTCTCCACAAATCACACAAAGGTCTGAAGAGAATTGATGTAATGATAGGAATTCCTGCCAGAAAAGCTGCCGCCTATCAGACGTCGACGGGCCATAAACTGAAATAACTGTGAGAGGGCAATTCATAGGGATCCAATGAAGCTGGACAATTAAGAAGAAATTCAGGCGCTGAAACAAAGTCAGCGAAAAAAGAGCTTCCTTGAAGCCAAAGAGGATACCCCCTCTAGAGCCAATCACATCTAAGGATATCCAGTTGGAAATAATAGATCCTCCTAATGATCGAAAAATAGCTGGAGAGGGAGCATCTAACTTGGATTCTTGAATGGAAATAATATCGCAGTGAGATGACAAGATTAAATCGAAAATCGCCCTTTGTTTAGCTGGGCAGTGCAAACCACGGATGTTCCATGAGACACTAATCATTAAGATTGCTGAACTCCAAGACTCTGGAAGTTTCAATTTTTCTAAGGGATCGAATACAGGGGGAGTCTAGAGGGTCAATCAAGAAACCTAGATTGTGTGCTTTGGAGGCAAGATCAGAGTTAGAAAATGAATCGAAAATAGGAGTGTAAATGGAACCCAGGTGAGGTGGAGGAGGCAGAGATGAATTGATAGGCAATGTCTGTAGACTACTAGCACAGCCATCAATGATGGGAGCCGCAAGGGAAGTAATATGAGAGCGTTGTGAGGACTTTGCTAAAAGGCGAGCACTAGACCTAATACAACGTTTAAAAGGGTAAGGGGAAAGAGGTGCTTCCGAGGGCCGCATATTCAACTTGAGAGGAGGGGAAGATCCTACCTGAGAATCGATAGATGATACTTGAGAGCAAGAGGGGATGCCAACTAGAAGGGAGCTAGAGGTGGGGGTGGTAAATTGATCGGGAGTTACGATAGGAGATGAATATTGATTATCCATAATCTCACCGGCCTTCGTCGCAAGAGAGGGACAAATCCAATTAAGAGAGGAAGGAGAAAGAGAACCAAACCCATAGATGGGTTTGAAAAAGAGAGGAGAAGCACATGAGAAAAATTGAGAACCCAAAAGAAAAAATTTAAAGCTAAAACAAGAAATGGTGTAATAATTAACATCGCGTTGCGAAAACAAAAAACAAGCGCGTACCTCCTTCGGCTTATTGGCCATCAGTTCAGCTTCCTCCTCCGAAAGGAGAGAGTCCTGTTCGGTCCAATCCGAAGCTTTAGAGGATAATTTGGAAGCAAGCTTGGAGGGGGTGAACATGGGGTCTGACTTAGTCGGCGTTGGAAAATGAGCAATTTGTTGGAACTGTTCCCAGTCAGAAGTGAAATTGGGGTTAACCTTCCAAGCCGGCCAGGAAGAGGAGGAATCCTTATCTTTATTAGCAGCGGGGGAAACGTTCATCACTGACACTTCTTTAGAGAATATAGGTTGAGAGCCCTTGGAGTGAACAGTGGGGGCCGACGATGGCACAATAGTAGTATTTTTGCTGCTAGAAAGCTCTGGATTTATCCAGACCAGATTCGGCGCTTTAGAGGGAGAGATTTTAGAAGTGAGCTGTTGCTGCGGAGGCTTAAGGGGGGTGGGGAGAAGGCTACGAGAAATGCCAGCTGGGGCCATCTTTAGTTTGGGAGTCCTCGGCCTAATAGAAGAAGATGAACCAGGGTGAAAGGGAGACGCTAACTCTGGACCGAACGCCTGAGGCTTTGAGAGAGGAATAGGCTCTTTCTTAGAGGCCAGGGATTGATCATGGTAGAGCACCGAAACAGCAAAGGAAGAAGAGCCATCAGTAAGGCAGAATGCCTCAATACGGTTAGCCTCAGAATGACAACGAAAAGTAGCTTCAATTTGCAAACAACCTGAAGCCAATCTAGCCTTGGATGATATACTGACAAGCTCACCTATACACCTAGCCATCTCACCCACCAGGCGATGAGAGTCGCAAAAGGGTGGTAAGCCAACAAGAGAGACTTTGGTGTCAGGAGAGAGAATACTAGTAGAAACTGAAGGTGTTTTGACCCACCTTCTAACAGACAGTGAGATGCTCCCTATCGAAAGAGACGGAGTCGCCATAAGGTCTTCCAGGATCTTAGGGGAAGGGCAATGTATGACTAAGTCACCATTGGAGCAATTGTACAAAACCCATTCCCAATCAGAAACGTTGCAGTGATTACTAAGGTAGGAGTTGATAGTATAAAAAGGAACTGTACCGCCAGTGAAAGAAATGGCTCCAAAGTGGCTGAAATAAACCAATCGGTCAGAGAGTTCCGCTTTGGGAATGAATACCTGAAGGATGGCTTGTTTACCATGAAGCGAAGGTTGATCAGCAACCACCTGAAGGGGGGGGAAGGATCTGCTGAACTTGAGGCCTGAGTAGGGGTGGGGAGCAGTGGAGCAAGAGAATCCGACTGCTTCTTCAGAGGCTTAGGGGGTTTAGTAGAGAGGAATTGTTTGCGAAGGGATTGAAGATCAACAGCTTTCAAAATCTGCTCAGATACTGGTACTCCTAAGGGGAGACCAAGGGTTTTTTGCAGTGCATGGCACTTGTGCTTAGCATGGCCGGGCTTATCGCAAAAAAGACACTTCATCTTAAAGAGACAGTTGATTTTGAAGTGCCCTGGTTGAAGGCAACGAAAGCAAACAAGAGAGGGGTTGTGAGAACTGGAAGAGGAATGGGATGAAGAAGATGGAAGAGCGGAATAAGAAGGGCGGGAATTGTACGAGTGGTAGCCCGGGGGAAGCTTCTCGTAGACAAGCTGAGGATGGGCCTTTGTGGACTTCAGCGGTGGCAGAGGCCCAAAAGATCGATCGTTAGGAGAAACAGGTTTTTTCTTTTTCTTAACGACTTCGATCCAAGGCAACTCCATGGGCTGAAAGAAAAGGCCCACTGAAGGCAAGAATGCAGGAGTGAGGAACGAAGAGAATAGGGAAGGGGAGAAGAGTGAGAAGGCTAAGAGAAAGGTGTAGAATAGAGAAATGGAGAGAGAAGATCTAAATACTGGAAGCCGGTGAAGGCCAAAAACGCAAAGAGAAAAGCGAGAAAGCCGATGAAGTTAAAAGCCAATAGAGCCAAAACAATTAGTGCAATCTACCCAAGAGGAGTGAAGTAGAGGATGCACATAGATTGAGGCTGAAGAGCTACTAGAGAGGAAACAGCACTACTGCTGTTTACCGATAGTGAGAAGAGAAAGATCATCAGAATAGCATACGCCTAAGAAGAATCAACAACTGGCTACACCCTCAACAACGGAGGGGCAAAAGTGCAGATAAAGAGGCTGCGAAAAACACGCCTAAAAAGCAAAGCAAAATCTAAACTAAATAAATAGGTGTGGAATACTTACAGTGCTTGTAATCAATACCTGAGAAGCGAAGACCAGATACTTGCTGAGGTGCGACGGCCGGATTGAGGGAAGAACGTTGGCTCTCCAAGACAAGAGGGGCCTCAAGGGAAAAGGCACGCAGCAAACCCGGATGCCCGCTACGCAGAGGAGAGAAAGAGCACCTCGCGGGGAGGTTTGAAGAAGGAGGGGCGGCGAGGATACAACCGCAGACTAGAGGAGGAGGGGTAAAGGGAAATGAGGTTAATCGAAGGGGAGACGAAAAGGGTTTGTGGGTGATGAGAAGAGAAACAACTTTAATGAAGGTGAGGAATAGGATGGAGCAGGGGATCGACGGGATCTGAGGGGGCAAGAATATCTCAGGGAGAGATCAATTGTTCATGTACTAACAACTGTCAACCCTCCTAACATTTTAAACTACCATATTTATGTCAAGGATTAGCATAAAATAAAAATAAAAATAAAAATACTATACTCCTACATTAAATGTTTAATTTATTTGCTTCACATGACATCACTACTAATTATCAAAAGATAAGGCATCGTTATTAGCCAAGAAATCCAATTTTGTCATGTACTTATACTTCCAACTACTACTACTCAACTATGTATACAATTGAAGAATTGAGTGGAAGAAGCATTCAAGCACGGCTTCGGTTGGATCCAACGACAAGATCAGCCCGCATTGCAAATAATTGTTGGCTCTCCCTTTTATATATGG
Source organism: Hemerocallis citrina (assembly GCA_017893485.1). NCBI lineage: Eukaryota > Viridiplantae > Streptophyta > Magnoliopsida > Asparagales > Asphodelaceae > Hemerocallis > Hemerocallis citrina. Next base: position 40,212,787 of record CM030364.1, read on the forward strand.
ACACATAAAATCACTAGTTATCATCTATATATATATATATATATATATATATATATATATATATATATATACAGTACGTGCAGCTTTGTATCTGTGTATTTTTGTACATTATTCCAGTTTTGTACAATCCGCGTCGTATGAATTCTATTCCATGTCGGAAAGAGACTGCATTTTGAAGATGTTGATATTGCTAAAACTTTCTTAAGTGCGTCTAAAGTTTGATTCAGATTTACAAAAAAATTAATTGGGCTGTTGAAAATTTTTGTCCTCGTACCACTGGAAGCAATTCCATATAGCAATTCCTGTTAGCAATTCTTTGAAAAATAATTTGGAATAGTTATCTCTAATATTATAATAGAAGAGTTGGAGTTGTAGTTTGTAAATCTACCAACTTATGTGTGTCACATGTGCATAACTAATATAAAGGAGATCTCAGATTCGATGTCACACTAGGTCAGAGGTTATTTTTTTATATACATATGAAGGAGGTCTCAAATTCGAGTCCAGATTACGTCAGAGTATTTACTTTTAAATAAATGTATTTATTAAGACGTGCATAGCATTTGAAAATTACTATAATCTCTAATATTATAATGGGACGTGCATAGCTAATATAAATAACTAATATTTTTTTTTATCAAGACGTGCATCGCACATGTAAAATTTTAGTTATCTGTAATCTCTAATCTCTAATACTATAATCAAAGAAGAGGAGTTGTCAATTGTAAATCTATCATAAATGAGGTCTTAGGTTCAATCCCAGACTAAGTCTGAAATTTTACTTTAAAAAAATATATTTATTAAGACGTTCATCGCACATGTAAAATACTAGTACTCTCTAATCTAATCGAATGTTATCTAATATCTTTACTATTTTAATGGGAGAGTTCGACATTCAACCATCTAATCTCAACCATTCATTTTTAAGTGGGAGTTATATTAACCATTCATTTACTCACTTGTTGTTAGTTACCATAATACCATCAAAGTTCAAATTTATTTACCACATAATTATTTACAAAAGTATCACTCATATAAAATAAAAGTTTGTGCCACTAGGGATAATTTGTAAAGAGTATGTATGAGGTTAGGGAGGTCACAGGTTCGAGGCCAGATTACGTCTTATTATTTACTTTATAAAATAAATAAATAAAAAATGATTAAAACGTGCATCGCACGTGCAGGGTATTAGTCTCTCATACTATAATTGGAGAGTTGGGGTTGTCATTTGTAGAAACCTGAAATTTGTAGACATTCAACCATAATCTCAACCATCCATTTTTAAGTGGGAGTTATATTAACCATTCATTTACTCTCAACTGTTGTTACTTACCATAATACCCTTAAAGTTAAAATTTATTTACGACATAATTATTTACAAAAGTGACACTCATATAAAATTAAAGTTTGTGCCACAAGGGATAATTTGTAAAGAGTAGGTGATGAGTAATGGGAGGTCTCAGGTTCGAAGCAAGATTACGCCTTATATATATATATATATATATATATATATATATATATATATATATATATATATGAGGATTTCTCAGTTGCAAATGGGTCTGTTTGCACAGACCGGTTGCAAATGCAACTTTGAGTCGTTGGACCGTTTCAATCATGATCCAACGGCTTAGATTCGCTCCGCTCATCAGCCATCTCTCTCACTTAACTTCGGAATGGCAGAAATGGTATTTCGTCCTCAAATAACGCTTCATTTAGCCTGTCAATCACACTCTGACTCTCTTAAAGCTGACGAAGTGCAATTTTTTAGGCCAAATTTAAACCTAGGCCGTTGTTGGAAAGTAGTTCAAACTTTTTTTTTAACCTTGGCCATATTTTCCAACAACGACCAAAGTTATACAAGCTTTTTTAAAACACTTGTAAAAATTTCTCTCCTTCTACCATCGATTTCTCACTCTATCTTCCCTTGCTCTCCTTCTCTCTCTCTCTCTATCGCTTGTTCTAGAACCCAAACAAAGCCCTAGCTCCTCCTTCACTTAAGCCACCCCTCCTCCTTCACCTCACTCTCTCCCTCTTCTCGAACTATTTCTCTCTCTCTTCCTGGAGATTCTCCCGAACCCAAAAAACCCTAGCCCTAAAGGAATCACCCAAACCCTACTTCTCCTCCATCTAAAGCATCGTCTCTACCTCTTTACTTTCCTTCACAAAAAACCCACATTGTGCAAGGTATTCACTCTAATCTTGCTATGTTCATTTATGTATTTTTTTAATTTAATTTTTGAGTCAAAATTTTTTGATGCGTAGTTAGTTATTGGTTAGTTTCAGGATACGTATTGTGTATAGTTATTCGATAATTGTAGACGGTAGAGTTGTAGAATTAGTTGTTGTTCCTCGCTCAAATTATAGTAGTAGTTGTAGTTTTTTGTAAAAGGGAAAAACGAACTCCAAAAATTCTGAAATTTTACGGGTAAGTCGGACTCACCACGCACAAGGCAACGCAACTTGTATAGGCGAGTTGCGACTCACTGTTTGCAAGATACGGCGGTGTATCGCTTTCAACTCTTTTTCATGAGTGAAAACGATACATTGCCGTATAATGCAAACCGTGAGTCAAAAATCACTTCTACAAGTTGCGTTGGCTCGTGCGGGGTTAGTCCGACCTACTAGAAAAGTTTCAGAATTTTTTCATGCCATTTGTACAGATTTGTCCCGTATATCAAACAACAACAACAATTATATATTGAAATTTTTAGAATGACTTTTCACTATAAAATCTCACAAACCACATTCAAAAAATACGAAATTTTACGAGTAAGTCGGACTCACCAAACACAAGCCAACGCAACTTGTGAAAGCTCGTTTCAACTGACGGTTTGCATGATACGGCCGTGTATCACTTTTCACTCATTTTCTATGAGTGAAAGCGATACATTGCCTTACCTTGCAAACCATAAGTCGAAACTCGCTTCTACAAATTGCGTTGACTTGTGTGGGTGAGTCCGACCTACTCACAAAATTTCGTATTTTTCGGATGTTGTTTGTGCGATTTTGTCCCGTATATCAAACAACAACAAATATATACTTTGATATTTTGTTTCGTATATATATATATATATATATATATATATATATATATATATATATATATATATATTCCCAAAAGAATACGGAATATGGTATGTGACTAAGCCCAGCGGATAGTATTCACCATCCATAAGCTGTACAAACCTGCCTGACTCATCATAACAATAAATATAACAGTATACTCCAACCAGGCATGCAAAAACAATCATAACTCAAAAATATTTATTGAACTAATAATAATAAATATTCCAACAAATACTAGATCTGAAACAAAACAATAATCCTGGGACAATAAGCCCAAATACAAGTCTCAATACAGTTCATGAAATAAAATAGTTCATCAAATTTATTTAAAGCAAATCATTCCAATTTCACAGCTCAAAACTTTTGCTCACCAACTCCAAGCAATTGATCAGCAAAACCTGCTCATATGAAAATTACAAAGAAAATAGGGAAAACAGGAAAACATAGCGCCCGTTAGAAGTAAGTCCGAGCCGCAAGTAATACAAGCAAGGAAATGGGAGAAAACTAACTAGACATGAAATACTAACATGGAAAAAGTAGTAAGTATAGCAGTTTACAAGTGACAGTAAGCAGCGGAATAACAGTAAAAGTGTAACAGTAACAGTAAGGGTCAACAGTAACAGTGTGTCAACGGTAGCAGTAATCAACAGTAATAGTGAATCAACAATAACAGTAAATCAACAGTAACCGTAACAGGATTTGACAGTGTAAACAGTTATTTCTTATGTCTAATTTTCATTACTAACTAGGTAGCACTTCATGCGTCCCATTTATTTACACATGGTTACTACAGCAAACCGTTTCGCTTTAAGATTTTATTGTGGAACTTCTATAGGGCAATATATTCAGACAAACAGTAACAGTAACAGTAATAACAACAGTAATGGTGTCATGGATCATGCCCTCATGTATCCAGAGATAAACAGTAGGTACCACAGTAAACAGTGGGGAAACGAGTCCCTTCTGAATATGTATTTCTATATTGTTCGATCTTTTCCCTTAAAAACCCCGGCTTGATTTCTTTTATTATTAATAAACATGTGTGAATGAATACAAACAGGCTAAAGACATGGTATGAACAAGAAGTAAGTCTAAGATAAAATAGTAATTGCAACGGTTGATAAAAACAACTCATAATAGTCAAAACAACGACATTCTCAGTTCTGGACAGCAAGACACAACTGTACAAATTCTGAGATTCCCGTTGCTACAGAACAGCAAATCCAGATCCGTCAGAAAACCTAGAAACTAGACTCTCTGCCGATTCCAGCACATATATATAAGTCACATATTAGCCATAGAAACAGGGTTGAAAACAGCGTTTAATACAAAAATCGTGTTCAGCCAAAAAATGCAAAATCTTGTTTATAAGCATGAAAAGAGTTTAAAATCATCATAATTAAATATGAAAAAAATCTGGAAGATTCCCTAACCTATCTAGTTTCAAAATATAAAATATCATGAATTTATATTATATATAGTATAGTCAACAAAATTGGAAAAATAGAGTAATGCAACAAAATCTCGATTCTGAAAGTTCAGACAAAGCAGTCCCAAAACAGAGAAACTTTATAGAATGAAATTCGGAATCCAGATCCGTCAAAAGGGTGATAAAAAGATAAATAAGTCTACAGTTCTTATTCACAAAGTTTTTATCAAAAATGAATAGAATCAGGTTGAAAACATAGTTTTTTTCTGAACATCATGCAGTTTGAAAATGTATCAACTAGTTTCATAAGCATGAAATGAGATACAAGAGTCATTAATTAATTCTACAAAAATTAGGGATTGATCCCAACAATGTGTAAATATGCTCAGCAAAACATAGAGTTCAAATTCTACTTTTAGTATCAGTTTTAAAATAAAATTCTATACAGAATACATATAGTTCAGAATCTGAAAAGGACGATATGTCTGCAGTAAAATGACAATAATTCATGCATAAAAACTCAGAATTCAGATCCATCGAAAGTTCTAAAAACTAGAAATCAGAGGCTATGAATCATATTCACAAGCTTATTTATTTTACTGATGTTAACAGGGTCAAAATTACTGTACAAAATAGGGCAGCAGTGGACAAAAGTTCTTTTAGGCATTTTATCAAACAAGTTAACTACAAACGGTCCAACCTAAGATGTCATACAAAGTATGGTATATGTGGGTTACTCAAATCAACATGACATGTGTACAAATAGTCTATGATGAGGTAATACATCCAACAAACATCCAAGCAACAGTCAACTACAACATACGGGGTGTCACAAACAACATACAGTCAAAGTGTCCACTAATCTAATTGTTTTCATGCAACAGGTGTCAATTTTTGTAACTACTCATGATCAAGAGATGATGTCAACGGTTAAACTAATAATTTAGGATCATCATGAGAGTACAAATCTTTTCCTACTAGATTACTTACAGTATTAACTTGTATGACAAAAAGAAACACATACAAGCAACTTGCCTGATGATGAAGATGATGAAAACGAAAAATAGAATAACGGGAACGGATCCTGAACAACGAACTCACGGACACGAACAAGAACGAGAGACGAGAACTTCCAATGAACGAATACACGTGCACAAGAACGCACGTGCACTCAGTCCAACACAAAGAGACAGTAGCAACCGCAAGCAAGGGCGGCAGCAGCCAACGGCGAGGGTGACAACGGCAGGGAATGACAGCGATGGGGTCGCGGTGCTGCGCTGTGGCGGTGGTGGTCATGCATATGAAGCAAGACGCAGGGGGGTTGTGGCCTGGGGGTGCTGGGTTACTGGGTTGCGACGCAAGGAGGAAGACGGAAAGGGAAGAGAGTGCAGTGGGGTTTGGGTTGTCGCCGGCGGTCGGCAGTCGACGACGGAGACGGGGCAGAGGTCGGGGTTAGGTCGGGATGAGGGAGGGAGAGGGGGACGGCTAGGAGAGAGGAGAGATGTATTGGGGTTTGGTAATTAGTGTTAGGGTTCAATTAGGGAGTATCAATAGGGATAAAATGGGTTGAGATGAACTGGTAGTACCCAATAGGGTGAAAGGGTTCCAATAAGAGACAATTAGGCTATGGATTAGGTTTAAACAATAGAGAAGATCAAGAACGAATTGTAAGCCAAATAAATGAGGATAAAAAGCTGAATCAATGCAAAGTGAATCACAAGAGAGAGAAGAACAACACACTATATATTGAAAAGAAATTAAATACAACCAAAAATAAAATAAATAATCAATAATTTTATTAAATATAATTAAAAATACAAATACGAGCAATAGGGGTTATATATATATATATATATATATATATATATATATATATATATATATATATATATATAGTATATTGATCAATTGTTATAATTTTTTATTATAGAGAAATGGTTAAAACGAGGGAAACTGGTGGGCGTCCTGGTATTGGTAGGGGCGTACAATAGAAGTAAGTGTATTATTAGTTTTCGTTGTGAATTTTGTATACAAAATATTTGATGTACAATAATAAAATTTGCTGCTACGTTGGTGCAGGTTGGTGCATCGTCTTCGGGTGAATATCGCGGTCCATGACCTTTAAGTCCACATGTACTTACTTTGCAAGAACGCCGCAGATCTGAGAAAGTGTGGAGAGGGACCACGCGGAATTGTAACTTCCGTACCCACGAGATATTGACAATGCACCCGCATACCCATGAGTACCTTGTCCAAGCTGCTTTTTACGGAGTTAATTTGATGGGTAAGGTAAAACTAGACTGAGCACTTCTTGTAGTCATCGTCGAGCGATGGGGCCAGAGACACACAATTTTTATCCATCGGTGGGTGAGATGACGGTGACATTGCAAGATATCGTCATGATTTCCGATCTTCCAATAGAAGGAATGACCGTGACGGGTAATATGAATTTCGATAAAATACAGTTGTGTAATGAGCTTCTCGGCATAGGGTTTAATGATGATGAAGAGAATGATAATGGTATTTTTGTCGGACAATCAATCCGACTGGCATGGTTGAAGGAAAATTTTGAATGAAAATTGACAAATGAATCGAGCAACTACGACGTCCAGTGCTACACTAGGGGATATATTCTAACCCTGCTTGAAGGTGTTCTATTGCCTAACTCCAGCGGAGATACCTTCCTTCTTATGTATCTATGATTTCTCGCCGACCTAAGCTTAGTCGGCCAATATAGTTAGGGAAGTTGCACATTAGCCACCTTGTACAGGACATTGTGTGCAGTTGCTGTCGATGGAGTTGAGATGACTGGATCGATGGTGTTGCTTCAGATTTGGGCATGGGAACATATACACTTGGTTCGTCCCCGTATTACGAGACCCATAGAGGGTTGGGTGGCCCCTGCACCCATCGTTGAGATGCGACCACCTTTAGGAGTGTATTAAGCCAGTAGACGAAGCTACAAAGACAACCCCAAAAGAGTTCTAACATACTACAGAGACGAGATTGACCAACTGCGAAATGAATTGGTAATTTGGGAGCCGTATACCCGTGAGCCCGTAGAAAGACTACCACCAGCATGTACAACTAGTTCGCAGTTGTGGTTGACGCTGGCAACACTCGTCAACTTTGGTACGGTGAAGCATCATTGGCCGGATAGAGTCCTTCGCCAATTTGGGATGGAGCAAGATATTCTCATCACACGCAGGTACAATACTGAGCTTCACACCATTAGAGGTACAGGTCGTATGCCTAATCATGACTGAGCGGATTTCCACCGTGGTTTTGTAGGAAATTAGAATGAGAAAAGGTTTGAAATGATATTTCCTAATGTCAAGCCATATGATGGTTCTTGCATTATACGGTACATGACTTGGTACTTAGAAATAACACGTTTGTACATATCTCCGAGGACCGAAGTACCAGTTGGCATTCAAGTACCAATTCCGAAGAGACAGAGAACCACCACCGACGTATTCTACGTCACAACCCATGTACCAACCGAATGCATCATCATATTGGTTGTTGGCGAGTCAAATTTGTTTGAAATTTTTTTTGTGTATCGCCATTAACTGATTTTAAATTGATAATTTCATCATTGAATTGTCTACCATATTTGTATCTTTGTTGTAGATCGAAAATACATGGAATATGACAGAGGAATGTGCAGAGGTACTTAAGAGCAATGCCACTGCGAACATGAAAGCTTTCGTTCGGAAGATCCTTACTTCATACCGGAGCTCACTAGAAGAGGTAGGAGATGGCGAACGATTGACCCATTATTTAAATAAGTATACATTCCCAGCACCGTAAGAGCGTGATTAATAGGTCATCTAGCTCGGGGCAAGAACGGTTACAACAATCTCCTGCATAAGAAGAAGAGCAACAAGAAGAACAGCAACAAGGGCACGAAGAAGAAGACCAAGAATTGCAAGAAGAAAATACCAGCCCTTCACATATAACCCAAGTTAGGCGTATGCGGCGAAAACCGACTCGGAAGAGGCGAGCGCCACAACACTACACACCAGGGTAGCTTGAGTGTTTTTTGATTCGCGTTGTACGTGAAACATGGTAATATTGTATAAAATGGAAATGTTAGTGTTTTTTTTTATGTTAGTTAAGACTACAAATTGTTGCTCTTATTGATGTTGATTATATTGTTATTGTTGTTAGTTTATATTTTTCCCAGGGATCGATCGGACTAGCTTTGTCTCCGGCCCAACCATCCGGTACACTGTCTTTTTCTTTCCTATGACTAATAGCTCTAAACCCCATCTCGAAGTGATTGTGAAACTAGTGTTGTTAGTGAAGTAAAGTTAATTTGTCGATATTGTGGATAGTGTAGCAGCTTCAGCTAGTTAAGAATGCAATTGTTTTTTTTTTTTCATTAACGTAGGTCATTGTTTCCAACAACGGCCTAGGTTGATATGAGTTTTTTGTTCCTGTTGGCTTGCACTTCCTCAAGAGAGGAAACATGCCTATGTTTTTTAAATTTTTTATAAATAACTTAGGCGGTTGATATGAAAATTTTTGGGAGAATTGACCTGCTCTCTGTCTTGAGAGAATATATGGCAATGTTTTTTTTTTTTAAAAAAATAACCAACAACACTATAGGATGATATGAATTTTTTGTTCCAGTTGGCTTGCTCTCTCTTGAAAGGAGATATGCCTAGGTTTTTTTAATTTTTTTAATAAACAACCTAGGCCGTGCCAACAACGACCAAGGTTGATATGAAATTGTTTGGGAGAATTGACCTGCTCTCTATCTTGAGAGGAGATATGCCAAGGTTTTTTTAAACTTTTTTTAAAATAACCTAGTCCGTTGTTTCCAACAACGGCCTAGTTTGATATTATTTTTTTGGCTCCAGTTGGCTTGCACTCTGTCTTGAGAGGAGATATGCCTAGTTTGTTTTTGTTTTTTTTATAAATAACTTAGGGCGTTGTTTCCAACAACGGCCTAGGTTGATATGAAATTCATCCTACTCCCTGACTTGAGAGGAGATTACCAAGGTTTCCAACAACGACCTATAAAAAAAAATCAATAACCTAGGCCGTTGTTGGCAACAAGGGCTTTGGTTGATATGAAAATATTGTCATTTTACAACTTTCGCTTATACCTCTATGAACAGAGGTTCTTGAACTCTACACCAAAGACATTCATGAACAAGTTTTTTGTCTCTATATTTTATTAGTTTCATAATTTAGCTGCAAAAATGAACAAGATAACTACGTAGGGTAAGTAGCTTAAATATTTTATAGAATATAACTTAAACAATTTTTAAAAAAAACATAAATATTCCCTTTTTTTCCTCCTAATAACCGAACAAGATAATACTAAGTGAAAATAGTTAGGGTAGGGTTAAGGATAGTATGTACACAAACGATTCTATACGCTGGTAATTTTGTGTTACAGTTCATTTGTTTGTTAGGGTAGGCCGTTTGTTTGTTAGGGTAGGGTTACGGTTGACAAAACTTTTGTATTTTTTTCCATTTTCTTTTTTTTTCCGGGTTAGGGTTGGACATTAAATAAATGATTTGTAAGTGACAATATATAGAGACAAAAAACCGAAAATGAATGTCTCTGGTGTAGAGTTCTAGAACCTCTGTTCGTAGATATAGAAGAGAAAGTTGTTAAACAGAAGACAAAAATTCATCTGAAACTATGCCATTTATTAGGGTAGGGTTAGGGTAGTGTAAGGGATCGGGTAAGGGTTAGGGGTAGCTTGACAGATAAGCTAAACATGGATGTATTATCTCATATTTACAAAGTTAAAATGTTCTGAAAGTGGTACATACCCTTGGAACGTTGTTAGGGTAAGGGTTACGAAGGGTAGGGTTAGGGTTATGGTAGGGTTAGGGTTATGCACACAATGACCTGAGTTAAACCAAAAATATGTTGCACTAGTCGTTAAATGATTATTTTTAATTTTTTTTATTTAAATAAACTACATTTGAACCGCATGAATAAGTATATTTCAAGGTTAGGGTTAGACATTAAATAGGAGATACGTAAGTGTTTGTAGGTAGAGATCTTTTTATTTTTTCAATATTTAGTTTAAGTTTTTTTCTTATAAATATGTAAACTATTTACCCCTAGCATTACATTGTTCGTTTTGTAGGGAAAAAAATTAGGGAATATTTTTGTTTTTAAATAAAACTTGTGTAGAGTTCAAGAATGTCTTTGCAGCTAAATTATGAAACTAATGAAACATAGAGACAAAAGTCATGATTAAGAATGTCTTTGGTGTAGAGTTCAAGAACCTATATTCGTAGAGGTATAAGAGAAAGTTGTAAAATGAAAAAAATTTCATATCAACCAAAGCCGTTGTGGCCAACAACGACCTAGGTTATTGAAGAATATTTTTTTAGAAAACCATCATAACCTCCTAAAGAGACAGAGAGCAAGTCAACCAGAAAAAAAAATTTAATATCAACTTAGGCTCAGTTTTAGCTGCAAAAATTTAACAAACCATGGTAATCCCCCCCCCCCCCCCCCCCCCCCCCTCAAGTCAGAGAGAAAGTCAACTGGAAAAAAAATTTTATATCAATATAGGCTGTTCTTCGAAACAACGGCATAGGTTATTTCACAAAAAATTTAAAAAAATTTGGTAATCTCTTCTCAAGTTAGAGAGCAAGTCAATTGGAACAAAAAATTTCACATAAACCTAGGTCGTTCTTTGAAATCGTGGCATAGGTTATTTCAAAAAGAATTTTAAAAAAACTTGGTAATCTCCCCTCAAGTCAGAGAGCAAGTCAACTAGGACAAAAAAAAATTCATATCAACCTAGGCCGTTCTTTGAAACAGCGGCATCTGTTACTTCAAGTTTTTTTTAAAAAAAACTTGGTAATCTCCCCTCAAGTCAGAGAGCAAGTCAACTGGAACAAAAAATTTCATATGAACCTAGGCAGTTCTTTGTAACAGCGACATAGGTTATTGCAAACAAAAAACAAAAAAACAAAAATACTTGGTAATCTCCCCTCAAGTCAGAGAGCAAGTCAACTGGAACAAAAAATTTCATATACACTTAGACCGTTGTTGGATACATTGGCATACATTATTGAAATAAAAAATTTAAAAAAAACTTGGTAATCTCCTCTCAAGTTAGAGAGCATGACGAAATCTCCCAAAATAATGGCATATCAACCTAGGCCGTTGTCGGAAACAACGACATAGGTTATTGAAAAAAGTTTTTAAAAACCATGGTAATCTCTTCTCACGTCGGAGGGCAAGTCAATTGGAAGAAAAAATTTCATATCAACCTAGGCCGTTGTTTTCAACAACGGTCTAGGTTATTGAAAAAATATCTTGTTTATCATTAAGAAGTTGTGTCCAACAACGAATTAGGTAAAAATTTCCAAATTTTATTCTAATAATATTAAACAAAAAACTGATACCAAAAGAATTTTATATCAAATGCTACTCTCATATATTTCATACCCAGTTTCATTCAACCCTCCCCTTACTCGTAATCTTCCGACAAGAACATATTAAGTGTAACACCCCAAATATCAAATAAGGATAAATTCGAGATTTCACAGAATCTTTACTTTATTTCATACAATTTTACAAGGAATTTAAAACTTTTTCAATAATATCAGAGTTACATTACACTTGGTTTTACACAGCGGAAGAATAAAATTTACAATGAAACATTTACAACATAAAACATCATCAGCATATCCACTTTAAAGCTTCATGAACATCCATTACCTGCATGTAAGACTGTGGGCACGTCAGTCACTTACAACTGACGAAATGTTATACACGGCTATCCTCTCTATGCCGGGAGTAGTATAACGATCACATTACTTTAATAAAAACACAAAAGTTGAATGAATAAATAAGTGTTAACTGTGTCTATGCTAAACATGTAAGTGTATGTCATGCCTTAATGCATAATGCACACCATTTATACTAGGATGACACTATTGCATACTTGTTCGGATTCTATGCATCCCATACTATATAGGTTCGAGGGCAAGCGCCTACGTTCTTCACAATAAAGGGCTCGATCCCTCGCCATGAAACTACCCAGTAGCAAGAACAAGGTTCAGGCATTCCATGGGTACGGATCCCAGCCCCAGAGTACACTGCCCGGCTGTTATACAGACTCCTCGTCGTGCGAATCCCCCACAAGTGCCCCTCTAGGCCCGGTATACGTATATACACTGGGGAACGAAAAACTATCTGCCCGACTATTCATGATCCCGGAGTACACCACCCGATCAATCATTATAATCCCGGATTTCAAAAATAAACTCGTCCCCATCAGAGCAACCTCAGTCCCGGAGTACACCGCCCGACTGGGTCTATAGTTCCGAAGTATATCGCCTGACTATATAGAGTGCCCCATTTACATTTGCCCAGGTTTACTACACTTCACTTAAGTGCCTAACTCTTAATGTTCAAGACATGAATAATCTTTCAAGCCTAAAATTAGTATCACCTATTACCAGACTTAATCAACATCCACCGAGACAACTCCATGGCAAATCTCAAAATATAATAATCATTTCATTCAAAATTGCCGGTATACGAGGCCTTACTAACTCTAAATTCAAATTTCTCATGTACAAGAATCATGGGTATTCACACCCTTTCATAATCATGTATTAAACTTAAATGTTCTCATCTTCAACTTATTCACAATTTGATCTATGTCTTATTTGGCATCAATCATAATTTTCTTATATTTCATTCATGAATCAACAAAAATAGCAATTTCATTTGCAAATTTAAGCACATATAATAATCAAGCATTCAACATAAATGAATAATCTCATCAAAGACAATTAACTCACATAATGTATATTTCTTTTACTCTTTAAAGTCATACATTTTTAATAATAAAATCCTCAATCATTACTTGTTTTCTATCTCAAATTTCCTCTTTTTTTAAATTCTCAATTACACAAAGAAAATTCTGAAACTAATTTTTTAGTAAATTCTATTTTATTTTATAGAAATAATAGAATTTTTTTCCAATTTTTATTTACATTAAAAACCATATAAAATATAAAAATCAAAACAATAAAAGAGATTCAGCCACAGGGTTTCGAACCCGTGACCGACCAGACAGTGCCCCAGGCACAACTCATCGACCACTAGTAGAAAGTGGACTTTGGTGTTCAAATGCCTCGATGAAAACCCTTTATGCTTACTCTGGGCTTCGGGTGAATTTTGAAACAAACAAGATTATATACTTGGGCATAACGGGTTTCGAACCCAGGCCCAAAGGGAAACCAGCAACGCTTAGATCACTAGGCCAAGTGCGCCTATCGATTTGTAGTCTCTTCATATGTTTTTATTCCAACTTTCTGTTATCCCACTATTTCACAAAACTCGATTATCTAATTGTTCTAATCTTTTATTAGGCTGAAATTAATTCATATAAGCTAAGTTTATTTCCTACAGTAACTCAATGATTAAAAATTCAGATTTTAGACCATAAAAATCAAATTTTCAATTTATTTCTTCCTATTGATAAACATGAATTTACATTTATTCAATGTAATCCAAATAGCGCATTATATCTTTTATAAACCATCAAATGAGTTTAATAGCATCAAATTTTCTTTACAAAATAAAATTTGTTTGCTTAACAAAAGAAGGAATCCCAACAATTGTTCATACATTCAATTATTCATTCATGTATACTAGTGCATGGCAGAAGATCAATTATTTCTTTTCTCATTAACAACTACATGTTGTAATTGAATTTACTCATCATAACATGATTTACTACCATGGTTTATGTGATTGTTTCTTTACTTTCAAATTTCATGATAAATAGTAAATTACTTAATTTCAACCAAGTCTTAGCATGTCATACTAGCACACATCACATTCAACTTTTATTCTATTCATTATTAGCATGGTAACAATAAAATCATGAGTTGCTAGCATGGATTCTTATCTACAATATCTCATTCAATCCTTTACTACTCATTAACCTATTAGCATGCAAATCCTACTTAGAAAGCATAAGAACACCCACCTTAATTTTGAAGGTTGAAAACTACAAAGAGTGGCTCCTTCTTGCTCCTAGTTGCACTAGTACCTCCTAGCAAGACTTCTCCAAAGTAAGAACTCCACCACAAAGATGAGAACACTCTACTCTCTTTTCTTTTATTTCTCTCTTTTCTTTCTTTCTTACTTCTCTTTTCTTTTCTCTCTTTCTTTCTTCTTCTTATTTTCTTTCTCTTCTTTCTCTTCTTTTGTTATTGTTTTCAGTGTGAGAAGAGAAGAGAAATGGTGGGCTATTTATAGGTCTAGGCCAGGGTTTAATGTGCAAAATTTCATAACCTAATAAATTTTCATTTATCATAATTTAAAACTCATTTTCATAACTCCTCCCAAACTTTAACTCTCTTTATTTAATCTCTCTCTTTACTACTCTAAAACTTAACCCCCACTCTAACTCACATTCATTCCTCCTTCTCTCCATGCCAACCCGGTCAAAGCACAAAAAGAACAGAAAAGAGAACCAACTCAACTCTTCACACATGAAGGTGGCCCCACTTGAAACCACTTCATATCCCATTTGACCAAATCCACAAATGCACAGCACAATAGTTTGCTGTGCTTTAATCCGTGGGCCCCCCCTAGCCATATACCATAACACACACTTAATCCACTTATACTAATATATGTACGGACACTATTCACTATTAAGTAAAGATTTGTTAAATTAAAAATTTATAATGCAAAAATAAATGTGCATATATTTTGTGAAATTTATTTCGAGAAAGGATACGCCCAAATGCGCGGATCAAAACAAACACGTGCGTCGCATGTAAAATATCAAAATGTGAAAAATCAATTTTATTAATGAAAAATTATTAAATATAATCGAAAATAATATAAGCAAAATTATATTTACTAATTTATATATATTTCCTGATGAAATCACTACATGTAGAAAGCACATGCATTATACGTGCAGAAAATCGAAAAATGCATTTTAATCAAAATAGGGGGAAAATAAATTTTCGTTTTATAAAAAATAGATTTGAGAACATAAAATAAATAATTGAAACCCAGAAATTTTCACCCATGGCGGCGGAAAATATGTAATTAATACGTGCATTGAGAACACGTAAAAAGCACATAGAATACAAAGATTGAAATATTCTATTTTTGTTGACTCAACATAGGAAAAATTCAATACGGAAAATGTATAAATAGTTGGTAATCAAAGTACGTGGTGAAAACATGTTACAAAATACACATGCGTAACACACGATGGCAAAATTGTAATTTTACAATTTTGCGGGATGTTACATTAAGGCTCATCAATCAATACACAAAACAAAAACATAATGAATGTCAACTAAAATAACTAAAACATTATCAACAAACACAGTACATCCACACATCCAACCACATTCGTTTGGAACATATATTATCATGAAACATATTGTCACGCCCTGCTTTCCACTATACGGAAATACAGGCATGCAACTGAGGTCCAATGAATGATTACATCATTCATAAGCTGTACAATTATAAGCTCAACAAGATATTTATAACACATTCACGCAGGCAAATATAATGATCACATGAGCTGGAAATAGAATAACCATTATCTGGATAATACGTCAACATCGGGTCAAGATGCCTGGAAATACAAGGTGTCAGAATTAAAACAGTACAATAAGCAGTTCGCTATAACAACTAGATAAAATAGCAACCGAAAGAAAAACAACATGAAGTAGTAATAATGCAACAACGATCGTCTAGAGAGTGTTTGTCGGGTCCATCAGTACCTGTATAATCATTAACTCAAAGAAAAATAGAAAGTACCTGTTAGAGCAAGCTTCGGGCAGCAAGTAGCAACAAGCAGTAAAAGGGATAATATAACAAGATATAATATGGAAGAAACAAGAAGTAGCAGTGTAAATACAATATGGAAGGAAGCAAGGAACTAGGACGATATGATCATGTAAGTAATAACTGTAAACTAGTGTATTCAAGACTTCAAAGTATAATCAATTGATAACCTAGGCTCAGTTAATCGATAATTATGTAATCAAGAATCAAGAGTCATGTAATCAAGAATCATGCTTAGTAGAAATCTCAAGTTTATCTATTTTATTAATTTATCTAATGCACGCAATCCTGTGTTTCATACCACAAGTTCGGGTGCATATCAATCATGTGAAATTTAGACTTAAGTAATGAATTCTATAGGATTATGTACTCGGGTCTTCCACTGATTGTATCAAGACATGAAATGAAGAATCATAATCAAGAATCACTATTTCGAAAAACACAGGCCCCCTTCCGATTATACTCCCCTGTATTGTCCATTACTAAGCCGTACCCTTAAACTCTGGCTTGTTATTCTTTTATAATTAATTATAAACATGCAGTTAGTATGACTAGTGGAACGGTGTAATCAAGACTGTTTAATTAAGAAAAATATCAAGGACGGTAATCATGGATATAAGATGTGAAACAGGTACATGTATCGAGGATAGTCGTCATGGAATTATCAAGTGGTATAAATTGTATTATATAAGAAAATCTATCAACCTATTATATTTATGCAAATTACTGTTACAAGAACAACAATATATAGTTCAGTTCATTAAATATGAAAAATAACGGGTTTATATGCGAAAACGTCGAGATGAATTTCTAGACCGCAACATATATCTGTATTCAAATTCACTTTTCTGTTGCTACAGAAAAGAAAATCCAATTCCGTCAGAGATTCTAGAAAGTAGGCTGTCTTCTGGTTCCAACGAATATTCACACAATACATTCTAGAGACAGTAGCTACACATATAAATTCATTCTTTACTGGTTTCAAGGTTTCGTGCACATTCTGGAAATTCAGGAGTCACAATACTAAAATATTAATAACTTACAATCTACACATCGGATTGAGAAACTGTAAGATATTATGGATTCTAGACTCGATGGAATACGATTTTCATGTATAAAGTTCTCGGATCCAGTATTGGGAACATGGTCTAATTCTCAGTACAAGAGACAGGTCAGTGGTTTCGTGCAGGTTCTGGAATTTACAACATGACAGTACTAAAATCGTGATATCTCACAATCTATAAGTCAGATTCAGAAACCGTAAGATGTTCTGAATACTAGACTCGATGGGCTATAATTTTCATGTATAAAGTTCTTGGATCCAGTATCGGGAACATGGTCTAATTCTCAGTACAAGAGACAAGTCAGTGGTTTCGTGCAGGTTCTGGAATTTACAATATAACAGTACTAAAATTGTGATATCTCACAATCTATAAGTCGGATTTCCAAACCGTAAGATGTTCTGGATTCTAGACTCGATGGGCTACGATTTTCATATATAAAGTTCTTCGATTCAGTATCGGGAACATGGTCTAATTCTTAGTACAAGAGATAAGGCAGTGGTTTTGTGCAGGTTCTGAAATTTACAATATGACAGTACTAAAATCGTGATATCTCACAATCTATAAATCGAATTGTGAAATCGTAACCTGTTCTGGATTCTACACTCGATGGACTATGATTTTCATGTATAAAGTTCTAAATTTCAACGTAGGAAACTAGGTCAAATTCTTAGTGCAAGGTCAAGAAATTTAGAGATAGCAAAGTTGAATATTCGATATTCGATAACATGATTCGAAGTGTGTTAACGGTTCACTCTTGAGTCGATATATCATGGAACAAGTGACTAGGACAGAATTTGACAATAAAACATGATTATAACAAGACTACTTGTCACGAGTCCAAGAAAATGCTTGTACGGGAACAAAAAAAGAGTGTACAAAATACTTGCCTTATAACGTGACAATTACGATGCTGGTATTAACCACGAAAAGAAGAAGCGATGTTTGCAACAGACGGAAGCACAACAACGGCAAGAATGGTAGCAAGACGGCAGCGAGCGAGCAACGGTAGCAACGGTGAGCGACGACGATGAGTGACAACAACAACGAGGAGATGGCGCGGCGTGCGGAGACGGAATGAGTTCGGGTTGTTCTTCGGGGTTCACGGGGCCGTAGAAGCGGAGTCGTCGGCTAGAAGGTGGAGGATAAAGTAGAGCTCGGGTTAGAGAAGGCAGAGGATAAGGATGGCGAAAGGAGCTTGGGTTTTGGAGAAGCAAAGAAGAAAAGAAGGAGTAGAGACAGTGAGTTGGAGATTGTTGCATGTGTGTATATATATAAAAAGAAAGGGGGAGAGAGAGAGATATACAATATGCATACAAGTGTGTATGTATGTGTATAAAATATAGGCAGTGGGAGGATGTAAGCTACATGGTGTGAATATATTATATATATAATGTAATAAAGAGTTTAGGTTAGGGTGTAGGGAGGAGGTGTGTATATATATAATATATATAGAGAGAGAGATGGTGATAGTAGTGTAGTTGAAAATGTAAAAGAAGACAGAAGAGGAGGTTGATGGATTAGAGAGGATTAGGCAGTAGTAGGGGTGGTGGAGGCAGTAGAGTAGGAGAAAAAAAATGAGAGAAGTTGGGTGTATAATTAGGCTGGTTTGGCTGTGAGTAAGTGATTAGCAGGAGTGGGTTAGGACTTAGGAGTTAGGCAGATGTGAGAAATATTGATTAAGGATAATTGGGGTTAGAATGTGTATTTAAACTCCGATAAAAAAAATCACAAAATTATAGAATTGATCAGGAAAATATTCTGGCTCTAGATAAAGAGTCCAAAGAGAAGAAAAATAAAAATGATCTGAAAATTAAAGTACAAAAATTTACGTAATAAAATACGTACAACTGGAACAGGGGGTTACACATATAATTTACAACAAAGATACATAACTTTAATCGATTACACAGAATTAAGAATATGATGCAACAACAGACAAGAGAGCTTTCTTGAATAAATACCTGCAAGATTTATAAAATTCAAACAACACCGGAGATTAGTATTGTTAGTCTACAAAATTTAAATACTTCATAAAAATTATCGTCGGAACTCTCCTCATCGGTTGGAACAACTTCTTCTAGATTGGTTGCTCTAAAATAAATGAAAAGTTTAAGTTAGTCAACATTAATTATAAATGCACATCAAAATACAAAGCTGGATTGAATATTATCAACATAAGTTAACAAAAGTTGCATAAATATTACCCCTCAACTACGGTTGGACAATTTCTTGAATCATGTCCGAGTACGAGCAAGCAGCATGTTTTACACCATCTTGGTTTTTTACCATGAAGTTCCTCTTTATCGGCTTCAGTCTCTTCCTTTTAGACCTTCCCTTTGTAACACACTATCCTGAGTCCCTCACACGTGCACGTGCAAGTCCACTACCTTCAGCATGGGATTGTGCATGTCCTTCTTCATGGGGTTGTGCACTACCGTCGGGATGTATTTGAAGATGAGATACGCCGTCAATGCCTTTAAGCATAAGATCGAGCATGTAATTGTAACTGGAATCGGAGGAACAACCAAGATTAACCATTTGTTTTGCGTGATGACTCAATTCACAATAGCGAGAAGCAAAATTATGGCTACTTCCTTCGTGTGGAACAGATGTATAACTTTTTCTCATCACATCTTGTATCCATCTTCTTTTAATATATATATTCGGTAGAGAAGTGTAATGACTGAACCAAAAAATGGCCAAAATATGTTTGCAGCAAATTCCAACGAACTCGAACATGTTACAACCACAAGTAACAATTTGACGAAGTTTTCATAATTGGATCAATCTTCCCGGTTCCAATTCCCCACAAAGCATCACATGAAAGGTTAAACTATCCGGTGTGTCAAGATTGGCAACGAAAGTCACATTATATAACAGGTTTTTTGTAACTTCATCTTGGAATTTATAAAATATTTTCAAAGTGTATATTCTAGCCATATGTACTTCCAACGCCCATTGGGTCTTCAATTTCGATCTCTTCTCACAGTTACAATGATTTTCTTTAAGTTCATCATGTCTTTGCTTAGCCAAATATTTGTCGAAGATGACGAAAAATTCATGTAAGGAGTACTTCTTTACTGTATGATGCTCAAGGAAGAATGCATAGACTCAACCCGTGGCCTACTTAACATGTCGGCCTAAAATGAATATCTTACATAGATGGGTGTCAATTTATCACAAATGTTAAATAGATCGTTCAACCATTTTTTATTCTTAACTACGTACTTCAGAAGCACTATTTTCCATTTCTCTTTGAAATTATGTAGATATTCAGAATCATATATGACAATCTTCAAATCATCCCTAAATTTATCGACATCATTACCACTTGTGGTAACTTATCCAAAAAGTGCCAAATGCAATACCGATGCTGAGTCTCGGAAAAAAAATTCTTCACTGCGATGACAATCCTACGATCCTGGTCCATCACGATGCCGGATGGAGCATGACTCATTTCTCCTAGCCATTTTTCAAAGAACCACACAAAAGAATAGGCTTTCTCATTTGGAATGAACCCACCTCCTAAGAACGTTGATTGCCAATGATGATTGATTCCGACAAATGGAACAAATAACATTCCATATCTGTTCGTGTTGTATGTGGCATCAAAGCAAAGTGCATCCCCAAATACTTCATAGTTCATCCTAGAGATATCATCCACCCAAATACAATGAGACAACCGGCCTTCAGGATCTACTTGAAAATCATAAAAAAATGAAGGATCCATAATTTTTTTCGATTCAAAGAAATCAATGAGAATGTGCTCATCATGTTCTTTCATCGCTTTGTGGGAGTCTCTAAGTAGATTTCTAGCATATTTTTTGGTAAATCCTATTTTATCGTGACCACCACTAGCACTTTCGAAGAAGATCATTTGTTTGCAAGTAGGGATATTAACTTGGGTCATTTGATCCATTATTCTTTTATCGGTATTCGATACCGAATGGTTTCGGGACAAAAAATATCTTCTACTGGGTGAAGTAAATACGTGATTGTGTGGTTCATAAAATGAATACAACACCCATTATTTACTTCCTTCGTGCTATTTTACACGAACAAAAGCTTTGCAACCGGTTCTAGAAGTTGTCCCCCGTCTACCTCACTAGGTTGACTCGGTGAAGTCCCTTCTTTATTACACAAAAAAGACTTATCTATGACTTGGATTTCCTTGTATTTATTCTGTAGAACCCCGTATTTTCAAATATTATTTTAAAAAGATTTGAAAATGAATTTAAATGATTTTCGGGAGATTTAATGAATATTTTCTAAAAGATTTATCTTTTTACACGTGCAGAACACGTGCAAATGCAATCTTGAGGAGTTTGAAAGTCAAGTTTTCTTCATAAAAAATCATTATTTAATATTTGAAATTTATTTATTATTTTTCCATATTTTTCTAAAATTAATTGGACCTATTTGCAAATTTTGAGAAAAGAAGGACCTTTTTGCAAATTTGACATTTTAAGGGTTAAAATGCAAAATATATTTTTTGGACATTTTGAACAGTACCGGTTGGGATTTAGGATCATATTTTACTTTTAAATCCTAATTTTAATGAATTTTAGATGAATTTCTAAGAATATATATATATATATATATATATATATATATATATATATATATAATTGTATTTAGAAGGGATTGTTTTGCAAAAGTATTTGGAAACCCTAAAACTTGATTCCCGGCCTATATAAAGAGAGTTGCAGCCGTCATTCGCTGCATAACTCAAGTTTCATTATTTTATATTTTGGTGATTGAAGAGGAAGATTTGGATCTCGCAAAAAGAAAGGCTTTCTCGTTGGATCTTTTCAATTCCAAAGTTGAGTGATATGAACTTTGTTTTGTTGTTGATTTATGCGAATGATTGTTTTGTTGCTCGTTGACATGCTTGTTTATTTAACGTATTTTTGTATGAGAACGATACAACATGATGTGCGTACCATGTTTGTGAAATCTAAGAATATTGAGTAGATCTTGACTTACGAAACTGTATTGCTAAAATGCATGTTAAGATTTGAGTATGGTTATGATCGGATGATGAGCATCCGGATCTTATATTTGTAAATCAGATTTTTATTAAGAGTTGTGAAAGAAATTTAGTATTGAGAAACCCTAATGTGAGAATTAGTAATTTAGAACATGAGAACTTGAGTTTTGACATATTGATGTTTTGAGTAATGTGTCCATAATGAGGATTAGTTGAGATTTGTCATTTTACCTGAATATGAATTATTTCATGAACAAAAAATCTTTAGAAAACTCCAGTTTCGATTGTTGTATTCAGACCTAAATTATGTAAACTGTGGGCTGACAGTCGACTGGTAGACCTTCCAGTCGACTGATACGACCTGGCTGCTGTGTCTCTAATTTCTTGAAGATTCGGTCTGGACAGTCGACCTAACCATTTTCACAGTCGACTGGTATACTTAAAATTTATTTTGCAAAGTTATTGTTGATTTCCTTTTGTGACAGTCGACCTATACCCCCCTTAAGTCGACTTATATGACTTAGTTTATTTTCTTAAAATCATGAATATTTGTCCTCTGGACAGTCGACTTACTACAGTATAAGTCGACTGGTACTGATGGGTTTTCGTAACTTGAGTGTTCTTTTGAGTGATTAGTCTCCAGACATTTTAGCTTATACTTTGTCTTCAGTTAAACATATGATTTTGAGATTTCAGTTAAGCATGTAGTATTGAGAGTGATTGATAGACGGGTATATTCTGCGGTGTTAAGAGTCGTTGATCTCTGGGGTTGGGTATACTCTGCGGTGTTGAGAATCACTGTTAGTGATTGATAACCGGGTGTCCAATCTGCGGTGTGAGAGTGACTGAAAGCCGAGTATCCGATCTGTAGTATTGAGACTGATTGATAGACGGGTATATTCTGTGGTGTTAAGAGTCGTTGATCTCTGGGGTTGGGTATACTCTGCGGTGTTGAGAATCACTGTTAGTGATTGATAACCGGGTGTCCAATCTGCGGTGTGAGAGTGACTGAAAATCGGGTATCCGATCTGTAGTATTGAGACTGATTGATAGACGGGTATATTCTGCGGTGTTAAGAGTCGTTGATCTCTGGGGTTGGGTATACTCTGCGGTATTGAGAATCACTGTTAGTGGTTGATAACCGGGTGTCCAATCTGCGGCGTGAGAGTGACTGATAACTGGGTATCCGATCTGTGGTATTGAGAATGACTGATAATCAGGTATTTGGCAGTGAACAGCCGACTGGTCCATTAATCAGTCGACTGTACAGTACAGTAGAGCTGTGCTTGTTTGAGAATGATTCTTCTAACACTTGGTTAAGCTACACTTGATGTTTCCATGTTTTCCTGTCATTTCTTACTTTACAATACATGTTTAGTATGTGCTCTCTCGTTCAGTACATGTTGTTTAAGAAACCATGCTTATTGTTTATTTATGTTGTTTGTTTGTTTATATCACTCACACCATTTATGGCTGACCCCTTTAGTTTGGGGGTTAGGGATCATCTCTAGCCTCATATGTTGCAGGTTGTTGCTTAGAGTTTGGAGGTTTGGATGCATGAGGCATATTTGAGATAAATTGATTTATAAGAGTTTTGTGTAAATTTGTAAAAGCAGTTTTGAGATAATTTGAGTTGTAAATGACAGAAAATATTGTTTGAGTTGTTTTGAATTCTGCTGTGTTGAAAAAGATTGTTGTAATAAAAGTTTGGAATAAAAATATTTGTGTTTTGAGCTATGTGTACTATTACATTGAAGTTGATGCTGGGATTGTGCCACGTATTTTCTAAGTTATTATATTAGAAATTCGGGACGCTACAGAAGTTGGTATCAGAGCATGCTTCAATAGTAATAATAGACATAGTATGAAAACCAACCTAGGTGTGGACACTAGAGAGTGAGTACCTAGGTGTGGACATTAGAGTGTGAGTATCACATAGAGCTGAAACATGATGTTTTGGTTTGGGGTATGGTTGAGGTTTAGCCAAAGGGTATTGATATGAATGTGAAATGTGTGTGATGCTCTAACTTTACCCTCGTTTTGCAGTATTCAGAATGGTTGCACCCAGGCCCAGGAATGGTGGTAACAATGAGGATGCATCTGGTAGTTCTCGAGGAACGGGAATTGATCTTGAGGCTGAATTCGCCAAGGTGTATCAGACTCTGAATGCGCTGATGGCATTCAATTTGGCGCAAACTCAGAATCAACAGCAGGCCCAACAGCAGAACCAGCAGCAAAATCATGGAGCTGGACAGGGATTGGTTAACGCCGATCCTATCAAGCAGATCGAGTCCTTTAAGAGGATGAGGCCGCCAGTTTTCGAGGGGCAATCTGATCCAACCGCAGCTGACGACTAGATCAGGAGGATGGAGACGATCTTCGAGGTATCGGAGACTCCGGCAGCCAGTAAGGTGAAGTTGGCTACGATGCAGCTGGAGAAGGACGCTGGTGTCTGGTGGGAATCACTGAAGAGAACTTTGGGAGATCAGCCGATGACTTGGGAAACTTTTTTGGAGGAATTCAGGGATCGCTTCTTTCCCCTAGATGTTCAGGAGAAGAAGGCGACTGAGTTTTGAACCTTCAGCAGGGCAGCATGACCGTGCGGGAGTATGAGACCAAGTTTGCTCAGCTTTCGAGGTATGCACCAGAGTTGGTTGTTGACGAGGCAAAGAAGGCCAAAAAGTTTGAGCAGGACTTGAGGCCAAACTTGAGGTCGAGGATGATCCCGTTGGGTATCAGAAGGTTCGACAAACTGGTCAGAAGAGCAGCTATGACCGAGGAGGACATGGACCAGTCCCAGGTGAAGCAAGAGACCTGGAACAAGAAAAAGAGGCCAGCAGATGATCAGAATGGGAAGGAACTCCCGGTGAAGCAGGGCAAGTTCAGCGATCCAGTGCAGAAGGCACCCGCAACTCAGGAAGTGACTTGTTTTTACTGCAAGGAGGCAGGTCATTACAGGTCAGCATGCCCGAAGATGGCAAAGCATACTTGTTTTCATTGTGGTCGTGAAAGGCACATTCGACCAATCTGTCCACAGCTGAAGAAAGATAGGGCAGGGAAAGACAAAGATCTGAGGCAGGGGCGAGTATTCGCATTGACTGAGGAGGATGCGGGCAACCCAGGAATGTGATCCGTGTGTGCAAGAATTTTGAAATTTATTCTTTTGTATTAAGTAAAACTTTTATTTGGGGAATAATTGAAGATTGAGTATGTTTCTTCATGTAACAAGATTTATTTGGATTAATGGAAAAAAAAAAAACAAAGTTTTATTTGATACTGTTTTCTTGCATGCGATTGTGACGCCCATTCATTGCTAGTCTTAAGTGTGGAGATAAAGGTGTTTCCAAGCAAGGTCTTGAGGTGGCTATCCTTAGTCATGTCCTTTCTAAGGAGGGAGTGGCCACTGATCCTCGGAAGAGTGAAGCAGATGTGGAAGGTCAGAGTTGGATGCAGGAGTTCAGTAGTTGTTGCAGTATGACTTCCAATGGCAAGTTATCAGAGTTGCGCAGAGGGAGGTTGATTTTCTGAATTCTTTGCATGATTGTGTTTCTTCTGCATGTTTGTATTTCTCTTGTTGGAATGCATTCCCTTGTGTGATTGTATCTTTTTAAAAATTATGTTTCTATCTATGAGTTTTCATTCTTTGTTGGTGTGTTTGTTTGGACCCCATTAGCAGTAGTTCTGAGGACATAACTCTTCTAAGGAGGGAGTAATGTAGAACCCCGTATTTTCAAATATTATTTTAAAAAAATTTGAAAATGAATTTAAATGATTTTCGGGAGATTTAATGAATATTTTCTAAAAGATTTATCCTTTTACACGTGCAGAACACGTGCAAATGCAATCTTGAGAGTTTGAAAGTCAAGTTTTCTTCATGAAAAATCATTATTTAATATTTGGAATTTATTTATTATTTTTCCAGATTTTTCTGAAATTAATTGGACCTATTTAAAAATTTTGAGAAAAGAATGACCTTTTTGCAAATTTGACATTTTAAGGGTTAAAATGCAAAATATATTTTCTGGACGTTTTGAACAGTACCGGTTGGGATTTAGGATCATATTTTACTTTTAAATCCTAATTTTAATGAATTTTAGATGAATTTCCAAGAATATATATATATATAAAGATATATATATATATATATATATATATATATATATAATTGTATTTTGAAGGGATTGTTTTGCAAAAGTATTTGGAAACCCTAAAACTTGATTCCCGGCCTATATAAAGAGAGTTGCAGCCGTCATTCGCTGCATAACTCAAGTTTCATTATTTTATATTTTGGTGATTGAAGAGGAAGATTTGGATCTCGCAAAAAGAAAGGCTTTCTCGTTGGATCTTTTCAATTCCAAAGGTGAGTGATATGAACTTTGTTTTGTTGTTGATTTATGCGAATGATTGTTTTGTTGCTCGTTGACATGCTTGTTTATTTAACGTATTTTTGTATGAGAACGATACAACATGATGTGCGTACCATGTTTGTGAAATCTAAGAATATTGAGTAGATCTTGACTTACGAAACTGTATTGCTAAAATGCATGTTAAGATTTGAGTATGGTTATGATCGGATGATGAGCATCCGGATCTTATATTTGTAAATCAGATTTTTATTAAGAGTTGTGAAAGAAATTTAGTATTGAGAAACCCTAATGTGAGAATTAGTAATTTAGAACATGAGAACTTGAGTTTTGACATATTGATGTTTTGAGTAATGTGTCCATAATGAGGATTAGTTGAGATTTGTCATTTTACCTGAATATGAATTATTTCATGAACAAAGAATCTTTAGAAAACTCCAGTTTCGATTGTTGTATTCAGACCTAAATTATGTAAACTGTGGGCTGACAGTCGACTGGTAGACCTTCCAGTCGACTGATACGACCTGGCTGCTGTGTCTCTAATTTCTTGAAGATTCGGTCTGGACAGTCGACCTAACCATTTTCACAGTCGACTGGTATACTTAAGATTTATTTTGCAAAGTTATTGTTGATTTCCTTTTGTGACAGTCGACCTATACCCCCTTTAAGTCGACTTATATGACTTAGTTTATTTTCTTAAAATCATGAATATTTGTCCTCTGGACAGTCGACTTACTACAGTATAAGTCGACTGGCACTGATGGGTTTTCGTAACTTGAGTGTTCTTTTGAGTGATTAGTCTCCAGACATTTTAGCTTATACTTTGTCTTCAGTTAAACATATGATTTTGAGATTTCAGTTAAGCATGTAGTATTGAGAGTGATTGATAGACGGGTATATTCTGCGGTGTTAAGAGTCGTTGATCTCTGGGGTTGGGTATACTCTGCGGTGTTGAGAATCACTGTTAGTGATTGATAACCGGGTGTCCAATCTGCGGTGTGAGAGTGACTGAAAGCCGAGTATCCGATCTGTAGTATTGAGACTGATTGATAGACGGGTATATTCTGTGGTGTTAAGAGTCGTTGATCTCTGGGGTTGGGTATACTCTGCGGTGTTGAGAATCACTGTTAGTGATTGATAACCGGGTGTCCAATCTGCGGTGTGAGAGTGACTGAAAATCGGGTATCCGATCTGTAGTATTGAGACTGATTGATAGACGGGTATATTCTGCGGTGTTAAGAGTCGTTGATCTCTGGGGTTGGGTATACTCTGCGGTATTGAGAATCACTGTTAGTGGTTGATAACCGGGTGTCCAATCTGCGGCGTGAGAGTGACTGATAACTGGGTATCCGATCTGTGGTATTGAGAATGACTGATAATCAGGTATTTGGCAGTGAACAGCCGACTGGTCCATTAATCAGTCGACTGTACAGTACAGTAGAGCTGTGCTTGTTTGAGAATGATTCTTCTAACACTTGGTTAAGCTACACTTGATGTTTCCATGTTTTCCTGTCATTTCTTACTTTACAATACATGTTTAGTATGTGCTCTCTCGTTCAGTACATGTTGTTTAAGAAACCATGCTTATTGTTTATTTATGTTGTTTGTTTGTTTATATCACTCACACCATTTATGGCTGACCCCTTTAGTTTGGGGGTTAGGGATCATCTCTAGCCTCATATGTTGCAGGTTGTTGCTTAGAGTTTGGAGGTTTGGATGCATGAGGCATATTTGAGATAAATTGATTTATAAGAGTTTTGTGTAAATTTGTAAAAGCAGTTTTGAGATAATTTGAGTTGTAAATGACAGAAAATATTGTTTGAGTTGTTTTGAATTCTGCTGTGTTGAAAAAGATTGTTGTAATAAAAGTTTGGAATAAAAATATTTGTGTTTTGAGCTATGTGTACTATTACATTGAAGTTGATGCTGGGATTGTGCCACGTATTTTCTAAGTTATTATATTAGAAATTCGGGACGCTACAGAAGTTGGTATCAGAGCATGCTTCAATAGTAATAATAGACATAGTATGAAAACCAACCTAGGTGTGGACACTAGAGAGTGAGTACCTAGGTGTGGACATTAGAGTGTGAGTATCACATAGAGCTGAAACATGATGTTTTGGTTTGGGGTATGGTTGAGGTTTAGCCAAAGGGTATTGATATGAATGTGAAATGTGTGTGATGCTCTAACTTTACCCTCGTTTTGCAGTATTCAGAATGGTTGCACCCAGGCCCAGGAATGGTGGTAACAATGAGGATGCATCTGGTAGTTCTCGAGGAACGGGAATTGATCTTGAGGCTGAATTCGCCAAGGTGTATCAGACTCTGAATGCGCTGATGGCATTCAATTTGGCGCAAACTCAGAATCAACAGCAGGCCCAACAGCAGAACCAGCAGCAAAATCATGGAGCTGGACAGGGATTGGTTAACGCCGATCCTATCAAGCAGATCGAGTCCTTTAAGAGGATGAGGCCGCCAGTTTCGAGGGGCAATCTGATCCAACCGCAGCTGACGACTAGATCAGGAGGATGGAGACGATCTTCGAGGTATCGGAGACTCCGGCAGCCAGCAAGGTGAAGTTGGCTACGATGCAGCTGGAGAAGGACGCTGGTGTCTGGTGGGAATCACTGAAGAGAACTTTGGGAGATCAGCCGATGACTTGGGAAACTTTTTTGGAGGAATTCAGGGATCGCTTCTTTCCCCTAGATGTTCAGGAGAAGAAGGCGACTGAGTTTTGAACCTTCAGCAGGGCAGCATGACCGTGCGGGAGTATGAGACCAAGTTTGCTCAGCTTTCGAGGTATGCACCAGAGTTGGTTGTTGACGAGGCAAAGAAGGCCAAAAAGTTTGAGCAGGACTTGAGGCCAAACTTGAGGTCGAGGATGATCCCGTTGGGTATCAGAAGGTTCGACAAACTGGTCAGAAGAGCAGCTATGACCGAGGAGGACATGGACCAGTCCCAGGTGAAGCAAGAGACCTGGAACAAGAAAAAGAGGCCAGCAGATGATCAGAATGGGAAGGAACTCCCGGTGAAGCAGGGCAAGTTCAGCGATCCAGTGCAGAAGGCACCCGCAACTCAGGAAGTGACTTGTTTTTACTGCAAGGAGGCAGGTCATTACAGGTCAGCATGCCCGAAGATGGCAAAGCATACTTGTTTTCATTGTGGTCGTGAAAGGCACATTCGACCAATCTGTCCACAGCTGAAGAAAGATAGGGCAGGGAAAGACAAAGATCTGAGGCAGGGGCGAGTATTCGCATTGACTGAGGAGGATGCGGGCAACCCAGGAATGTGATCCGTGTGTGCAAGAATTTTGAAATTTATTCTTTTGTATTAAGTAAAACTTTTATTTGGGGAATAATTGAAGATTGAGTATGTTTCTTCATGTAACAAGATTTATTTGGATTAATGGAAAAAAAAAAAAACAAAGTTTTATTTGATACTGTTTTCTTGCATGCGATTGTGACGCCCATTCATTGCTAGTCTTAAGTGTGGAGATAAAGGTGTTTCCAAGCAAGGTCTTGAGGTGGCTATCCTTAGTCATGTCCTTTCTAAGGAGGGAGTGGCCACTGATCCTCGGAAGAGTGAAGCAGATGTGGAAGGTCAGAGTTGGATGCAGGAGTTCAGTAGTTGTCACGCCCCACTTCCCACTATACGGAAGTACAGGCACGCAACTGAGGTCCAGCGAATGATATACATCATCCATAAGCTGTGCAATTATAAGCTCAACAAGATATTTATAACACATTTACGCAGACAAATATAATGATCACATGAGCTGAAAATAAAATAACCATCATCCAGATAATACATCAACATCGGGTCAAAATGCCCGAGAATACAAGGTGCCATAATTAAAATAATATGATAAGCAGTTCGCTATAACAACTAGATAAAATAGCGACTGAAAGAAAAACAACATGAAGTAGTAACAAAGCAGCAACGATCATCTAGAGAGTCTGCTCATCTGGTCCATCAGTACCTGTATAATCATTAACTCAAAGAAAAATAGAAAAGTTTCCGTTAGAGCAAGTTTCGGGCAGCAAGTAGCAACAAGTAGAAAAAGGGGTAATATAACAAGATATAATATGGAAGAAACAAGAAGTAGAAGTACAAATACAATATGAAAGTAAGCAAGGAACTGGGACAATACGATCATGTAAGTAATAACTGTAACTAGTATATTCTAGACTTCAAGATATAAGCAATTGATAACCTAGGCTCAGTTAATCAATAATCATGTAATCAAGGATCGAGAGTCATGTAATCAAGGGTCGAGAGTCATGTAATCAAGAGTCATGTAATCAAGAATCATGCTTAGTGAAGATCTCGAGTTTATCTATTTTATTAACTTATCTAATGCACACAATCCTGTGTCCCATACCACAAGTTCGGTGCATATCAATCATGTGACGTTTAGACTTAAGTAGTGAATTCTATAGGATTATGTACTCGGGTCTTCCAGTGATAGTATCAAGACATATAATCATGAATCATGTAATCGAGAATTATGTAATCAAGAATTGTATAATCAAGAATCAAGAATCAAGAATCAAGAATCACTATTTCGGGAAACACGGACCCCCTTCCGAGTATACTCCCCTATATTGTCCACTATTAAGTCGTACCCTTATAACCCCGGCTTGTTATTCTTTTATAATTAATTATGAACATGCAATTGGTACGACTAGTGGAACGGTGTAATCAAGACAGTTAATCTGGAAAAATATCAAGGGCAGTAATCATGGTATGAGGTGTGAAACGAGTACATATATCGATAGTAATTATTATAGATTTATCAAGTGGTATAAAATACATTATATCAACATATTATATCTATACAAGTTATTATTATAAGAACAATAATACACTCAGTTCATTAAATATGAAAAGTAATGGGTTTATATGCAAAAATGTATAGATGAAATTTTTAGACAGCTTGACATATCTGCATTCAAATTCACTTTTCCGTTGTTACAGAAAAGCAAATCCAATTCCGTCAGAGATTCTAGAAATTAGACTCTTTCCCGGTTCCAACGCATATTCACACGATACATTCTAAGGACAGTAGCGATGCGTACAAATTCATTCTTCGCTGGTTTCGATGTTTCGCGCGCATTCTGGAAATTCGGAGTCACAATACTAAAACTGTGATATCTCACAATCTATACATCCGATCGAGAAAATTTTGGATGTTTCGGATATCTAGACTCGAAGGGCTACGATTTTCATGTAGAAAGTTTTTCGATCCAGTGTCGGGAACATGGTCAAATTCTCAGTACGAGATGCCGGTTAGTAATCCCGTGCAGGTTCAGGAATTCGTGATATGTCAGTACTAAAATCGCGATATCTCACAATCTATACATCCGATTGAGAAACCGTCAGATGTTCTGGATTCGGGACTCGATGGGCTACGATTTCCATGTAGAAAATCTTCAATCCAGTATTGGGAGCATGGTCGAATTATTAGTGCAAGGTCAAGAAATTTTAGAGATAGTAAGGTTGAATATTCGATATTCGAAAACACGATTCGAAATGTGTTAACGGTTCACTCTTGAATTGATATAGCATGAAACAAGTGACTAGAACAGAGTTTGACAATAAAATATGATGATAACTAGACTACTTGCCACGAGTCAAAGGGAAATGCTTGTACGAGAACAAAAATAGTGTACAAGGTACTTGCCTTATATTGTGACGATTACGGTGGTAGTGTTAACCACGGAAGGAAGCGACGTCGGCAACGGACGGCGGCACAACGGCGGTAAGAATGGCGGTAAGACGGTAGCTAACGGTAGCAACGGTGAGCGACGACAACAACAAGGTGGCGCGGCGTCGGGTTATTTTTCGGGGTTCACGGGATCGTAGAAGCGGAGTCGTTGGCTCGAAGGTGGAATGTGAAGTGGAGCTTGGGCGTTGCTTGCTCTCGGATGTGAAGGCAGAGGGTGTGAAGAAGGAAAAATGAAAAATGTAGATAAGAGAAGAGAAGGAGGTAGGATGTTACAGATGTGTGTGTGTGTGTTTATATAGATTTAAACAAGGAGAGAGGGAGAGAGAGTTGGTTGGTTGCATGCATGTGTAGGGGTGTAGAAAAATCAACAAAGGGGTGTAGAAAAATCAACAAAGGGGTGTAGCATGTGGGGGTGTAGAAAAATCAACATAGAAGGAGAAAATGAGGGGGAGAAAAATGAGAACATGGAGGAGAAGTCATGGGGTTAGGCTAGAATTAGGCAGGAGGAGAAAAATGGGAGTGAGTGATTAGCGGGAGTGGGTTAGGATTAGGATTAGGATAAAGATTAAGATTAATTAGGGTTTAAAATTTGTATTTAAACTCCGATCGAAAAATCACAAAATTATAGAATTGATCAGAAAAATATTCTGGCTTTAGATAAAGAGTCCAAAGAGAAAAAATAAAACTTCTGAAAATTGAAGTACAAAAATTCACGTAACAAAATACGTGCAACTGGAACAGGGAGTTACAATCCTACCCACCTTACAAAAAAATTTCGTCCTCGAAATTTACTTAGGCGAGATATAGGATAGCTTAAAAAATGCAATACTCTTCAACTGAGAGTACAACGGAAGATAAAAGAAACAAAGAGTACAAAAGCACGAAAACAACAAAAGATAAATTGTGCACCCTCAACTGGAGGACTCAACAATTTAATGTCTAGGCTCAGAATCTGAACTACCGACATCGCTAACATCCCAGTTTAGCTGAGTCACAAGCTCATCTCTCTCCGGCACATACTCCTCCAATTTTCTGAGTAACTCCTTAGGCGATGGAGCTGAAATCAAGATGCGTCTGGCCTTACTGGATATAAACTCCTCAGCCATAGCTGAATCTATGAAGGATAGCAGTGAGTCGTAATATCCATCAATATTTAAAAGACCTATCGGTTTGCTGTGGATCCCCAGTTGAGCCCAAGTGATCACCTCGAACAATTCCTCAAGTGTTCCATAACCTCCGGGCAAGGCTATGAAAGCATCAGCAGCTCGAGCCATTTCAGCCTTCCTCTCGTGCATGTTAGAGACAACTCTAACATCTCCCACAGTTCCCCCAGTAATCTCTTTCGGCATCAGCGACTTGGGAATCACTCCCAAAACGTGTCGGCCACCATCACGAACAGCATCAGAAACCAGGCCCATCAATCCTATGCTCCCACCACCATAGACGAGATCGATATTCCTTTCTACAAGCTCCTTACCGAGCTCGATCGCGGCTTCCTGGTAGCTAGCTCTTTTGCCAGAGCTACTGCCACAAAATACACAAATCCTGCCGAATCTCGATAAAGATGAAGAAAGCTTCATCTTCTTCCCTGCTTCACTTTCTTCTTCCACCGATTTCCTCTTCATCCCCGCTACCGATTCTTGATCTCTTCTTTCCATTTGCCAAGAAAATCTGAGCTCCTACTCTCTCTTTCTTTCTTGCTCCCGCCTCTGCTATCGGATTCTCACTCTTTCTCTTCACCGAAGCTTGCTCCCGAGTTGCCTTCTTCTTTCTCTTCTTCTCCTTCTTCCCCGACCTCTCTCTCTCTTTCTTTCTTTCTTCTCCGACTTCTCTTTCTTTCTTCTTCCTTCTCCGACTTCTCTCTCTTTCTTCTTCCTCTTTCTTTCTCTTTTTCTTCTTTCTCTTTTTCTTTCTTCTTTCTTTGACTTCTCTCTCTCTCTTTCTCTTCTTTTTATTTCTTCTTCTTCTTGTCTTTTTCTTCATTAATGCACCGCACCCTATAACCGGCCTATGGCCAATATTTGCACTTTGGCCCCTATCCATTCCAAATATAACATCGAACCTTGAGTTGTTGATGACGTTGAAGTTTACTTTGATATTCATTCGATGAATCAATAAGGGACTCTACTACGCTTCCGCTGCGCCACTCTGATGGTGATGTTTCTAGATGCACGTGATAGCGATCGATGAATTGAGCAGAATTAAGAGATTGGTAAAACGAAGATGTTGGTTGTCAAACTTATTTGGTAAAGTGGGCCACACCCACCAAACAATGTTGAAAAATTGTGGCAAGATAGGTGCCGCAAGGAAAAATGAGAGAAACGGGAATGAATAATTTGTCAGTTACTCATCTCTCATTTCTATAAATGAGAGGTTTAGGAAAAGAGAAAAATTAAGCAAGATAAGAACAAGAAACAAGCAGAAAAGAAGAAAAGGAATAGAGTGCTGTAGCTCCATCATTCGTTGCATCTCCTGGAGA
Source organism: Hemerocallis citrina (assembly GCA_017893485.1). Classification (NCBI taxonomy): domain Eukaryota; kingdom Viridiplantae; phylum Streptophyta; class Magnoliopsida; order Asparagales; family Asphodelaceae; genus Hemerocallis; species Hemerocallis citrina. The sequence goes on from CM030364.1 coordinate 40,247,743, forward strand.
ATGGCGACAATCTCCGATAGTTCATCCCTGGGCGTAGAAGTCGAAGATCCTCCGTGAACCATAGTCTGAAATGTATATTCGAATGGGGTAAATCTCCAGATGGCAAGTTGGTTATTAACATTCATGTGATCCACGTGATGTGTATATTGTTGAGCTTAGCATGGTTCGAGCCTAGGCTCTGATACCACTAAAAACCTGTCACGCCCCACTTCCCACTATACGGAAGTACAGGCACGCAACTGAGGTCCAGCGAATGATATACATCATCCATAAGCTGTGCAATTATAAGCTCAACAAGATATTTATAACACATTTACGCAGACAAATATAATGATCACATGAGCTGAAAATAAAATAACCATCATCCAGATAATACATCAACATCGGGTCAAAATGCCCGAGAATACAAGGTGCCATAATTAAAATAATATGATAAGCAGTTCGCTATAACAACTAGATAAAATAGCGACTGAAAGAAAAACAACATGAAGTAGTAACAAAGCAGCAACGATCATCTAGAGAGTCTGCTCATCTGGTCCATCAGTACCTGTATAATCATTAACTCAAAGAAAAATAGAAAAGTTCCCGTTAGAGCAAGTTTCGGGCAGCAAGTAGCAACAAGTAGAAAAAGGGGTAATATAACAAGATATAATATGGAAGAAACAAGAAGTAGAAGTACAAATACAATATGAAAGTAAGCAAGGAACTGGGACAATACGATCATGTAAGTAATAACTGTAACTAGTATATTCTAGACTTCAAGATATAAGCAATTGATAACCTAGGCTCAGTTAATCAATAATCATGTAATCAAGGATCGAGAGTCATGTAATCAAGGGTCGAGAGTCATGTAATCAAGAGTCATGTAATCAAGAATCATGCTTAGTGAAGATCTCGAGTTTATCTATTTTATTAACTTATCTAATGCACACAATCCTGTGTCCCATACCACAAGTTCGGTGCATATCAATCATGTGACGTTTAGACTTAAGTAGTGAATTCTATAGGATTATGTACTCGGGTCTTCCAGTGATAGTATCAAGACATATAATCATGAATCATGTAATCGAGAATTATGTAATCAAGAATTGTATAATCAAGAATCAAGAATCAAGAATCAAGAATCACTATTTCGGGAAACACGGACCCCCTTCCGAGTATACTCCCCTATATTGTCCACTATTAAGTCGTACCCTTATAACCCCGGCTTGTTATTCTTTTATAATTAATTATGAACATGCAATTGGTACGACTAGTGGAACGGTGTAATCAAGACAGTTAATCTGGAAAAATATCAAGGGCAGTAATCATGGTATGAGGTGTGAAACGAGTACATATATCGATAGTAATTATTATAGATTTATCAAGTGGTATAAAATACATTATATCAACATATTATATCTATACAAGTTATTATTATAAGAACAATAATACACTCAGTTCATTAAATATGAAAAGTAATGGGTTTATATGCAAAAATGTATAGATGAAATTTTTAGACAGCTTGACATATCTGCATTCAAATTCACTTTTCCGTTGTTACAGAAAAGCAAATCCAATTCCGTCAGAGATTCTAGAAATTAGACTCTTTCCCGGTTCCAACGCATATTCACACGATACATTCTAAGGACAGTAGCGATGCGTACAAATTCATTCTTCGCTGGTTTCGATGTTTCGCGCGCATTCTGGAAATTCGGAGTCACAATACTAAAACTGTGATATCTCACAATCTATACATCCGATCGAGAAACTTTTGGATGTTTCGGATATCTAGACTCGAAGGGCTACGATTTTCATGTAGAAAGTTTTTCGATCCAGTGTCGGGAACATGGTCAAATTCTCAGTACGAGATGCCGGTTAGTAATCCCGTGCAGGTTCAGGAATTCGTGATATGTCAGTACTAAAATCGCGATATCTCACAATCTATACATCCGATTGAGAAACCGTCAGATGTTCTGGATTCGGGACTCGATGGGCTACGATTTCCATGTAGAAAATCTTCAATCCAGTATTGGGAGCATGGTCGAATTATTAGTGCAAGGTCAAGAAATTTTAGAGATAGTAAGGTTGAATATTCGATATTCGAAAACACGATTCGAAATGTGTTAACGGTTCACTCTTGAATTGATATAGCATGAAACAAGTGACTAGAACAGAGTTTGACAATAAAATATGATGATAACTAGACTACTTGCCACGAGTCAAAGGGAAATGCTTGTACGAGAACAAAAATAGTGTACAAGGTACTTGCCTTATATTGTGACGATTACGGTGGTAGTGTTAACCACGGAAGGAAGCGACGTCGGCAACGGACGGCGGCACAACGGCGGTAAGAATGGCGGTAAGACGGTAGCTAACGGTAGCAACGGTGAGCGACGACAACAACAAGGTGGCGCGGCGTCGGGTTATTTTTCGGGGTTCACGGGATCGTAGAAGCGGAGTCGTTGGCTCGAAGGTGGAATGTGAAGTGGAGCTTGGGCGTTGCTTGCTCTCGGATGTGAAGGCAGAGGGTGTGAAGAAGGAAAAATGAAAAATGTAGATAAGAGAAGAGAAGGAGGTAGGATGTTACAGATGTGTGTGTGTGTGTTTATATAGATTTAAACAAGGAGAGAGGGAGAGAGAGTTGGTTGGTTGCATGCATGTGTAGGGGTGTAGAAAAATCAACAAAGGGGTGTAGAAAAATCAACAAAGGGGTGTAGCATGTGGGGGTGTAGAAAAATCAACATAGAAGGAGAAAATGAGGGGGAGAAAAATGAGAACATGGAGGAGAAGTCATGGGGTTAGGCTAGAATTAGGCAGGAGGAGAAAAATGGGAGTGAGTGATTAGCGGGAGTGGGTTAGGATTAGGATTAGGATAAAGATTAAGATTAATTAGGGTTTAAAATTTGTATTTAAACTCCGATCGAAAAATCACAAAATTATAGAATTGATCAGAAAAATATTCTGGCTTTAGATAAAGAGTCCAAAGAGAAAAAATAAAACTTCTGAAAATTGAAGTACAAAAATTCACGTAACAAAATACGTGCAACTGGAACAGGGAGTTACAGTAGTTGTTGCAGTATGACTTCCGATGGCAAGTTATCAGAGTTGCGCAGAGGGAGGTTGATTTTCTGAATTCTTTGCATGATTGTGTTTCTTCTGCATGTTTGTATTTCTCTTGTTGGAATACATTCCCTTGTGTGATTGTATCTTTTTAAAAATTATGTTTCTATCTATGAGTTTTCATTCTTTGTTGGTGTGTTTGTTTGGACCCCATTAGCAGTAGTTCTGAGGACATAACTCTTCTAAGGAGGGAGTAATGTAGAACCCCGTATTTTCAAATATTATTTTAAAAAAATTTGAAAATGAATTTAAATGATTTTCGGGAGATTTAATGAATATTTTCTAAAAGATTTATCCTTTTACACGTGCAGAACACGTGCAAATGCAATCTTGAGAGTTTGAAAGTCAAGTTTTCTTCATGAAAAATCATTATTTAATATTTGGAATTTATTTATTATTTTTCCAGATTTTTCTGAAATTAATTGGACCTATTTAAAAATTTTGAGAAAAGAATGACCTTTTTGCAAATTTGACATTTTAAGGGTTAAAATGCAAAATATATTTTCTGGACGTTTTGAACAGTACCGGTTGGGATTTAGGATCATATTTTACTTTTAAATCCTAATTTTAATGAATTTTAGATGAATTTCCAAGAATATATATATATATATATATATATATATATATATATATATATATATATATATATATATATATATATATATATATAATTGTATTTTGAAGGGATTGTTTTGCAAAACTATTTGGAAACCCTAAAACTTGATTCCCGGCCTATATAAAGAGAGTTGCAGCCGTCATTCGCTGCATAACTCAAGTTTCATTATTTTATATTTTGGTGATTGAAGAGGAAGATTTGGATCTCGCAAAAAGAAAGGCTTTCTCGTTGGATCTTTTCAATTCCAAAGGTGAGTGATATGAACTTTGTTTTGTTGTTGATTTATGCGAATGATTGTTTTGTTGCTCGTTGACATGCTTGTTTATTTAACGTATTTTTGTATGAGAACGATACAACATGATGTGCGTACCATGTTTGTGAAATCTAAGAATATTGAGTAGATCTTGACTTACGAAACTGTATTGCTAAAATGCATGTTAAGATTTGAGTATGGTTATGATCGGATGATGAGCATCCGGATCTTATATTTGTAAATCAGATTTTTATTAAGAGTTGTGAAAGAAATTTAGTATTGAGAAACCCTAATGTGAGAATTAGTAATTTAGAACATGAGAACTTGAGTTTTGACATATTGATGTTTTGAGTAATGTGTCCATAATGAGGATTAGTTGAGATTTGTCATTTTACCTGAATATGAATTATTTCATGAACAAAGAATCTTTAGAAAACTCCAGTTTCGATTGTTGTATTCAGAGCTAAATTATGTAAACTGTGGGCTGACAGTCGACTGGTAGACCTTCCAGTCGACTGATACGACCTGGCTGCTGTGTCTCTAATTTCTTGAAGATTCGGTCTGGACAGTCGACCTAATCATTTTCACAGTCGACTGGTATACTTAAGATTTATTTTGCAAAGTTATTGTTGATTTCCTTTTGTGACAGTCGACCTATACCCCCCTTAAGTCGACTTATATGACTTAGTTTATTTTCTTAAAATCATGAATATTTGTCCTCTGGACAGTCGACTTACTACAGTATAAGTCGACTGGTACTGATGGGTTTTCGTAACTTGAGTGTTCTTTTGAGTGATTAGTCTCCAGACATTTTAGCTTATACTTTGTCTTCAGTTAAACATATGATTTTGAGATTTCAGTTAAGCATGTAGTATTGAGAGTGATTGATAGACGGGTATATTCTGCGGTGTTAAGAGTCGTTGATCTCTGGGGTTGGGTATACTCTGCGGTGTTGAGAATCACTGTTAGTGATTGATAACCGGGTGTCCAATCTGCGGTGTGAGAGTGACTGAAAGCCGAGTATCCGATCTGTAGTATTGAGACTGATTGATAGACGGGTATATTCTGTGGTGTTAAGAGTCGTTGATCTCTGGGGTTGGGTATACTCTGCGGTGTTGAGAATCACTGTTAGTGATTGATAACCGGGTGTCCAATCTGCGGTGTGAGAGTGACTGAAAATCGGGTATCCGATCTGTAGTATTGAGACTGATTGATAGACGGGTATATTCTGCGGTGTTAAGAGTCGTTGATCTCTGGGGTTGGGTATACTCTGCGGTATTGAGAATCACTGTTAGTGGTTGATAACCGGGTGTCCAATCTGCGGCGTGAGAGTGACTGATAACCGGGTATCCGATCTGTGGTATTGAGAATGACTGATAATCAGGTATTTGGCAGTGAACAGCCGACTGGTCCATTAATCAGTCGACTGTACAGTACAGTAGAGCTGTGCTTGTTTGAGAATGATTCTTCTAACACTTGGTTAAGCTACACTTGATGTTTCCATGTTTTCCTGTCATTTCTTACTTTACAATACATGTTTAGTATGTGCTCTCTCGTTCAGTACATGTTGTTTAAGAAACCATGCTTATTGTTTATTTATGTTGTTTGTTTGTTTATATCACTCACACCATTTATGGCTGACCCCTTTAGTTTGGGGGTTAGGGATCATCTCTAGCCTCATATGTTGCAGGTTGTTGCTTAGAGTTTGGAGGTTTGGATGCATGAGGCATATTTGAGATAAATTGATTTATAAGAGTTTTGTGTAAATTTGTAAAAGCAGTTTTGAGATAATTTGAGTTGTAAATGACAGAAAATATTGTTTGAGTTGTTTTGAATTCCGCTGTGTTGAAAAAGATTGTTGTAATAAAAGTTTGGAATAAAAGTATTTGTGTTTTGAGCTATGTGTACTATTACATTGAATTTGATGTTGGGATTGTGCCACGTATTTTCTAAGTTATTATATTAGAAATTCGGGGCGCTACATATTCCCACCCTTACGCATTGCAAAACCCCTTCATTTAGCATATGACGAATAAAAGTTCTCGGCTTCATCTAAGGTATGAAAGGTCATACCTAACTTTGGTTTGAGATGCTCTTCAACTTGCGGCATGCATTCACCGCTTTGTTGTGCACACATAAATTGTTGCCGGCAACAAAATATCCTTCACCACTGTCCATATCTAACATCATCAATAAAATAACAATTATCAATACACTAATCTTATAGAGACATTCACATTATTCATATATGTATATATATCTAGTTATGGAAAAAATATATGAGAAAACCGCACAAATAACAACCAAAAAATCCAAAACTTTGCAAGTAGGTCAGACTAGCCACACACAAGCCAACACAAATTGTACAAGCAAGTGTGGACTTACGATTTGGAAGATATTGCAATATATCGCTTTCACTCATGCAAATTAATGAAAAGCGATACATTGCCGTATCATGCAAAACGTGAGTCGAAACTCACTTCTACAAGTCATGTTGACTTGTGTGTGGTGATTTCGACCTACTCACAAAATTTCGTATTTTTTGGATGTGAAATGAAAAGCGATACATTGCCGTATCATGCAAACCGTGAGTCAAAACTCACTTTTACAAGTTACGTTGGCTTGTGTGTGGTGATTTCGACCTACTCACAAAATTTCGTATTTTTTGGATGTGATTTGTGCGTTTTATAGTGAAAACTCACTCAAAAAATATCAAAGTATAATTGTTGTTGTTGTTTGATATACGGGACAAATCCGCACAAATGACATCAAAAAAATCCATAACTTAGCAAGTAGGTCAGACTCACCATGCACGAGCCAACGCACCTTGCAGAAGTGAGTTTCGATTCACGGTTTAAGCGATAAGGCAATGTATCGCTCTTCAATCACGAACATGAATAGAAAGTGATACACGGCCAAGTCTCCCAAACCGTGAATCCAAAAACAATTCTACAAGTTTAGTTGGCTTGTGCATGATGAGTCCGACCTACTTCCAAAATTTTGAAATTTCTGGATCTCATTTGTGCACTATTACTAATAACGAGCAACAACAACTAATACTCCATCTACATCTAGAAAAACAACTACACACAATACACATCGTGAAACTAACATATAATTAACCACGCATAATAACCAATTTGTAGACTCAAACATTCAAATAAAAATTTAATCAATTAGCATAGCTAGATCTACTAAAGTAGAAAAAAGTTAATATCTTTCACAATGTGGGCTTTCAGAAATGAGATGGAGGAGGTGGTTGTGCTGCTGTTGACGAAGAAGGAGTACAGATTGGGTAATTTCGTTGGGGTAAGGGTTTGATGGGTTTGGGAGATTTCGTTAGGTTAGGGTTTTTTGGGTTCCGGAGATTCAATGGAAGATAGCAAGAGTTCAAGAAGAGGGAGAGAGTGAGTGAGAGTGTCAAGTTAAGGAGGAGGAGCTAAGATTTCGACTATGGGTTCGAGTTTGCCAGAAAGAAAGAGAGAGAGCGAGAGAGAGAGTAGACTGACTGTGAGAGGAGGAGAAACAAATTTTTACAAGTATTTTAAAACACTTGTACAACCTAAGCCGTTGTTTCATACAATGGCCTAGGTTATACATAGGTCGTTGTGTGAAGCAACGGTCGAGGTTAAAAAATGATTTCGTTGTACCTAGGCCGTTGTTTCCAACAGCGGCCTAGGTTCAATTTCCACACAAAAAAAATACTTGTTCATCAGCATCGAGCGATAGAGAGTGAGAGAATGAATAAGTCAAAGAGTTAATTTGAGGCAAAATACCGAATTTACCCCTCCTCACTTAAGTGATAAAGGGGGGCAGATGGGCGGGAACGATCCAGGCCATTGGATCAAGAGAGATATGATCCAATGGCCGAGACTCGAGTTTGCAACGGGTCTGTGCAAACAGACCTATTTGCAACGAGCATTACTCTCTCTCTCTCTCTCTCTCTCTCTCTCTCTCTCTCTCTCTCTCGCTATATATATATTAGAACGTGCATCGCACGTGCGGATTACTAGTAATAATATTATAATAAGAGAGTTTGAGTTGTCGTTTGTAAACATACCGATTTACGTGTATCGTACGTACATAACTTATATGAAGGAGATCTCATGTTCGAGGCCATACTACATCTGAGTTTTTACTTTTAAAAAATATATTTTATTAAGAGTACATTACACGTGTAAATTACTAATAATCTTGATACTGAAAGGTTTTATATTTATTCAGAGTTTATATATATATATATATATATATATATATATATAGCAATTGTATTGCACGTCCTTTTGATTCATTATACACATTTCAAATAGCAAACCTGTAACACCGAATTATCAAGATTGCATATACAAATAGCTTGAAATTGTCACACAAAAAAAACTTGAACATCAGTTAATTAGTAGCTACAAGGCTTACTACTAGAATTGTTGGGATTTGATGGATCCAATACACAAGAACATAGAGATCAAAGAAGATGAACAACAGCAACGACAAGAAGAAGCAGCAACAGCAATAGCAGTAGCAGGAAGCAGTCGATTGCAACGTGCAGCCCTGCACTCGACCAAGAGTTGCAGTCAACTGCCATGAGGGACATTCGACCACAACTATCAGCGGAGCTCTCTGACCTGCTCGAGTCTCAATGCAGTTGACTAATATTTTGTACAGTCGACTACAACGGTGCTCGGTGATTTGATCTACAACAGAGATCTAATCTTGTGTAATCCTATATATATATATGGTGTACGATTATTAAGGTTATTCCAACATTGTGAGAGAGTTTGAGTTGCCGTTCTTGAGAGATTAGAGAGAAGATAAACCCTACACCTTGAGTAAGGTTGGTTGTCAATGGGCCAGGTATGAGCCACTCATATAAGCTCGAGTCCGAGCCGGAGCCCAAATTTTAAATTAGGCTCAAGCCCGACCCGATTTATCTTCGGGTTTAACATCTTGGACTCAAGCCCGAGCCCGATTAGACAAAAAAAGGTCGTGTTTAGGCCCGAACTAATTATGCACTTTTAATATATAATTTTCTAATATTAACATAACAACATCTAGAATATTTCTTCGAAAATAAAAATGTCTTGAGTATTACATGATTAAAAAAGATCTTGATTAATTTTTGTAAAATTATCTAACTTTTTAAATTTATATTATAATACTATATTAAGGCAACAATTTTTTCTATATAATACTCATTTCAACTTATACAAATGAATATGTATTAGGGAAAAAAAAACTTATACGAATGAATAAACATGATTTTTTAAAATAATCATGACTGTACATATAATATATATATGGACATGTAGATGTACAAATTTGATTCAGGCCAGTCAGGCTAAATACTTGAGCCTGAGCCCGACCAGAATTTTTTTTGGGCTTAAAAAGTTGAGCCCGGGCCCGATCCGAATTTGTAAATGATTTGCCCAAGTTCGCAAATAAATGGGTTGGACCTAGTCAGGCCAAGGTCGGGAATAAATGGGTTGGACCTAGTCAGGCCAAGGTCGGGCCTGAGCTCACGGGGGCCTGAGGCGAACTCCCAAAATGGGACCCTCATACATAATGTATGAAAAATATCATATATATGAAAAATATCATATATATATACACACACACACACACACACACACACACACACACACACACACACACACACACATACATACTCATGTGGCTGAGAGCCTTCACAGCCCAGGCATATAGACGCAATTATCAGGGGCGCGCTCTACTACTGAGTTAATAGCCTTTCGTACGGGTCTCCCAGTGGGATGCCCACTATGCCAAGAGTGAGAGAAACTCCATCCCTCTTTTTTCCTTTTGCACCCCATATCCTTCCCGTGTGGCGAGATGGGGACGTAAAAAGTTAGATCCTATCAACTTGTTCCGACCTAGGATAATAAGCTCATAAGCTTGGTCTTATTTCATCGTCGTAAGGGAAACAACCCTGTAGCTAAGGCCCTTAAATGACCGCTCAGTGATAAAGGAGGTAAAGGTGCAAAGACAGTTAAGAGGTTTTCCTAGAAGCAGCCATCCTTAAAAGAGTGCGTAATAGCTCATTGATCGAGCGCTCTTATGCCGAAGATGAATGGGGCCAAGCGATCTGCCGAAGATGTGGGATGTCAAAATGCATCGGTATATATATATATATATATATATATATATATATATATATATATATATATATATAACGCAAAGAAAAGCCATCAAGTGGTTCTCATTCAATAGTAAGGAAATCAATGGTCCAGATCTAAGAAAAGCTATCAAGTGGCTCTCATTCAATAGTAAGGAAATCAATGGTCCAGATCTAAGCTCCCAAAAGACATTCCCCCCCCCCCCCCCCCCCCCAAAAAAAAAAACAACTCTTTTATTTATTTAATTGTTTATCTCTCTCTCTCTCTCTCTTCCTCTCCTATTCAGATCAGTTTGCTCCCTCTAATTCCCAAACCAGAGAGCTCTAATTTCTCTCTCTTTCTCTCCCCTTTAGGGTTTTAAGCCGCTAACTCCAAATCCCTAAAACCATTTATTTAAACCTTCGCTTCCCTTCCATTGGTGAAGCCTCCATCGTCCTCTCAAGCGCGAATCTCAAAGCAAATTCAAATCCAAATCCAGTGTCGAAACCCAATCAAGAGGTCGTCGCCGATATCTGATCCGCTGCTGATTCCGTATCGGCGACTCCCCTCCACCAAATCGAGCGCGAATATCAAGTGACTCCGTATCGGTGACTCCCCTCCACCGAATCGAGAGCCTCTACATGCGATGCAGTGACTCTAATTTCATCTCATTAATCGAATTCTCATTATAATTTTTAATTTTGTGTGTGCATGGGATTACTCAGTTTTTTGCTGACTCGAATTTTGTGTGTGCATGAGATCTAAGTTCAGAGAGGTATGATTGTTTTATTTTTGGGTTTAAAATTTTTTATTTTGGTGATTTATTTGATGAGTTTTTTCTTGATTTTGATTTAAGGTATACGCAAGTGAGAGATCAATTATTTGGTGGCCTCAATTTGGGCTTCCAAACCATAGCAGGACAGGTTAGCTGATCAGCAACCTAAAATAATTTGGCAAATATGCAACATTAATTTCTTTACTACAAGAGAATATACTATCGTGAAGTGTTCCTTTCACTGGTTATTAGAAACCATGGACAACATAACATATAAGAACTTTTAGTGTATGTTTGGATATATAGGATTGGATGACTGGAGTTTATTAGTGAAGGGTGCAAACTCTCCACTCAAGAAAGACAGCTAAAGTAAATTTGCTATTGATCCATTTTGTTTTTTTTATAAACGTGCAATGGGGATACAAAGTGGAGATAAAAGAAATGATTAGCTTGGATTAGAGTTTTGAGAACTTCATGTATTACATTTTGGTTGATATAATAATAAGATGTATTTCAATCGCAAACTGAGTCTCAGACAAACAAATGTTTAGATTATTGGTATTGTAAATATCTTCACACCTGAACTTGGGTTACCATTGTATTTAGACATGCTCATAGTGAATATGGAATTAGAGTAAGCTCTATAAAACCTATATGATCATATCCTTGCATAACTATTACAACATCTAAAAGTGATGCTGAAGTTAATAAAACTCTATGCAGTGTTTCTAACAAACTATATGCATTCCAGGTAAGTTCAAGATAATGATCAAGAAGGCGATGGTTGAGCTTAAAGGTAGATATTATGGCGCCCCCGGATCCCCGTTACCAGACATCCGTGACCCAACCAGAATCTGTGCCTTCAAATGCATCTCAACACAGTAAATAACACGGAAATTTTAAAACATTTTTTTTCCAAACAAGATCATTACATCAATAATTACAACCCTTATCTTGTTCTTGGACAAAGAATACAAATTACATAAACTTATTACAAATGTTTATAAAAATATCCAGATTCCACTTATGAAGCTATCAGCTATCTTCCAGAGTGATGATCGGCTGATCCCTGCCGAACTTCGCTGAGTGGTCCTGCCGCTCCCCTAAGATGCGCCCCGTAGCTCGAATCTTTTGCTACACTACTCTGATACTCCAGCATCTGCTCGAACAGTAGGCATGTACACTGCCATTCTACTTGGATGCCCTGATGGTCTTGGGTTCTCCTGCACTTGCGACCCAATATCCAGTACCTAAAAGTGGGGTACGTCAGTAGTCCTACTGACGCAAAGCTGATAAGAAAACAGCGACCTCCAACTATCAGTCACAATTCTTCTTGCATGGAAAGGAAGCGTGCATTCTAACATCCTAGTGTCTGTGTATGCCATGACCTGAGGTCTAATGCAATATACAGAGTACAAAACTAATGCACTTAATCTAATGTAAGCAAGACTCTGGACACACATGCATCCCATACTACATGTGCCCCAGATCAAGTCGTTTCTCCAGTTTCAGGGATTCGAACCCTCGCCATGCAATGCATTCTCTTATTGTACACTTCCTGTTCCTGATAGTACAACATGATTGAAGAGGTATATAAAAGAAATAATTTGGGGAGCTACCCTGTTGTCACCAATAATTGTTGCATCAGACCATCCTTAAAAGCCGTGATGAACTTACAGATATATAGCAGCATATCCATTGCGTAGAAGATCCATTATGATCCGTTCGTGTCCACCAACATAGAACATGATGGCCTCGATGGTATAAAACCCCCTATCCGCCAAGAAATCTCATCCCGTTCTTACCACGGTACTTCAGAAATCAACAATGCAAGATACGCACAATAGCACATATCCCTAATGACAGGAAGAGACAATCTCTGGTTATCATCACCTAGTGCTAACTCTTAGAACAAGGCGGATTATACGGAATCACCCCTAACACCAATTCGGTCTTCAAGTGAAAAATAAGGAAAACCTAATCAATGCAGTTTACTGAAAACATGGTAGCACTCAAATCATACATGGTGTCGTATCCAACAATGCTGAGCCTAACAGGTCTGTCAAAATAACAATAATCACGGAAATCACACTCACTGATTCCCAATACCTTCACAGGTTATCAACCATAACCCCGACCCGTGACTCTGAGCGAGTAGTCCAATGGCGCCCAAATGATGCAATATATTGAATGAAGGTAAGCACACACATAACCACCAATTTCTGACCATTGACAGACTCAGGCATCGAGATACCAAACACAAATTGACCATAGCTATCTCCCAACTCACTCATGTCTACCATGAGTACTAAGCACAGGAACTTGTCTAAGTTTCAGATGAAATGCTAAAAACGTCGTTTAAAACTCGATAGCTCATGATCACCATACTGCGGTATGCAGATGATTCCTCATCAATCGTCCAATAAAAGTAGTTCAAGAAATAGCAGTAGTTGTGACCCAAGCTACACTCATCGGAATCCAACAAAATCAGGCTTTCTATAAGGGTAGGAGACTCTAATGTAATCCCCTAGTTGACGACTTTCTCAAATTCCTTATAGAACTCTGTTCCCTGAGTTAATACAAACCTGAAGTCGATCAAGACAGTAGGTTGTTGATCTTGGAACATCCATAACTTCCAACATATAACTCGGAATCGCTTGATATTATTCATTCTGGAAAGCTAAGAACCTAGGCTACAACTCTCCAGTTAATCATTTCCTCAAATTCAATCATCTTGATACTATAAAAATCTCATATACTCTCAGCTGTATATCTCTTCATGCACTCGCTTCACTTTTCCCATATCATAAAAATTTGCTCACTCATCGGAATTACTCGATTCTGGATCCTATGCAAAGGTGGGAGTGTCTACTACAACTTTCCAGTAGAACACATCCTCAGATTCCATCACTAAAGTCCTCAAAAACACAAAATTCCATCAGATGCACAAACATGGAAGAATTGGTTTATTTAGCCAACAATGTCTCAACTAATACTGGATCTACCCCAGTCTTTAGAAAATCATAACTTTCAACCTACAAACTGGAATTAAAAATTTCTTAATGTTTTGGAAATCTATGACTCCCTACTACAAATCTCTAGTTGATCAATCTTTCAAATTCTTAACAAATAATTCCAGAACTATACATCTTTACAGACTAGTCAATCTGAACTAGGTTGAACCTGGTCCACTTTGAAATTCAATAACAAACCAACCTTAAGTTCAAAGCTCATGAAATTTGAGATTCTTAAACTAAACATATACCATTCTATTGTGTCAAAAATTTGCATCCAGATTCATAATACACATAGAGTTATGACCCCTCAAATATAGCATAAAATTTCAGCTGCTCTTAAGATAGGGTCTTTTTCACTTCACACTATTTATTTTTGAAACCTCATCAAATGTCATCTAAAAATTCTAAAATTTTAGAATCATCAAATAGACTCATACCAAAAGCTACTGCAAAAAGTTCATAGTAATATCACACACACACAAGTAGTTATGGCCATGTGAACTTCATTCTAAAAACAGTCAGCTTCAGTTCTAACATCCAGACCATTACAAATTTTTTGAGGCATCAAATAATCTCAGAAAATTATGAAATTCAAGAATATGGTTTTAGACAAATACAAGAGTATCCACAAAACTTTCCAGCTCCAATACCCAGCCAATTTTGAGTTATGACTTTGAAAAGTCATAACAATTCTCACACAGTCAAAAGTTTTTTTGACTGCATTCTGTCTGAAATTGGACTGAGTGTTTGGGTTACTAAATAGCTGCCAAATATTATGAAAAAATTTATGGGAGCTCTAGATACATAGCACAACACGCCCTAATAATTTGAGTCCAAAATTCCCAACAGTTTGAGAGTTAGAAATTCTCAAACTCACATACTCATATATGTTTTCAACACAAGCATCATGAAAGAGTTGTTCTACCATTCAACTACCTTTTTCTTAGCATGCCACTATCATACATGATAATCAAAATTTCACCAACTACTAACATATGCTAAAAATCACATACTCATAAACAAGACTAAATTTTTAGAGTTAAGAGAATCACCCACTTGTAGTTGCAAGAAAACTCCTTGTAACTTGGCTCCCTTCCTTTGCTCCTAGCTCTTGTAGGACTTGGCTATCTCAAATCTCCTACTACTCTTCTCTTCTACTATAATTCTTATTCAAAAAGACTTCAACTTTTCTTCTTCTTCTTCTCTTTCTCTACTTTTTTTTCGAAGCAAAAACACAACAAGAAGAAAGGATGAGAAGAGAATGGAGTAGGGTATTTTATAGGAGATGGGGAGTTAGGGTTTTGGGGAAATGGGGCCGAAAATTGATGGGGGAATGGAGGGATAGGATGAAGATGGGTAGGGTTTATGGAGATGGAGGGATGAGATGAGAGCCAACACACACAAGTAGAAGCTTCTTGGAAGTTTATCATTCTTCAAAAGTCAACACACATGGTGAATTGTTTCCACCATTGGATCTTCATCAAGATCCAAGCCATGATCACATGATGCTAGGGTTCCTAACCCTAGGTTAGGTCAAGGAATCCTAGGTCACCATACCCTAACCCTAACCCTAGTGCATAAATAGGCATGGTTATTCAATCCGATAATCATGCACCAAAACAATTTGAGCACTAACTCAATCCGATAATCATGCACCAAAACAATTCGAGCACTAACTTGGTTTTATATATATATATATATATATATATATATATATATATATATATATATATATATATATATAAGGAAATGCTCCATTGAAAATGGGTCTAGTTTTCACGGGTTGGAAAACACCAATTTGAGCCGTTGGATCGCTCATGATCGTGATTAGCGGCTCAGATCGAGCTCCCCATAACCCATTTCAATTGATCAGCGGAGGGTTATTTTGGGAATTTCGTCCCAAATAACTCTTCGCTGAACAGATTCTAAAAAAATTGATATAACCTAGGCCGTGGTTGGGAACAACGGCCTAGGTTATAAAAAATTAAATTATAGGCCGTTGTTCGGAACAACGGCCTTGTTCTAAATTTTTATAACCTAGACCATTGTTGGGAACAACGGCCTAAGCTATAAAAATTTCTACAAAAATTTTATAGCCTTGGCCGTTGTTGGGAACAACGGCCTAGGTTATAAAAATTTAGAACAAGACCGTTGTTCCAAACAATGACCTATAATTCAATTTTTTATAACCTAGGCCGTTGTTGGGAACAACGGCCTATGTCATATTCATTTTTTCAGAGCGAATCAGACGAAGATTTATTTGGGACAAAATTCCCAAAATAACCCTCCGCCACTTAAGTGATACTGGGTGATGGGCGGAGGCGATCTGAGCCGCTGATCACGATCAAAAGTGATCCAACGGCTCGGATTGGTGTTTTCCAACCCGTGAAAACAAACCCGTTATATATATATATATATATATATATATATATATATAATAATAATAATAATAATAATAATAATAATAATAATAATAATAATAATAATAATAATAATAATAATAATAATAATAATAATAATAATAATATAAATTATTATTTTCTCCCGAAAATTGTCTGGTCAAAACAATCGAGGCAATCTACTGTTTAATCGAGAAGATATCCTGAGTCTATCTCATCGGTGTTCAGAACAGCTCGTATATCTGAAATTTCTCAAATAAAAATGGATAGTTATTAGAAAAATATGTAATCGTGTGCAATACTCATTTGTGCACAGATTACTATGCAAAAATAGCTATATGTTATTTTGCGGGGTATTACAGATATGCTGCTTACTCATATAATATGTTTCGTACTTCAATTAATTTGCTGGAACTCTAAAACTATTTTATATAATCAAATCAGGTGCAGCGAAGGGTGATAAAACATAGATTTTCTTCAAACTCACTATTTTATATATGCTTCAAACTAGGGTTCAGGAATTGAGGAGGAATGGATAGCGACTTCAATTAATCAATTCCTGAATCCTAACCATATGTGAATTTTTATCCCAAAATCTAGGGTTTCGTTTATCAATTTAATGAAAAGTTGTAAGTTTGAAGCAAAGCTAAATGGCAAAACAAATAAACATTTGAGAGAAACATCAAACTTGTGTATATCTTTGATTTAATCCAAGGGTTTTCACAATTATGTAATTTTTTTGTTGTTTACATGCCAGTAGTTTGGTTTATTGAAAAATAAATTGGTTTCCCTTCCTGTCTTCTCTACTTATCTAATTGACATGTTCAATCATGAAGAGATTAGTGATGAGTTTTGAGCAGTTGCTAATGGACTTCATAGACGTTAATCTATACTAGCCAAATTTATATTTTAAGTTTTTTACATATTAAGTGAGGATGTTTGGTTTAACCTCGTAAGTTGCATCATCAATGCATTTTTCCTTGTAAAAATTGGGAATGTTAATCAGAAAATCCTCCAATGTTCATAATTTCTTTGAATAATACTTAGTTTATTTGATTGCTGAGGTTTGTTAATTTTATATATGTTGTGGATACTCATATATATCTACTTCAATTGTAACACTTCCGAAGAAGACCTATCTGTTAGGGTTGTGTCTTGTATACTCGTTGTTCAGATTAAAAGAAGGTAATATGAAGCACGGAGGTCGAAGCGTCGAAGAGAGTTAAAGGAGAACAGCAGCAGCAGCAAGTACAGGATAGTTGCGGTCGACCGATCATGGTGACAGTCGACCGCACCCCCCGACCGCACCCCCGATCGCTCGTTGTACTGGGAAGTCAGAGAGTGGTACGGTCGACCGGTCTTGTTGGACGGTCGACTGATCGCGGCGCTGTGTTCAGTTTTGGGCCTCGATTTGTTAGGTCAGTTCAGCCCAATCTTCAACTCCAAGTAAGATCATACGGTTCCTATTCAGTTACTTCTTTTTCAGGTTTTATCAGACGACTGAGGATCAAGATTAGACCTAGGTTTTCTCTCTATTCTTCTATATATATTGTAAACTCCTTCAATATGAGAGGGAGTACTTCATAGATTCTTTTTTCCATTGCAAAGAGAGGCTCGAGAGAGAGATAGTTTTTGGTGGGTGAGTTTAATTCCTTGTGTCAAGTGAATCAGTAACTCCTTGTAATCTCTTCTAGTTGAATATCAGATCTCCCTATATTTCCCTCCGAATTAAGCAAAAGCTAACCGGGATAAGTCATTGTTATTGTGTTTGTGTTAGTTTGGTAGATCTACTTGCTTGCTCAATTTATTCGCCTCGTCTACTTCGTCTTCCTCATTGCTCTAATTAGTTCCGCTGGGACCAGAGGGCGTTTGTTGACGCCCCAATCCCAACAACTGGTATCAGAGCTTCAGGTTGCCGAGTTCCTTGGTTAAGATGACAGGCCACAGTATTTTGAAGATTTCAATCTTTGGATGGTAAGATCAGTTTCAATCTTTGGAAGACTGACATGTATGATGTTCCTGTTCAAGAACGGTTGTAGTCAGCGGTAAAGAAGAAGGAAAAGCCAACTGATATGAAGGATGACATTTGGGAAGATATTTGTGAAACAGCCATAAGTCTAATCTGACTATCCTTGGCAGACGAGGTCAAGTGCAGATTTCTTGAAGAAACTGGCACGGCGAGTCTGTGGGAAAGAATCATAACTAACTACTCTGGTTCGTCGTTATTAGATCGGATGCATTGGAAGAGGAAGTTGTTCCGTTTATCTATGAAGGAAGGTACCGATCGCTAAGACCACATTACAGAGTTCAATATGGTATTATCTGAACTTAAGGCGATCAACACAGATGTGTGTGAGAAAGATAAAGCTTTCAACCTGATATATTCACTACCGGATTCGTACGAGCCTTTGATCACGACCATGCTACACGGTAGATCTGCCAAGGAGAGTATTTTGGTAGATGGTGTAATCAAAGCATTGAAGAAAAATCAACTTAGGAAGGAGACCCATAAATCTTCGTCATCTATTCCTACAAGTTTTCTAGCAGTGGATGATCCTTCGGGGGGAAAACAAAGTTCTTTGCAAAAGGATTTGATCCGTTGCCGATATTGCAAGAGGTCAGGGCATATCAAGAAATACTGTTGGAAATTGCAGAATCAAGAGAGCGCCAAGAACGAAAGTTCAGCCGCTAATGTAGTTAGTGCCTTCGGTGCCTTTGATTCAGGTGATTCGTGTCTTCTTGTTTCAAATTATTTAGAAGTGGATTCTAGTTGGTTTCTTGACTCAGAGAGTTCTTCTCATATTTGCTCCAAGAGGGAGTTGTTTTCTACTTATAAGTCTACTACAGGGAATTGTGTGACAACGGGAACTGGAGAGATTTGTGAAGTAGTGGGTAAGGGGACAGTTGAGTTGAAGATGCCAGGTCTACATATGTTCACTTTAAGAGATGTTTTGCATATTCCTTGCTGAAACGGAATCTGATTTTCTTGGGAACTCTTGATACACGGGGCTGCAGGTACACAGCTCGAGGTGGAATTCTGTCTGTTTTTCAAGGTCGTCGTAAGGTGATTAGAGGTATGAGAATGGTTGGGCCAAGCCAAAACAATCTCTACAAGCTTTGGGGAATTCGAAATACTTGCGCAAGTGTTGCTCCTTTTCTCGGTATTCCCGCAAGCTCAGCTAGTTTGCCGAAACTAGATTCATCGAGACGAGACCACGACGTTCGAATATCGTCGAGAGGGGGAGAAAGCCTAAGGGTAGGTGGAGTTCGTGCGGAGTTTGGCAACTTCGTGAGTACATCTACGGAGGTGGGCCTTTGAGGGGCTGCACTGGATTCGGTGAGATTGGGTAGAGATCATTTCAATTAGAAGAAAAAGTTATTGTTCCAAGTTTTATTTGCAAGTGGAATTTGTTAGAGTTTGGAGATGAGTAACATATCATGTGATAGCACTCGTATGCAATCCAATGTGGAGTTTGTTAGGATTGTGTCTTGTATACTCGTTGTTCAGATTAAAAGAAGGTAATATGAAGCACGGAGGTCGAAGCGTCGAAGCGAGTAGAAGGAGAACAGCAGCAGCAGCAGCAAGTGCAGGATAGTTGCGGTCGACCGGTCATGGTGACAGTCGACCACACCCCCCGACCGCACCCCCGACTGCTCGTTGTACTGAAAAGTCAGAAAGTGGTACGGTCGACCGCCTGCAGTGCTGTGTTCAGTTTTGGACCTCGATTTGTTAGGTCGGTTCAGCCCAATCTTCAACTTCAAATTAGATCGTACGGTTCCTATTCAGTTACTTCTTTTTCAGGTTTTATCGGACGACTAAGGATCAAGATTAGACCTAGGTTTTCTCTCTATTCTTCTATATATATTGTAAACTCCTCCAATATGAGAGAGAGTACTTCATAGATTCTTTTCTCCATTGCAAAGAGAGGCTCGAGAGAGAGGTAGTTCTTGGTGGGTGAGTTTAATTCCTTGTGTCAAGTGAATCAGTAACTCCTTGTAATCTCTTCTAGTTGAATATCAGATCTCCCTATATTTTTCCCCGGACTAAGCAAAAGCTAACCGAGATAAGTCATCGTTGTTGTGTTTGTGTTAGTTTGGTGGATCTACTTGCTTATTCAATTTATTCGCCTCGTCTACTTCGTCTTCCTCATTGCTCTAATTAGTTCCGCTGCGACCAGAGGGCGTTTGTTGACGCCCCAATCCCAACACTATCAAAATGTGATTTCTCCAGGTTTACATGTCATTCTCTTCTGTAACATTAGGTATTGAGTAATTAAGCTTTGAGATCAATTAGCAATTAAATTATTGAAATTTGAACAAGTCTCTCTTCCCATTTTTTCAAACTCGATTTCAGGTCAGGTTGGTGCCTTACAAAGGGTCTACACAAAAGCAGTAGAGGATTACTCACTCACAATTAGGATTGGTGATGTTGTTCTTGCACCAGATAACCCTAGGGAGCAGTATTAGGTAAATAGTTTTCATATCTGTAATATTTTTTGTTACAATTTTTCTTATTCAACATTTATGCTATTAAATTTGTCAAGCATAAGTGGAGAAACTCACCTATTTCTCTAATAGGAAATAATAGGACAGAATGTTATTAGTTTATAACAGGAAAAGAAGTTTAACTAGATAAGCATTTCAATCCTATAATAGTTATGTCAGTTTTTAACTAGATAAGAATTTCAATCATATTCTCAAAATCTTCTAGTTGTCTTATAACAGTTCTGTCAGTTTTATGAACATTTGTTTGGTGTGCTTCTTCTCTCTCACACCAAAACCCTCTCAATCTCAACCGATCTCGATCACCAAATCGGGTCAAATCTCTTTCTCTCTCTCACATTCAAACTACTCTCCCTTGTGCTGCCATTGATTCTTCATCGACAAATCATCACAATTTTAATGTAAAGAAGCTATGACATTAACATGTTATAAGTCAAAATTTTAAATCTGCAACATTTTCCTTGAATAAGTATTAGACACTGTAGTATCCACTGGGAAGCTACGTTGTCCGCTTAATCAAAGTTTTAGTTTATTGGGTTGCTATAAGATAGGCTCTTTCTTTTTTTACCCCTTCTATATGCACATTGACTTATTGAATTACTTTTATTTGTAGGATGGTTACAAAGGTTTCTACGCTCGTAATGCAATTCCAATGCAAGATCATCGATCTCTTAAGCTGTGCAGTTGCTTCTTTGTGCAGGGTCAGGTCAAGATGCTAATCAGTGGAATGGGCATGGAGAACCTGCATTAGATATTTTCTCACGAAAGGTACTAATTCATAACATATGTCCACAGGTGCCATGACTAAAGAAATTCTTCGTTTAGATAATCATATTTGACTGTCAACTTTTTCAGGCATTGAAGGAATCTTCCCAGGCACAAACCTACTTAGAAGTAGCTAGCCAAGCAAAACTGTATGTATACTCACTCATTTATCTCTGAATTCATGATAAACACCTACTTAGTGTTTCTATAGGTGGATTTTTTTTCTTGGCTGACAGTGTTTTAACGTTGCAGTGAGGAAGCAAGGAACCATCAGATGGGCCTGCGAATCATCGAACGAGCACAGGCATGTTGACAAGTAGATTGCCACAAGTTGAACTTGGATGCCAGTGTATATCAAGATATTTATTTTCTTTTCAATCACCTAATAAATTGAAGTGATATTAAGTATTTGTTAGTATTGTGCGTCACTTGGAACCATGAAAACGTTATATTCTCCCTCAGATTGTTTTTCCTCTAACTTCTGTCTTACCTACATAATTATCTTGAATCTTTGCAGTAAATTGAGGATCTTCAGGAGTAGTAGTATGCAGAAATATCCAACTAGTTGCTGATCGGAGAACAGAGTTTAATGCCACATAGAGTTTGATTAGTTTGTGACAGTGTTTATTTTTCAGTTGCAACCCATCTTGTTTGTCATGATTAAAGACAATGTAATATGCATTAAAAAATGTAGAGAAGTAACTCATAAGAGCATCCACAGTCGTTCAATGGAAAAAATGGCAAAATGCATATTTTAGCAATGCATTTCTTCGAAATGCTGCAGTCGTTGAAAGGTAAAAAATGCATAAATTTATTTAAAAAGTAATAGACGAAACAGATGTTTCGTCTGTTAATAAAAAAATAATTTATACAGGCCGAAAGTTAAAAAATATTAATAAAAAATACAAGACGATCATGTTTCGTCCCAAAGGAAATTAAAAAAATAAATAAATAAATAAAAGAAATGGGACGAAACATGATGTTTATTCCCACATATGGGAATAAACATTATTCCCACATATTTTATTTGGTTTTTATATATTTTTTTAATTCGGACGAAACATCATGTTTCGTCCGATCAATTAAAAATATAATTAAATAATCCAGACGAAACATGATGTTTCGTCAGCTATAATATGCATTTTGCTATTTCGAATGCTATTTCTCCCTTTCTACTGTACACAGATTGCTAAAAAATGGCAAAATACATCACGACTGTGTGCGCTACAGTACCAAAAAAATGGCAAAAATGGCAAATAAGCAAACGACTGTGGATGCTCTAAGGAACATACTGAAAGGTTACAGAAACACAAGCATACTTCATTCTCTTTAGTTGGAGTATCCCAATTATCACATCCTATGAATGATTATAGATGAAGGTTAAAGAAATATCATATTGGGAATAATTTTATGGGATTCTATTAAAAATTAATTTTTTGGAAAAAAAAATTAATTAAAAAAATAATAATATCCTATCTCGGCATTTTGGCCAAAAAACGCCGGGTAGGGTGTTTTTTATAAAAATATTTAATAACCTACCCGACGTTTTTAGCCAAAAACGTCGGGATAGGTAGTTTTTGTCTTTTTTAAATAAATGTTCCATATCAGCATTTTTAAAATAAAATGCTGGCCAGGATAAACGTGTCTATAACGACGTTTATAAAGAACGCCGGGATAGACCCTATATCTATCCCAACGCTCGCTACAACGACGCTCTTGGCGGCGTTTCCAGAAGTGCCGCTACGTACTATAGTGCAGCGTGAAAAAATGCCGGGATAGCCTAATAAAAATTCCGCTAAAGGCCTAGCGGTTTGTAGTGTCTTTTATTTTTCATGATTGGCTGATTGTTGTAGACTGTCAATACGCAACAACAACAACAACGGGGCATGGCAACAAAGCAAAGAACAGCAAGCGGCTACAACAGTTAACAAGCAACAACAAGCAGCTAACACACGAGGATACAAAGATCTTTCTAACTTGATAGAAACTGCGAGGTTGAAAGGAGAAGATAACAGAAGCCATCTTCCTCATCAGCACAGGTCTTCAGCTCCGAAATCTTTCCAAGAAGCTTTCCACCCTTCTCGCCCACTGATGAAGAGAGGCAGAGATGACGAGGCTGAACGGTGGGTTCAAGTTAGAGGCAGGGGTCCTGTGAGAGGAGAAGAAGCTAGAGGATCTTCTCGCCACCGTTCGAGAGAGGGGCGCCGTGACCATAGAGGTCCTGCGCAGAGGGATGTAGAGGCAGAGGGACGTAGAGTCCTTCTGAAGGGTTCCTCTTTGAGATCCCCACCGGGAGAGGAGGGAACTCAACTAGGAGCTATAGAACAACAGAGGGCATCTTATCTCCAGGCCACTAAGAGGTCAATGGGAGGTGCGAGACGCGAGGAAGCTCACAGAGGTGGAGGTTCGTCGGAGTTGGAGCTAATGAAGAAGAAAGAGGATGATGAAGGGGAGTGGATATTGTATAAACCCAAAAGAGTTAAGAAGGCGGAAAGAAAGGCGGAAGCTTTGAGCGCTTCATCGTCTTCCTCTCTAGCGCGCTCGTCGAAGCAGACATCATGCCACAAATGTGGGGAGAAGGGCCACACGATCCACGAGTGTCCTAATGACTGGTTTTGTTATGCGTGCAAGAGGTTCGGACACATTTCCAAGAATTGTTCCAAGTTCAAGCCAATCGAAAGGGCAACCAAGGTGATGGGAGTACCTGGCTCTAGGTCTCAAAATCAGAGTAGGGGAGACGGCAAGAAATTCGAGCCTGTTAAGTCGGAAGAAAGTATTGACTGCCGTAGAATGGTAGCCCAGGCAATCATCTCCCCGACTCCTATCATGGCGGAGTTCGAGGGACGCTTGCAACACTCCGTTATGTTGAAGATCCACACTGGCCACCCCTCTATCGAAGCTGTCAAGGCTCTCCTCTCTGAAGCGGTCTGCCCAAGTTCTAGAATGGATTGGATCATCAAGAAAATGAATCAAGACTTGCTGATGGTGTACTGCGGTAACGATGAAGTTACAAGGGAGCTTCTTGCCAACGGGAGTCTTGAAGGGGACGATTTCTTTATCACCATGAGTAGGTGGTCGAGGAAAACGGGAGCTATGCGTATAGACTCGCGCTCAGCGGTGTGGATTCGGGAGTAATGTTCCTTTGCAATGTTGGGTGAAATCTGGGTTCCAAAATCTGGTTCACGGATTTGGCGACATCATCAGTATCGATAGAGCTACTGCAACATTGGAGTGGAGAGAGTTCGCGAGGATCCAAATTGGGGTAGAAGATACGAGTTTAATTTCTTCGGTCGTCATCGCGCAGTATGAGGAGGAGCATTATGAGATTAAGATTCTCGTCGAACGAAAAAAGAAAACGGTCTCCTTTAGAGAATCGCTAGAGCGAGATGGGTCGAACTCGGAGATTGAAATCAGGTCTGAACGCAAGGTAGAAGACGATGGAGAGGCATTGGATCTGGCGAGAGGGCATCTGGACCGTAGGAAGGGTTTCCAGATAGGCAAGTTCGATGGGCCCTTAGATCCAGCTAAAGGAAATCGCAGCCATCCATCTCAGTCGACAGCTGTTGGGGAGAGTACATGGGATTTAGGGGATGCAGTGGTCAATAAGTCATGTCAGGTACAGTTCATGCGTCACATCTCTTCGGATGGTACTAAGATGGGAAGGGGAGCGGCGGGTCAGGTTCTTGACAATTCAGCAGTGCATCACTCAGTAGTCAATATGTCTACAGCTGGGGGGCCCACTAAAAAGCAACTTGATGTTATCAACATGTCCAGCATAGACTTTTGTACCGCTGTCGAAAATGCAGTGAGGGAAATATCAGAGAATTTTATCAAAAGAGGTTCAGGCCCACATGCTCATGATGGGCCCAAAGTGGATGGGCTTTCTTGTGCGAAGACTATTATCGAAACAGGGCAGGGATCTGGAGCGAAGGATGTGTGTGAGTTTGAGGAAAAACTGGATTTTGAACTAGGAGAAGTGCTTCCGGATATCCAAGACGATACTGGCATAGTAGAAGGCCTCGTACCAGTACAGGAAGCAACCCACAGGGAGGGAAAACAAATATGTCATACTTCTGATAAAGAAACTGAGTCCGTAGGGGAAGCGGGAGGGGAGGATGAAAGAATCGGCGCGTTAGATGGAGTTGGTTTTCTGTTTTCGGACTCAGAGGGGGAGTTCGATAGCAGAGTAAAGGCGCTTACTCCGGGAGCAGACGACAGTACAGAAGCAGATGAGGGAGATAGATTCGTGGACGAGGTCAAAAGGAAGAGCAAGAGACAAATGGATCATTGGGGGGCGAAGGGCCCGAGCTAGGGGGATCTCATTAGATCAGCAGCTAAGGCGAGGGAGCCTACATCCGCATGCGGAGGTATGTTTTCAATTTTGAACTTCATTTCAGATGATAATCTTATTTTTTATGCTTGTATTCTGGGTCTGGATATGGGGTAGTCCTACGCAAACCAACTTAAAAAAGTCAATATTATCAGAGAAGAGGCGTTTAAACTCGCTATTTAGTGCGGGCCTTTGCGGGAGCTAGGTGGGTAAAGGTAAATTTGCCATTAGTTTAATCCATGAGTTACATTTTCTGGAACGTTAGAGGAATGAGGTCGAAGGTCAGGTCTAGATTAGTTAACGACACAATTAATAGGTTTAAACCAAAAATTTGCGCGCTTATTGAAACTAAGATTGTCGACCCGAAGGAGATTGACTTTCAAGGTGTGTCTTCGTTCAGAGATTTCGAGTGGCGTTTTAAGTCCGCTGTAGGTATGTCGGGTGGGATCGCGATGGGGATAGATTCCAAGTATTTTGAATATTTAGATTTTTTTGTGGGGCGCTTCTCGGTCACCATAAGGATTAGACGCAAAAGGGATGGGTGGGAGCATATGGTATCGTCTGTGTACGGTCCTTGTAATTCCAACTGTAGAGAGAATTTTTGGGACGAATTGAGGAATATTAGAAACTCTTGGGTGGGGCCGTGGGTTATCGGGGGGGGGGGGGATTTTAACATTACTAGATTTAGAGGAGAACATAGAGGGAGAGGTCTGGAAGAAAGAGACAGATAGCGCTTTAACTTAACTATTAACGACCTCAATCTCATTGACATCCAGGATAACGACAGAAGATTCACTTGGTACCTCCAACATGTAGACTAATCCGACTTTGGCTAAATTAGATCGGGTTTTGGTGTCTACCGATTGGGAGGACCTCTTCCCATTGGCAATGGTTAGGTCTATTCCTAGGTCCACATCAGATCATATTCTGCTTCTCCTTGAAGGGGAAGCAGAGACTTCAGGCCCTCTTCGTCAATTTAGGTTTAAGAAAGCATGGTTATTCAATGCGGACCTCAGGACGATCATTCAGAGCTCATGGGATGCACCCCACTCTTCAGGAGATGCGATTTCTATTTGGATTCTCAAACTCAGAAGGCTTCGTAAATGCCTTCGAACTTGGGGTAGGAAAGAGAATGAGGTGAACAGGAATAGAAAAGAGTGGTTGGTAAGAAGAACACAGGAATTGGAATCGACGGAAGAAAATAGAGTATTGCAACTTGTGGAATTCCAGGAGCTAGCCTCCTGTAGAGCAGAACTACATTTAATTGGGGAAAGGGAGGAATGCTACTGGAAACAGAGGTCCAGGATTCAGTGGCTTAGGGAGGGAGACACGAACACAGCATTCTTCCACAAGGTGGCCAATGGGAGAAAACGTCAGAATCATATAGGGGGTATTATGGTAGGCGAAGTTTGGACGGAGGACATTTCGATTATAAGAAGCCATATTGATTCATCATTCAAAGAGGTACTGGGAAGGAAGAGAAGAAGTAGATGCGAACTTGATTGCGAAATGTGGAGTGAATCAAGAATAGATGGGTCTGAGAGTATAGAGGTTCCCTTC
This sequence comes from Hemerocallis citrina, assembly GCA_017893485.1. Lineage (NCBI taxonomy): Eukaryota > Viridiplantae > Streptophyta > Magnoliopsida > Asparagales > Asphodelaceae > Hemerocallis > Hemerocallis citrina. The sequence continues at coordinate 40,275,170 of CM030364.1, forward strand.
TGCGAAGAGGAGATAGTGAAGGCGATCAAGGGCCTAGGGCAGGACAAGGCTCCAGGGCCCAATGGGTTCCCTATCTTTTTTCTACAAAAGATACTGGCCTATCATCATAAATGACTTCCTAGCGATCTTCCATGAGATCTACGAGCAAGAGACTAAGATAGAGCGATTAAACTATGCAAATGTCGTCCTTATTCCTAAAAAATCAGAGGTTCTGAGGGTATCGGATCTTAGACCTATTAGCCTTCTTAATGGCTCGTTCAAGATCATTTCCAAAGTGTTGGCCAATAGGCTTTCGCCACACCTACCAGACATCGTAGATGCTTCTCAATGCGGTTTTGTTAAAGGAAGGGATATCATGGACAGTATCGCGTCAGCCCATGAATTGGTGTTCTGGGGTAATAAAGATAAAATAGAAGGATTCCTGCTTAAACTAGATTTTGAAAAGGCTTATGACTCAGTGGAATGGGACTGTGTGGAGGAAGCATTCCATCTGAAAGGGTTTGGAGATAAATGGAAGAGATGGATGAAGATGTGTGTGAGGAACGGTAAATCCTTTATCCAGCTTAATGGGGAGAGCGGAACGGAAATTAGATGCAAGAGGGGCCTAAGACAAGGTGACCCATTGTCGCCACTGATTTTTGCGATCATAGCCGACGGATTGAGAGAGATGAATAAAAGAGGTATTGAAAGGGGTATAATCAAGGGGGTCAAAGTCAAAGGGATAACACAGTCACTATCAATTCTGCAGTACGCAGATGACACACTGTTGTTCAGGGTGTCCACGGTCGAGGAAATAGTGGCCATTAGAACACTACTCTGTTGTTTTGAGTACTGGTCGGGACTGATGGTCAACTTGTTAAAGAGTTGTATGGTCAGTCTTAGTGATAACCAAGCTAACTCGACAGAGGTAACCTCATCTCTTATAGGGTGCGCCCAGGGCGTTTACCCCGTGCGATATCTAGGGACGCCAATAAGACCGAGGAAGATGAAAAAAGACGAATGGGAGTCACTGATTGAAAAGATTGAGAAGAAGCTGCCGGGGTGGAAAGGTAAATTTCTCTCTTTGGGAGGGAGAATCACGCTCATCAATTCTGTACTTAGCAGCCTGCCTTCTCATCTTATGTCCATTTACGAGATCCCCATCGGGGTGATCAAAAGAATTGATAGATCCAGGAGGCGATTCCTATGGCAAGGGAACAGGGATGGGAAGGGGATCCCCCTGATGAAATGGGAACGAGTGTGCAAGAAGAAGGAGCTTGGGGGGATGGGTATTATTAACCTAAGAGAGATGAACAAGGCTCTTCTAGCCAAATGGTGGTGGAAGATGCACAAACAGAGGAAGGCATGGTGGAGTAATTCATTCATGAGATATAGATGTCGGAAGATTTACAGATTTGGAGGAAGGAGTATGCAGGGCAAGACTTCATTTTTATGGAAAGGGATTGAAAAAATGGGGGAAGCGTTTCATGCTAATACGAGATGCAAAATAGGAAATGGGATGCAAACTAGATTCTGGAAAGATAAATAGTGTGGGGAAAACACGTTCCTATCGCTATTCCCAGATTTAGCTCGCGAAGTAGACACGATTGACGAACTTGTTTGTGAAAGATGGAGAAATGGAAGATGGAGATTCCTAGATGAAGAAGCCCTTTCATCGATGGGTTTAACACAACTAGGAGAGCTGAAAGGTATGCTAGCGGGGGCAGAGCGGCCAACTAGAGGGGTAACGGATGAGAGAGAGTGGATGAGAGGGAAGGAGAGGATGTTCTCAGTGTCTTCCATGTATGAGGTCCTGAACGATGGAGGAATTAGAAGTAATCACGCAAACATCATATGGAAGGCGCATATCCCGACCAAGGTCAAAGCTTTTGCTTGGTTGACCCTTCACAACGCGATTTTAACTAAAACGAACTTACAAAAACGCAATGTTCCTATTAGCAATATTTTGTCGCCAGTGCAACGCGGATGCGGAGGATACTGAACACTTATTCATTCTTTGCCCTAGAGCCGTATTAGTTTGGAAAGTTTTTGGGTTGGGTTTCAATACGGTAGAGACGCCGAAGAGGGTACAAGACATTTGGGGTGAATGGAGAAATATCTATATTAGGAAAGAACATAAGGATCTATGGGATATTATTGCGGGAACGATTATCTGGTCTTTATGGAGGGATAGAAATGACTTTTGCTTTCATAACATTAGATGTCAATTTCATATTTTGTTTCGAAAAATTGTTGTCCTCATTCATGATTAGGCAGGTCATACAGGTCCGAGGAAGAGAAGCAGAGGAGACGGGGCAGTGTGATATGCCCCACAAATACCCAAGGAGTAGTACCTCTCTCAGCACTATCAGGGAGGTCAGAGACGTGCCCCGCAAATACAGCAACTATTTCGGTTTTCAGAAACACTCGTTGTTGCATAGATGCTTTGTTGTTTTCTACTTGTTTTTAAACAGTTTTTTGTGTGCCGATGAGCACTGTTGGTGTGTTTTGGTTAGTAGTACCGTCGAGTACTATATGATGTATCTGGAGTTGTTCTGTAATCCCGTTAATTATCATTAATGAGATTGGTGACTTCGGTTACTTTTATTTCAAAAAAAAACAAGCAGCTACAACAGTGTATTTGCGTATTGTTGACTGCTTTTTTTTAAAAAAATTCGATTACATATTGCATCTCGTTTTTGAGTATTTGACTCATCAAGAGCCTTGTAACTCCCATAGCAATAGCAGCAACAAAGAATTTATTGCTCTTAAATTGTTCGCACCGCCCACTCACAAGCAGCTGCCATGAATTTACTTCTCTCCATATATGCCTAGTCGATAAAATTTTGTGTGTTTGCATGTTCTTGGCCTGTGTATACTTGTGGTTTTTTTTAATATTTCGATTCCTAATTACATCTCAGTTTTGACTATTTGACTAGTCATGAGCCTTGGAATAGCGAAAACAAAAAATTTATTGCTCTTAAATTGTTCGCACCACCCACTCACCAGCATCTGAATTTACTTCCCTCCATAAATATGCTCATGAAAATCTCACTGCATTTGTTCGTGTTTTTTAAAAATTGGAATTACTAGTTGCATGTCGATTTTGAGTTGTTGATTCATCATGAACCTTATAACTCGCAAAGTAATAGCAGCAACAGAGAATTTAACCGCTCTTAAATTGTTTGAACCACCCACAAACATGCAGCTGCCATGCATTCAACTTCCCCCAATAAATATGGAATTTTTTCCCAAACCGACCTACTTTTTGAAATTTTTTTCCAAACCGACCTACTTTTTTTTTTAAATTTCCAAAGCGACCCACTCGGTCTTTGAAAAACCAAGTTTAGTATAAACTAGCGCGGTCTTTCAAAGACCGAGTCTTGCTCTTCGAAATCGAAGAGCAAGACTCGGTCTTTGAAAGACCGCGCTAGTTTATACAAGACTCGGTCTTTCAAAGACCGAGTCTTGCACTTTAGGGGTTTTAACTGCGCAGATCTCCTTTCTTCTTCTTCTCTCTCTCTACTTTACTCTATTCTATTTCTCCAACTCATCGGAGATAGTATGTTGTCATCGGGAAGAAAGATCCATTTCAGAAGATTGACTCATACAAGTATTTTGCTGAGATGATAGAAAAATCAAAGAAATTCTATAAACTCAGGTTCATAGAATTACTTGGTATAATCAACTCATACAAGTATGTGGATCGAAGATATGGAAAAACCAAATAGCACTCCACCTCCGATAGAAAAACCAAAGAAATTCTATAAACTCAGGTTCATAGAATTACTTGGTATAATCAACTCATGCAAGTATAACGGTTGAGAAATGGGCACTTTATGCAGATGAAGGTCGAAGATATGGAATAATGACTACGAACCTGTCAGAATGCTTCAATTCAGTCTTTAAATGAGTCCGTAGTTTACCAGTAACTGCGAATGTTGAGACGATCTTCTTACGTCGCAACTCTTACTTTACTACTCGTCGACAGGAAGCTAGTAAGCTTTTATGTGAAGGGAAGATTTTTGCTAAAAGTGTACATGATTTGATTGATAGTCGCCGTGAAGCTAGTAAGTTTGGATGTGTTTAATTTTCGAAAATGTATGATTGATTGAGGTTTAAATATTGGCCAAAGAGAGTATTTTGGAATCAATAAGTTTCAAATATATTCGAATCAAAATGTCTTGAAGTTTTTCGCAAAAAAATTCAATCTGCTTCAAGGCTCGGTCTTTCAAAGACCGTTGTCATTTTAACAAGACTCAGTCTTTTTGATACTGATTATAAAATATCACTTACGGGCGTAAAAATATTACAGACGTAAGACTGATTGTAAAATATTTCTTTGGTTTTTCTATCATCTCAGCAAAATACTTGTATGAGTCAATCTTCTGAAATGGATCTTTCTTCCCGATGACGTGGACATGCTACCTCCGATGAGTTGGAGAAATAGAATAGAGTAAAGTAGAGAGAGAGAGAAGAAGAAAAGAGATATGCGCAGTTAAAACTCCTAAAGTGCAAGTCTAGTATAAACTAGCGCGGTCTTTGAAAGACCGAGTCTTGCTCTTCGATTTTTCGAAGTGCAAGACTCGGTCTTTGAAAAACCGCGCTAGTTTATACTAGACTCGGTCTTTCAAAGATCGAATGGGTCGCTTTGGGAATTAAAAAAAATAGTAGGTCGGTTTGAAAAAAAACTTTCAAAAAGTAGGTCGGTTTGGGAAAAAAATCATAAATATGCCCACCGACCACCACCCTATTTCTCAATCCTCACCTCAAATACAAATATCCATTCATTCACCGATTTAACTGAAACACTCCATCCAATAATTCTGCTCAAAGAAGGAAAAATAATCAATGGCATCCAAGACTTTCCCTTTTATGCCACGTGTACCATCCACACTTGCCTTATTATTATGCCATCTATCTATAAAACAACAATGAACCCAAACCCTAGCTTTCCATAACTCTTCTCTTCTATCTCTCTCTAGATTTCTTTGTTTTCTCCCTCCATATTTTTGTTTGTTTTCTCTCTCTAGAATGACAGGGATAGAGAATGGGAAGAAGGTGGTGTCACCGGAAGAGGAGCACCCTAACAAGACGTTTGGGTGGGCGGCAACCGACGCGTCCGGTCATCTCTCTCCCTTCTCTTTTTCAAGGAGGTTCTGCTTTCTATTCTCTACAAATAAAAAAAAATTTAATTTGTTTGTGCTACTAGTCTTAGTTTGCCCTGTGTCATTTTTTTAAAAAAATTCCCCTTCTTTAGCTTGCTTTGATCTTTTAGGGTATTTATCAATAAATTAATTTTTTTGCATTGAAAAGTTCATTGCTTCTGGAGGAGAAAAGGTTACGCAAAATTCAAGGTCGCGAAACAAAACGACTTCAGATCAGGTTGAACGATCAACAAGATAATCGGATCCAATACACAAGTATATATGTAGGTGTTGTCCTTGGTCGACCTAATCGGGAAGGGTTATTATCACTCACAATGCTGAGTACTTTCCAAGAAAACAACTCATAGATAGTAACCATTACAAACAGAAGGATATTTAAGGTAAAATATCATTTCTACCCCTTGTTAGAGCATCCACAGTCGTTTGCTATTCTCATTGCTAAATATAGCATTTAGCAATAGCAATAGGAGTAGCATGCTGTACTCGTCCAAATCCTAAAATTGAAAACGACGGATGAACATCATCCGTCTTTGATTTTTTTTTTTTCTTTTATAATAGTTATTCGGGGATTTAAAAAAAAACAAAAAAAAAAACAAAAAAAAGGGTAAAAAAAAAGTCAAAACCATCACAAACGGATGAAGACCATCCGTTTGGATGGTTTTGACCTTTTTTTGATTTTTTTTTTTGGTTTAAAATTATAAACAAATCAAAATAGAATCAAAAAAAATCAAAAAAAAAAGTGAGAAACTGACCAAACGGATGATCTTCATCCGTTTGGTGAGTTTTTGACTTTTTTTTTTAAAATCAAAAAAAAAAAAAAAAAAAAATCAAGAACGGATGATCTTCATCCGTCCAAGGCCATAAACGGAGTATCATCATCCGTCTTCTATATTTAGCAATCTTCTATCCAGACTTCTAACTTTAGCAACTTACTGTACATTCCTATTATAATTTTTGAGTTTTTAGCGAACGACTGCACGTCTCTTTTCTAAATCTATTTCTAAATTTTGAGTATTTAGCAAACGACTGTGGATGCTCTTAGACCTCTAACATAGGATGAGAGCATCTATAACCGGCAGGGCTGCAATCGGCTAACATAGGATGAGAGTATCTATAACCAGCAGGGCTGCAATCGAGCCGAGCCGAGCAGAATATCTTCAGGCTCGAGCTCAGCTCGTTAAGGAAACGAGCTCAGTTTTAGCAATCGAGCCGAATAGCTTGCGAATAGCTCGATTCGTTTGCAGCCCTAATAACCAGGGGCCACAGTCTTTTGTAAACTCAGGTTAATTCTCAACCCAAGTTAAAAGCGAATAAAATTAACAAAATAGTTTTTGGAATTTGCTCAATATTGTTAGTGAGTTACATGAGCGTATCTGAGTTTTAGGGGGCCCTAAGTAAATTTTCAAATGAATCCTTTTGCTAGTTTACAAAATAAGAATGACAATTATTTAAATGTAAACAAACTTGAAGCGTTGGAAAACAAACTATTTAAATAAAATCAAATTTATATATATGCTTCCAAAAAAAATTTAATTGATAACGTACGCTTTTTATATGAAATGTCGTGGCCAAAATCTCGGACAAACTCTAATAACAAAAACGAAATATGTTATCTCAAAGAGGTAAATATGATTTATTAGAGAACACGATTAGAATGAAATGATGATGAATATATATATATATAACTCGAGAGAGAGAAATCTTCGGTTGCACACTACTTTGGTGAGCACTCCGTGAGCACTCACGAACTAGAGACCCTATGAAAAATCCGAACCGCTCATATTGTTCTATATGCCTTAGATAGCCTCACAATAAAAAATCAAGTAATTTGAAGTTCATTTGCCTTTGATTTACATCATCACAAAATTATATGGCTGAAAATTCTAACAGCTTGATGGATAGGCAAATGAACTTCAAATTACTTGATTTTTTTTATTGTTAGGCTATCTAAGGCATATAGAACAATATGAGAGGTTCGGATTTTTTATAGGGTCTCTAGTTCGTGAGTGCTCACGGAGTGCTCACCAAAAGTAGTGTGCAACCGAAGGGGACTATATATATATATATATATTAAAAAAAAACATATGCACTTGAAGATTTGGTTAGAAATTTATCATAAATAGGTAAATATTATATACCATAGAATATTAAAAAAGTATTAAAAAAGTATCACAGTATCATAAAAAAGTACCATAACATTAAATTCATAAAATGGTAAAATGACATGTAAGGCTACGTGAAAAATAATTAGTTTTAAAAATAAACATGATTGAAAAATTAATTGGCTTATGCAAGTTTTGAACCTGCAACCTTCACATTAATAGCACAATATTCTAACCAATTGAGCTATTAAGACAATTGTTAATATAATGTAAATATATCTAAAAATATTACTTTTTACTTTTTAACATTGTAAATACTTTAAAAATATGGGGCCCTATAAAATTTGGGGCCCAAAACAGTTGCTTGGACTGCTTGGGCCCAGATCCGCCCCTGGTGAGTTATATAGAAATAACAATTTGTGAGTGAGTTATTTGGAAATAGAGTAATACTACACCTACTACCAACCTTACTGTCTTTTTCTTTTACTACCTTAGGTAACACACTATTTAGTGAAAATTATTGTAGAATTGGTGTAGAATAGGTGGTAGAAATCTTCAATGGTAGTGTGTCACCTAAGCTAATAAAGAAAAATGTAGTAAGATTTGTAGTAGGTGTAGCTCTTGAAAATAACCCGATTGGAAAATATAGGACGATTTTTATTTAGGATAAATGAGGTTTAGGCCGTTTATCTGATTCTGAGATTCTATTAGGCGCCATGACTTTTTCAACTTACTGAGCTACTTTGTTATTTATTCTTGTTGTTGGATATGTAATAAGAGGGATCTACAAAAGAGTTACAAAAGTTTCAAAATTTCCAAACTTTGACAATTGAATTTTGATAATGTGCACAATTATATGGAGGCTGTAAACTCAATTTATAGAGATCAAATAAGATTTATATTGCTGAAAATCAGCCCCTAGAAAAAAGCTTGTTAACAAGATTTGACACAAACTCTATAGTTGACAGTGCCGGCTCGGAGATCCGGGTTGCCCTAGTCAAACTCATGTCTTGTTGTTCCTGAGTAATTTTTTTTAATAATAACAATAAAAAGTAAAAGTAAAAGCAAATAAAGATTTTTTTTATAAAAGCATGATTACAGTGTCTTTTTATCTTGAACTACACTATAGGTTGGACTGGACTGATCTAGTGGACTGTTAAAATCCAAATCTGTTGCCCTTATATATTATACATACAGAAGGCCTTACTAAATTTTGTTGCCCCATAAAAGAGGGGTTTGCCCAAGCCTGCTAGCTTATTGGGCTTACCTCTGGGTCGGCCCTGATAATTGGCCCTCCCAAAACACGCACACCGTCAGTAGCTGCAAATTGAACTGATCAAGGTGTCCAATTCTTTTTTTCAAGTCTTGCTTTCTATTGTTTCTTCAACTCTCTTTCGTTTTTCTTTCGACTCGATTCTAGACATAAACCCAATAACAAAAAATTTACATTGAAAGCCTGTAAAGAAAAAGGAAATATTTTGAAGCCCATACTCGTTTCTGAATTATTCTTAATCCCCGGTCAACGGGATTCTTCAATAGTAGCCCCAATTCCTTTCAAGTTTTAATAGTCCCTTTTGTTCCTGCCACCTACCAGCCACATTTGCACATTTATGTAACAAGAGAATTGCTACACATAATAGAAAAGTTGCTAGCTGCATATAATAAAGAGGATAGGGTTTGAAGACTCTGAAGAAAAGGTGGGGAAGGAAATATATTGCAATTATTGTCATAAAACATTCTTGTTATTTCTTTGTCACCCAAGTTGCATAATAGGTGAAGTATTCTGCCTTTCAAAAATCGTATATAAAGGCAACAGTGGTTAAGCTGAATGCCCGCGTTAGTCTATCTACGTACTATAATCAGGTTGATCACAAAAATTTGGTTTTAAATGTACCGGTAGGCGACTTGAAGAAGTCATAAGGCACCAATTAAGGGGCGAAGGTCTATACCTGACACAAAAATCTATTGAAGAAAGGCAGTGGCTACTCAGCTCAGCTCAATCGATCATGTGTAGGTTCTCTAGCCACACGATTTTGCATATGGTTGATCATAGATGCAGTCGATCTAGAGGATTTAAGGTAAATGTAGTGGCATCAAAATTGGCATGCACTCATCAACACATGGTTAATTATGAAAATCACTTAGTCGTCGTATAATATATGCAGAGATAATCAAATTTGCAAATTCTTTACTTGGAAACAACTACTTAAAACTTCCTGCTCTGTTTTACAGGAACAATGGACCTGATGATGTCACCTTGAAGATTCTTTACTGTGGTGTCTGTCACTCGGATCTCCACTACATCAAGAACGAGTGGAGAAATGCTACTTATCCGATTGTTCCTGGGTATGTATGCTTGTAAATCAACATCTTTGGTTATAATATGATGAAGTTAGGGAATTGTTACAATCATCTGTTCCTTTGATGTAGGCACGAGATTGTGGGAGTTGTTACTGAGGTCGGAACCAATGTGACAAAATTCAAAATCGGAGAAAATGTGGGAGTTGGAGTCATGGTTAACTCTTGCCGCGATTGTAACCACTGCAAACAAGATTTTGAGAACTACTGCCCCAAGATGATTCAAACTTACAATTCCATCAACACTGACGGCACAATGACTTACGGAGGCTATTCTAATACAGTTGTCGTGAATGAGCACTTTGTTGTCAAGTTCCCCGATAATTTGCCTCTTGATAAGGGCGCACCATTGCTGTGTGCTGGGATCACAGTGTATAGCCCAATGAAGCACTTTGGGCTCAATGAGGCTGGGAAGCATCTCGGAGTGGTTGGGCTCGGTGGGTTAGGACACGTGGCCGTTAAGTTTGCAAAGGCATTTGGGATGAAAGTCACGGTGATTAGCTCGTCTCCTGATAAGGAGAAAGAGGCCATTGAAAAGTTGGGGGCCGATACGTTTCTTGTCAGCAGTGATCCCAAACAACTGCAGGTAAAGACTCGGATGGTACCCTTTACCCTGGTTGTTTATCTATGTTTGTAGTTTCTTTTTTAGTTTCTTATATGCACATTTGTTTGCCTATGCACTACAAGTGTTTTAAAATCCTTACATATTCAAAAATATTCAGTAATTCCGATTTGTGCATGTAATAAGGGATATGAAAGTCGCTGAGGGTTGATATACTTGTATTCAAAATTATATTAGACTAAATTAGATTAGGCTAAAGTGTAAATCTTCCGAGGTATCTAAACACCAATGTCGAAGAAAATTACTACTTATGCATGACATGCATCGCTAGTTTACTTCGCTGATCTTTAACAACGAACTTGCTCTGTTTTCAGGCTGCAATGGGTACATTGGACGGTATCCTCAACACCGTCTCAGCTGTTCATTCCATCACTCCATTGCTCTTTCTGCTCAAGCCCCACGGAAAAATGATCCTCGTAGGCCTGCCAGAAAAGCCATTTGAGCTGCCTGCCTTTGCTCTTATTATGGGTAACTACCACACTCTTAAGACTTACTTGAAATGTCACTGAAGTTCTTCCTTTTTGAACGAGAGAGACTGATTCGCTCTCCATCAATTTCAGGTGGCAAAATTCTAACAGGGAGTGGCATTGGAGGAATGAAGGATACACAGGAGATGATTGATTTTGCAGGTAAGCACAACATAACGGCGGAGATTGAGCTCATTGGTATCAACTATCTGAATACGGCTATGGAGAGGCTTGCTAAGGGCGATGTCAGATACCGATTTGTGATTGATGTGGCTAATACCTTAACCCCTGCATGAGTACCAATTAAGTTAAATGAAAGATGTTATTCGTACTGTTTGTTCCTGGGAGAAACTTGAGGTTTACTTTAGTTAAGAATAATTTGTGAGGGAATATATTGTTACCTATATTCTATTGTTTGCATTCTGGTAATCCACTCTGTTATATTAAATTAAAAAGAAATCTCTCTTCCATCATATGTATGTAGTTCGAGATGAAGTGATGCGAAGCCTTTAATTTTTAAGAGTGCAAAGAAGTTGTCGTTTCTTCTTCAAGAACAAGAGTTCTGCAATATGTAGAAGAATAAATTTCACATTTTCTGTTGTAAGAGCTAACAAACAATGTTGACACACGAAATGTTAGCTCACTATCTTAGTATATCAGGATTTGCACTTGGGCAAATTTCTCTAGATCTCTATATATTAATGTAATGGCCTCCATTGTGAGGCAGTATTTCATCTGAGAGTTTTTCATTGTAAACAACAGAGTATTTTCTAGTGAGACTTGAGAGGTAGATATGTTCTTGAAAGAGAGTGATTGTAACTCTTGTATCTTCTCTAGTTGTATAATATCTCAGTTATTTCTTCCCCGGATTAGGTTCGTCCGAACCGGGACAAAATCGAGTATTTTGTATGTTTGGTTTGGTCTGCTTGGTTGATTTGTTGTGACCAGTTATCGCTTCTTTACAATTCATACCGTTGCGCTTTAATTCCTAACATGAAGAGAAAGTCACACAATAGGAGCCGTACGATCTAACTTGGAGAAAAAGTTTGGCTCAAACTGATTCATCCAGAACCGGCCCAATTGCTGACGATGCTTACTTGCGGTCGACTACTCCAAAGGTCAGTCTACTGCTTTCGTATTAGAGAGCAACTCAAATCCCCCTAGACTGTAGTCTGTTGCTGTTGCTCCTTCCATCTCCTCATTGCTTCGAACCTCTTCTTGCTTCACCGTCTTCTCTTCACATTGAACATAGTATGTAAGACATAAACCCAACAATCTTCAGCTTGGGTTGCATACTCATGCTTCCACACCTGTATGATTAATTTCCTATATCTTCTTCCATTTCTCCTCTTGCGAACAACATGATTTAGTGGCTTCTTCTACTAGTTGAATTTACCTTCATCTCAAATCGTAAGCGCCCTCAAGGGCATACCCCAGTAGGCATCAACACGAAGGCGCCACCCTCCGCACAAACTCCACCTACCTCGAGGCATCGTCCACCTCCCGTTGATATTCGAACATCGTGGTCTCGCTTCGATGATGCTAGTGGTGAAAACTAGATACTGCTTTAGGACTGCATGGCTTGGAAATACTTGCGCAAGAATTCTCACTCCCACAAAGCTTATAGAAGTTGTGCTAAAATGACGACCTTCTCAAACCGATAGAACTCTATCTCGAGCTGTGTACCTGCAACCCTGTGCTTCCAAAGTTTCTAAGGATATCAGATACCGTTTCAGCAAAGTAATATGCATGACCTTCTGCAATGTGAACCCATTTCCATCTGGCAACTCCAACTCAACAGTTCTCTCACCCACTACGTCACAAATCTCACCAATCATCGTTCTCACACAATGACCTATTGTAGACTTGTAAGTAGAAAATATCTCTCTTAGAGCAAATATGAGAATAACTACATAAATCAAGAAACCAGCCAGAATCAATATCTAAATAACTTAAAAAGACAGTCTAAGTTATCACCTGATTCAATGACACTGACTATGTTGGCACCCTTCCAATTCAACCACTTGCGACAATCATCTTGTAATTCTCAATCCCTCTGCTATGGTGGCAACATGCCACACCCTTATCCGCACTATCCCTTCCAATTGAATTTCCATCTACCGCCAAACAAATCATAGAAATATACCCTGGTTTCTGAGAATCATTCCTAAGTGCATCCACCGTCAAACCCTTGATCACACCAGCTACCGAAAGCTTCTTCTTGGCAGATTTCCCGCGAAGTATGGTGGTTATCAAATGCTCATATGAATATGGCAGTGAATATATCAAGTTAAAAGCTTTATCCTTTTTGCTTAGATCATCTGCATTTATCGCCCTCTATTCAGATCACACCTTAATTAATATATGATTATGAAGAGTGGTACCTTAATTCATTGATAAACGAAACTTTTTTTTCTTCCAGTACATCCAATCTAGTAATGATGATCCCGAGAAGTTAGTTTTGAGTCTCGTCCACAGACTCACCGCTCTTTTCTCCTCAAGGAAGTTGCACTTGACTTCGTCCCACCAATGACAGCCGGATTAAACTCAAGGATTTTAAACAAATCCCACATCTCCTACTTCATATCGGATGGCTTCCATTTTTCACATTTTATAGCAAGATACAAGCTCGTTTGAATCAATACATCGTACATGTCCGCCTTTCAGAGATTAAAATTGATCTTACCATCGAACTGCTTGATCTTCGTGAAACTCTAATATGTCATCTTCATCAAGAAAATCCAGCAACCTTTGCTCTGATACCAATTGTTAAGGAACTAAGCGTAGCGAGAAGGAGGTGTAGAGAAGCAAGAGAAGCAATCACCAATCAGAACGAATCAACCAAGCAAGTAGACCAAACAAACACACAAAGCAAACATTTTTTTCCTAGTTCGGATGAACCTAAGCCGGGAGAGAAACAACCAAAATATTATTCAACTAAAAAAAATACAATAATTACAATCACTCTCACCAGGAACCTATCTATCTCTCAAATCTCACTAGAAGATACTCTATTGTTTACAATGGAAAACTCTCAGATGAAGTACCACCTTACAGTGGACATCATTATATTGATATATAGGGATCTAGAGAAATCATAGGTTGTAGTCTTGATACAATCAGCGCCTGATATACCCTGAAGAGAGTGTCGCACGATAGGAGCCATAGAATCTAACTTGGAGAAGAAGTTGGGCCCAACCTGATTCACCTAGAACCGACCCAATTGCTATCGCTACTTACTTGCGGTCGACTGCTCTCTAGTCAGAGAGCAGCTAAAACCCCCTTGTAGTCGACTACAATTCAATGCAGTCGACAACAGTCTCCTACTGCTTCTTCATGCTACTGCTGCTCCTTCCATCTCCACATTCGCTTCAAACATTTTCTCGCTTCACTATCTTTTCTCTAATATGTAAGACACAAACCCAACAATTTGTACATGTGAGTAAATTTTATTTTTTAGCATGAAGGGCCATAGCCCACGTGCGATATTAGAGCATTAGCCTAAAAAATAAGACAACAAACAATTATAAAGCAGGGTGGGAGTTACTTTAGGTTTCCACACCTCGAATAAAGAAAAGAGAAGGCTGTAGAGGCAAAATTATGCACTTCCCATTTAAAATCTCGACTAATGAAATCCACTTGAATGCGTAGGAATAAGCGGAGGAGATGTATCCGTTCATTTACAAGGTACAATATAACCACGGGAATGTCAGTTGAAGCTTAATTCAATCAATTAACTATTAACAGCGAGTGTAACCCCTCTTCCCATTAATATGTATTTTCTCGTATTTTAAATTCTTAACTATTCTCTTTTAATTGATCATATTATTCAAACTATTTTTTTATGAAGCCTATATTTAATTAAATATTTTGAAGCCCAATCCCATAATTGTTTTATCAATTGGATTTAAGCCCAATTGTTTAATTTAAGCTCAATTCTATAATTAAATTATTAGATTGTTCTGAGCTCATAGACCAAGCCCACCTCCTATTGGATCTTGATCCACTAACCCAAACCCAACTCTCTTTGTTGACCAGATTAACAAAACCCCAAAAATCTCTCCTAATCACTCCCACATCCTGTAACCCCAAAATTAAATCCATAAGACCATCTCCAACGGAGACTTGCCAAACCTATGAAATCGCCAATATAGCGAGAAAATCCCAAAAAGATTTCTCCAACGGGCTCGCCAATCGACTCGCAGATCTGGCGATTTGAGAATTGCTCGCGATCCGCTCGCCAGATCTGGCAATTTTTAAAATGGAGGATCCGCTCGCCAAATCTCTTTCCTCTCTTGCCGCCGGAGATCAAGGGACTCCCAATGGTCTTCATCGACCAAACTCCTCCAACTGATGATCACGAAGGCAGCTGATTTCTTCATCGACCAAACTCCTCCAACTGATGATCTCGAAGGCAGCTGATTTCGGAATTCATCAGGTTTCTTCTTCTTCTTCTTCTTCTTCTTCTTCTTCTTTTTCTTCTTTGGGTTCATCAATTTGTTCAAATTTTAGTTTTTGCCCGCTCTTCAGATTTTATGTTTTTTGTTTTTTTGATTGATGATGAAACTTCAGAATTTTAGTTGTTCCACTATATTGGGTTGTTCAAATTTTAGTTGTTCCAGTGTATTGGGTTTTGTGTTAGTGTATATGGGATTGAAGATGAAACTTGAGAATTGAGATAGTATGTTGAGTTTGTGTATGTGTTTGTCAAATAAAAGGGGAAATTGTGTATGTGTCTATTCTCTCAAACTCGTCTGGAGGAAATCTCAAGAGGAAGTTTTGTGAGGAGAGTACCTTAGAAAAATTTCTAGTTCAAATGCTAGTGACACTGAGGAGCTTCAGTTAACAAGAGAGAATTTGGCTCCAGACAGAAAAAATTGTTTGATGGAGGAATCTGATCTTTACAGTGCTTTACCCACTCTAGTTGAGTAGGATCCACAAGTCCAGATTTTTCACAATGCATTGGATACTGTGGCCAGAGTAATAACGAGCAATGCCTAGAAAATGCTAAGAGACATACTTTATACTGTGAAAAGCACATTCCAAATTTTCTAAAAGCAGTGGGGTTTTGGTACAGACAAGGAGCCAATTCCCTTAGAAAATAATGCATTGTACACATTGGTGATACACAAGGAAGCCCAAGACCCTGAGTTGGCCATTAAGTGCAAAATCTGTACTGCTAAGTTCTCTGATGATCAAAGACTTGGTACTCATTGGAGTGAAATTCAGAATCTGAAAGCAGTGGGGCTTTGGTACAGACAAGGAGCCAATTCCCTTATAAAATAATGCATTATCCACATTGGTGATACACAAGGAAGCCCAAGACCCTGAGTTGGCCAGTAAGTGCAAAATCTGTACTGCTAAGTTCTCTGATGATCAAAGACTTGGTACTCATTGGAGTGAAATTCAGAATCTAAAAGTAGTGGGGTTTTGGTACAGACAAGGAGCCAATTCTCTCAAAAAATAATGCATTATCCACATTGGTGATACACAAGGAAGCCCAAGACCCTGAGTTGGCCATTAAGTGCAAAATCTGTACTGGATGAAGTATTAAGTATGAAGTATGAAGTATTACCAGAAAATCTTTATTTGAGAGCAGCCAAACTTTGCAGTGAGCTGAATATTCAAATGGGTTGGCATCAAGAAGGGTTTATCTGCCCCAAAGGTTGCAAAGCTCTTCCTAAGCTATGTAGATCTCTTTAATTCATATTAAGGACTTGTATCATTGAAGGAAAAATTGAGGCTCAAAATTCTACTGCACATATCTTTAATTCATATTAAGGACCTGTATCATTGAAGGAATAATTGAGGCTCAAAATTCTATTGGGTATGGGCCAGGGCCATGAAATGCCAACAGTTCAAATTTTATGCAAATTTACATACATAAGCATGTAAAACAGCCATATGAAGAAGAAACTTCCTCTAGTGTCGAAATTTGCAGATAGTTTCTTTTTGTTCTTCTAATGTTAATGTTAATGTCATTTTAAAAAATAATATTGTAACTATTTTTTAGTAAATAAAAATTAAAACATTTATGGCTAGCCAAAATAGATAGCATGGTTGGAGTGTGAGCTTTTTTCGCTAGCCAAATTATCCATTTGTTATCTATTTTGGCTATTCTAGCTAGTCAAAATAGCTAGCATGGTTGGAGATGCTCTAACAACTAGCCCTAAAATCCCTCCCCATTAATATAGCAGTTATAACAATTTTATTACTTTTTTTAATCTCCTATTCACTGCCTAATGAAGCCTATTGATTCCCCCTCATTATGTAATCCCGTAACCCCCTCCTCCCTATAATCTCTCCCCTCTTTATTATTATTATATTATTATACATTTATTATATTATAACCTCCCTCCCTCTCTCTCTCTCTCTCCTGCCTCTTTTCTCTCCCCCTCTGGTTTTTCCCCACAGAGAACTCAAAAAAAAAAAAAAAAAACTGAACGCCAACTTCATCTTCCTCCTCCCTCCCGCTCACCCCCATTGTCGAACCCAAACAAACCCCCACAGAACCTCCTTTCCCCCGTCTTCCTCCTTCGACCTCTCCCCCTCGGCTGTGTCACACCGAACCCATCACGCTACCCTGCTCGCCCCCTCACCGCCGTGTCCCCGTCAGCCGCCCTCTCACTTTGCCCCCTCGACTGCACCTCCCCAAGATCCTCCTTCTCTCCTCACTGCAGCCCCTCGCCCTGAGCGCGCCGCTCCCTGTCGTGGACTCACAGTGCAGCACGCCCCCAACACACGCAGCTTCCCTGCGTCGCGTTGCTGTTCTGCGCCACCTTGAGCGCATCATGCCGCCGTCCTTGTTCGCCGTCGGCCGTCGCTGGTCCGCCTCCTGTCGTTGCTCTGCAGTCGCAACCCATCTCTTCCATGTCACTCTCTCTCTCTCTGTCGAAGATCAAGAAGGAGAAGAACAAGATTGGGATTATTCGGTTACTGTTGGTTGTATTGGTATTGGCAAAGTGGGTTTGGATTATTTGAAGTTGGCTGTGTGGAGAAGGGATTAGTTTATTGTTGTTTGGTGTTTGTATGCTTGATTGGAGTTATTGGTTTGCTGTTTGGGGATTGTGTGAATTGTTGCTGTTGTGTGGGTTGGTTGTTGGTGTTCTGCAGTAGAAGAAGAGAAGGATTGGGTGACTGGGCTGTTTGCTGCTGTGTAAGTTAAAGGGAGCCACTTGCTGTGTGGTGTTTTGTGAAGTAGGGGATTGGATTGATTGGTGTTTGGTGTTGTGAAGTGTATTGTGTGGTGTGTTTGCTGTTGTGGAAAAGAATTTGAGGAGTTTTGCTGTTTTGGAGTTTTCTCTTTTGGAGTTGCTGTCACGTATCTTGCACGTGCATCGCTGTCCAGGATTCTGATCCCGTTATTCTGGTATTCAATATCAATCGTCGTCAAATCAGGCAAGTATCTCTTGTATAAATTTGTTTATTTTAGTACAAGCTTTCTTTGCATAAATACCGCAAGTATATTCCTTGGTCGCATTCATAAGTCGAATTGAAATCTGTTTCTATACAAAATATGCCGATCTCGTATTCGCATATGATCACGAATATTTTATTGTCATATGCATTATACGAACACGATGATACAAACATATGTACTTTTAGGGTTATACATGTTGGTGTGAATGATTATTTTACCCATGATAATAGTTTGAATGTTGTTGTAATATCTTTTTATTCTTGATTAAGTTTTTTACATGACATCGATCACTTTGTAGTTGCAATATTGTTTTACATTACCTGAAGATACAGTTGACCCAGACTTGTAATAAAAATTAGACCCAAGTATAACATGTAAACTGCATGTTTTTGCATCTCATGACTTAGAACATATTTCATACATAATTTCTTGATGTTCTCTGTCCATATCTTGACATCGTTCTCATTACATTATGATCATGTTAAATTGAAATAAAAGTAACAAGCTGGGGTATAAGGGAAAAGATTTAAGTAGTGGACAATATAGAAGAGCGTACTCGGACGGGAGCTCGTGGTTTTCCAATGCAAGTTGCAAGTTTGCAAATTACAAGTTTACATGTTTCACGTTACAAGTTTACACTCTATATATTTCACATTGGACGTATCTCAATACAATATTGAATGTACATGTTTTTCTCGAGTATGTGACCTATAAAATCCACCACTAAGTCTAAACGCAAACTTGTTTGAATGTCGCAACCATATAGTAAAAAGATGGATGCATGAAGTGCTACCTAGATAGAATTAATAAAAGACATAAGATTAACATGTGCACTTGCATAATCCAATTACATGTTACATATTCTTGTTGACTTGTTTACTTGATTACTTGTTTACATGCCACTTGTTTCCATGCATGCCTTGTCCATGATCCTGTTTACATGTTATATTTCTCCTATTACATGATTCTTGGTTCCTTATTCTTTTCCTGTGTTTGTTTCGTTTTATACTTGTCCTGTTAGTTTGTACCACTTGTGGCCCGTGACTTGCATTAACGGACATCTTCTTGTTTCTTCTTCTTATATTAATGTACTTACAGGTCCGGATGTCGAGTTACCAGACGGTGTTGCTGATCAAGTGTTTTAGTTTTGTTTATTTTTTATCTTGTTTTAGTTCATGTTTTATTTCATGCTACTCTTTATTGTAATCCGGACTTGTTTGACCCGTAACTATTTATATTTTCCAGTTGTTGGTTATGTTATGAACTGTCATTAACTTTCATTATCATATTGTGATTTTACATGCCTGTGTGGTTTATTTTGTTATCTTGTTGTTGAGTTACTTTTACAGCTCATGAATGGTGTGTTCGCATCATTCGCTGGGCCTTAGTCATGGACTCGTATTCCCGTATTTTGGGAAGCGGGGCGTGACAGCGAGTCACTTCAAATTAACATATTTGATTCAACGTTTGTCGATGCCCATCTGATAGGCCTTTAAAGTGCGCATCCATTCAGCAAATGTCAGACATGAAATATTTTCACATCATGTCGAGATAGCCAAAGAGCCTACTCTTTTCCACAAATAAACCCCCAGGTACCGAACTGACCTTCCTGCGCGCAATGAACAATGAACCTAATCATTGAATGATGTAGTTATGATTGTTTTGCGGTTGTTGAGGTGGATCGTTGGATGGGTGGGTGTGTTGTTGGGTATTTTGGAGGAATTTCTTGCTAAAGTTGATGTTGCTCGGAAGGCTACGAAGCTCGGGATCGGATTGATGTTACGTAAACCTTGACGCACCTTTCTTTCCAAATACACCACGCAAGGTTGAGAAACTTTGTAGCTGTTTCTTCCTCCCTAGAGTGTTATGGATTGAGCCAAAAATATAGTACGTTCCTTATGGTACATGATTGTGGGGTTAATGAAAGTGACCCCACCAGTTAAAAAGCATATGTTCTGTAGTTTCCTCGTCTAAACCACAAATAGGACAATCACTACAGCCTATTAAACCCAAATTTAGTCTCTTATATTTTGTGAACAAAGTCGAAGATGCGGCTCTCCAAATGAAGTATTGGACTCGTGGCATAATGTTTTTTTGTTTTCCACAAAGCATTGATGGCTCTTAGTGTTAAGAATTTACGCTGCCGAGTTTTATGACACGATCACTACAAACCACCAACAAAATAGTAGGCCAAACAAACACACAAATCGCACAATTTTATCCCAGTTCGGTAATGCCTAATCTGGGGGAGAAATATCTAAGATAATATTCAACTAGAGAAAGATATAAGAGTTACAACCACTATCACCATGAACCTATCTATCTCTCCAGTCTCACCAGAAGTTACTTGCTAATTACAATGGAAAACTCTCACTCTGTCTACAATGAAGTACTATGTCTTACCTCTTAAATGAGGTTGTTCCAATAATATATAGAGATCTAGAGAAACTATAGTTTGATATCTTGATAGAATAACCATCCTATATATCCTGAAGATATAATCATATGATGAGAGTCGTACGATTTAACTTGAGAAGAATTGGGCTTAAAATAAATCCATCGGACCTTAGCCCAATAGTTTCCATTGCCCTGATGCAGTCGACTGCCTCTTATTCCCTTATTGCCGCTCATCCCTTCTTCGTCTAACGTCATTTCGAACATTTTCTCGCTTCGCCCGTCGTCTCTTCTGATCAGATCTAGTATGCAAGACATAATCCAAACAATTACACCTTAGATTGCATACTCATGCTTCCGCACCTGTGTGATTGATCTTCTAGACACTTTCCTTCTCCTCTTACAAACAACCCGGTTCATTGACTTCTTCTGCTAGTCAAATTTACCTCCACATGTTATTTCCCCAATAGTATGCCCCCTTCAAGGCCATATTCTAGGAGGCATCAACACGGAGGTGCCACCTTCCACACGAACTCCACCTCCCCCGAGACACTTTCTACCTCTTGATGATATTCGAATGTCGCACTCTCGCTTTAATGATTCTAGTGACTGTGAACTATATAATGCTTTAGAAACGCAAGAATTCAAAACCAACATGCAAGTTTTTTCATTCCCTAACAATGGTATGGTAATACGATATGATGACAATGCAATGGTTGTCATTGATCAAGAAAGAAATCCAAAAGGAACTCGAGTTTTTGGTGCTCTCTGCCACAGTTGGAGCTGTTGGTGTATGCCGTAGAAGCCAAATGTATATTGACATTACTAGTTTACATTTTATTATGACATTTATTTCATATATGAGGCATTTTATTTATTGTGTTGTTTATTGTGATTAAATGAGCATAATAAATTCTTTAGAATAGTAGGTTCAATACCATGGGATATCAAGTGCATGACTTGATTGTGAGATCCTATTGGTTGTAATCAGAACACTATTCTTAAATGTCCCTAGTTAAGTATTATTGTGAATTAGGACAACAATAATGCATAGAGACTAGTATGTGTGTAGACTGATGACCATATCTCATGGGTCATGGATATGAGATATCAAGTCTTTACATGGGTACATATTAGAGTAATAATGTACTGGACTGACTCACCATGAGAACGTTGCATGGATCATTACGTGAGTGTCATAAGCGGTTCTCACAGTGATCATGGTGTATGTAGTCCTTTGACTTGAAGTCATTATGGTTCCCTAGATGAGAAGTTTTATGGTTTAATGTCGTCAAATGTTGCATGTAATAAGCTGATTATAAAGTCAACTATTGGATATACTACAAATCATAAGAAGTTATAGGATTTGTCCCTCTTACGTATCAGGAGTAATATCTATGGGTCCCTTGATTGAGTAAGACTACAAAATGCATGGCCATGCTCAAATGAGTCAATATGAGATATTGACCTCATTTGTTTTAGTAAGTCTACTCGGAGATCAAGAAACCAAAGATTAAACTATACAAGAGTGACACACTCTATCCCTTGTGGTCAATTAAGATATTTGGACAAAGAGACTAGACTACATGGTAACATTGGTCTCGGATAGGTTATGTCAAGTCACTGACATTCCCACTACTTAAGTAACAGTGATGTATTGCTAGATACTGCTCACTATTTGTAATACTACTAGATTTGCCCGTGGGCACGTGCCTACGGCACATCTTCGGAACGATACAAAACACGAAAAGCCTGTAAACAGTAAAACAACAATTATGTAGCTCAAGTTTGAACAGTATGACAATAATTAGTTGTAAATAAAAGTCCATGTTCCCATTAGTATATGTTGAAAAATAATTATAAATGGGGGTATAAAATCTAACTTCTTAAAACTTTAAGTGTGGATTTGAAGAGAGATTTATTATTTTCAAAATAACATGTGCAAAAAAAACATTAAAATTCTGAAAATCTAAATTTCTAAGTAAATATAGAAAGAATGGGAGAGAGAGATAGGGAGAGAGAGAAAGAGAGAAATATGAAAATGTGAAGAGAGAAGAGAGAGATAGTAATAAAGTAATAAGTTTTTTAGTTTTGGGGGGAAAAATTTGGTTTTGGGGTTTGAAATTTTGGAGGGAAAATATGTTTTGTGAGGTTTGATCTAGGCCTTTGATTTTAGAAAGGATTGATTGTGAGCCACTTGATAGCTTTCTTTGTAATTTATTATATAGATAATATGATTTGAGTATCACTGTCAACGTAATAGGAACCTGCAGGATCACACACTTAGAATGGATCGAAATTGGGATTTAAATTCATCAGATGAATTTAATTGAGAATCCAAGTAAGACTTGGACTCCTGACATTGGTTGGACATATAATTAGATTAAATAGGCTGACTAAAGTTCGGAGGCCCATACACGAATCTGACCTAGGTCGAATTATGAGCCCAACAAGCTTGTTACTCTATTAGGGTTGATTTACTGCAACTATATATATGATACATATCTGTGGAAAAGCCACATATGAGAAAATCCTAGCCATCACAGAAATTGGGAGAGAGAGATCGTAAGGAACAGCCCCATCCTGCAGCTAGCACCGCGGCGTGAGGAAAGCTTGGTTTTGATCCATTCGTGTGGATACCATAGAGGCACCGCAATATTGCAGTGCTGTGATCGAGATATCTTGGAGACAGAAGATCCATCCTTAAGGTATAACTCATAAATATGTTTTATGGTTTTCGCATGGATCCATGGCTAGATTTCAATATTTTGCAATTTTTCCGCTGTGTATTCAATCTATGTTTGCCATTGATGGATGCAAGATTTACTTCGCAATTTTGGCAAAGCTTATTTTGTGACATGTATTATCAAGAATACATGTTACAAGTTATTCTTGAAAAGATGTTGTTGGTTGGAAAAAAATCAATACTTTAGTTTATGTGGAGTAAACATAGCAAGAAAATATATGCTTACTCACAATCATGTTTTATTCTTTAATAAATTAACTAATTGTTTGTTTATGCATAATGGTTGAAGTGATTATGTGAAGTTAAAAGTTGTAATCTAATTAAGGAAAAATGGTACTTGTAGAACTTATATATGATAGTAGTGTAAAGTATATGAAGAAGTTACATGTATAATTAATTATGAAGTTATATGTATAATTAATTATAGTGAGTACTATGTGGAATTAATACATGAGATTTTATATAAATTATATAGAATAACATGAATGAGGTTGTATGTTAGTAGATATAAATTATAAGGAATAATATGAGTAATGTTGTATGTTAGTAGAAAAGATCACTCATAGTATGCTTAGTTAATGTTTAATGTAGATGAATGCTTAGGTTATATGTTGAGCTCATATATACAAAAATAACAAAGAGAAAACTTAAATAGAAGAATTGTGGGAGTATATGCCTGGTTAATATAATGGTTTAGTTAGCTTGTAGAATCTATAGTAATTCATGGCAATAGAAAACTACTCGATCATGATGGTAGAAACTACTTGTTAGTTAGCAATGCATGGTAGATGTAACACCCCGTACTTAAGCGTGTATATATAATATTATATTGGGATAATATAATAATAATAATAATAATAATAATAATAATAATAATAATATATAAAATAAATAATAAAAGAGATGAGATGGTTGTTGGTTTGTTGGGCCATAAAGAGATCCTATAGGACTATTATCAAGGAGAATGATGATGGGATGCCTATAGGATGTTCCATGGGGCTATGCATGCATTTAATGAATAAATGAGAAGAATGCATGCATACACATGGAGAATGACCGTGGCATGGGTGAAAAAGATCCCCCATCGGAAGTGCTTAGGAAAAATGAGTGAGTTATATAGGATTCCATATGATAAAGATTCACCTAATGGGTTAACCCCCCTTTTGATGGTGCCTGTGGTGGGTGTGGCTAGAGTTTTGTATCCGTTCTTTGGCGTGCGCGTACGTGTAGCCGCGTACGCAGCTGAGCCGGGCTCGGGGCATTACAAATGGTATCAGAGCCAACTTTCGACACCGAGTGTGTGCAAGATGAGCGCCTGAGAAGGAGCGAGGTTGGTACAGGTTGTCCGGGTAGGGGACTGTACAACTAGCAGAATCAGAGTAGTCCTCTCCACATCGGTTAGAAAGGCGGTCCTGTATTAGCTTACAAGTCCCGGGCACAGCGAGGACGCTGAGTTCTTAAGGAGGGGTGTGTGTAACACCCAGTACTTAAGCGTGTATATATAATATTATATTGGGATAATAATAATAATAATAATAATAATAATATAATAATTTTTATTATTATAATAATAATAATAATAATAATAATAATAATAATAATAATAATAATATATATATATATATATATATATATATATATATATATATATATATATATATATATATATAATAATAATAATAATAATAATAATAATAATAATAATAATAAATAATAATAAAAGAGATGAGATGGTTGTTGGTTTGTTGGCCCATAAAGAGATCCTATAGGACAATTATCAAGGGGATTGATGATGGGAGGCCCATAGGATGTTCCATAGGGCTATGCATGCATTTAATGAATAAATGAAAAGAATGCATGCATACACAAGTAGAATGAAGTGGGGTTCATGGGTGAAAAAGATCCCACATCGGAAATGCTTGGGAAATGAGTGAGTTATATAGGATTCCATATGATAAAGGTTCACCTAATGGGTTAACCCCCCTTTTGATGGTGCCTGTGGTGGGCATGGCTAAAGTTTTGTATCCGTTCTTTCGCGTGCACGTACGTGTAGCCGCATGCGCAACTGAGCCGGGCTCGGGGCGTTACAGTAAAAGTAGTGATTCCTAGTAGAGTTAGTAGTCACTTAAAGTAATGCTAGTAAAGTAGATAGTAGTAAAAGTCATAGGCACACACTTAGCTAACTAAAACTTATGACAGTTTAATAATGGTAGTAAGATAGAAAAGCCACTTGTAGTTGCATGCGTAGCTAATAAAAAAATTCATGATAAGTAAAGTAGATTATAGTAAAGTAAAAAAAGATTGTAGGCATCAAAGAATTTATTAAGTAGTATGTATAAGTGTATGCATATGGTGGTAGTATGCATAAAGTGTATGCATATGGTGGTATTTGGTGCATTAAGTGCACTAGTGTCGATATGCATATGGTGATATTTAGTGCATTAAGCGCCCTTTGGTTATGCATATAGTCATAGTAAATGTATATTAAGTACACTAGTTTTGATGTATGTCAATGACAAGTATCTAAGCTAAACTGACTCTTAGCTTAATCTGAAAAATTGGATTGAATCCGTACTTGAGTTAGATGACATGTTATAAAGACAAGACTAAATTTTGGATCCAGGTTTAATTCACCTAGTATTCAACCATTAGTGAATAAAAAGATTAAGCAACAAATTAAGAAATAGAGTATAATTAATGAATTGCAGTAACTGGTAATCACATGACTAATAAAATAAGGAAAGACACTAGTTGGGAGCATACTCACCTGTCAATGGGACACGTGCGATGTCATCTCATTTGGGACATGTGCGGAATGGTCTCTACTGTTAATTTCTGAGATTTAGTGATTAGAAAATGTCAAAATCTAGAGGAATGGACCCTTATAAGTACGTCTATATTCTAAGTTATCCATACGAACAACAAGGAGCTAGAGTATAACTCTCGGCCTCTGGCAGAGTAGGGAAAGGCCTGCCGATTCGTCTTATGTTCTGTAACTTATGGTAGAGTACGGGTGTGGAGAAAGACCACCGATTATGACAGGACTGCATTTGAGCTGAATGATCACCGGCCTGTCAAGAGTGGAGAGAGACCACCGGCCGGGTGGAGTGGAGAGAGACCACCGATTCCGATAGATCGGAGTGATCACCGACTTTCGAAAGTGGAGAAAGACCACCGATCCGATGCAGTAAGCGGAATAGACCGTACATACTATAGCTCTACCAGTCACTAAATAAATGCCAGGAACAGGAAAGAGTACAAGAATAGGTTTACATTGCGGGGGAGTAAAGCCTATAATCTGAAGTATGCTCAAACTTGACTAGGACATATGTAGTATGAGATGCATATATTTCCAAATCAAGTATGCATTAGAATAAGAGCATCATGTGCATCTGAGTTGTGCAGTAGATTCTAGGTCATAACATACACCAACACTCTATTGCATGATTTCCACATTTTCTTTCTGCATTAACTGTTTATTGAAGATTTGGAAAATTGTAATTTTCATCCGTTTTGCGTCAGTTGTATTCAACTGACATGCCCACAGTTGGTTTGTAGGACTGATCATGGGAACAAACGAGTTTTTGGGCTACGGAGCATCCAAGTAAGGAGTATAGTTTTTCCTGTACAATGTAAGTTTTAAATTTTCTGTGATTTCTATCCTATGTTGAGTACCCATTTGAAGCAATGATTCTTGGGTTGTGTCACGAGTTTCATGTATGTGGATCTCGGGATGCTGCAGCTAGATATCTAAGAATCCACTTTACTGCATCCCAATACAGTTTACCCAGATTCTTCATGTAACAGCTGACAACTCTCACTGCTTGTGCGATGTCTGGTCTTGTAGACACCATCGCATACATCAAACTCCCAACGGCTGAGGCATAAGGAATACCAGTCATTTCCTCCATCTCTGCCTCTGTCTTAGGACACAAGTCCATCGATAACTTGAAGTGAGTAGCCAGGGGACAAGTGACTGGCCTCGCGCCATCCATATTGAATCTCTTCAACACCTTCTTAACATAGTCCATTTGAGATAACCAAAGCTTCTTGCTTTTCCTGTCTCTACTAATCTTCATGTCGAGGATTTTCTTTGCTTCACCCAAGTCCTTCATCGAAAACTTTGTAGCTAGCATCTTCTTCTCTTCATTGATCTTCTCCATACATGAACCTACTAACAACATGTCGTCCACATACAATGCCAAGGTAACCATATAATTGTCCTCATATCTACGATTATACACACAATGATCTATTTCACATCTATCGAAACATTTTCCTCTCATAAAGCAATCAAACTTCAAATACCATTATCGCGGTGCTTGTTTGAACCCATAAAGACTCTTCCTCAGTCAACACACCATGTCTTCTTTCCCTTTTGCTTCAAAAACTGTGGGTTATTTCATGTACAGCTCTTCTTTGACATCACCATGGAGAAATCTTGTTTTCACATCCAACTGCTTTAAGTGCAAGTCTTCAACTGCCACAATACTAAGTAGAACCCTAATTGAAGCCATCTTCACAACCGGTGTAAAGATCTCACTGTAATCAACACATTCTCTTTGAGAGAATCCTTTCACAACAAGCCTCGCCTTGTACCTTTTACTGCCATCTGCCTCATCCTTAACTCTAAAAACTCATTTGTTTATAAGAGCCTGTTTTCCTACAGGTAACTTGGCCAACTCCCAAGTTTGGTTCTGTTCCAAGAATTTCATCTCATTCCTTATGGCCAACTCCCACTGAATTCAAGCATCATCCCTCAAAGTTTCCTCATAAGTCTCTGGCTCTCCTGAATCCGTGTACAGAATATGCTCGTGAACAATACTAGCTAATGGACCAAATATCTTGGTTGGCCTTCTCGCTCGTGTCGATCTCCTCAAAGTGGGTACAGGTTCACCGACCAGTTCAGGTTTCCCAAACTGCTCTGGATGTACTTGTCCGTCTTGGACAACCTGCTAAATCCTAATAGGCTCACCATGAGCCTCCTGTGCCGCCTGTGGTACTTGTACCTGCTACTGCACTATAGGGCCCCCACTATTAAGGCCACCTTCAGAGTCTGAATATGAATCTGAGTCTGAACCACAAGCTGACTCTGAACTGGTTGTACTACCTTGACCTGTGTGCCTGTCCTTGTATAGGACCTCTTCATTGAACACTACATTCTCGCTGCGAATGACCTTGCTATCCACAAAATCTCAAAGTCTGTAACCATACTGATCGCCGCCGTAGCCAATGAATACACACCTCCTGGACTTAGAATCCAGTTTCTTCCTTTCTTCCCTGTCAATTAGTGAATATGCAATACAACCATAAATATTCAAATGTGAATAATTGACAGTTTTACCTGACCATAGTTCTTGCGGAATTGCCCCATCAAGGGCACTAGACGGGCAACTGTTAATCAAGTACATAGGTGTATCCACTTTAGCAGCCCAAAGATGGACCGGAAGACCCGCATGAAGTCTCATGCATCTCGCCCTTTCGAATATCGTGTGGTTCATTTTTTTGCTACACCATTCTCCTATGGAGTTTTAGGAACTGTCTTGATTCCTTTGATACCTTCCTTTGCAGATAGTCAAAAAACTCTTTGCTTGTGTACCCACCTCCATTGTCGGACTTTAATGCTTTCACTTTGCAACCCGTCACATTCTCAACTTTAGCCTTCCAAGCTTTGAATGCATCAAACACCTCTGATCTCTCGCGAATTGCTTGAATCCAAACTTATCTTGTAGCATCTTCTATGAATATAACGAAGTATCTCTTACCACTATAGGAGAATTCCTGAGCTGGACCCAACACATCTGTATGTACCAACTCCAGCTTCCCATGCTTCTTCTCATGCTCATTCAACTGAAAGCTAATTTTCTTCTATTTGCCCATCATGCAGTTCTCGTAGAAATCCATCTCAACCTTCTTAATCCCCAATAAAAGATCCCTAGAATAAAGCTGTTTGACACCTTTTTCACCAAGGTACCCCAACCTGGCATGCCATAGAATCGAAGAGGAACTACATGCTAATGCTGTAGCAATGATATTACCTGAATTACCTCCTCTGAGTAAGTACAAAGTGTCATCACGCTTTCCTTTTGCCACCAACCTGGCACCTGTAGTCACCTTCTATTTTTCATGCCCAAAAGTTGTTGTAAATCATTCTTTGTCTAGTTTACTAGTTGAGATTAAGTTCTTCTTCAAACTTAGAATATGTCTTGTGTCATTCAAGACCAATTGCCCACCATTGTGAGTCTTCTCTCTCACTATGCCTTTACCTACAACTGGACATATTTTTCCATTGCCAACTG
The DNA here is from genome assembly GCA_017893485.1 of Hemerocallis citrina. Classification (NCBI taxonomy): domain Eukaryota; kingdom Viridiplantae; phylum Streptophyta; class Magnoliopsida; order Asparagales; family Asphodelaceae; genus Hemerocallis; species Hemerocallis citrina. The sequence goes on from CM030364.1 coordinate 40,304,725, forward strand.
AAACAGCACCAAAATCACCTGTCCTATAATCCTCAAAAACATCCCTCATGGGTGTACAATGATAAGAAGCATCTGAGTCTATACATCAATCATCTTGCATAATATTAAATCCAGCAGATAAACACAATTCATCTATATGAGGTTCAATACTTACCATATTGGCTACCTGTGACCCTGCTTGTACTTTCTTATACTCCTCACATAGCTTCTTGCAGTACCAACACTTACATTTACAATATCCGGTTCTTGACTTGGACCTTGATTCCTGCTTTGCGACCTTCCTCTATTGTTACTTATACCACGGTTATCAACCGACAGCGCAACATTGCTAGGATATGACACCGAAGTCTCTCCATGTCTCTTCCTTCTTACATCTTCATTCATAATGTTGCTTATAACATCCTTTAGAGTTGTCGTATCAGTCATGGTGCTTGTAACAGTTTGCTCTACTGTGCCGTAACTATCGGGAAGAATGGATAGCAACAACAACGATTGTGTCCTTTCCTCAAACTTTAAACCCGACAATTCCATCTGATTGTAAACCATATAGAAATTGTTGATGTGCTCTGCAACTGAATCCCTTTCCGACAACTTCAATTTAACCAACTTCTTTAGGTGTAGGATCTGGTTCACTGCATTCGGTTTCTCAAACATATCTGTCAAGATCTCTATTGCCTTCTTCGCGGTCTTTACCTTCTCAATGTGAAATAGAGATTTCCTACCCAGCGACAACTGATCTGTCCCAGTGCTTTCTGATCCAATCTATTCTAAGCCGTCAATGCAACCGGATCAACCTCCACCCCTTCTGGCTTCACACCAAATAATGGATCATCTAGATCCTTCTGTCGGAGATACGCAATCATTTGGATCTTGCACATTGTGAAATCTGTTCCATCAAACTCTTTAACTTTACTTGTCCCCCATCTTAATCAACGCTACCAACTTGGTGCTCTGATACTACTTTGTTGAGTTCTAACTGCGGAATAACTCACCAACAAAGTTGCAAGAACAATAGAATCAAAAGCAAGATGTTATCCCCATTCCTGCAAATACATATTTTCTGAATATTTTCTGTATTTCGATTATTGATAAATTTATTTTGTGTTAAATTTGTTTTGAAATTTTCTATTAAAATATTTCTCAATCGAAAATTATATTATTTCGAATGATAGTGTATTTTAAACTTGATTTATAATCTTAATTTATCACTTAATTATATTTGAGCCCAAATCATATATATTATTATTGGATTATTTTAATTAGTTCGTCAAACCCGAATACTATTTTGTTATATATTTAATTATGCTTATTAATTGTTACTTTGGATTAGTTAAATTATTTTTATTTACCAAAATATTTTATTTTCGTATTTGATCTGATTTTTCCTGGCGAATTCCAATTTATTTTCAAGCCCTAATTTATATTTTAATGCATTTTCATTATTTATTTATTTATTCGGATTTAAATTTTTATTCGTGAAATTTTTTCGTTCTTTTTGATCGAGCAATTCTTATTGATCATATTGCTCTCTTATTTTTTTGTGGGTATTTTTATTTGAACCTATTGATTTTGATCTATCTCTTAATTGAAACCTAAAACCCAATTTCATTTGTTTTTATCCAAATCTGCTCTTATTGGATCCTAATTCACCAACCCAGTACCCTAATTGTACACTATAAATACAACTCTGCTGCAAATCCTAAAAATTGCTCTTTTTTGAATCCTAATAGCCGTTTATTCTCTCTCCTCAAGTTTCTCTCTCCTCCCTCTTCTTTCTCTCTCCCCAAACTAAACCCATCTCCCTTTCTTCTTCTCCGGCCAAATCCCGGCGACCCCGTCACCGCTACCCCCCGTCGATCCCTCGTCGGTGCGCCGCCACCACAGAAACCCCCCCTCCTCTGACTTCGATGACAACAACAGCCTCCTCCAACTTGTGCCTCCTTTCCCGTTGAGCCAGCATCAACCCAATCCCGACTGCCTAGCACGTCGCCGTTCCGCTCGCTGTCGTGCCGTTTGCCGCCTGACGTCGGGCTGCCATCGGCCAGATCCCGACCACCCCCTTGCCCCTTTGTTGTTATTGCTGCCATGTTGGGTCTCTTTGTACACTGTTGTTGCTGAGTTCTCCTTGTGTGTGCACGTATATTGCATGTATTATTGTTGGATTTACTAGTTCGTGAGTTCGTTGCTTCGGAATTCTTATCCCGTTATTCTTGGTATTCATTTTCACCGATTAACAGGCAAGTCACTGTCCTCTTGAATTGCTAATTATTGTATCAGATTCAAGTGTTATTAACATTTGCAAGTAGATCTCTTTGTTATCGTATTATCCTTTGTTATCTCTTTTGTTGGGTCTATTGAGGGTTTACACGAGCTAACCCCAATATTCTTGATATCGTGCCACTTTAACTCTAAAGTTTGGATCTTTCATGAATGCATATAGAATTGATAATAGGGTTATTCATACAAGTCACAACACAAATAAATTATTCTAGAGACAATTGTTATTGTGTATGTTGTTTGAGCATTTGATGATTGATTGATGTTAGACTTGTATATGTATGTGTCCTAATTTTTATTTATCATGTTTTGACACCCATCATGGTGCTTACATAATTTATTGACTAAAGAATCGATATCCTTCAAGTTTAATTAAATTATTTTCAAGGAACATACCCTAAAAACTGTACATGCTTGCTGACTTGAACTTTGATCGCTATTTTCGAACAAGTAAATGACCTTAAAATAAAATAATTTTTTGAATATGAAATGTATCCCCAAGTGTCTAGTTATTAAAAACATCAAGAATTTTCTAATTCCGAGTTTTGTAGCAAAAATTATGCCCGTTTTACTACAGCTGTGTTTTTACTTTCAGATTTTTAGATTCTCGTACCTTTCATGTTCAAACAGTAAAAAGGCTGAGCAAATGATAAAATTTTTCTATGAAAATTTTCAGATTGTTTCTTAACATGGTTAGGAGTCTAGATATATTTTTACTGAATTTAATAATGAGTTTTGCTGTTTCTAAAAATTTAATTAACAAGATGTCGAATTTGTGCCTCAAAATAAAACCTGGAAAGAAATATGTGTTTGACCTAGCTACTATTGTAGGAATTTGAACTTTAAGTATGATTTGGAACCGTATGGAAGTCTAGATTCTAGATTTTCTGACAGATTCAACTTTCGATTTCTGAGTCAGCAGGAAACTGCATTTTTGTACAGGTTGCGCTTGCTGTCCAGAATTTTAGATCCCTCTTTTTAATGAGTTAATAATTCCTATGTTGTACTATTGCATGAATTAATGAATGTATGTTGCATTGCATATTCCCAATGAGTTATTGTTACTATTTTAACCGTCCTCTTCATGTCATCAACCTATTGTTTCCCTATTGATACTATCGTTCACCGAATTGTCCATTAATTGCATATTGTATTATTGCATTGATAAATAATTAACAAGCTGGGGTTAAGGGTTGACTTTTGAGTAGTGAACAAAGTAGTGAATGTATTTGGAGGAGGTGCCCGGGTTTTCCTAATTACTGTTCCGGCTACCGTTTTATCGTGTGATTGTGGTTATGGCCGTAACCCAATCTATCGTGTACCGTATCATTGCCGATGACCGTTTCATACACCGAAAGGTGAATAGTGTTTATCGTTACCGTTGCCAAATACATGATCTACCAAGTGCACCACTTGATTCTAAAACGAAATTGATTGTATGCATCGAACCTGTAGTATGGGATGCAGTAATTCATGCATAAGTTAGGATTAAAATGAATAATAGAAATAAGGATTGACACATTACCGACATTGCATGTTGTTCTTCATTGTTCCTATTTGTATCCAATATTTTTTAAGTGATATTAATCTTAACCGTTGATTACCGTTATCGAATATTAAATCATTGTCACACTGTTGCATTGATTACTATGTTATTGATTATTATAATCATGCTATGTTATTGATTCCTATTAATCCATTGATTCATTGTTATACCGTTATTCCATTCTTCCCTACTTTCTCTACTTGCTGTCCATGACTTGCTCTAAGGACATTGTTCTCCTCTTTTTAGATGAAGTGTATACAGGTAATGAAGGAGAATTGCTTGTTGAAATTGGAGGACAAACAATTTGAAGATTTCTGCTTTTAAATTGTTTATCGTTTTAATAAACTTAATGTATTGAGACTTGTTATTATTTTGGATTGGATTATTATTGTTTTGGGCTTATATCCCGGATTTTATTATTGTTTCCAGACGTTGGATTATTATTATTGTATTTGAATATTTTTATTGCTTAATTCCAAGTATTATTGTTCATGAGATTATTATTACTGCATGTGCAATTGTTCTGTATTGTTTATATTGTTAAGTTAATCGGATAAACAGCTTATGGGTGACGTTAGTCATTCGCTGAGCCAATGTTATGCTCTCATATTCCGTGTTTTTGGAAAGCGGGGCATGAGACAAGAAAACAAAGAACAACTAAAAGTAACACACAAGAATAGCATTGGTATAAATACCCGAAACTCGGATCCGACCCGGACCCGGCATTGGACCGGAACCGACCCGGCCTATCCGGGTCCGGGTCCGGATCCTAAAATGGGACGCGTTGTACTTTCGAGTCCGGGTCCGGGTCCGCTCAAAAGAGATCCGACCCGGACCCGGACCCGTTAAAAACCCCCAAAAAAATCAACATAAAAATAAATATTCTATCCTCATCCCTCCTGTAATACCCTAATTTTTCATTTATGAAAATTATTATTTTGTATTATTAATTTGTACGTATTGTGAAAGTGCAATCTTGCGGTATAAAATTTTATAATTATTTTTATTTCATAGACAAATGAGTATACATACATACATACATACATACATACATACATACATACATACATACATACATACATACATACATGCATACATACATACATACATACATACATACATATATATATATATATATATATATATATCTTTTATTATTTTTACCCAAAGCCTATTTTTAAACAAACATAAGTATTCTTTTATTTTGAGCCCAACTAAATTTATTTTAAATGTAAGCTATTTTGACCCGTTAAATAAAAGCCCATGATTTTATTCTCTTTCTTATTACAACTTGTAGTGTAGACAATTTTTATAGATTTTTTTATAAAAACTAAAATCTACAACTTTTAAAATAGGGGACTATGGGAACACGCGCATCACACGTGCACGTGTTTGTGCACCTTTTTGCATGGCCAGATATGGACTAGGAGGGAAAAGAGAGTGGAGTTTGTGGGAGGTAGTTTTTGTGAACATGGTTGGTTACTACAACTTCCCCTTGAATCCTAGCCTTTGTTTCTTAACTCCTAGATCAATCCTAGCCTTTGTTTCTTAACTCCTAGATCAATCCTAGCCTTCTATTTATCCCAAAATTTTGTATAAATACCCCCCCCCCCCTAGCCTAGTTATTCTTACACTCTTCATTCTCCAAACCTATAGTGAAATAATACAATTATTAGTAGTAGATTATTAGTAGAAAGTGAGAATAAAAGATTGAGAGTTTGAGTGTGTGTGCTAGAAGCAAGGAGGCCGGCTACATCACTTGGGAGCTTTCGGTTTGCACATCAAGCAAGGAGGAGACACACTCATGTGGGCAAGCTCAATCTAGGAGGAGAAGGGCTTTTCGTTTAGGAGTTGTTGTGTGATTTTCTCTCCAAAATAAGGTGGGTGGTTTTCTATATTTCTAATTTAGATGCCATGCTATGAGTGATTGAAGTAATGATGCATGAAAGAAACTAATAAGACTACACTTAATTGGAAAAAGAACTTGCTAGTTGATTAGATTAATGCTTGATAGATTGTATGTTAACTTGTCATGAATCTTAATTTTGTGTGCAAATTGCTTGTAGTTATGGAAATATTGAATTGGGATTGTTGATAATGTTAAAATTGAGTACAAAATGCTAGTAGATGAAATTATTGTTTTATGTGCTAAATGGACTATCGTGATATTGTTTCAAATGAATAAAATTATCCTATGCATTTGGGTTTATGAAAGAGAGAAAAACAGGAAATTATATTTATAATGTGAATTTTTTTGTAACGATTTGTATTTGAGAAATGTCAAATTTGAACTGAGGAGAGAGTAGTATGCAATTTAAATTATTGTATGAGAAATGTGTATTAAATTACTGAAAAAATTATTTTAAAAATACTAGGGTGTTAATTTAAGTTAAAATATACGTTCTGAAAATTTACATGGTTTTTGGTGCAAGCAAAACAAAGATAAAGCTTGTGAACATCGAAACATTTTAATAAAACAGAGACCCGAGTTAAATAGAATTCAAGTTGTATTTGTGACAACTTGAGCCTATAGCTCAAGTGGTCAGTTGGCATTCTGGCACTACAGTGGCGCGGCACGTGACTTGAGGTCGCTGGTTCGATACCTTGAGGCCACCTTCTTTTTGTGCGGTTTAAAAAAAAATTAACCAACACCCGAACAAAGAGTATATAACTCTCTGTCTCCCTATTCATATCGCTGAGCGCCTTCAGCCTAGTGGCTAGCGGGTGCGGCTGTCTTCTCTGAGGTTACGGGTTCGATTCTGGTGTTAGCCAGAATTTTTATATTTTTCAAAATTGATTTTGGGAGTTTTCTTGATGTATAAAAATTCCGAAAAAAATACCGTAATTATTCTAAAATCATATACAACTTATGAAAATAAATTGGAAGTTATTGGAATGAAATAAAGTGTGTTTTGAGGTAAAGTTGTATTCAAAACTATGGTTTCTTGGCTGTATAATTTCATAAAAATGTGTGTTTTCACGAGGTGATTAAGATAAGTATTAATAAAGGAAAATTGATGGAAAGAAAATATAAATGTGAATTTTTATATGGGTCATTTTTGCTAAAGAGTAGCGTGACAATGGTGATATTACGAATATTTACTTTGACTAGATGTTTTCGTAAGATGATTTTTATGTGAAAATAAATATTGGTTATGGAATGCATGATGTATAATTGAACTCCATGTATGATAATTGATTCATGAAAATGGTGGAAATCATGTAATTGAAAAAGAGAAATGTTCTTGAGTATGACAACTCAGATATGTGAATTTGTGAATTGAAATTAAAAATTAGGGTGTAGCCAAAACTCACACCGGCAAGTGAAAGTGATGAGATATGATTATTGAAATTGAAAAGACCAAGTTTGGGTCATTATGAAGAGAAAGAAATAAGACCAGTATTAGTGAGAGGGCTGACTCTAAGAGATTGATTTTGTTCATGATTTCATTAAATTAAGAATTAGTCCATAGTGAAGAGGTGATGAAAGTAAGAGAAAAACACAAGTATGAGGGCCTCGAGTCTATGATGTGGGTGTGATTCACAGTTTGTCTTCACGATGCGTCGTGACATGACGTGGGCACTACTCCGAAATTATCAGGATCTTGGCGACGCTTGTGGGGTGTTTGTTGACTGCGAGAGGATCGTGTGCCATGAAGGAGGCTAAATTGTCCATAGGTTGTCTTCACGATGCGTCGTGACATGACATGAGATTCCCCTCCAGTTTTTCTGTACATGAGCTCGTACTCATAGGACATCTAAGATACTTACCGTAGTTACAGTAGTAGATTAAGTCATGACGATGGATTGAACCCTACAAGATAAAGAACGATTAAGAGGCTTGCCCTCGGACCTATGCAGTATGGGATGCATAGAATCTGAACAAGTGCGCATTAGTGTCATATAATATAAATAACTGCATTAAGGACTAAGTGCACAATCACAACAGGATATTCCCCTTAGTTTGATATGTGAACAAGTTTGTGTTTGTTAAATATGGAAAATCAATTATACTGTTTCTGGCATAGAGAGGATGGCCATATATAATATTCGTCGGTTGAATAAACTGACGTACCCATAGTTTTGTATGCAGGATAAATGGCGTGATAAAGATTAAAGAAGAACTGATGCTTAGAGATTATTCAAATATTGTTGTACTTTCATTTATGTAAATGTTATAATTTTGCTTCCGCTGTAAAGTGTAAAGATTTCTTGTAACTCTGATGTAAAGTAAAAAGTTTTAAATTCCTTATAAAATTGTATGAAAAAAGTGTAAAGATCATGTGAATCTCGAATTCAGTTGTATTTTGAAATTCGGGGTGTTACACCTCCCCTCTTTCCTCCTTAATTCTAAATCTTCCTCTTCCAAACTCAAAACTCATGCATTTTTCTTCTCTCCTCTATTCTAAATCATCCACTCGCCTCCTTCGCTCGCCCCTCACACTCCTGCTCCTACCCGTATGGGTAGGAATATTTTAATAGGACCCGGACCCGGAACTGGACCTGGTCCTTACGGGTCCGCCGGGTCAAATTTTTGGATCCGTAAGGGACCGGATCCGGGTCCGGGTAGTGAAGGACCCAACCCGACCCGACTCGACCCGATACCAATGCTACACAAGAACACATAAAAAATTTTCTAGGTTCACCTAATGCAATGGCTACTTTCCCGCACAAAGGCACGCCTGCGGTTTCCACTAGAAATATGAAGAACAAGTTTACAAATCTCTCAAGAACTCACCACCAAGGTGTAAGATTTCTTTCTATCTCCCTCTCTCCCAATGACGGCTAGATCTTTCTTTTCTTATCACTTAACCATAAAATCGTACACAATACAATATATATATATAGATTTACACAACTTCCAATCTCAGCCGCTCATCAATCAGCATCGTGACAGTCGATCGCAACACAGTGACGGTCGACCGGTTCATGCCTTCGACTGTACAGAGTCCAACAAAGAGTGGGTTAGTCAACTGTCCGGTCGACCGGTCATTCCTTCAAGATTGTAGGGTCCAATAGAGAAAGTGACGGTCGACTTCACAGTCGACATTACATTTGCCTGTACGTGTGCAGTCGACTGTCCAAGTGCGGTCGATCGCATCTTGCCAGCAGTTGCTGGCTGCTCTGAGCTGCTTGCTCCATCTTAGACTCTTCTTCTCGTCTGTCTTCTTCAGTCCCATTATCGTATATTTGGATCCACAAACCCTAGCATTACAACTGTTGATTATAACAAAAACAGATGCATGAAATTACAGTATAAAAGAACGTTTACTCAATTCAAGCAGGAGTACTGCCATAAACCAAACTAGTTCTTTAGTTGCAAGAGGTTTAGTAAGTTTGTGACTTTTCAGTTTCTCCAGGACCGCACCTTGAACCTACAGAAGCAAAATTAAAGGTTAGTACAACCAAATGTATGGATTTAAAGGTGCATTTTCAGAGCCGGATAGGAGCCATATAATTTATACATAATAAACAATGTACTAAGCATAAAATTAAGATTGCAGAGAAAACTAATATCCATCAATTTCAAGCTTTCTGGTATTTCAGATAAGCAATATGATTTTAGAAACCTACGAGTTGTACATGTGTTTGAAATCATAGACCAGAGAAGTATGCAGATTGAAGTTAGAGGACAAGAGAATTAATAAGTCTTCTCGTTTTTTTTTCTAATCATAGCCAGGAAGCGGTTACAACCACAGAGAAGGTGTAATGTTTTGAACTTCAAACTTTTCCACTGGGCTTATCACAGATTTACAAATATTATACTTTAATTACAATAGAAATTAACATACACACTGCATATATCTCGTATTATGGTACAACTCTTGACAAATGTATATCCCTCACTCTCTCTCTTGTGGTCAATTGAAATAACCCCGACTGTTCCACACACTCTCAAATCTTGATACTCAGGTCATTTGAAATCGCCCAAATTGTTCAACTACAATCACATCAATCTTCAACTCCGGAGGAAAATTTATTTAGAGCTTACTATAGCTGAGATCAAAATAACCATGATACAATATCAAGTTTTACACGAGAGGATGTCATCCGGTAGAACTATTATGATATATGGCATCCGCCTAGAAAATTAAGTAAACATTGTTCTTGCTTCCAAGAAACTTAACTTATCAACCAGGCTTGTTAAAGAAGGTGACAACATAGAGAGGTGTAGGTTTGAAAATCATTTGTATATGCTTGTTAAGGTTGGTCAACTTAGCATTCAACAGAACCATGAGGACCAGCAAAGGCCTTAAGAATAATGAAGGAGAAAAAACTGTAAACCCCCACTCTCATGCCCTAAACTTGCTTTAATACATGTAAACCCCTCAAACATTCGTTTTCACCAAAACCGTAACAATTACATACCTCAAACTTTATATAATTTCAAGAAACTACCTCATGTTGGAAATATTTTTGGCATATTTTCTGGGCCGGATTCCTGTGGGCTCCGGCCACCGGCGGTGCCAGACAGTGATTGGACTACGTTTCTCTCGTCGAGTATTATTCCATAATGTACTCATTTGCCAAAAAAACGGATTCTGTATGAATGAGAAATGTTGGTCCAAAGTTGGGTATTCGAAATGTTCTAACTTGGGAATTTGAAAAAATGGATAGTCCCACATCAGAAGTTGGGAAAGATTTCTCTAGTATATAAGCTAAAGAAATGGACTAAAGGGAGTATCCCTGGGGTTACCACTTACGTGTAGTGGAGAAGGAACCTAGCCAAAGTTACAAACACACATGCGCGCGCCCGGCCTGGCTCCCGGTCTGGCTTGGCTTGGCCTACCCTACATTATTTTTTTTTGCCCCGAATAATGGATCCATCATTTACGTTTTGGGAGCCATTACACTGCTGTTACAGAGTAATGGATCCATGATCTATCAGTTATGCCCTCATTACCTATAAGACTGTAATTTTGTCTGCCAGAGACACAGGGTTTTTGTGTAATACCCCGATTTTCATTTATGAAAATTATTGATTTTTGCACGTATCGTGCACGTGCAATTTTTGTAGTATGAAATCTTATAATTATTTTCATTATGGATGATGAGTATATGTATATATATATATATATATATATGTATGTATGTATATGTGTTATTTAATTATTTTATAAAGCCCCATTTTTCTTCAAATAAACAAAGGCCTTTCTTTTAGCCCAAATCTAATTTATTTTGTTTCTTTATATAAAACTATTATTTTGGCCCATTAATTAAAGCCCATGAGTTATTTCTATTTTTATTACAACTTGTAATGTAGAACATATTTTAAAGATTATTTTTATAGAAAATATAATGTACAACTTTTTTAAAATGGAGGACAAATGCATGCACGTGCATTGCACGTACACGTGCAAATGCACCATGTGAGGCAGGTTTTTGACATGGAGGAAAAAGGAAATTTGAATGGAGTCATGGGTGGTGATTGCTTGATCATGGTTGGTTACTATAACTCCCCCTTGAATCCTAGCCTTTTATTTCTAACTCCTAGTTTGATCCTAGCCTTCCATTTCACTCCAAATTCTGGAAATTTCAAGGGACAACCATCTGCACAAAGGTTCAAACCGACAGGGGCGAACGCTATTAATGTGGTTGGAAGACCCGGGAACAATGTGGTGAGACCTCCTGCGGTAAATTGCTTCAACTGTGGTGAGACGGGACATTACCAATCTCAATGCCCTAAGCCACGGAATGGTAATCGCAATGCACCAATGCAGCAGACTGGAAAGAGGTCGTACCAACCAGGGCGAGTATTTGCCTTGACGGAAGCCGATGCCGATGAGGTGGATCATGGCATCACTGGTACGAGGGCAGATGTTTAGAGGTTTATGTTGTTGCTTTTCCGGTTTATTTAGTGAACTGTTACGTAATGAGTGTGTATTATGTAACAGGAGAACTTTATTTGAATGGAATGAAAGCTATTGTTTTGTTCCATACTGGATCCTCTCATACTTTTGTGTCTCCTAAATTTGCTAAAGTGTTGGGAGTTGAACCGAAGATTTTTCCAGGCAAGATCTTAGCAGTAGCTACTCCATCAGGGGAAACTTTAACCACTAATCGGTACTATGCGGATTGCGAGATTGTGATCGGAGACAGAATCTTCGGAATTGATCTGATCGAGCTGACTATCTTGGGAGTCGATGTTATTATTGGCATTGATTGGATGTCGGTGTACAGTGCAAGCATCGAGTGCAAGACCAAGACGGTAACTGTGAAGGCTTCAGGTGGACCTGAAGTCAATTTCCAAGGGATGAAGAAGTGTTCTAGGCTGGTGGCAGCTATCCACAAGGAAGAGATTCCTGTGAAAGTGCAAAGGATTCCTGTGGTTCGGGACTATCCGACTGTGTTCTTGGATGATTTTTCTGGATTACCCCCGCATCGTGATGTAGAGTTCAGCATCACTGTTCAACCGGGAAGTGCACCCATTTCTAAGGCACCGTAAAGGATGGCTCCTGTGGAACAGGATGAGGTGAAACGGCAGATTGAGGAACTGTTGGAGAAAGGCTTTATTCAACCTAGTGCGTCACCTTGGAAAGCACCAGTGCTTTTGGTAAAGAAGAAGGATGGATCGATGAGAATGTGTATCGATTACCGAGAACTGAATAAGGTCACTGTTCAGAATAAGTATCCTATTCCCCAAATTGATGACTTGTTCGATCGTCTACAAGGAGTAGCTGTTTTCTCAAAATAGATCTTCGATCAGGATATCACCAAGTTCGAGTGAAAGCTGAAGATGTGCACAAAACTGCATTTAGAACTCGACATGGGCATTACAAATTCTTAGTTATACCATTTGGAGTGACGAATGCACCCGCATACTTCATGAACTTGATGAACAGAGTTCTGAGGCCGTTCATTGATTCTTTCGTCGTGGTGTTTATCGACGATATCCTCGTGTACTCCAAGTCAGAAGTGGAGCACACCGAGCATTTGGCAGCAGTTTTGAAGAAGCTGGAAGAGCAGGAGTTGTATGCCAAGCTATCCAAGTGTGATTTCTGAAAATCTGAAGTGACATTCCTAGGTCACATCCTTTCTAAGGAGGGAGTGACAACTGACCCTCAGAAGATAGAGGCAGTGAGAGATTGGGCTAGGCCTACTATAGTGAAGGAAGTCAGAAGTTTTCTTGGAATGACTGGATACTATAGGAGATTCACTCAAGGTTATGCCCAGGTAGCTGTGCCGCTCACTAGTTTGACCAAGAAGAATGTGAACTTCAAGTGGACTGAGCAATGTGAGGCGAGCTTTTAGGAGTTGAAAGAGAAGCTGACTACTGCACCTATTTTAGCTTTGCCTAGAGCAGTTGTTGAGTATGATGTTTATAGCAATGCTTCACATCGTGGGCTTGGTTGTGTCTTAATGCAAGAAGGAAGAGTAATCGCTTATGGGTCTAGGCAACTAAGACCGCATGAGAAGAATTACCAAACTCATGATCTGGAGTTAGCTGCAATTATCTTTGCCCTGAAGCAATGGAGACACTACGTGTATGGTGAGAAATTGAATATGTACACGGACCTCAAGAATTTGAAGTACATATACCAGCAGAAGGATCTGAATTTGAGACAGCAGAGATGGTTGGAAGTGCTTGAGGACATGCGACCTGAGATCAAATATCATTCTGGGAAATCTAATGATGTTGTTGATGCACTTAGTCGCAGAGCAGTTTATCCAGTTTGATTACAACTCAGAAGCATCTGATGGAAGAATTGGATCGAGCAGGTATTGAAGTTGTCTTGCAAGGATTGTGAGCAACTTTAGCTCAGTTGAGGCTTCAGCCTACACTGAATGGAAGGATCATTGCAGGTCAGAAGGTTGATGCTGATATCTTGGAGATGAATGAGCAGGTTGGTGCTGGCAGGTTGCCCGGATTTCAAATCTAGGATGGAGTGTTGTGGTTCGGAAATAGACTATGTGTTCCAAATCAGGCGGACCTGAAAGAGAGTATTCTTCAGAATGCGCATGCTACTCTTTTGTCGGTACATCCTGGAAGTACTAAGATGTACAAAGACATCAAACCGCATTTCTGATGGTCAGGTTTGAAGCGGGATGTGGCTGAATTTGTGGCGAAGTGTGAGGTTTGTCAACAAGTCAAAGCCGAGAATCAGAGACCCGGAGGTCTATTATAGCCGTTACCTATTCCGAAATAGAAGTGGGATAACATCAGTATGGATTTCATTACGGGATTGCCCAAGAGTCCTAAAGGCAATGATGTGATTTGGGTTATAATCGATCGACTAACCAAATCCGCTCACTTTTTGGCGATGAAACTCACTGCTTCGATGGACAAGTTAGCTGAGTTGTATGTTGGCGAGATCGTCAAACTTCATGGTGTTCCATCAACTATTGTGTCTGATCGAGATGCGCGGTTTACTTCGCATTTCTGGAGGAGGCATCAGACAGCTTTAGGTACCAAAACGGATTTCAGCACTGCTTTTCATCCGCAAACCGATGGGCAGACCAAGAGAGTCAACCGTATTCTTGAGGATATGCTTCGGTGTTGTATACTAGACTTTGGAGGCAGTCGGGAAAGGCATTTACCTTTGGTAGAGTTTGCCTGCAACAACAGTTTGCAGCTAACATCGGGATGGCGCCGTACGAAGCTTTTTTTGGTAGGAAGTGCAGAACACCTATTTGTTAGTTTGAAGTTGGGGAGCGTCAATTGTTTGGGCCTGAGCTTGTGCAGCAAACCTCTGAAAAGATTGTTCTGATCAGGAAAAGGTTGGTAGAAGCTCAGAGCAGGCAGAAAAGCTATGCAGACAACCGGAGAAGGGACCTTGAGTTTGAGGAAGGTGACTTCGTCTTTCTGAAAGTATTGCCCAGTAAAGGTGTGATTCGATTTGGCAAAGGCAGGAAGTTAGCCCTGAGGTTTATAGGCTCGTACAAGATATTGAAAAGGATCGGGAAAACTGCTTACCGGTTTGAATTACCGGAAGATTTATCTCAGGTGCACAATGTCTTTCATGTGTCTATACTGAGAGGTTATATTCCAGATCCGAGTCATCATTTGCCTGAAGTGCCGGAATGTTTGCATTTGGATCTCAACTACATCGAGTCTCCTGTCGAGATTGTTGATCGTCGAGAGAAAGTCTTGAGGAATAAGATGTTACCAATGGTCAAGGTAGTCTGGAGGAACCATTAGGTTGAAGAGGCTACTTGGGAGTCTGAGGAGAAGGTGTTGAAGGATTATCCTGAGCTTTTTGCTTGATTTGTATTTTGTATTTTCTTGTGCTTGTTGTGAATGTTTTGTTTCTTGCTCTTAACTGTAGTTCCGGGGACGGAACTATTCTAAGGATGGAGTGTTGTAATACCCCGATTTTCATTTATGGAAATTATTAATTTTTGCACGTATTGTGCACGTGCAATTTTTGTAGTATGAAATCTTATAATTGTTTTCATTGTGGATGATGAGTATATGTATATATATATATATATGTATATGTGTTCTTTAATTATTTTATAAAGGCCCATTTTTCTTCAAATAAACATAAGCCTTTCTTTTAGCCCAACTCTAATTTATTTAGTTTCTTTATATAAAACTATTATTTTGGCCCATGAGTTATTTCTATTTTAATTATAACTTGTAATGTGGAACATATTTTAAAGATTATTTTTATAGAAAATATAATGTACAACTTTTTAAAATGGAGGACAAATGCATGCACGTGCATTGCACGTACGCGTGCAAATGCACCATGTGAGGCCGGTTTTTGACATGGAGGGAAAAGGAAATTTGAATGGAGTCATGGGTGGTGGTTGCTTGATCATGGTTGGTTACTATAACTCCCCCTTGAATCCTAGCCTTTTATTTCTAACTCCTAGTTTGATCCTAGCCTTCCATTTCACTCCAAATTTTAGTATAAATACCCCCCCTAGCCCAGTTATTTTTGTACTCTTTATTTCTCCAAAACCTATAGTAGAAAATACATTATTAGTAGTATAGTAAGTGAGTTAAAAGATTGAGAGTTGTGTGTGAGGAGTTGTGTTTGCACCAAGAAAGGAAGGCCGGCATCTTTGGAGCTCGAGATTGCATCTTTTGGAGGCTCGTGTGCACATCGAGGAGGAGGAGGAACGCTCTTTTGGCAAGGACTTTTTAGGAGGTGTTGCAATTGTATTTCTCGCCAATTAAGGTGGGTTATTTTCCATGTTTCTAATTAGAAAGCATGCTAAGATTGAATTGAAATATTAATGCATGAAAAAGATTAATAAGAGTACATTTTAATTGGGAAAATGGCTTATTAGTTGACTGGAATGTTGATAAATAGCTTGTATGTGGTTCCATCATCAAACTTAAGTTGTGTGTAAAATAATTATAGTTATGTATTGCTTGAAAAAAAATTCATTGTTAGCATCAAAAACTATATGCAAATGTTAGTAGATGAAAATGTTGTTTTATGTGCTTGAATGAACCTTTGTGATAGTGTTGTGATGAATGACTTAAAATATATTTTGTGGGTTTGTGGAATGAATATAAACAGGGAATTGATATAGAGAATATTGATGTTACAATTGGATAAGAAATGTCGAAAAAGAAATGTGGTAGTAGTAGCATACAATTTAAATTAAATGTATGAAAAAAATATGTGTTTAATTATTGGAAAAATTATTTTTAAAATACTGGAGTATAAATTATTATGGGAATAATTAATCTGAAAATTTACAGTAAGTTTAGTAAAAGCAAAACTCAAATGAGAGCTTTTGAAACATCGAAATGTGCTATTAGACAGAGAGTTGATTTAATTAAAGTGCAAGTTGTATTGAGACAACTTGAGCCTATAGCTCAAGTGGTCAGGAGGCTTCTAATCGCTACAGTGTGCGGTTGGGTTCTCACAGGTCGATGGTTCGATTCTTGTTAGCACCATATATTTTGTTGCGCATTTAAAAAATTAATTAAGCTTCAGCCGAGAGCATTTAAAGCTCTTAACCCCCTTTTATATCGAACGGCACGATTGGCCTAATGGCCAGAGCGTGCGGCTTGCTTCTCTTTGGTGGCTGGTTCGAATCGTGGTCTCGGCCAGTATTAAACTTTGTGGAAAATTGATTTTTTGTGGTGGATTTTGATATTTAAAAATTATGGAAAAAATACTATTATTATTCTAAAATTATGTGTGACTTATGAAAAATAAATTGGGAGTTATTGAAATAAAATAGAGTATATTTTGGGAACAAAAATGTAGTTAGAACTATGGTTCTACACTTATATTTTTGTGAAAGTTGTGTTTTGAAAAAGGATTTGAAATAAAGTGCTAGAAAAGGAAATATAACAAAGAAAGAAAATATGTGAAGTGAAGTGGTGTGAATTATTCTTAGTGAAGAATAATGTGACAATAATGAATTGTGAATATTCATCTTGACCATATAATAGGTTATATGATTTTTAAATGTGGAAATAAATATTTAATGAAATACATGATGAGTAACGAAACTCTATGTATGGTTATTGACTCACGAATAATTTAGAAATCATGTGATTGGAAAAGAGAATGTTATTGAGTATGACAACTCAAATATGTGAATTTGTGAATTGAAATTGAAAATTAGAGTGTAGCCAAAACTCACACCGGCAAGTGAAAGTGATGAAACATGAATATTGAAATTGAAAAGACCAGTTTGGGTCATTGTGAAATGAAAGAAATCAGACCGGTAGTAGTTAGAGGGCTAACTCTAAGAGATTGATTTTGTTCATGATTTCATTAAATTTAAGGATTTAGTACATAGTGAAGAGGTGATGAAAGTGAGAGAAAAACACAAGTATGAGGGCCTCGAGTCTACGATGTGAGAGTGATTCACAGAATGCATGCATGATGCGTCAAGACATGGCGTGGGCACTACTCCAGAATTATCGGGATCTTGGCGACGCTTGTGGGATGTTGGTGACTGCAAGAGGATCTTGTGCCATGAAGGAGGCTGAATTGCCACAGAATGCATGCTTGGTCCGTCAAGACTTGGCGTGGGATTCCCCTCCAGGTTTTCTGTACACGAGCTTGTACTCATAGATCATCTAGGATACTTACCGTAGTTACAGTAGTAGATTAAGTCATGACGAAGGATTGAACCCTACAAGATGAAGAATGATTTAAAGGCTTGCCTTCGGACCTATGTAGTATGGGATGCATAGAATCCGAACAAGTGCGCATTAGTGTCATGTCATATAAATAACTGCATTAAGGACTAAGTGCACAATCACAACATGACATCAATAGGGTATTCTCTTTAGTTTGATATGTGATAAGTTTGTGTTTGTTAAATATGAAAAATCAGTTATACTATTTCCGGCATAAAGAGGATGGTCGTATATAATGTTCGTCGGTTGAATAAACTGACGTACCCACAGTTTTGTATGCAGGGTAAATGGCATGATAAAGATTAAAGAGGAACAGATGCTTAGAGATTATTCAATGTTGTTTTTATTTAAATGTTGTAAATTTGCTTTCGCTGTAAAATGTAAAGTGTAAAGTTTTCATGTAACTCTGATGTAAAGTGAAAAGTTTTAAATTCCTTGTAAAATTGTACGAAAGAAGTGTAAAGATCCTGTGGAATCTCGAATTCAGTTATGTTTTGGAATTCGGAGCATTACATTTTGAACTTGATAATCTTCTTCTTCTTCCTCTGAGTCTAAGAGTACAACACAGCTACTGGTTCGCTGATATTTCTGAAGCTAGGGTACTGCTCTTTAAGGAAAGGTAATACAATTGTATCCTGAGAGACAGTTCGTCAACTACCGTCACACTACGGGGGCAAATTTTGCTTTATGGACAGAGATCTTAATCTCGACTCTTTATTGAAGTGTCTGGTTTGTTCTTTTATTCCTATACTTGTAGTTCTTCTCAAACATTGTTAGGAATTTTCTATTTTATGATATTCGAGTTCTAACAATCTTAAAGCAAAAATTTTCCTCTATTCTAACAGTTTTTGTGAAGATTATTTACAAGTATAGTTATCATTTCGGAAAAAACAAAAACAAGAACTAACAGTTGAATTTTAACTGTTTTAGAAAAAATGGAAAACACACAAAATGAGAATGTCAATGGACTACTCAGTGCTCAAACACCAGTGACCCAGAATGTGACTGCACAATCGGTTGTGGCACAAACGGTCGTTCTGCCCACACATATAACTGTGGGAGAAAATCAGAAAAGTTTAATGGAAGTGGATTCAAGAAGTGGCAAGAGAAGATGCAGTTCTACTTGACCACCTTGAAGCTGGACTGGTTTCTGACTGAAACTGCTCCTATGCTGGCACCTATGGATGCGCACTCCGTTACTGCGGTTGATGCATGGACTCAGGGTGACTATTTATGCAGAAATTACATCCTGAACGGCTTGGTAGACCCGCTCTACAATATGTATTGTGTCTTCAAGACTTCCAAACTTCTGTGGGGGTCTTTGGAGAAGAAGTACAAAACGGAAGATGCCGTCTCTAAGAAGTTCGTAGTTGGCATATTTCTGGACTACAAATTGCTTGACTCCAAGA
Organism: Hemerocallis citrina; assembly: GCA_017893485.1. Lineage (NCBI taxonomy): Eukaryota > Viridiplantae > Streptophyta > Magnoliopsida > Asparagales > Asphodelaceae > Hemerocallis > Hemerocallis citrina. Next base: position 40,324,019 of record CM030364.1, read on the forward strand.
CTATTGTGAGTCAATTTTAGGAACTGCAGGTGATAATGCATGAAATCGCTACAGAGAACATGACGCTGTATGAACCATTCCAGGTTGTAGCGTTCATTCAGAAGCTTCAACCTGGATTGAAGGACATCAAGAAATACCTCAAGCACAAGCGAAAGGAAATGTCTGTTGATGACCTGATTGTCAGGTTGCGGATTGAAGAGGAGAATCGCAAGGCTGACAAGTCCTATGAAAATTAGTCCATTGAAAAGGCCAACATGGTGGAGCACGAACAGAAGGGCAAAAAGAGGAAGTTCTTGCCATAGGACTCGAACAAAAAACCTGCCGCAAAGAGGTTTGCTAGAAAATGCCACAAGTGTGGTAAGCTGGGGCACAAAATCTCTAACTGTCGGAGCAAAAATAACATCCGTGTTGGAACTGGAAAGGCAAAAGGGAATGACAAATCCCACGTGCACATTGCTGAGAACCTGTCCACTGGTCTCTCTGACTTGGACCTTTGTGCTGTTGTATAGGAGGTCAATCTGGTTGGGAGCAATCCTCATGAGTGGTGGTATGATACTGGAGACACCAAGCACATCTGCTCGAACAAGGATATGTTCACTTCATACCAGAAGTGCAACAAGAATGAACAGTTGTTTATGGGGAATTCTTCCACCTCCAAGATTGAAGGAACATGGAAGATAGTGCTGAAGATGACTTCTGGCAAGGAACTTACACTAACCAATGTGTTGCACGTTCCGGATATTCGAAAGAACCTGGTCTCAGAATCTTTGCTAAGAAAGAATGGATTTAGGATCGTTCTTGCATCTGATAATTTTGTACTTTCAAAGAATGGGGTGTACTTCGGAAAAGAGTATATTAAGGATGAACTGTTCAAATTCAATGTAATGACAGTCATCCCAAAATTTGTTGTTCTTGTTATTCCCAAAATTAATGAATTTAATCATGTTGCTTATGTTGTTGAGTCTTCTTCTGTTTGGCTTGAAAGACTAGACCATGTTAATTTCAATTCTCTGCGTAGATTAATTAACATGAATTTACTACCATATTTTAAGGTAAACAACTGCGACAAATGTGAAGTTTGCACAGAGGCCAAACTCACTAAAACTCCATCCCATTCTATAGAAAGAAACACTGAAACTTTAGGTCTAATTCACACGGATCTGTGTGATTTAAAATACATGCAGACCAGAGACGGTAAAAAATATTTTGTGATGTTCATAGACGATTGCACAAAATACTGCTATGTATACTTGTTACATAGCAAAAATGAGGCATTGGATAAATTCAAAGAATATAAGCTTGAGGTTGAGAATCAACTTGGCAAAATGATTAAAATCGTTAGGAGTGATAGAGGAAGGGAATATGATGCACTGTTTAATATGTCCTGTTCTGAACATGGAATAGTTCATCAGAGCACTACTCCTTACTAACCTAAATCAAACGGTAGTGCCGAGCACAAGAACCGAACTCTAAAGTAGATGATGAATGCCTTGTTGTTGAATTCTGGGTTACCCCAGAACATGTGGGGGAAAGCGTTGCTAACCGCCAACTATATTCTCAATAAAATACCTTACAAGAAAATTGGCAAGACACCATACGAACTGTAAAAAGGTAATGTACCTTCGTACAAATACCTCAAAGTGTAGGGGTGTCTAGCAAAGGTAGCAGTACCCAATCCCAAACAGGTCACCATAGGACCTAAGACCATTGATTGCATATTCAACAATAGTGCATATCCGTTCCTGGTATATAAATCGGATATACCGGATGTCCATGTGAATTAATGGAATCAAGGAATGCCTCCTTCTTTGAACATGTGTTTTCGTGCAAGGTTTCTACGTATCCCAAACGAACACGTCAGCAAGGGAGTGCAAGTACCCCAATTAATGAACTAGGAGAAGTTGATGATGAACCTAGACGAAGTAAACGGGCTAGAACATCAAAGTCATTTGGTCCTGACTTTGTAACGACCTTTCTGTTAGAGAATGAGCCTAGAACATTCAAGGAAGCTATGTCTACGCCTGATGCTCCTGTATGGAAGGAAGCAATCAAAAGTGAAATAGACTCCATTATGCAATATACATGGGAGTTGGTCGATTTGCCTTTTGGATGTAAAGCTCTAAGATGCAAATGAATTTTCAAACAAAAATTGAAACCAGATGATTCAATAGAGAAACATAAGGTGAGACTTTTGGTACAAGGATTTAGGCAAAAGGAAGACCTATACTTCTTTGATACTTATTCATCGGTCACAAGAATAACTTTCATAAGAATGCTGATAGCTATTGCAGCTCTACGTAACTTCGAAATGCATCAAATGGATGTCAAAACCATATTTCTAAATGGAGATTTAGAAGAAGAAATATACATGAAATAACCTAAGGGTTACGTAGTTCCTGGACAGAAAAATAAGGCGTGCAGGCTTGTAAAATCCTTGTACGGACTGAAACAAACTCCAAAGCAGTGGCATACAAAATTTGACAATGTTATGATGTCAAATAGTTTCAAAATAAATGAATGTGATAAGTGTATCTACATCAAAGATACTCCAAATGGATACATTCTGGTGTGTTTGTATGTAGATGAGATGCTCATTACTGGTAGCAATAATGACATTATCAGACAAATTAAGAACATGCTTAGTGATAAATTTGATATGAAAGATTTGGAAGTTGCAGATGTCATACTAGGAATCAAAGTTTCCAAGACGTCTGAGGGAATTACTTTGTCTCAAGCTCATTATGCTAAGAAGGTACTTGAAAGATTCAAGAATTACTCCAATGGGACTGCCAAAAGTCCTGTGGATCACAGTCTTCACTTGTTCAAAAACACGGGTGACAGCATATCACAATTGAAATATGCACGTGTAATCGGTAGTCTGATGTACTTAACAAATTGTACAAGACCGGACTTGGCACATTCAGTAAATGTACTGAGCCGCTACACAAGTAATCCAGGATGAAGTCACTGAAAAGGAATAACTAGAGTATTGAACTACTTGCGATATACTCAGAATTATGGGCTGAATTACACCAGATATCTAGCACTACTAGAAGGCTACAGTGATGCTAACTAGATATCGGACTCCAAGAACTCGAAATCCACAAGTGGGTATGTCTTCACTCTTGGTGGTGCAGCTGTATCATGGAAATCCTCTAAACAAACATTTCTGGCCAAATTCACCATGAAATCTAAGTTTATTGCTTTAGACAAAGTGGCACAGGAAGCAGAGTGGCTTCGAAACTTTTTAGAGGATATTTCTATGTGGAAAAAACCAGTGCCTGCTAAATGTGTACACTGTGACAACCAGTCAGCTATAGCAAGGGCAGTGAGTTGTATGTATAATGGTAAATCTCGTCATATCAGAAGGCGACAAAAAACCATTAGACAACTGCTCACAAATGGAATAATCTCTATAGAATATAAAATCGATCGACAACCTAGCGGATCCATTTACTAAAGGTTTTTCACGAGAGCAAGTTGTGAGATCATCAAGAGGAATGAGTTTAAAGTCTATGATGAAAGATGATACTTGATGGAAACCCTATCTAGGAATTGGAGAACCCAAGATCTAGGTTCAGGAGGACAACTAAATCTTGGTTAATCGACGTGAGAACTGAAATCTCGTACCCACTCTTAGGATGATAAAACAGTGCTGCCTGCAAGGGGTTAGGATAAGCGTGGCTTTTAATGATTCTCATAGCTTTGAAATAAAATTGGGGTATGGTAGGATACTCTTTGTGGGCAATCACCTTGTGAGTGTGAAATGAGGCCATTTCTAGGAGAATGAAGAGAGGCTAAATTCTCCAAGTTCACTTACGATTAACCAGAGTTGGTCAAGGCCAAAATGAACACAGCAAGATAACCTAGTTCTGTGAGGAGATAAAACTATGTGATAGTTATTTTCTAGGTTCACATCAAAGCCCGGATAGTTCAAGACATCATGTTCACTGCCTGGTCAAGTGAATTTGATGGCTACTCACTAAGGGTGGTTTAAAGTTGAAAAATTACTACCATTCCTGATGCAGTGATTTTTCGATTGTACTCTCAGAGTCTTTTCTGTCATGTCGCTTTCTGTCATGTCTTTTTTGTCGTGTCTGGATTGCATAGTCTGGTAATTTCCATTCATGTGGGGGATTGTTGGAAATATTTTTGGCATATTTTTCGGGCCGGATTCCGGTGGGCTCCGGCCACCGGCGGTGTCGGAAAGTGATTGTATTACGTTCCTCTCGTCGAGTACTATTCCATAATGTACTCATTTGCCAAAAAACGGATTCTGTATGAATGAAAATGTTGGTTCATAGTTGGGTACTCGAAATGTACTAACTCGGAAATTTGGAGAAATTAATAGTCCCACATCGGAAGTTAGGAAAGATTTCTTTAGTATACATGCTAAAGAAATGGACTAAAGGGTGAAGCCCTGGGGTTACCACTAACGTGTAGTGGAGAGATGACCTAGCCAAAGTTACAAACACACACGCGCGCCCAACCCGGCCCGGCGCGGCCCTGGCTTCGGCTTCGGCTTCGACTTCGGCTCGACTTGGTTTGGTCTGGTTTGGTTTGGTTTGGTCTGGCCTGGCTTGGCTCTGGCCTACATTAATTTTTTTTTTGCCCCGCTCCAATTTATCCGCTGGATTTATTTTGTGAGGCGTTTAAAATTCTGTAACTGGTGTCATTATTCTGTAATAGCAGAATAATAGATCCATCAGTTACATTTTTGGAGCCATTACTCTGCTTTTACAGAGTAATGGACCATTACTCTGTTGTTGGATCCATGATCCATCAGTTACACCCTCATCACCTATAAGACTGCAATTTTGTCTGCCAGAGACACAGGGTTTTTGAACTTGATAATCTTCTTCTTCGTCTTCCTCTGAGTCTGAGAGTACAATACAGCTACTGGTTCGCTGATATCTCTGAAGCTAGGGTGAAGCTCTTCTGGGAAAGATAATAGAGTTGTATTATAGGAGGCAATTCGTCAGCTACCATCATACTGCGGGGCAAATTTCGCTTTAAGGACAGATATCTTAATTTCGACTCTGTATTGAAGTGTCTGGTTTGTTCTTTTATTCCTGTACTTGTAGTTCTTCACAAACATTGTTAGGAATTTTCTATTTTATGATATTCTTGTTCTAATAACACCTTAAACTACAGCAACTTCTTCAAAAATTAGCTTATACTAGGGTAATTTTCTGTGCAGCGAAGTTTAGGGGTGTTATACATATTACAGCAAGAAAAGGGTAGTTAACTTTAAAAAAAACACAAGTAGTTTAGGTAGTTCTCTGCAATTTGGCCTATAGTAGAAGCTTAAGAAAGTACTCACACATAGACTAAAAAAGAAGGTAACTTCTAAGAATCAATTTGGATTTTGCAAAGGGGATGCAATAGAAGCTATTCCTTACCAAAAATATTGATGCAATGATTTATGCAAGAGAAAAGAGAACCAATATGATTGCATTAATTTAGAAATAGCTTAAGACGCATAAATGGGGAACATTCTGTCTTCACTCACAGAAAAAGAACAGGTTTCTTGTAGCTAAGGAAGAGTCTAAGACGTGTATAATGGAGTAGTTGCGATTTGGAAAAAATATGACACTCATTAGATCACTATCACTATAATTTACATCAAGGTTGCTGGTTAACTTTTACCTTCATTACCAGAAGAAATATAGAAACATTCAGGATACTAAGGTCCAATACTGTACATTATTCGCTGGTGAATATCATTTTCCTTGATGAAACAGGAGGCTATTCTCACATAGAAATTTGAAAAGAGCAACTTACAATCCAAATGAGTTAGAAAGTTGAAAATATAATAATATGAAACGCCACCTTGGTAAGTGGTCCTTGAAGAACAAATATAGGTGGTACTTGAAGAGCAAATAGTGAATAACTCGGAGTGAAGGACACGAAATGAAGTGAATGTTATTATAAATTCGGTTCAATCATTCATCGTGAGATTGTCAAGGATGTTCTTCATAGTTAATTTATAGAACCAAATTCGGTGGTTAAGGTGCGAAAATGCTTCTGAATTACTGCGACCGAAAATTTTAAGAAATCGCTATAGAATTAAGCATAATTTATGGATCTGAATATGAATTGAAAGTATGGCAGTAACAAAATTATGGCAGCAGACTTATAGGGTTATAATTAAACTGAATATGAATTGAGAGACGAGATCACCTTCATAAATCTGTTTGTGCTACCTCGCCAACCAAGGCCTGCGAAAAAAAAAGATAACTTTAAGAACTTTGATCGAACAGGTTGTGTGCATCCAATCCAAAAAACAAAAACTAGGGTTTCAAGTATCCAATCCAAAAAACGAAAACTAGGGTTTCAAGAAAAGAGAAATTTACCAAAATCCTACTTGTGAACTGCTTGCTTCCATGTGCACCTGCAATAACATAAAACTAGGGTTTATTAAAATTTTTGAAAGTAAAATTAGGGTTTAGGTCTTGGAATGAGAGAGGGGCACGATGATGGAGGAGCAATGGAGATGGTGGGAGAGGGACGATGATGGCAGGAGAGGGACGGCGATGGTGACGTGGCGGCATGACGACGGTGACGTGGCGGCATGACGATGGCAGGAGGTCGAGTCGGGGATTTGTGTGTGTGACAGAGAGAGAGAGAGAGAGACGAGTGTGAGTGAGAGAGTGTAAAAATTGAGGGATTTGGGATTTGGGGGGAAAATAAAACATGCGCTATACCGGCGTTTCTTCTATAAACGCCGGGATAGATAGGACATATCTCGGTGTTTATATTGCAAATGCCGTTATAAAACCTATCTATCCCGGCGTTTCTCCCAAACGCCGGGATAGATAGACGATTTTTTTTTTAAAATTAAAATGTCATCTATCCCGGCATTCATACCCAAATGCCGGGATAGACCTTGCGGCTTGTAGTGTGAGCTGCTCCGCACTTGCTTGTTTGCAAGTGGCTAAAGCACCTTCGAACCAAGTGTTGGACTCCGAACTTGCTATTTGAGAGTTTCAACAGTTTTGGGAGCAATTCTGAATGGTGAGCTGCTCCGCACTTGCTTGTTTACAAGTGGCTAACGCGGCGTCGAACCAAGTATTGGACTTCGAACTTATTGTTTGAGAGTTTCAACAGTCATGGAAGAAATTTCGAATGGTGAGCTGCTCCGTACTTGCTTATTTGCAAGTGGCTAAAGCGGCATCGAACTAAGTGTTGAACTCCATACTTGTTGTTTGAGAGTTTCAACAGTTGTGGGAGCAATTCTGAATGGTGAGCTGCTTGCACTTGCTTGTTTGCAAGTGGCTAAAGCGGCATCGAACCAAGTGTTGGACTCCGAACTTGTTGTTTGAGAGTTTCAACAGTCGTGGGAGCAATTTCGAATTGTGAGCTACTCCGCACTTGCTTGTTTGCAAGTGGCTAAAGTGGCGTCAAACCAAGTGTTGGACTCCGAACTCGTTGTTTTTGTGTTTGTGGTTGTCGTAATTTGTACATGTATGCTTTGGGCTAGAACAATTATTTTTGCTGAAAAATAAACCACATTTTTTTTATGAATGAGAAACTAAGTGGTTGCTTGTACGTTGCGAGCCTTTATTGCATGCTTTGGCCGCGTCATAAGCATCTGCCTTATTGGAATAAAATAAGTTAAAAATGAGGGAAGCTAGCTTTCTTGGTACTTCATTAAATGCTCGGCGTTCCAGGTTCTTGGCACCTTCTCCCCCCCCCCCCCCCCGCGTGGATCTTCAAGTTGATATGACCCTAGGGCGGACAACTTTGGAGTGCATGTATGGTCCCTCCCAATTCGGAGCTAGTTTCCCCTTCTTGCTTGGGCAGGAGATTTTAGTTTGCGAAGAACTAAGTCTCATTCTTGAAGGTTTGTAGGGCGAACCTTCTTGTTATAGGACTGCTTGATTCTTTGCTGATAAATCTTTTGTCGAATGGATGATCTCTCTCGGATCTCATCAATGAGGTCGAGGTTTCCATGGAGGTTGATAGGGTTTTGTTCTTCACTGAAACCTAGCAGGCGGGGAGAGAGTAGGCCGACCTCGAGAGGTATAAGGGCTTCAACGCCATATGTCAGATTGAATAAGGGACTCTCCTATTGGGGTTCTCTTGGTTGTGAGGCAGCTCCAAAGCACATTGGTGAGTTGTTCGACCCACAACCCCTTCGCAGATTTGTCAAGTCTTTTCTTGATGCCGTTGAGAATTTATCGGCTGGCGTTCTCAGCTTGATCGTTGGACTGTGGGTGGGAAATTGAGAAGAATCATTGTTGGATGTCGAGGTCTGTACAGAACTTGTGGAAGGTCACCCCTGTGACTTGAGTCCCGTTGTCAGTCACCAGGATTCGAGGTATGCCGAACCGACAAACGAAGTCCTTCCAAAAGAATTACTGGACCCTATTCTCCGTGATCGATGCTAAGGGTTCAGCTTCGATCCATTTGGAGAAGTAATCGATTGCCACTACAAGTAATTTTCTCTGATCGGTTGCTGGATGTAAAGGTCTGATCAGGTCCATCCCCCACCTAGCAAAGGGGATTGGACTCGACATGGAAGAGAGCTCGGTTTGAGGCACCCGTTGGATGGATGAGAACCTTTGGCAGGAAGTGCATTGTCGAACGTGCTGTTGGGCGTCACTTAAAAGCGTAGGCCAGAAGTAGCCATGATTCAGGATCTTGCGAGCAAAGGATCTAGCTCCCATATGAGCGCCCCCGACCCCTTCATGGACCTCTCTGAGGGCATACTGGGCTTCTTCGGGAGAGAGACACTGCAAGTAGGGTCTGTCGTCTACGGCAGTGTAGGAGCGCTTATACAAGACTCCCTCGATGAGCGTATATCGCTCGACTCTCGTTCGAACTTTTCTAGCTTCTTTAGGCTCTGGGGGAGGGTTACCTTTTCGAGGAACTCAAACAGAGGCTTCATCCAGTTCTCCCCGTGTGCTGGGGGGGTATTACCATGAGCTCGAGACTCTCTTCTTCAATGTTGGGCCTTAGGAGGACTTCAATCAGTACGGTGCGGTCAAGTCCTTGGAAGGAAGAGGAAGCCAATTTTGATAGGGCATCTGCTTGCCCATTTTCTTTGCGAGGGATACAGATTGTAACGCCCCAAATTCCAAATAAGACCGAATTCGAGATTTCGCAGGATCTTTACTTCACTTCGTACAATTTTACAAGAAAATTAAAACTTTTCAATAATACATCAGAGTTCATTACATCTTTGTTTACACAGTGGAAAAATACAACAATGAAATAAAATATAACTTGTACAACTAGAACAATGTAAATCATCAACTGCATCATAACATCGTTATGGCAATGTCCATTACCTGCATATCAAGCTGTGAGCACGTCAGTCACATACAACTGACGAAAATATTATACTCGGCTATCCTCTCTATGTCGTACATATAACGATCTCATTACTTTAACAAATTACAAAATTTGAATGAACAATAAAGTGTTAAATCGTGACTACGCTAAACATGTAAATGTATGTCATTCCTAATGCACATATTTTTATACTAGGATGACACTAATCCATACTTGTTCGGATTCTATGCATCCCATATTATATAGGTCCGAGGGCAAGCACCTACGTACTCCACAATAAAGGGTTCAATCCCTCGCCATGAAACTACCTAGTAATAAAATAAGGTTTAGATCATTCCACGACTATGGATCTCAGCCTCGCTGGCTATTAGAACAGATCCCTCATCGTACGAATCATCCCGCAAGTGACCCTCTAGTCCCGGTATACGTATATACATTGGATTATGGCAAACTATCCTCCCGATTACGCTAAGTCCCGGATTTAAAAATAAAAGCCCATCTCCCACGGAGCAACCTCAGTCCACCAACTGGGTTTATAGCCACGGAGATCTACCGCCGACTATATAGAGCACCCCACATACGTTTGCCCAGGTTCGCTACATCTTCGCTTATGTGCCTAATTATTTTAGTTTAAGACATGAATAATTTCCAATTCTAAAATTAGTTTTACCTCCTACCGGACTTAATCAACAAAAATAATACGAAATAGCTCCACGGTCATATCTCAATTTATATCTCAACCCTTTTCAATTTAATAATGCCGGTACCCGAGGTCTCACTAACTCTAAATCACAAACTTTTTCATGTACAAGAATTCATGGGTATACATACTCTTCAATGAACATGTCTTAAACTTAAATAATCTCATCTTCAATTTATTCATAACTTAATCAATGTCTATTCATGATTCATTTATTCTCAATCTTAATAGCAATAATCCTTTTTCATGAAAAAATTTTCATCCATCATCAATCTATTTAATAACTTAAGCATAAATAACAATTTCATATTTCAACCCATACCAAGTATTCTTAAATCGAAATAAGCGTATAATCACATCAAGAGGAATCCATTCACATGAACAATTTACTCTTAATCTACAAATAAATCTCATTTTCATTAATAATTTATTTTTGGCAAAACTCATTTTCTTTCTCATTTTTCCCATTTTTAACTTCTCAAATATACAAGAAAATTAAGAAACTACTTTTAATAAATTCCAAATCTCTTTAGAGAATTATTAGGATTTTCCCCCAATTTTTATTTGCATTAAAACTCATCAAAACATTTAAAACACAACAAAAAATATAAAGGTGGCCACCGGGTTTCGAACCCAAACCCAACCGCAAGGCACAGTCAGAGCCCAAACCTAGACCCACTAGCCACTAAGTCCTTTGTGGACCTGTGTCCAAATCTCACACCGAACACCCCTTAAACACTTTCTCATTTTTTAATAATTATTTTAAAACAAAAAGAATATTTTGGCCTTAGCAGGTTTCGAACCCACAGTCGGCAAGGAGACCAGTGTAGCACCAGGCCACTAGGCCAAGTGCGCCTATTGGTATGAAGGTTCTTCATATGTTTTTATTCCAACTTTTTGTTATTCTATTTTATTTATAAAAACTCAATTCCTCAACTTTTCTAATCTTTTGTTAAATTGAATTTGGTTCAAATAAACTGAGTTACTCTCTAACAGTAACTCATAGATTTCAAATCCACATTTTAGACAATAAAATTAATTTTCAAATAGTTTCTTCTCACTAATAAACATAAATTTAAATTTTATCAAAGTAACACAATTATATGTCTTGTTAAATAGATTCAATAGTATCAATTTAAAAAAACAAAATATTCATTTGCTTATCAAAAGAAGACAACCAACCATTGTTCATACGGTCCGCAATTTCTTCATTCATGATTATTAGTGAATGGCAAAATAATTAGTTTCTTCTTTTCTCATAAACTACTACATGATGTAAATATTAATTCGTCAAACATAACATGAATCACTGTTATTCTCACCACATCCATAATATATTTGTTCTACTTTATCATATCAAAGCTACTCATTTTATTACTATTAGCATGCAAATGTCTATATTTAGAAAGTAAGAGACACCCACCTCTAATGAAGTTTGAATAATGAAAGGAAAGATAGAACACCACTTCTAGCTCCAAAGCAAACTCCTAGCTCTTCTCTTCCTAGCAAGAGCCTCCAAGCACAAGAACACTCTTCTCTCTTTCTTTTTCTTTTCTTTCTCTTGTTTAAATTATTTTTGGTGTGAAGAGAGAAGGAGAATTGGGTGCTATTTATAGGATATTGTTAGGGTCTAAATTGCAAAATTACGCACCCAATAAATTACTCAATTTAATTTTCAACCTTTCATTTTCTCAACTCCTAAAAACCCCCAACTCTTCATTTGTCCACCTCTTCAAAAACCCAACTCCTAACTCTCAACCTCTTCATGTATCAAAACCGGCCTCACCCATCTTTGAGTGTAACAGCCGAAAAGTCACACAAGAAAGAAACAACAGCATTTCTAATGTTAATCAAATCGGTGGGCCCCACGAGCTGCTGACATCATCAGCCTACAACCAGCATACAAATGTTGTTGCTCCTCAAACGTGCCCCCCCCCCCCCCTTCATTATTTACCATAAATCACCATTCCCTTCAACAATTTACCAAACCAGCAAACTCTTCATATATACATATATGCTATAAATATATACACATTATATATTATTTATAAATTATAGGGTGTCACACACACTCTTAAATTTATTCTGAAAAAATAAATACGCTTAAAACAAACACGTGCGTCACACGTAAAACACCGAAATACGAAAATTGACTTTATCAACGAAAAAAATGTTAAAGATAATAAAAATACAATATAAGAAAACATATTTATTAATTTTATGATGTAATTGCTACGTACGTAGAAAACACGTGCATTATACGTACAAAAGTATTGAGATCAAAATGCGAGAAAATAAATTTCCGTTTTATAAAATGAATTTGAATACGAAAAATAAATAATTTAACGTATAGAATATGTTGCACGTAGTGGTGAAAACACATAATCGATACATGTATCAAAAATACGTAAAAAGCACGTAAAATTAGATATTGAAATTCAGTATTTTAGTTAACCCAAATTGGATAAAATGTACATAAAATGCATAAATAGTCGGTAATCAGAATACATGGTGAAAACATGTTACAAAATACACATGCGTAACGCACGAGGGCAAAATTGTCATTTTCAATTTTGCGGGGTGTTACACAGATGACTTCTGCCTCTTGGAAGGTGGCTATTAGCCCCTTTACCTTGGCTAGATATTTGATCATGCGGTCATCTCTGGCATCGTAATCTCCTATGACTTGGTTCATCAACAAACCAAGAGTCACTAAATATTTTAACGCATCGAGCCCTAGCTTTTCGAGCTAAGAATAAGCCGGCGATGAGTGCTTCATACTCCGCTTCATTTTTGGAAGCTCGAAAGTTGATGCAGAGTGAGTACTGGAGAATGAATTCATCTGGGCCAGTCAGGATGACTCCCGCTTCGCTCCCCTCGATGCATGAGGATCCATCTACATAAATGCTCCAAAATGGAGGGTCTTTGCTTTCCTCGTGGGGGTTTGGGATGGTGCTTTCCTAAATGAATTTCGTTAGATCTTGAGCCTTAATGGATGTCCTTGGCTTATAGTTTATGTCATGCTGGCTCAGTTCAATAGACCACTTCATTAGACGTCCTGAGCTCTCTATCCTGTGCAACACTTGCTTGAGGGGTTGGTCGGTAAGAACGACCAATGAGTGGGCCTGGAAGTATGGGCGGAGTTTTCGAGCAGCCATGATCAGTGTGTAGGCCATCTTCCCTATTTTGAATAACGGAGCTCAGCATCCCAGAGGACTTTACTTACGTAGTAGATCGGTCTCTGGACCTTGTCCTCCTTCCTTACCAGGACGACGCTGAGGGTCTGATCTGAAGTGGTGAGGTAGAGGTAAAGGACTTCTCTCTACTTGGGCATGCTCAGGAGCGGGAGGTTGACTAGATACGCCTTGAGTTGCTCAAGGACTCCTGTTGTGATCACCCCCATTCAAAGCCTTTCGCCCCTCTTAGGGCCTCAAAAAAAACGAAGACACTTCTCTCCTGATTTGGAAAGGAAACGCCCGATGGCATCTAAGCGCCTCGTAAGTCTTTGGACTTCTTTGATGTTGGATGGGGGAGCCATATCCAAAATAGCTCGGATCTTTTTCGAGTTAACTTCTATCCCCCTCTGGCTGACCATACACTCGAGGAATTTTCCTGACGATACGCCAAAGGCACATTTGGATGGATTGAGCCTCATGTTGTGCTTCTGCAAGACATTGAAGGCTTCCTGGAGGTCGGTCTGTCACGCCCTGCTTCCCAAAGTACGGGAATACGAGCACGTAACTGGGGCCCAGCGAATGATGTAAACATCATCCATAAGTTGTACCAATTTAAATCAACAATATGAAGAAAATAATATAATCGCATGGATAAATAATCACATAGACAATAATTAAATTTCAATAACATGAAATAATCCACCAAAGTAATATCCAATATCTGGGAAAAATAAACTTCGGGTCAACAAAGCCCGGAATACAAAATATAGGAAATAACAATGCAGTAAATAAAGAAACATGAATCAAATAGTTATTGTAGACTACTAAAGCGGCTTCATCCACTAGAATGTTTGCTCACCCAATCCTTTGTTAAGCTCACCTTGGGTTCCTGCGAACTCGTTAACTAAAGGGGAAAAAATTTGTCCGTTAGAGCAAGTCACGAACATCAAGTAGTAGAAAGCAAGGAACAAAGGAAGCATGGTACGCCAAGAAAATGAACTAGAACAAAGTCAAAAGCAATAAAAAGAATTAAATAATGAGCTCAAGGGTCAAGAGTTATTGAGCAATAATCAATAGTTGCAACAATAATCAATGATTTCGAGCAGTAATTAATGCCAATGACAATAATCAAGATCAGAAAATGGAAATATCAATTCTAGGTGTTTAGTTTTTTATTATTCTATTTAATGCATGTAATACTGTGTCCCATACCACAGGTTCGGTGCATACAAACAATGATCATTTAAACTATAATGGTGAACTGTACAGGTCGTGTACTCGGCACAATAAACAATGGTTAACAATTAATATTCCACAATCCACAATCAATAATCCACAATCCATAACGGTAACAATAACGATACAATGGGCCCATTCCGAGTAAAGTCTCTAATGATGTCCACTACTAAGTCAACCCTTATTACCCCGGCTTGGTATTATTTTATTATATTCAATGTAAACATGCAATGAGTATAGGAACAATGAGGTGATGTCGAAGGATTTCAAGGCAATGCAATGCATGGTATAACTAGTTCTATCCACTAGATACAAGAAATCAACATGAGTATGCTTAAAACATAATACACACATTCTGGATAGCAAGACATTGTTGTACAAAAATCAGTTTTTCTGTTGCTACATGAAAGAAAATTAGGTTCTGTCAGGGTTTCTAGAAAGTAGACTCTCTACCGGTTCCAATGCATATTTACACGACATATTGCAACTACAGGAATTTATTCTACCGTTTAGTTCTTTACGGGTCTGTTGTTCAGGAAGCAACTCAAAATAAGGATTGTTATAGATATAAATCGATTAAAACTAGGCCAAAATTTTTACAAAAATTATATTCTACTTCTCAGAGTTGTTCATTAGTATTCTTGAATTTATTGGACCCTAGTTCATAATTTATCTTACTGTTTCAATTTGTCAAACACGATACAAAATAGTGAATCTGAAATCATGACAGTTCGGTAGTAAAATATGAGTATCTTGCAATTCAAGAGTCGGATCTTAAAATCTTCAGATGGTCTAGATCCCAGATTCATAGAGCTACAACTTATATTTAGCAAGTTCTAAGTTATTCTAACCACAGCTAGGTCAATTAGTCTATTCTTTACAAGTTAAGCGTTTTGGTAGCAACATAGAGTTAAAGTTTTGCATGCATAACGGGACTGAAAATTCAATTTAAAATTTTATAAAAATTGTAAGAAGAAACCTAAACAAGTCTACCAACTCTCAGGGGAAAATCAAGCATAAATTCTACGGTTAACAATTGTATATTAATTAGAAATCATGTTGGTGTAACATTAAACAGCAGTTCTGGAAATCAAAAGTCAGCAGTACTAAATGTGGGATAACGTACAGGTTATAATTCAGAATTTAGATCTGTCGAATGTTATGGAAACTAGACTCATAAGGCTACAATTTATTTTTATATAGTTCTGATTTATTTTAACAGAAACAGGGACAAAAACTTAATGCAACATGTAACAACTTGCAGAATAGTAGAAAACCCAATTCATACTCAACGCATATAAATCAATAGCATAAATTGAACAACCATTGATATTAGAAATTAAGATGGATTCCAACAATCCACCCGACAAATCAACACTACTAAAAATCAATTCACAACATCACATTCAATCGATATACATTCAATGACTGTATTACCTATATATGAACAATTCTAGTTTGTGTGTGTGTAGTGCATGCAATAAGGGATAACAAAGCTTGGGATTGATGCAATGGTATGGCACGAAAAGGAAACTACTACTTGGTTTTGCCGATGAATCCGTAGTAGTCCCTTTGAAGGGTATCAAGGCAATTTATTATGATAATAAAAATACGAACTACTTGCGGAGATCAACAGTTCTTGAACTAGAGTAACAATAGTTTTCAAGAAGACTTGCCTTATACGACGATTAATCCGAATATGAGAATAACGGGACGAGGATCCTGATGTCTACACACGTGCAACCACGTGCTAAACACATAACAGCAACACGTGCAAGAGATACAACAACAACAACATGTGCAACAACAAGCACGGTAAGAACAACAAGCAGCAAGATTGCAAAACAGCAAACAGCAAGAGCACTAGAACAACAAACGGATGGAGTGGTCGATGGGGACGAGAGGTGGTGCGGCGATAGCGAGGCAGTGGTGACGCATGGTGGTGAGGTTGGAGGCACTATGGCGGTGGTCCCGAGGTCGGGGGAGAGGGAGCGGTCGACGAGGGCGAGAGCAGAGGAAGCAGAGTCGAGGATGGCGAGGGATCGATGAGGGTGATGAGAACAGGGTGAGGAAGGTGGTGCAGGGCGCGAGGTCGATGGGTTCAGGGCACGGACGTCTAGGTGGAGGTGACGAGGATGATGTCGATGGGTGGTTGGGAGGATGCAAGCGGCAAGGCGGCGCCGAGAGGAAGGGCAACGAGGTGGCAGTCGAGGTCGGAGGGGTGACTACGATGCGAAGTGCTGCAGGCAATGGCGAGGTCAAAGATAGGAGGAGGTGGCGCTCAGGGTTGAGGCGAGGACAGCTGGCGATGTTGAGATTACTTCACTGGTGGTGGTCGAGTGCGCGCGCATGAGGGCGAGCAGGATGGATTCGACTTAGGGGAGAGGGAGGCAGGGGTGCTCTGTTTCAGAAGAGAAACTGAGGGAGAAGAAGAAACAGTGAGGAGAGAGAAAGAGAGAGACTGATTGATAATTATAGGGGATTAATTAGGGGGTTAGTTATTAATGAGTGATTATGAGTGGTTTGGGGGATTGTGTAGATATTTGTGGGGGAACGTAAGAGGGAAAGAAATAAGAAAGAGCGTGAGAGAAGAATCAGGAGATACGGGGGTGGTTAGAAGATATTGGGGATCATGGGGAGGTAATCTGGGGATTGGCTATTAGTGAAAATTAGGGTATGTGGATTTGGGTTTGGGTTAGGATCCAATAAGAGATGGATTTTGGTTTGGGTTAGGATCCAATAAGAGATGGGTTTGGGTCTGAACTTCAATAAAATAATCAATAGTGATATGGGTTTTGGTTTGGTTAACAAAAATGAGCTTCACATTAGTAAATAGTAAATATGGATTTTAATAAACAATCAAGAAACAATAATAATAATAATAATAATGATAATAATGCTAATAAGATTATAAAACCAAGTAAGATTTGGATTTAACACATTTATTAAACTAATCCTATAATAATAATATATCTGGTTTGGGCTAAAACATAATTAATTAATCAAATAGGGAAATAAGATAAACGTATAGAATGGAAAAAAAATTGTACTAAAATATATAGTCATTTGAAAATATTTACAAATACAATTAATGATTGAAATGGACTTTAATAGGAGATCCAAAAATAAATTTAAAACAAAACAAATTTAAGAAAACAAAAATTTTTTATAAATAATCGAAGACACAGAAAATACACAGTAAAATACGAATAGTCGGAAACGGAGGTTATACACTCACATGGTCTTTTTTGCTGAGGCTTTTTACCAACATGTCGTCTACGTAGGCTCCCATGTTCCTACCGATATGTTCCTTGAAGATATTGTTGACTAGGCGTTGATAAATTGCTCCGACATTCTTCAACCCAAAGGGCATAACGCTGTAACAATAAAGGCCTTGATCAGTAATAAAAGAGAAGTTCGGAATGTCGGGAGGGGGGGGGGACATTCTGAACTCATTGTACCCTGAGCAGTGGCGGAGCTATGTTGGGGCCCGGGGTGGCCCAGACCCCCCCAAGATTTTAGAAAACCCCTTCAAATTTTTTGAATTTTTTAAAAAACCATCCTTAAATCTATTAAATTTTATCGTTTGGCCCCCCTAAAAGTTATGAAAAAACACCAATATATTTATATAGTCATAGAATTTTTTTTTGGCCCCCCTGGAAAAATTGTTCTGGCTTCGCCCCTGACCCTGAGAAAGCATCCATGAAACTTAAGAGCTCATGACCAGAAGTGGCGTCAATTAGGGCATCGATGCTGGGAAGGGGAAACGGGTCTTTCGAACACGTCTTGTTCAAGTCAGTGAAGTTCATGCGAATTCTCCACTTACCATTGGCCTTTTTACCATTACCGCGTTTGCGAGCCATTCAGAGTAATTGACCTCTTGGATGAACCGTGCTACAAGGAGTTTATCTACTTCATCTTTGATGGCTTGTTGTCGGTCCGGGATAAATTTGCAACGCTTCTGCAGAACTGGCTTGGCTTCAGGAGCTATGCTAAGGTGATTGTAACGCCCCGCACTCAGCTCATACGCACACATTAACTAAATTCTAGCCACGCCCACCACAGGCTGCCTCAAAAGGGTGTCCGGACGGAAGGTAACCTTTCTCATTGGCTTTCCTAATATATCTGACACTTTCCTCCTATTCCCATCCAATATGGGATTATTTCTCCCTAGGTCAACCGGTCAACATAAACACACACACTTCCATCTCATTTATTCCAGCATTCCATAGGAAATCTCATAGGTCCATCACTTTCATCAATTCCCATAGGATCATCCTATAGGTCACCACTAATTAATGCCTTCTCCACTTTCTTTTTCTTTCCTTCCACGTCACCTTCCAATCCTTCCATTCCTTCCTTATCTTTCTACTACTTATTATATATACTAGTATATATACTATATACTACTCTCTAGAAATACGGGGTCTCACAGTGATGCATGAGTAATTCTTCTGAAATACCGGGCATATCAGCAGCGGTCCAGGCGAACATGTCTTGGTTTCCCCTAATGCAATTGACAATCTCTTCCTTGACCTGGTAGGGGGGACTTTGCTCACTTGGAATGTCTTGGTCGGATCCTCCTCGAAAAAGATGATCTCTTCTAGCTCGTCCACCGGCTCTGAGATGGCTTGGCTGCTACCTTGGGGGAGCTCTAGCGCTTCAAGACAAAAGACCGGGCCTCTCATTCAAGTCATATAGAATTTTTGAGCAGTCTCTTGGTTTCCCTTGACTTCTCCCACCCCTGCCGAGATTGGAAACTTCATCTTCATGTGAAAAGCTGATGGCACCGCATGAAGTGCAGCTAGGCCGGGTCTACCAAGGATGGCATTGTAGGAAGCTTTCACATCGACGACCATAAAGTCCATGGGCTCGGTTCGGGTTTTTGGGGCTTTTCCAGTGGTCACATCAAGAGTTATAACTCCCCCGATTGTTACTGACACTCCCGAGAACCCGTGGAGAGTGAAGCCGGCAGGTTTTAGGCAATCTCGGGAAAGCTTGAGACCTTTGAAGGCTTCCATGAAAAGGATGTTGATAAAACTACCACTGTCGACTAAGATCCGGCGTACTTCGTGGTTGGCCATGTTGAGTAGAATGACGAGGGCATCACAGTGGGACATTCGGATGCCTTCTAGGTCCTTGTACGAGAATGTCACCAGAATCCTTAGGCCCTTGGGCGGTGGAAAATTCTGCACCGAGTTAACTTCTCGGATGAAGGCCTTACGGGAGGAGTTTGACTCTCAACCTATTGGCCCTCCATGGATGAGGTGGAGGATAGCACTAGGTTCGGAGTCTTTGGACTCGATGGGTCTTTTAGCTTGCATGATGGATCCCCAAGGTAGAGGAGGGTCAGCTCTGCACTTCTTGACGAACTTGGCCAATTGCCCCAGATGAATGAGGGCTTCGATTTCTTCTTTAAGGGCCCAACAATCGTCCATGTCATGGCCGTGATCCCTGTGGAAGCAGCACCACTTGTCTATGTTCATTTTCTTCCTAGGGGTATTCATCTTCGGGGGAGGTTGGAGCAATCCTTCCTTGTCCACTTCCATAAGGACAACCGAGATGCTGGTATTGAAGGGGGTGAACTTTTCAAAGCAAGGAGGAGAGCGAAGATGGCCGTTATTATCTTTCTAGAGCTTCTTGGGACCTTATTCATCCGAACCCTTCTATTTGTTCCCAGATTGGTCCTCTTTTAGATCATGGGGATGCAAGGCCTCTTCAGCCCAAATGTACTTCTCACTCCTCAGCAGGAGTTTTGAGAAGTCCTGAGGAGGATTCTTAGCGAAGGATACCTTCAGATCAGCATGATTGATGTTGTTTCGGAATGCTGCAAAGGCCACTGATTGGTTGAGAGATGCGATGGACCGAGCTTCGGCAGAAAGCGCCGAACATAGTCTCTTAGGCACTCGCCTTTCCTTTAACTGAGGGCTAGCAAAGATGCACTCGTTTTCTCAGCTCAGTGGCTGCTGACGAAGTGGGTGAGGAAGAGCTCTTCAAACTGTTCAAACGAGAAGATAGAGGCTGGGAACAAACGGGAGTACCATTCTCTTGCTGGTCCCTTCAACATGGCCGGGATGGTCTTGCAAAGGAGTGCATCTGAGGCTTGATGGATCATCATGAGAGTTTTAAAACTATTGATATGATCGGTCGGGTCTGACTCCCCGTTGTAGGATTCAAAATTAGGCAGCTTGAAGGTCTCGGGGACGTGGGCTTCCATGATGGCCCTGGAGAAGGGGGTCTGCTCGGCTGAAAATTCTTGGTTCATTGTTCTTCTTCGAGGTTGATTTTGCTAAGGTGCCTCTCCATCTCTCGAAGGCAGTGCTGGACCGAGTTGTCCCTTTGGTCATATCTAATCGACCCACGGGACTCTCCTTCATGAGGGTGGCATGGCGAGGGCTAAATGGGCATTGGTCGTGACTTGGAGCAATGTTGAGGGCTTGCAAGATGTCATCTTTGAAGTTTTGGAATTCCGCCCGGGTGACCGGTGCCCCTCCATCCCGGTGAACTCTTGGTGTTGATCAGCTCGTTGGGGTGTGGCTTCTTCGTTGATGACGAGGAGGAGACCTCCCCCGCATCCTCGGGGAGGGGGACCTTCTGAGTCTCGTCCTTTAGGAAGAACGGCCCCTCTGGCTTCTCTGGTGCCCTGGATAAGGGACCTCATCCCGGGCTCGCCTCTCATTCAGGCGGGTTCGGAAGTCGAACCCTTATTGACGGTTGACGATGACTTGACGGAGATCTCTTGACCCCTGAGGACTATGCGAGGCCATCGAGTCAGTGGAAGGATTGTGGATCGATACATGGTCATGGAGAGGGGGCTGCTTTTGACGACTTCGACAGGAGCCCCCGGCGCAGCCCCTCTAGACATGGGGCAAGCCCGTTGGGGCGGCGGCTATTCAGGTTAAGGTTGCTGACCTTGTTGATCTTGTCGAGGGGGGACATCCTCAGGTGGAGGTGGGGACGAAGAGGGGTGGCTTTTCTCTTTTTTCTTTGGAGGAATGGCTAAAAATTACTTTTACCGGCAAGTATGGTCGGATAGTTTTTCTTGTTTTCCACACAGTGCCAATCTGTTGCTGCTAATTTCGGTGTCGGAGCAAACATATGATTTTTGAATTCTTCTGAAACCAGTAAAAGCAAACCTGATGACTACTGGCCAGTGTTTGACCTTTCTTAATGCTGCTGCTGACCTGCAAAAAGTTCGAAACACCGGAATTGATCCCGACGACGAACCCTCCGATGCTCAAATCAGTAATCTGAAAGATTATGAAAGGGCTTTTGTGTAGAAAAAATACTGATTTCCTTTTTTATGGTAGGGGTAGAGGGATATTTATAGTCGCCTTGGGGATCAGTTCAAGATAATGATTTATCTCTACTTTTCGGTGTTTTTGGATTGAATCAGTTATCTCTTGTCTATGAAGAGATAAGAGTAGTTGAGGGGATTTGAGTTTTAAACTCTCCCTTAGATAAGATGTGGTTTTTTAACTGTCTCTTATAGATAATCATGAGTTAAATCATTTTTAAATAATCTGGACTCATTTGTATGGGGTTGTTATGGAAACCCAATAAGACAGATCCGCTGTCGGGTTATTGGGCTTGAAAGATGCCCAATTTCCATTAATGGACCCGTTTATACTCGAAATTACCGTTTTACCCCTGAGAGCTTTAAGATTCGTGCCCGATTTAGTTCTATTTTTACCCATATCAGTTCTTATTCTCAAAGACCCTTTTACTTGGACTGGAATTAATTATATGGCTCTGTTTTATCTGTTCTTTCCTTTTTAGAAGTGCCTTTTACTATTGAAGAAATTAAAAATATTGTTTTTGATATGAAAAGTGATTTCTCTCATGAACCTGGTGGCTTTCCCTCATTTCCCTTTTAGAAATTTTGGGATTTCTTAAAAGATGATTTACATGGTATGTTTCAAAATCTTTTCAATTGTATTTTCTCTTTTGATAGAATTAACTATGCTCACATTGTTTTAATTCCTAAAGTCATTGGAGCAAATAGAGTTTCTTCTTTCAGACCTATTAGTCTTTTAAATGTGTCATTCAAAATTGTTATGAAAGTACTAGCTACTAGGCTTAGTAAGGTTATCTCTCATTTAATAGATACAGTCAATCATGATTTATTAAAGATAGATACATTCTTGACATAGCTAGTGCTCAAGAGATTATCTTTGAATGTCATAAATCACACTATGAGCATATTTTGTTAAAGATTGATTTTGAGAAAGCTTATGATAAGTTGGATTGACCATTTTTATTTGATATTCTTCCTCGTGGATGTTTTGGTGTTAAATAGATATTTTGAATTAAATCCAGTCTTTTCGCTGGTACATCTTCTGTTATTATTAATGGCATAGAAGGTAACAAGTTTAAATGCAAAAGAGGTCTTCAAGGTGGCCTTATATCTTCTTTGTTATTTGCTTTGGCTGATGTCTTTAGTGAAATGCTTCATAAAGCATGAGATAATGGTGTTATTAAATGTCTTGGTGTTTTTAATGGTTTTAAAGGTAATTTAAATCTTCAGTATGCTTATGATACTATCATTTTTCCTAAACCTACTGGTATCACTCTTCGTAGTTTGAAACTTCTCCTTTATCTTTTTGAAAGCATTTTTGGTATGAATATTTTTTTTTCTAAAACCTCTGTTAGTTGGTTTAGTGGTTCTAATAGTAGACAAGTAGAGATGGCTAATTTTTTTTGTTAGATGTGAGATATTATATTACTCAGTTTAGTCGCATATCGAACTAGTTTAATCTTTACTTCTCTGATACATATAAAAGACATTGTACTCAGTTATAATCAACATAAAAATCCAATAATCTTATCTCAATCTCTCTGTTAACCTTTATCAGAGCCTCTACTTCTATAAGGCTTATACTATTTTTCTCCTCGTCATCGAGGTGGACTAGTTCCCGCCTTCATCGGAATCACTCCACCTCTCGTCGCCGACATCCCTTTCTGGATCCCAATCAAATCCCAAATTCTCCAAATCAATCCATAATCCTAAATTCTTCTAATCATATCCTTAACTCCCTAATCAAACCTCCTTCCCTAACCTAACTAGCCAAAAACCACCTTATCCACTACTCCATCTTCCCAAACTTCATCTCTTTCATTCCCTCACCCACCAACAACTTCGAACCCCATCAAAACCCGTACTCCACTTTATCCCGATCACCAACACTTATCATTAAGGGTGGTATTCGAGCCTAGTGGGCCGGGACGGGTCGAAACCCCGCGGGTTTTGACCCGGGCCAGGCTTTCGCGGGCCAGGCTAGAAGAAGTGGCGGGCCGGGCCAGGCTGGGCCTCGGCGAGGAAATGCCGGCCCAGACCTGGCCCCTGGCCCCTGGCTGGGCATATATATATATATATATATATATATATATATATATATATATATATATATATATATATATATATTACAAAAACAAAGAAGAATGAAAATTGTTAAGAATTGTCATGAACATATAGATAAAAGAGATAGTCATAAATTAAATTGTTTTTATGAATTACAAAGTTTAATATATAATCAAATATATTAGTAACATTTCATGCAAATTTTATCAAATTACAATATGAGGGGAACATTTGTATTTAGAGATAGAGATGACCTCCATTTAGATTGAAGAGAAGGCAGTGGACTATTATCGTGCACTTCTACTTAACCTAAATATAGAATCTCATCCCGTTAAATTTTCCCAATTATTTGCAATACATTATCCAAACTTTATTGTACTAAATGTTCATTCGTCGCTACTTGTTGAGCCATTGTGTGCTTCATGTAAATATTTGGTCCTATCTTCCGCTTTCATCCAATCTTCGGTGCATACTAACATCTCCAAATTCTTTAATGTCATTCGGGCTCATAACCCATCCACCAAGAGAAAAATCACTTTTCGATGCAACGGTTGTCGCCGGTATAGTTAGAAAATCTTTAGCCATACGAGAAAGAATCGTAAAAATATTTGCATTGGTTTTCCAAAAATAAAACACATCTACTACATCATCAATGAGAGGTTGTGCATTATACCAATTCAACTCATTTGGTGAATTGGTTCTTTGTTTTTTTATTTTGAGAGATTTAAAACACTACTAATTGCAAGACCCTTTCTCTTTGATAATATAGAAGATGAAGAAGAATTAACATTTTGTGTTTGTCTAGTGTTAGATGAATAAAGTCTATCGTAACTATCATATAAACTAGTTAAAACATGCTCAAAATTTGTAGTGAAAACAACATGATCAAAATCTTGTATTTCATTGTGTGGAGCATAAGTATAAAAAATCTCAATTAAATTTTTTGTGCCCTCTAACTTAATCATGAGATTCATTACACTAGCAACACAATATAACATAGGATGTGGATGAAAATATATTAAAATTTTAATATAAGTGGCATAAACCATTTCCCCAATAAAATGGTCATTTATCAAATCTTTAATTGTTGTCATTATAGTGATAATTACAAGTAAAATACCACTAGATGTAGATGTATATGTTTTTGAAAATTATAAAATAGCATCTTTAAAAGGTTCTAAAAAATGATACAAACTATGGCAAAAAACCAAAATCATCATCTAACATACAATCTTGCATACCCATTGCAACACAAAATTCTCTAAGATTAATACGATAATGAAGAACAACACCTAATAAATCATAAGTAGAATTCCAACGATGTCAACATCTTTAGGAAAACGTTTAAATACAATTCCCCTAAGTTAACACCAATCATGAAAAGCTTGATATATTGGACTGAGGTTGTATAAAATTCTCCTAAGAATGAAATGAGGTTGTATATATAGAATATGCATTTTTTGAATTTTTCAAAATACCCCCCCAAAACTAGCTAGTATAGATTCGTTGGGGGGTATTTTAGTAATTACACAAATACAATATTTTTTTTAAAATCTAGAAAAAGAAACAAGAAATCCAACGATCGGCCCGCGGGCCGACCTGGTCCGGTTCAACCCGGTCCCTGGTTTGAGCGAGCCAGGCCAAATTCGGGTTTTTTGGGTTTTTGGGTTTTTTGGGGGACCGGACCGGTTTGTTGGGAAGGGTTGGTCCCGGTTCAACCCGAATTTGGGCGGGCCGGGCAGGGCCGGTCCTGGGCTAGCCTGGCCCTAATGCCACATCTACATATCACCGTTACCATCATCCAGTATCATCGTCATCTCAAACCCATACCTAGACCTCCTCTTTGACCTTGTTGTCACCTCCACTGAACAACACATCCAACTGCCTCATCTTCCCGATGCCTCAACATCCGTGAACGTCTGCTTACCTTCCCGATGTCAACATCCGCGAACGTCCACTTACCTTCCCGACGTCAACATCCAGTCGACGTCCCTTCCCTTCCCAAACTCAACTCCGGTGTACTCAACTACGACATCAACAACAGTACTTGTGTTTCTCCATGGAATCCCAACATAACTCCCCATCTCCCTCCTCCCACCTTCCGTTGACCCATCTCCGTCCTCCCACCTTCCGTCAATGCCCTCCCACTTCCGCATCTAGATCTCAATTCAAACTCACACTTGTTAATCCATCATGAGTTTGAGAGGGGGAGACCCCAACATCATCCCAGTTCCCGACGGATTCAATCTCGACGTCATTTTGGCATCCTTCCCGTCCACTGAGGCCATCTCGAATTACTACCACTACTACTTCTACTTCTTCCCACCGAAGAGTACTACTTATACTACTTCCCATCAAAGAGCACTACTTCTACTACTCCTGCCGAAGAGCACTGCTGCGCCACCGTGTGCCGTCCTAGATCCAAGAGCCGGATCATCCCTGCGCTACCGAGCATATTCCCTGCGTCACTGTGCGTTGTCCCAGATGCAAGAGTCGGATCGTCCCTGCACCATCGAGAGCCATCTATGCACCATCATGCGCCATCCCTTGAACCATTGGGCGCCGTCCCATGCGTCATCGCTAAGTGCCATCCCTACATCACCATGCCCCATCACCGAGCACTGTCCCTGCACTGCCGTGTGTTGTCCTTGTCACATGAATATCGTCAATATTGCAAAATTATGTTGCTCGAACCAACTTGAGTTTGAGATAGGGTGTTAGATGTGGGATATTATTACTCAGTTTAGTCCCGTATCGAATGATGCATTCGTTTAATCTTTACTTCTCTCTAATATATAGAAGATATTGTACATAGTTATAATCAACTCAAAAATCCAAGAATTCAATACAGTATTATTTTCTATCTCTGAATCTAACATTTTTAATTGTAAAATAGCTTCCTTTTACTTTGGCATTCCTTTGAAATGGGGTAAAATCCACAAAGAAGATTGAGATTCTATGATTGATAAGATTGAATCTAGATTGAGCTTTAGGGGAATGACTATGGAAAGTATTGAAACAAGATGGTATTTGTTGGATTAGAATGGTTAAACACAAGTATCATAGAAGAAGAAAAGTGTGGGATTTACATACCAAATTGTCTATTCAATCCTCTTCTTTCTAGAAAGGCATTTGGAAAGCTTCACAACCTTTTAAATGTGGTTTATAGAAAATCTATGGCACTGGTGATACAGTTAGATTTTGGACTAATCTTTGAATTAGTAGTAATAAGCTTGCCATATTATTTCCTTCATTATATGCTTTAACTTCTGATCCTAACACTATTGTTGCCTCCTTGTTAGTTATTCATAATAATTTCAGAGACTAGAATATTAAATTTAAATTCTTTGTTATTCTCGATGCTTATTAATGGCAAACTACAGATGATGCAAAATGGAGATGGTCTAGCATCACACTTACGTTGTTAAATCCTTCTATACTTTTCTGAACAATGGTGTTCTTGTTTCACCATTCTATAAATACATCTGGCAAAATATTGCTCATCTTAAAGCTAGAATTTTAGTATGGTTAGTTGTGAATGATAAATTGCTTGCTGCTGACAATCTCAACAAGTGGAATTTAGCATTTGGTCAAAATTGCATTTTTGTAATGGTCATTATGAAACAACTGGTCATTTGTTTATTCATTGTCCTTTTATTCAACCTTTATGGTGCTTATGCAGATCTGCTTGAACTGTGTGAGGGAAGCCTGGTACTATGATTTCTAGGTGGAGTACTTGGAGAAGGAGAAGAATTAAATCCTCTATTCGACTTACATGGGATCTTACTATGATGATTATTATCTGGATTATTTAGAAAGAGATGAGTAGTAGAATCTTCACAAAGAATCACATTTTAGTGAGAAATTGATGGAAGATTTCCTTTATTATACACATTTATGGTGAAATATTATCCCAACTTACTAAGAGGAACATTTTGAAGTTATCAGCTCTTGATAATTTTAGTAGTGTCATTAGTCCAGCAAGGTTTTCATGTATAATATTTTTATTTAATATCTGCACTCACTTATTTCCTTGTTATACAGATGTCATAATGATTGATTAATATCATGATTTCATCTGTCCACTTTTGGATATTTTACTAGCTGCTAATAGCTGAATGGTGGGTCTTCTCTACAAGAAACTGGAGGGTCCTGAAGATGTGTTGAAATCACTTTGTTGCAGCGATATCTGAAATACTTCCTGAAGCTGTGAAGTTTTTAATTTCTACTGTTTGAGAGAGCTCAATCCTTTTGGTTTTATTCAGAGATCTTTTTAACAAACTTTGGTTCCAAACTTGTTGGATGTTGTTTTCAATGTTTCCGAAACTTCTACCATGGTATCAGTCTTTGTAAGATGCCTGGTTCTATTTTGTACTGCTTTTATGGTTAATACATTTTGCTGGAGTCACTAGACTCCATTGCTGTTATCCAATCTCCGAATAGAGATTGTCCCCATCTGTTGGGACATCTGGGGTATCGCTCTAGGTTTTAACCCCGATATATTTTGTTGTCTTGACTAACTATACGGGCAATTTTCATTGTCGGTCTTGCTCCAACGTAAAGCCGACCTGTGGACTCAGTCAGTTACGGTGGTCTATGGTCCTCACACTTCTACTGCTAGGATGGCTTTCTAGACAGAACTAAGAACGATTCAGACACACTGGCCACACCCATAGGTGGTGGGGAGGCGATTTTAACATCACTAGATTCTCCTCAGAACACAGAGACAGAGGATTCAGTGACTCTGATCGAGAAGCGTTTAATGAGGTTATCACGGACCTGGAACTGATGGACATTCCCATCTCAGATAGGCTGTTCACTTGGTCAAATATGCAATCGTCGCCCATTCTAGCGAAACTAGATAGGATTTTGGTCTCCACTGACTGGGAGACCAAATTCCCAATGTCTGCGGCTAAATCACTCCCTAAACTCACCTCAGACCATGTACATATCTTCCTATCCTCCGGGGAAGTTCAACCCAGGAGATCACCAAAGTTTAGATTCGAGAAGGCATGGTTAGAAATCCCAGGCTTCCACCACATGGTCTACGAGAGTTGGTCTCGCCCCACCATGAGGATTGAAGCTACCGCAATATGGTGTGAAAAAATCAGAAGACTTAGGGGCAAACTCGGAAAATGGAACCGGACCAAATTTTGGCTGATTTGGAGGGCAAAAGACTCCCTCCTTGAAGGAATTAAGGAACTGGAGAAGACTGAAGAAACTAGAGATCTGCTACAGAAAAAGCAGAATAGGTTGCTCCAATTCAGACAGGGAATTGACCAACTATATAGGCTTGAGGAAATCAAATGGCAACAACGATCCAGAATTTCGTGGCTCAAAGAAGGAGACGCGAACACAGCATTCTTCCATCGAGTTGCCAGTACCCGGTATAGATCTAGCCTAATTCACTCGATCCATTCAGGCTCTGGAACGATCCAAGGCAACAAGGATATCAGAATGGCATTCCAGTTCCATTTCAAACTACTCTTTGGACGCAAAGTAGACCTGAGAGTCTCCCTCCGTCACGATTTCTGGCAAGACTCGACGGGCAACTCCGGACCTATGCTGTAATCCCTAGAAGCGCCCTTCTGTGAGAAGAAAGTCTGGGAGGTAATCCAACAACTTGGCAAAGACAAAGCCCCAGGTCCAGATGGTTTCCCGATGATCTTCTATCAAACATTCTGGGAGGAAATCAAAGGCGATTTATGATCTTCTATCAAACATTCTGGGAGGAAATCAAAGGCGATTTGCTGAGGTTGTTCGCTGATTTCTTTGACCATAAGTTTAAACTAGGGAGAATTAATTTTGCGGAAGTTGTGCTGATTCCTAAGAAAGAAGACTCCCGGTGAGTGGGAGATTACTGCCCTAGTAGTCTCCTTAACTGTTCTGTCAAGATCAGCATCGAGACGCTCACTAATAGATTGGGAAAGGTGATGGATGATCTCATTAGCCACGACCAGACAGGGTTCATTCAAGGGCGATGTATTCAGGACAGTATGGCGACGGCTGAAGAAACTATCCATCAATGCCACACATCGAATACTAAGAGCTATCTCCTGAAACTAAATTTCGAGAAAGTTTATGATTCGGTCGAATGGGACTGTCTCCTGGAAGCGCTTGCTGGAAGAGGCTTGGGGGTTAGATGGATCAGATGGATCCACACATATCTTACCACCAACAGAACTGCAATTTTGGTAAATGAGATGTCGGGCCACCCATTTCGTGCAAACGGGGCCTCAGACAAGGGGATTCGCTCTCACCCCTTCTGTTCACCATTGTGGTTGACGTACTTCGGTCCATGATGGATAACTGTAGTAGAGAAAGTTGGATTGTACCAGTGGCCAAGGGAGTAAACCGCAAAGGTTGCTCAATCCTCCAATATGCAGATGATACCCTCCTATTTGGTAATGGAAACCTCGGGGAAACTACCGCCTTCAAAGGTATTTTATATAGTTTTAAAGCTTGGTCTGGACTCAGGGTAAACCTCTACAAAAGTGCTCTCATCCCCATTGCCCTGACCACGGAAGAGGCACTAGAACATGCCACAATTCTCAATTGTGCCACAGAGAGCTTCCCTATTCAATACCTAGGATTGCCTCTAAGACCTGGAAAACTCAAAAAGGCTGATTGGCTACCCATTATTGACCGGGTTGAGAACCGTCTAACAGGTTGGAAAAGTAAAGCCCTATCATTGGGAGGGAAATTCACGCTTATTAATACAGTCCTATCAAATCTTCCAACCTATTTCTGACCTTCTTTGAATGCCGCGATGGGTAATTCAGATAATTGACCAGATCAGAAAACGGTTTTTATGGAAAGGGGCAGACCCGGATCGGGGCGGCTACCACCTTATCAGATGGAAAAAGGTATGCATGAAAAAGATACATGGAGGACTAGGTATTATTGATCTTCGAGATATGAATCTTGCTCTACTGGGCAAATGGTGGTGGAAGGTTTTCCACCCTAATGGAGAAGGGTGGCAAGATTTTGTTCAAGGATATCTACATGGGAATGGGACAAGAAATTTGGGCTTCAGGGTAGGCCAACGTGTTTCCTGGATCTGGAAAGGCATCGCTAAAGCCTATGATCCCTTCATTAGCTGTGTTAATTCAGTTATAGGTAACGGCAGACTCAACAGATTCTGGTGAGACAAGTGGTGTGGTGATCACACCCTTAGAGCCATGTTCTCCGATCTATATGATCATGCGCCACAACCACACTATACGGTGGCTGCAGCTTGGAAAAGAGGCGCCTGGAAACTGCCTTTTTAATAATCACTTGATCTGGGCTCTCAGAATAGACTCATAGAACTTCAGACCTACATCACCAATACTGGAATTAGTTGCTTTCAAGATCCAGATAAGAAATCTCGGGGACTGAAAAAGAACGGCACGTTCACCGTTCGCTCCCTGTATAACCGCATTCACTTTAGAGGATGTACCCCAAAGTCGGCATGCGTCGTTTAGAGGACGAAAGCTCCACTGAAAATCAAAGTTTTCTTATGGCTGGTGCTGAATGATGCGATTTTGACTAGAGAAAACCTCACTAAACCCCAACCGAATATGGATTCTCGTTGCGGGTTCTGCCATGATACCCTAGAAACCAAAGACCACCTCTTCCTACAGTGTCCTAGGAGCAAAGCGGTATTCGTTGAGGTACAGCGCACTGGGGACGAATCAGTACCATAGTGTGTACGAGGACCTGTGGGTCGGGTCAAAATTTGCTACCGAGAGAAGAACTATGAGAGAAGCGTGGTACATCACTATGGCCGCCACGACCTGAGTTCTTTGGCTAGACAGGAATAATTTTTATTTCCGCAGAACTTGTAATAATATTTCTGGTAACTTGACTCACATTATGTATTTTGTTTCATTTTGGGCTAATGTGGCAGCAGCAGGTCCCAGGGGGAGGATATCGAGCATATTTATGGTTGAAGATTTTGATGATGAGGAAGTCGAGATCGGTCCGACGATTGACTGACAGCCGGGGTAGCAGTTACTGTTGATAGAAACCCACCGCCCCAGGGTTTGTTGGGGAGATGTGATGTATTTTATCTAGTCGCATGTATGTTGCAGACTTTCTGTAATTTTTTTGTCCCACCCCCATATTTGGAGTGGAGGTTATGTACTTTTGTGTTGTTTGTAGGACCTTGTATTTGGCTCAGTATTCTGAGTTTGTTTTATTAACCACTTATTAATGAAACAGGATGGTCATACTCCACCTTTTCTTTTTAAAAAACAACAACAACAACAACAACAACAACAAAAAGTTTCTTTCCATCTTTTGTGTATGTTAAAGGGAGTGAGGGGTTGTCGTAAGCAAAGATTCCTTGGTAGTTTGCAATCGGGTGGTCGACAATTTCAGTCATTTATGTCATTTTTTTTTGGTTAGTTTCTTTTATATTTGGATCTCTTTGACTGGACATTTTCAGCTTTTAGCGTAGTATAAAACAGTTGAAATTTAGTGTAACCACAAGTTCTTAACAATAATCTTTACGAGTGACTACTAATCAGGGATAGTCTCCGGCCCTAGAAAAAGGAAATGGCAATTGCGAAACTAGATATTGCAGGATTTCGCAATGGTTGACTGTAGGGCAACAAGAAAAGATTCTTCGACCATCCCCGACCAAAAAAAGATTCTTCACACTCAGGACCAGCTCCCATCTTGAGGCAGGTGAGGTGGCCGCCTCAGGTTTCGGATTTTTTTTTGTAATTTTAGGATCTTCCAAATTTGTATTCCCCTTATAAATATAAACATATATTTTGCACGTAAAAAATTATATTATAATTAGGGGTCCAAAAAATAATTATTTGGACATTTCGCCTTGGGTCCCCGAAAACTCAGGATCGGTCCTGTTGAACACTACTATGAAGCTGCCAAGTTGTTTACTTCAACACAATGTTTTAATTTCCTCAATCCTCAACCATGTTCTTCAAGTCGGAATTGCAGATGCCGAAAAGGATTCCAAGTAAATGGCATATTCTGGAGAAAAAAGCATGATGTTAATAATGTCTACGTATATCATCCTCACAAAGCCTGACGTAACGTTGTTGATGCCTGCATAAGAAGGTTATGACAAAAAAAATGGTCTAATTTAGAACTACTTCGCTTTTGAGATAGAATGATATATGCTAACTGTATTCAAGATTTTTATACTCACTAACTTGTAATGATGATGAGATTTTATATGAACACTCCATTCTTGTGGCTTAAAACTCCTAAAGGATATTCCTTTCAATAGTTTCGATAGTTCCAAAGACAGAGTGAACAAGATCCTACAGTGAGATTTGTGGCACTGGGCCATTTTTTTTGAAAAAGGTTGGCCATACTCCAAAAAAAAAAAAAAAAAAGGCGTAGCTCTAGACGACGTTGGCTTAATTTTTTTGACCGGTGTCTTCACCTTGGCACCCATATCACTTTTGAACACATCAAAGGCAGTACTAATATGTGCTAATATCTTACCCGATACTCTTAGCCGCCTGCTCCATCAGCATGCTCTAATAAACATAGGGGATATAGGTACATCTTTTGACTTACTTAATGTAGATGAGCATCCACAAACTTATAATGTAACCCAAGAAGACCTAGTATTAGAAACATTTTTAAGAGAAAGCGTTAGAGCTTTATGGGAAGCCTACAAAGTTTCGTATGTAGAAGATTATAATACACTGCTAATGTTAGGCCCCAATCCCTATAATTTTGTAAACAAAATACAAGCTTTAGTGACGGGAGAAGACCCGAATACGGGAGCACTAGGATTACAAAAAGATGCTATCAGAACTTTAGAACAATTAAGTCTATACAAATGGAAGTATATAAAGAAATTTCTTAATGACTATTTTTATTATACCTGTATTTCAGGAAATGCCTTTAACCAAGATTTAGGAGACAAATTATTTAGAAAACTTCCTGGAGCCCTACGAATAGAAATAGCAGAAAAATGGAAAAATTGGCCAGAAGTAATGACAGCAGGTCCAGGTCACCCGTGGTCAATAGGACAAAGAATACAACATGTTATTAATGTATTAAAAGAAAAATGTACAGAAATACAGATTCAGAAACAATTTAAAAACTCAGATTATGGGTTTTGTAAAGAAATATACACTCCTCAGACATATGGTATAGGAGAAAGGAGAGGTAGAACTTATAATGAACACAGCAGACGCACGAAACAAAACATAAAGTATAGGAAGAAAAAATACTTTTTAAGAAAATCCAACAGACGAAAACCATATTTAGACCCCCAGAAACATGTTAGAAAATTTAAGCCAAATAGATTGTATAAAAATAAACTCGAATGTTATACATGTGGTAACCCAGAACATTTGAGTAGAACTTGTCCTAAGAGAATAAATAGACATGATAAAAGTAGCATACTTATAGAATGCACAAATGAGGATTTAATTAATATTGATGAAACAGTATCAGATACTGAATCAATTTATTCAATCTTCACCATAGCAGACTTTGATGAAGAAAATGAGACACAAGACAATAAATAACCAAATGAATTAATTGAAGACATCGCACCATTTCCCAGTATACCAGAATTAGACTTCTCTGATTTAGATATGATGAACATAGACTCTAATAGTAAGGGACAAAAAACTCCTTCCTTACCGACCTCAACCCTATTGGAAACCTGCAAACACAACTGGTAGGCCCGAACAGGTATGGATAGCATGCCATGTTTATTCTGTAAAGGATACCCTAGTAAGATGAATAGAACAAAATGTTCCAAGTGTTACCAAGAAGGTTGTATAAAATGCATAGAAAAGAACTACAATATTACACTTAGTTATTCAATACCCAAACCAACAATAAATACTGACAAAGTAAAAATCCTAAGAAAAAGAATAGAAAATTTAGAAGACACACAGAAACTCCTTTATACAAAGGTCGAAACAATAGAAGAAAGGTTAGAAAAAGGAAAAATGGTAGTAGACCAGAAAGAGCCAACGATAGATCCATATCAAATTGATCTAATCCAAATATGCAATAAAGATAGACTAAGGGCACTCAAAGTTAGATGTGTGGTAAGAATGATGGCCTACGAAGTAAAGTGTCTAGCATTAATCGATACAGGGTGTACAAACTGTATTATAAATAAAGATATAATCCCAAAATAATACATTGTAAAAGCCTCGAAACCTGCAGCAGCCCAACAAATGGATGGAAAAGTTTTTACGTACGATGATCTGTTAATCCCAAATAGTAAAATTAGATTTGAAACCAACTGTGGAGAAAGTATAGAATACACATTACCCAAAGAATCCACATGGGTTAGACAACTTGATCTAAGCAATGATTTAATCTTGGGATTAAGCTTCTTATTAAAGGATAAAGGCAGTATGCTAATAAGTAAAGATTACTTGCAGTTACAGAAACATACAATCTTTACACTAGTTTATACACACGACGAACCAACCATGATAAGAGAATTAGAAAATCCCAAAGAAGAAAAAGAATGCAATTGTCCCCATGAAAGACAATGCGAGTTACATAACGTAATTCCCAATGACGATTACAGTGCTCATGACATAAATCGAGAGTATGAGATAGAAGTCCATACAGACTTTATGAATCTAGAACATCTTTATTACACCCTCATAAGTGAACAAGATGTTGAACAACTACTATCAAAAATAGAGAAATTAGGAATAATGGGTGAAGAAGTACTAAAATATTGGGATAAAGATAAGGTCATATGTAAACTAGATATTATAAACCCTGAATATAAGGTTAGAACAGCAAAAATAAATGCCACAAACCAAGACATAGATGATTTTAAAATGCATATTACAGATCTTCTAAAATTAGGGGTTATCAGAAGATTTGAAAGTCCCCACAGATCTGCTGCTTTTATTGTTAGAAAACATAGTGAAATAGCAAGAGGAAAAAGTCGAATGGTAATTAATTACAAAAGATTAAATGATAATACCAGAGATGATGCATATGATATCCCAGACAAAACCAGATTAATAAATCAAATACAAGGATGTAATATCTTTAGTAAGTTTGATTTAAAATTCGGATTTTGGCAAATTAAAATGCATCCTGAAAGTATAGAATGGACAGCATTCACATGTCCCGAAGGACATTTTGAATGGCTCATCATGCCTTTTGGCCTTAAAAATGCACCATCTGTTTTTCAAAGAAAGATGGACGACATTTTTCTAAAGCACAAAAAATTTGTTGTTGTTTATATAGATGACATCCTAGTTTTTTGTAAAACAAAGCAAGAACACAGAGGACATCTGCAGATTATTATTTCAGAATTTATTAATCATGGTATCATAATTAGCAAAATAAAGATGCAACTGTATAAACCACAAATCGAATTTTTAGGAGCCATTATTGGGCAGGGAAGAATTAAACTACAACCCCATATTGCCCAAAAAGCTTTAGACTTTTCAGACAAATTAGAAGAATTAAAACAGCTCCAGCAATTTTCAGGGTTGGTCAATTATGCAAGACCGTTTATAAAAAATCTAGGCAAAATTGCAGGACCCTTATATGCAAAAACTTCACAAAAGGGACAAAGATACTTTAACAAAGAAGATGTTAAATTAGTCCAACAAATTAAGAACTTGATTAAAGAACTTCCAGAATTAGCATTACCATTAGATTCAGACTATCTAATTATAGAATCAGACGGTTGCAATACAGGCTGGGGCGCAACTTTGCTTGCTAAACCAAATAAGTATTCCGAAAAAACTTTAGAAAGAATTTGCTGCTATGCTAGTGGTAAATATAAAGAAAAAGGTAACATTAGCAGAATTGATGCCGAATTATTGGTCATC
The DNA here is from genome assembly GCA_017893485.1 of Hemerocallis citrina. NCBI lineage: Eukaryota > Viridiplantae > Streptophyta > Magnoliopsida > Asparagales > Asphodelaceae > Hemerocallis > Hemerocallis citrina. The sequence goes on from CM030364.1 coordinate 40,360,595, forward strand.
TCTTATGCTTTAGATAGTTTTGAACTGTTTATTATTTCTAAAAAAGAAATAACTGTTCGAACAGACTGTGAAGCCATAGTTTCTTTTCATTCAAAGATGGCTTTAGAACAAAAACGTAGCTCTAGACGACGTTGGCTTAATTTTTTAGACTGGTGTCTTCACCTTGGCACCCATATCACTTGTGAACACATCAAAGGCAGTACTAATATCTTACCCGATACTCTTAGCCGCCTGCTCCATCAGCATGCTCTAATAAACATAGGGGATATAGGTACATATTTTGACTTACTTAATGTAGATGAGCATCCACAAACTTAAAATGTAACCCAAGAAGACCTAGTATTGACAGAAGTCATTGCCTTCTTGGAACATTGCACAGAAAATGAATTCATTTTCGTAATTACTAAAATGAACAATGTAACAACCCTTCATGAGATATTAGAATATTGGTGGGTTAAAGAACCACATGCTACAATTATATCCACCAGGTTAAATGAAATTCGAGAACAACGATATGCTCAAATTATTAAACAAAAGGCAAAGAACCTTGAAAAACTTGGGGCACTATCCACATCAGAAGTATTTCTCACAATAGATATAAGACAGAATGAAGGGCTAGATAATGATATGGTCCATCTTAATATTAGTGACTTTCCAAATCCATTCCTAGAATATACAGATATAAACTTTACTCTGTTCCACTGTTTGCAATTATGTTCTATTGAAGCCTTTTCTATCAGTATTAACTGCATCTATGACAAACATTTTTTATACACCCTTGCTGAACAATTTGATCCTTATGAGGATGGTTATGAAAACCTAATCAGAAAATAATTAATTAATACACGAATTTCTTATCTCTTGCAAACACCACACGATTATGATCTAATGAATACTTTTTATGACAATATGCAGATGGCAAGGCCACCACCACAACCAGGGATCCGTCTAGATAACATATTTCCACCACAGAACAGCCAGCAGACCAGCGAGAGCAGAACCCCCCAGGGAACCCCCCAAGAACGATTGCGATTCGGAAACCAAGAACTTTTTGTTTTTTCAAATGGCAATCCTCCTTTCAGAACATATTCTCATATTTCTACATCAAAAGAACAACAATGCATCTTAGACAATTTATGGATTGCATTTAATAGAAAAGACCAGAAATATTTTTTAGCAGCCATGAATTCTTTATCAGAAGTATTTAGTCAGAACCAGAGAGGGTACAAGTTTTATGCAGTTCTCTAAGGTAATTTAGTAGGTGTTTTTCATACTTGGATAGAAGTAGCAGACAGTATTAAGAACTTCAAAAATCCAGTTTATAAAGGTTTCTATAATTTGTCAGAAGCACTAGATGTAGCTAGAAGCTACTTAGGACCTAACTATTTTGTTTCTCCTTCCCTAAGGTCCATGCAGGAAACTCCTCTGGAATACTCTATCACAAAGGATATGCAGGGAAAAATCCTATTTTGTGATCATTGCGAGGCAATGTCGCGAACGGTAAGAACACTAAATGAAAATAAAAATTGTCTAATTTTTGAAAAACAGAAATTACAGGAAAAGATAGCCAGCTTGGAGAAACAACTATTCCAGACCAGATTTCCACCTAAAAATCCACCACAGACTGCTCCCCCGGTCTATAATAAGTGGGATGAGAAGGGTTTGCATTTCCCTCTAAATGCAAATAGAGGTATTATTGAGCCTACAAATCCAATAGCTAGTCTGGTTCAAACGGCAACCAGCAAAAACACATCAAGTCCGTTTATGACTGAGGTTTTGCCAAAAAACCTTGACAGAGATATCATTGGGTCTACAATACCAATGGCTAGTCCGGAGCAAACAGCTACCGGTAAAGACACACCAAATCCGTTGATGGCTGTGACTTTGCCAAAAAGTCAAAATAAGGGCAAAGCCCCCATGGAAAACCAAGATATTACAGACCCAAACAAGTATGACCAAATTCTGCAGCTCCTCCTACAGATTGAAGGCTTCCAGAAGCAACCAGAAAGGATCCAACCAAGACACAAGAAAAGCAAACGAAAAGAATCAATTCGAGCTATGATTGCAACACAGGTAGCAGAAGTAGTCAAGACAGCTGTCTCAAAAGAAAATGAGACAGTGATATAAAGTGAAAAAGAAATTCCTGAAGATAAACCACCCCAATCCCAAATAGACAACTTTTCAGACACAGGAGATAGTGGCGACAACAACCCCATGACCCCAATGTCCTTAGATTCGGTGGCTCTACATAATTTGGACACCTAGACTCCACTCAGAATCTTCCTTCACATATGTCACCTCCACTCAGAAAGGCATTTTGGAAATGTCACCTCCACTTAGAAAGGCATTTTGGAAATGTTCCCTCCACTCAGAAAGGCGTAGATAGAATTGTCACTTCCACTCAGAACAGCATCTCTCCACTCAGAAAGGCTTGGTCTCCAAGCAGCCACGTGTAAAGCAACCTCCACTTATCCCTCCACTCAGAAAAGAATGGACTCCAGGCTGCAATGTGTAAAGAAATGTCCACTCAGAAAAGAACCCACTAGAGGAGTGCAGATTCTCCTTCAAGTGCTCTTCTCAGAAAAACCTCTATAAATACCACCCCTCTGCTCTTCTAAAATCCAACCAATCCCTTACCCCGCTACAAAAACTCCTCCTGTACTCCAATGTTCTCCCTCACCAAAGCTTTGTAAAATATTGCATGTACTGTAAGGAACAAGCTCCTCAAGCTTGAACTCATCATAAGTTTTTCTTAGATCGTTAAGGGATTTCCCGAAAGGGAAACCTCTTTACTATGTATCCACTATGTTCCCCAAATAAATAAAATTTTTGTATTATATGCTTAATTTTTCGCTTTGATTTGCACATAAACTCCTCTTATCCTTTATTCTGGGTATATCATAATGACATAGGTAGGTCTTATAACCAGGAGTGACCCTGTAGGCAAAGAAAGCCGACTTTAGACGAAAGGCTGTGAGTATGCCTTAAGGGGAAATTGGGTTTAGCTGAGAAGTTAAACAGGAGGCCTACCTCGCCGTGATATATCTTTGAAAACAAAAGGACAAAAAAACAAAAAAACAAAACTTATAGTGAGAGACCCATCTATCATCATAAATCAAAACTCATGCAGCCCACATGCTTCTCATTATTCTCATGCCTAGAGCAACAATCTATCTCTCTTATCCAATCCAACTTCGTATGGGCCTAATTTTTTCTATTGAAGCTAGGTCCACATCCTATAAGACAATAATTATGTACCCCACACCACCCAACATTACAGGGTAAATTTTTATTAACTGTTCACAATGGCACAGGTAACCTCACGGACTTTTCTGGAGGAGACTGGGGATCTCACACATCGAAATCAGGTACTAAGTTGAAGGAAGGATATTGGCCAGTTGTACAAGTTAAAAGAAATTAAATGACAATAAAGATCCAGAATTTCATGGCTCAAAGATGAAGAGGATAATACAGACTTCTTTCATTGGACATCTGGTGCGCGTCGAAAATCCAACCTTATCCAGTCGGTCTAGACAGATGTCAACACTATACAAAAAGAGGAGGAAATAAAACAAATAGTTAAGAATCACTACAAAAACCTCTTCAAACATAAACTGATAAAAGAGAGTCTAGATCTCCACTTAGTGAGGATTTTTGGCAGGTCTAGAGTTGGAGGAAAAAATGTCCGTTAGAGCAAGCCATGGATCGCAAGTAGTAACATGAAAAATAGGAACAAGAAACAGGAATAATAGGGAGAGCAATAAGAATTGGCAATTCAGTTATGGAACAAATGTGAAAATGAGAAACAATATATGTAACAAGAAAAAAAAATAAAAACTGGTGATGCAATTGTAATACAACATGATCAAGTCTAATGCAAGTAACAACTGAAACAAGTCTCAAAATATAACCAATCGGAAAACAAAGAATCATGTAACAGGAAACATGTCGTATAAACAGCAATCATGCAACATGTAAACAAGTAACATGTAACTTGTAAACAGGAATCATGTAACTTATAAATATGAGTCATGCACGTGTTCAGTGTTAATCTCAAGTCTAGCAATCTTTTATAAATCCTAACTAATGCACGCAATCCTGCGTCCCATACCACAGGTTCGGGTGTATACAATCAAGTTAACGTTTAGACTCTAATGATGAATTCTGTCAGAATATTTGGATCACGCCTTGGTGGCCATTGAAACTCTATTTACGGAAGAGAAGGTGAAGGAGGTCGTCTCTTAGATGGGCAAGAGAATGCGACAGGAGTAGATGGGTTCCCGATACTATTTTACTATATCTTCTGGGGGGAAATTAAAGATGACCTTATGGCGGTTTCAGCAGAATTCTATGACCTAAAACTAAAACTAGGCTGACTAAACTTTGCGAAAGTAGTCCTCATTCCAAAGAAAGAAACTTACGTAAAGTAGGTGACTTCCATCCCATAAGTGTAATACCCCGATTTTTATTTATGAAAATTATTATTTTATTTTTGCACGTATTGTGCACGTGCAATTTTTTGTAGTATAAAATCTTATAATTACTTTCAATATGGATAATGTGTGTGTATATATATATATATATGTACATGTGTTCTCTAATTATTTTTATAATAGGCCAATTTTCTTCAAATAAACATAAGCCTTCTTTTTAGTCCAAATCTAATTTATTTATTTTTGTAAACCATTATTTGGCCCATTAAATGAAGCCCATGAGCTATTTCTTCTTTTATTACAACTTGTAATGTAGAATATTTTTATAAGAGTATTTTTATAAAAATATAATGTACAACTTTTTAAATGGAGAACAAATGAATGCACGTGCATTGCACGTACACGTGCAAGTAGCACACAGTGGGCCAGTTTTGGTATGGAGGGAAAAAGAAAAAAAAAAGTGTGGAGTTATGGGTGGTAGTTGTTTGAATCATGGTTGGTTACTACAACTTCCCCTTCAATCCTAACCTTTTATTTTTAACTCCTAGATTGATCCTAGCCCTTCATTTGCTCCAATTTTTAGTATAAATACCCCCCCCCCCCCTCTAGCCTAGTTATTCTTGTACTTTTCATTTCTCCAAAACCTATAGTAGAAAATACAATTGTTAGTAGTGTAGTAAGTGAGAAAAGAAAAAGATTGAGAGTTGTGGGTTGTGCTTGCACCAAAGGAAGGCCGGCATCAAGGAGGGCTCAGGATTGCACTTTGAAGTCCGGTTTTGCACATCAAGGAGGAGGAGGAACGCTCTTTTGGCAAGCTCGCGAAGGACTCTTTTGTTTAGGAGGTGTTGCAATATTTATTCTCTTCAAATAAGGTGGGTTATTTTTCATGTTTCTAATTAGATATCATGCTAAGGTTGCTTAAATTGATAATGCATGAAAGAAACTAATAAGAGCACATTTAATTGGAAAAAGGCTTGTTAGTTGATTGAATTGATGCTAAATAGATTGCATGTTATTCCATCATGAATCTTAAGTTGTATGTGAATTGTTTGTAGCTATGGAGTGCCTGAATTAAAATTTGTTGTTAGTATCAAAACTAAATTCAAATGCTAGTAGATAAAATTGTTGCTTTATGTGCTTAGATGGACTTTTGTGATAATATTTAGCATGAGTAACCTAAAATATATCTTTGGGTTTGTAAAAGAAAAATAAGCAGGGAATTGATATAGGAAATATTAATGTTAAGTTGTATAAGAAATATTGAAATGAGATGTGGTAGTAGTAGTATACAATTTAAGTTAATTGTATGAAAAATATGTGTTTAATTACTGGAAAAATTCTTTTTAAATTACTGGAGTATTAAACTATGTTTAATCAGACATTCTGGAGAATTACAAGAAATTTAGTAAAAAGCAAAACTCAAATGAGAGCTTTTGAACATCGAAATGTTCTAACTGAACAGAGGATGGATTTAATTAAAATGCGAGTTGTATTCAAGACAACTTGAACCTATAGCTCAATTGGTCGGGAGGCTCTCTAATGCTACAGTGTGTGCTGCTTATTCCCTTAGATCGCTGGTTAGATACTTGAGAAACCCAAATTTTTATGTGCATTTGTAAATTTTAATGAATTTCCAACCCGAGAGCATTTAATACTCTCAATCCCCTTTTATATTGAACGGCACAATTGGCCACATGGCCAGAGCGTGCGGCTTGCTTCCTGTGGGTTGCTGGTTCGAATCCTGGCCTCGGCCAGAATAATATCTTTTTGGAAAAAATGACTTTTGTGGTTTCTTGATGTGTAAAAATTATGAAAAAAATTACTATTATTATTCTAAAAACATGTGTGACTTATGAAAAATAAGTTGGGAGTTATCGGGATAAAATAAAGTATATTTGGGAATAAAAATGTGGTTGGAACTATAGTTTTACACTTGTATATTTTGTGAAAAATGCATTTTTTTCAAAGGACTTGAGATAAATGCTAGAAAAGAAAATATAACAAAGAAAGAAGGTATATATTGTGAAGTTGGTATGGATTATTCTTATTAAAGAATAGTGTGACACTAATGAGTTTGTGAAAAACATGTGTGACTTATGAAAAATAAGTTGGGATTTATTGGGATAAAATAAAATATATTTGGGAATAAAAATGTGGTTGGAACTATAATTTTACACTTGTATATTTTGTGAAAAATGCGTTTTTTTTCAAAGGACTTGAGATAAATGCTAGAAAAGAAAATATAATTAAGAAAGAAGGTATATATTGTGAAGTTGGTATGGATTATTCTTATTAAAGAATAGTGTGACACTAATGAGTTTGTGAATATTCATTTTGGCTATATATTTGCTGATATGATTTTAATGTGGAAATAAATGTTGTGAAATACACGATGTATAATTGAACTCCATGAATGGTTATTTTGACTCATGAATAATTTAGAAATCATGTGATTGGAAAAGAGAAATATTATTGAATATGACAACTCAAACATGTGAATTTGTGAATCGAAATTGAAAATTAGGGTGTAGCCAACACTCACACCGGCAAGTGGAAAGTGATGAAATAAGATTATTGATACTGAAAAGACCAAGGTTGCGCGTGTGAAATTGAAGAAATAAGACCGGTAGTAGTGAGAGGGCTAACTCTAAGAGATTAATTTTGTTCATGATTTCATTAAATTAAGAATTTAGTGCATAGTGAAGAGGTGATAAAAGTAAAAGAAAAACACGAGTATGAGGGCCATCGAATTGGCGGTGTGAGAGTGATCCACAGAATGCATGCTTAATGCGTCAGGACATGGCATGGGCACTACTCCAGAATTATCGTCCCGGTGGCGACGCTTGTGGGATGTTTGGTGACTGCAAGAGGATCGTGTGCCATGAAGGAGGCTGAATTGTCCATAGATAGTCTTCACGATGCGTCGTGACATGACGTGGGATTCCCCTCCAATTTTTCTGTACATGAGCTTGTACTCATAGATCATCTAGGATACTTACCGTAGTTACAGTAGTAGATTAAGTCATGACGAGGGATTGAACCCTACAAGATGAGGAGCGATTAAGAGGCTTGCCCTCGGACCTATATAGTATGGGATGCATAGAATCCGAACAAGTGTGCATTAGTGTCATGTAATATAAATAACTGCATTAAGGACTAAGTGCACAATCACAACATGACATCAATAGGGTATTCTCTTTAGTTTGATATGTGACAAGTTTGTGTTTGTTAAATATGGAAAATCAGTTATACTATTTCCGGCATAGAGAGGATGGCCGTGTATAATATTCGTCGGTTGAATAAACTGACGTATCCACAATTTTGTATGCAGGGTAAATGACATGATAAAGATTAAAGGAAAAATGATGCTTAGAGATTATATAAATGTTGATGTACCTTTATATAAATGTTGTAAATTTGCTTCCGCTATAAAATATAAAGTGTAAAGATTCCTATGTAACTCTGATGCGAAGTGAAAAGTTTTAAATTCCTTGTAAAATTGTACTAAATGAAGTGTAAAGATCCTGTGGAATCTCGAATTCAGTGTATTTTGGAATTCGGGGTGTTACAATAAGCCTTCTCAATTTTCTGGTCAAAATCATTACTAAGATCTTTGCTAATAGATTAGGATCGCTAACAGATAGATTGATTAGTAGAGAACAGACCGGCTTTACTAAAGAATGATGTATTCTGGACTGTGTGGCTACAGCAGAAGAAACCATTCATCAATATCACACTTCTAATAACAGAAGCTACCTTATGAAGCTAAATTTCGAGAAAGCATACGATTCAGTTCAGTGAGATTGTCTATTGGAAGCACTTCAAGGCAGATGGTTAGGATACAGGTGGATCAGATGGATCCATTACTGCCTCATTACTAATAGGACGTCTATCCTGGTGAATGGAACGATTGGTCAATCGTTTTCTTATAGACGATAACTGAGACGAGGGGACCCTCTCTCCCCCATCCTATTCACGATCTTTGCGAATGTTCTTAAGTCCATGATGGACAATTGTAAGAATGTTGGATGGATCTCCCCAGTAGCCTGGGGGAGAAAACGCCAAGGATATACTATATTGCAATACGCCGACGATACATTACTATTTGGAAATGGTGATCTTGGAAAGGTGTTCTATACTGATTCGAGGCTTGGTCGGGGCTACGGGTCAACTTCCACAAGAGCGCTTTAGTACCTATTGCCATGTATGAGGAGGAGGCAAAGGAGCACGCCGCCTTCCTAAACTGCCATCTTGATAACTTCCCTATCCAATTTCTTGGGCTTCTAGTTAGACCAGGTAGACTAAAGAAGCCATACTTCTTACCGATTATTGATCGAGTGGAGGCTAGATTAACGGGGTAGAAAGGTAAATCCTTTTTCCTCGGGGTAGAGTGACTCTTATTAACAATGTAATTTCCAACCTTCTAGCTTATTACTTATCCTTATTTGAAATGGCACGAGGGGTTATTCAATGGATCAACTGAATTTGGAAACCGTTCCTGTGGAAAGGGGCAGACGCCAGTGGGATAGTTATCACCTTATTAAGCGGAAAATGCATGCATAAGGAAGTCACACAGAGGACTAGGCATCATTGTTGTAACCCCTATTGCTCATATTTATATTTTAAATTATATTTAATAAAACTCTTGATTATTTATTTTATTTTTGGTTGTATTTTATTTCATTCCCTTCGTATGATGTGTTGTTCTTCTTTCTCTTGTGATTCATTTTGCATTGATTCAACTTTTTATTCTCATTTATTTGGCCTACAATTTGTCTTTGATCTCGTCTATTGTTTAAATCTATTTCATGACCTATTTGTCTCTTATTGAATTCTTTTCTTCCTATTGGATACTACCCAGTTCATCCAAACCCAGTTTGCCCCTATATAACCACCCTAATTGAACCCTAACCCTATCTCTCTCTCTCTCTAGCCGTCATCACCCCTAACCTCACCTCCCGATCCTCTCTCCCTGCCTCTTGTTGTCATCATCTCTGTCTTCTAACGTCGGCGACACACCACCCCCGATCACCCCTCTCCTCTTCTCCCTCCCGTGCTCACACCCCCAGGCCAAGCCCCTTGTTGTCGTCGTCTTGTTCGAGCACAGCTACGACACCCCCAGCCCCAGGCCGCCGTGCCGTCATCTTCCCTGGTGGTTGCTACCACCGACCTTGCTGTTTTCTCTTTAGGTGTGTGTGCTCGTGCAACTTGTACATGTGTTTTGGCTGTGGATTCTCGTCTTTCGTTCGTTGTGTTCATTGTTCGGGATCCGTCTCCGTTATTCTGTTCTTTGTTTTCGTTGTCTTCATGACAGGCAAGTAGCTTGTATCTGTTCTTTTTGTCATACAAGTTAATACCGTAAGTAGGCTAGTATGAAAATGTGTGTGCTCTTATGATAATCCATATTTGTTAGTTTAACCGTTGACATCATCTCTTGATCAAAAGTAGTTACAACAATTGACACCCGTTGCATGAAAATAATTAGATTATATGACATTTTGACTGTATGTTGTTTGTGACACCATATGTTGTAGATGACTGTTTTTTTTTTTTAGGGAAATGTTGTAGATGACTGTTACATAGATATTTGTTGGATGTATGATCTAATTATAGACCATTTATTCTCATGCCATGCTGATTTGAGTAACCCATATATGCCAAGCTTTGTATGACATCTAGATTGGTCCGTCTGTAGTAAAGTTGTTTGATAAAATGCATAAAAGAATTTTTGTTTTGCTGCTACCCTATTTTGTACAGTAATTTCGACCCTGTTAACATCTGTAAAATAAATAAGTTTGTGAACATGATTTATAGCCTTTGTCTTCTAGTTTTTAAAACTTTTGACGGATCTGAATTCCGATTTCTGATGCATGAGTTATTATTGTTTTACTGCAGTCATTTCGTAGATTCCAGATTCTGAACTACATGTATTATGTATGTAATTTTATTTTAAAATTGATATTAAAAGTAGAATTTGAACTCTGTATTTTGCTGAGTATGTTTAGATATGACTGGGTTCAATCCCTAATTTTTGTAGAATTAATTAATGACTTTTATATCTTCTTTCATGCTATCGAAACCAATCGAAACATTTCCAAACTGCGTGTTTTTATTAAAGAATTATGTTTTCAACCTGATTCTATTCGTTTTTTATGAAAACCTTATGAATATAAATTGTAGCCTGATTTGTCTATTTTATCAACCTTTTGACTGATCTGGATTTTGAATTATACTTTGCGAATTATCTCTATTTTGGTATTGCTGTATCTGAACTTTCAGAATTGAGATTTTGTTGCATTACTCTGTTTTCCCAATTTTGTTGACTATGCTATCGGTAATATAATTTCATGATATTTTATTTTTTGAGACTAGATATATTAGAAAATCTCCCAGATTTTTTTCAGATTTAATTATGATGATTTTAAACTCTTCTCATGCTTATAAACAAGATTTTGCATTTTCTGGCTGAACACGATTTCTGTATTAAACGTTGTTTTTAACCCTGTTTTCGTGGCTGATATGTGACCTATATATATGTGCTGGAATCGGCAGAGAGTCTAGTTTCTAGATTTTCTAAAGGATCTAGGTTTGCTATTCTGTAGCAACGGTAATCTTAGATTTGGTACAGTAGTGTCTTGCTGTCCAGAACTGAAAGTTTCATTGTTTTTACTGTTATAGGTTATTTTGGTCACCCGTTTGTGTTCCCTATTCATCTTAGACTTTTCCTTTGTTCTTACCATGTCTTTATCCATGTTTGTGTTCGTTCACAGCTTTTTAATAATAATGAAAAATAATCAAGCCGGGGTTTAAGGGGAAGATCTAGTAGTGGACAATATAGAAATGTGTATTCAGAAGGGGACTCATTTCTCCCAACTGTTTACTATGGTACCAACCGTATTTCTTTGGATGCATGAGGGTATGATTCATGACACCGTTACTATTTGTTGTTACTGTTACTGTTATTGTTATTGTTAATGTTGCCTGAATCACGGCCCTATAGGTTCCACTACGAAATCTTAAAACAAAACTGTTTATTGTAGCAACCATGTGGTATAATTTGGGACTCATGAAGTGCTACCTAGTTAGTAATGAACATTAGACATAAGAATAACTGTTTACACTGTCACATCATGTAACTGTTGATTTACTGATACTGTTGATTTACTGTTACTGTTGACCCTTACTGTTACTGTTATACTTTTACTGTTATTCCATTATTTACTGCCATCTGTAGACTATTATATTTACTGCTTCTCTATGTTAGTATTTCCTGTTTAGTTAGTTTTTCCCCCATTTTCTTACTTGTACTGCTTGCGTCCTGGGCTTGCATCTAACAGGCGTTATGTTTTCCTGTTTTCCAATTTTTTCTTGTAATTTCCATATGAGCAGGTTTTACTGATCAATTGTCTACTGGAGTTGGTGAACAAAAATTTTGAGCTGCGCAACTAGAATCATTTGCTTAAAATATTTTGATGAACTATTTATATTTGTGAACTATATTAAGACTTGTATTTGGGCTTGTAGTCCCAGGATTATTATTTTGTTTCAGATCCTGTATTTGTTGGGATATTTATTATTGTTGCAATAAATGTTGTTGAGTTATGATTGTTTATGCATGCTTGGATGGAGTTGTAAATCACCCTAGGGAGGGGTGAATAGAGTGATTGTGCGGAATTAAAAAAAATTAAAGTAAAATGCAGTGTAAATAAACAGAGATAAGAAGAGCAAACACAGATAGCACAAGTGACACATCAATATAACGTGGTTCGACCTCCAGGTCTACATCCACACCTCCTACTTGTAGTAATTCTCCGCTACAAGCGTTCCACTATACTTAAACCCTTGTACAGTGATTCTCGGATTCAGGCCGAGAGACCTATTACACCCATAGGACTTCTAACACAAGTCCCATCAATCTCACCGAAGTGGAAGAAAAAGAAAAATCTCAAGATCTTTAATAATCCTGGTTAAAGAATACAAATAGTTATCAAACACACTCGGATTGATTATTGAAAGATTAGTTCAGAAGATTTTTTTCAGAAATAATAGGTAAAGAATACACAATGGGTTCGTCCAAATATATAGACCGGGAAGTGTATCGATCAAAAATAGAAACGATATATTCCAAAAATGTGAACAATTCAAAGTTCGGTCGATCGCACTTTCGGTGCAGTCAACCGTTCATCTCTCTGACGTAAATTCGAGAGATGAAGGGTCGACTGCTTCTTACGTAAATGTGAAGTGCAGTCGACTGTACTGCGGTCGACCGTCATGAGGTGCGGTCGACCGTTATCGCGCTGTTTCATGACAAATCCACTTTATATTCTTTCTAAAAACTAATCAATCACCAATCAATTAAATACAGATAAAATCTCACAAATATAGAATGACAGCAACTGGTTTTGATAGCTTTCTTGGACACTAATCAATCATGTGCTTTGTTTGAATATCTTCTTCTTTTGCTTGATTTTGCAATCTTTCTTTATTACTTTCCTTCTTTGAATATTCTTGAACCTCTCTTGGATCTCTTATTGATATTATTTGATCCTAAAAATCTGAACAACTCAATTTAAACTTATTAGTATTTATAAACATGTTTTGTGCACACCAAACCAAGAATCAGCAGGAGTATATTGTTATATTTATTGTTGTGATGAGTCAAGCAGATCCGTACAGCTTATGGATGGTGAAAACTATCCGCTGAGCTTAGTCGCGTACCGTATTTCATATTCTTTTGAAAAGCGAGGCGTGACAAGGTTTTTAGTGGTATCAGAGCCTCAGGTTTGGCTAATATGTTAGTTGACTAATACATTAGACAAGCTTGACTCGATTGGATTTACTTGACTTTCAACTAGCCATGCATTGCACAAAGAATTATTAATCAACTAGATCTAAATGCTAATTGTTTTGGGTTTTGTGCAGACTATGACTCATGGGAATGGTTCGGCTTCGCAAGAAGGTCATCCTGAGTTGGCAGCTGTAACTCAGGTGCTCCAGCAGATTGCTCAGATGCAGCAGGAACATAGCGAACTGGTTAAGGCCGCTTTGGAAGCTGCTAGCTGGAATGTTGTTCTGACCCCCGTTGTGCCTGCCCCAGTGGTGTTGCCCCCTCGTTTGGGTACCATTGCGGATTTTATGAGGTTGCACCCTGATAAGTTTGCTGGTACTGAGTCGTCGCTTAAAGCTGAGTAGTGGCTGATACAGACGGAAAGTCTGTTGTAGGCAGCTTGGGTCCCTGATGCCGGCTGTGTGGATGTGGTATGCATCCAGTAGGGGGATTTGGCCCATACCTGGTGGAGGGCAGAATCCGAGAGGCTAGAGCGGCCTATTACTTGGGCCATTTTCGCTCAAAGCTTTCTGGAGAAATTCTTCCCGCACATCACCCAGGTAGAAATGGAGCATCAGTTTCTTTCCCTGAAGCAGGTTGGTTGGTTGGTTGTCTAGTTGATTTATTAGTGCCATGTTTTGAGATTCGGTTACATATTATGTATGTAGTATTGTAATACCAAGTTTTCTTGGAACAGGGCTCTAGATCCGTGGAAGAATACGCCACGGAGTTCACTAGGCTTAGCCGCTTTGCTACCACCTTGGTGGCGAATGAGGAGGATCGTGCTCGGATGTTCCTTTTGGGTCTTGATCAGGGTACTCAGGTGCAGTTGGCCGCCCATCGTCTCTGTACCTACGTGGATGCCTTGGAAGCAGCTCGAGCGATAGAGCAGACTCGTGCTCATGAGACCCCTTCTCAGTGGGTTGTGCAGTACCCCGCTGCTGTCGCTGCCAGGCCTACTGGAGGTCCGATCAGGAGGCCAACTCTGATCCTTACCGTCAGGACAGCTCCCTACCGTTCTGTTCCTCCATGGAGGGATGTTGTTTGTAACTTTTGTCAGACCCCTGGGCATTTGCGCAAGGATTGCTGGAAGGCCAACCGTCATTGTCTCGGTTGTGGTGCTATTGACCACTTGGTTCGAGATTGTCCTCGGAGGAGGCACGACCAAGCCGCAGTTGCGCCAGTCCGTAGTCTGGTTAGACCGCCACTTCCCCCTCAGCGTCAGATCGTCGGTCAAAGGACAGTTGCTCCAGGGAGAGGCCGGGCTTTCAATTTGACAGTGGAGGAAGCTCAGACCGCGAAAGAAGTCGTTGTAGGTATTCTTTTGTATTTTCTTTTGTTGTTCTGTGATTTATTCCTTGTTTCATTTATTTCTCTTGCATCTTTCTTCATGTTATCTTCTGCATCATTTTTTTTCATAATCCTTGGTTATCTTTCATTTGTTCATCTTTTCCCTTGTTTGTCTCTATCTTAGGTGTTATTCTTGTTCATTTTGTTCTTGCTCGTGTTCTTTTTGAATCCGGGACAACCCATTCCTTCGTCTCTTCCTACTTTGTGGACCTGCATCAGTTGGTGTGCAGTGAGTTGTCGGTTGCTTGGCATATCACCATAGGTGGCGGTGTTGTCATTTGTTCCTGGGAGTGCAAGCAGAGTCCCGTGGTGATTGGGAGTGCTGATTTCAGAGCAGATCTAATTGTGATTGGGAGTTCAGGATTTGATGTGATTCTCGATATGGATTAGCTGGGTGAGACCCACACGATCATTTATTGTCGAGAGAAGAAGGTTGTTTTTAGGATGCCAGACCGTGAAAAGTTTGAGTTCCATGCTGGGGAGTTACCCCTTGGGCGTGGTCAGGAAGTCATTGTCGATGCTGGTTGTGCAATGGGGTTGCATTCAAGCTGTAAGGCTACGCCTCTTGTTGTGTGGGATTTTCTGGATGTGTTTTTCTAGAAGTTGTCTGTACTTCCCTCAGATAGGGATGTGAAATTCGGTATTAATGTTCAGCCAGGTGCCACGCCGATATCGAAGAGTCCGTACCGAATGGCACCAGTTGAACTAGTAGAGCTGAAGGTGCAGGTCCAAGGATTGCTGGATTTGTGTTTCATCAAGCCCAGTGTGTCCCCGTGGGGCGCTCCTGTCTTGTTTATCAGCAAGAAGGAAGGGAGTCATCGTCTGTGCGTGGATTACAGTGAGCTAAACAGTGTTACAGTAAAGAACCGATATCTGCTACCCAGAATTGATGATTTGTTTGATCAGTTGGGTAGAGCTGTTGTCTTTTCGAAGTTGGATCTTTGCTCTGGTTATCACCAAGTGAAGGTAAAGGTAGTTGATTTACAGAAGATTGTGTTCAGAACCAGATACAGGCACTATGAGTTCCTAGTGATGCCTTTCAGAGTTATGAATGTGCCAGCAGTATTCATGAATTTGATGAACAGGGTTTTCTCTCCATTTCTGGACAAATTTGTGGTGGTCTTCATAGATGACATTCTGGTGTATTCTCAAAATCGAAAGGATCATCCTGATCATCTAAGGTTGGTTCTGCAGACCTTGAGGAAGAATCAGCTCTATGGGAAACTCAGCAAGTATGAGTTCTAGCTTGATCAAGTTACCTTATTGGGGCACATTATCTCAGGCAATGGTATCTCTGTCGATTCGTCCAAGATTTTTGCGGTCAAGGATTGGCATGTTCCTAAGTTAGTTTCGGAAGTGAGAAGTTTCTTTGGTTATCGGAAGTTCGTCCAAGACTTTTTAAAGATAGCTAGTCCGTTGACTAAGCTGACTAGGAAAGATCCGAAGTTCATATGGGATGGAGCTTGTAGTGGAGCTTTTGCAGAGTTAAAGCACCGGTTGATGTCAACGCTTGTGTTAACTATTCCAGATGGTTCGGGTGGTTTTGTGGTTCACTATGATGCTTCTGGCATGGGCCTAGGTGCAGTATTGATGCAGAAGAGTCGAGTTGTTGCTTATGCATCTAAACACTTGAGGCCGCATAAGAAGAACTACCCTACCCATGATTTGGAGTTGGCTGCAGTGATCTTTGCTTTGAAGTTGTGGAGACATTATCTGCTTGGAGACCGAGTGGAGACCTTTACTGACCACAAAAGTATCAAGTAAGTGTTCACTCAGAAGGAGCTGAACATAAGGCAGAGGCAATGGTTGGAGTTGATGGCTGACTTTGACATCAGTTTACAATACCATCCTGGTAGAGTGAACTTGGTGCCAGATGCTTTGAGTAGGAGACCAGTGTCATGTTCCTAACTCAGCAGTGAGAGCTTGTTGAGCAGATAAGGAGGTTGTATTTGGATGTGATCTTGCAAAGTTCTGATCGGAGTTGCATGATGGTTCGATTGCAGTCGTCTCTTGTTGAGCAGATTAAGGAGGCTCAGGTAGGTGATGAGAAATTGCAAGGGTTTAGAGCCAAAGTTAAAGCGGGTACGAGGACCGATATGGTTGTTCACTCAGATGGATCTCTTCGTTTTGGGTCCAGGTTGTGTGTTCCGAAGGGTGAGGTTCGTCAGAAGTTGCTTGAGGAAGCCCACCAATTGTCGTACTCTATTCACCCTGGTGGTTCAAAGATGTACCGGGACTTGAAGCTTCATTTTTTGTGGTATGGTATGAAGAGGACCGTGGCAAGATTCGTGTCGCATTGCTTGATCTGCCAGTAGGTGAAGGCAGAGCATCAGAGGACCGTCGGACTTCTTCAGCCTCTTCCCATTCCGGAGTGGAAGTGGGAGCATATCACCATGAGTTTTGTGACCACTTAGCCAAGGAGTCCTAAGGGTCACAATGTCATTTGGATGATTGTGGACAGGTTGAAGAAGAGTGCTCACTTCGTTCCCTTCAGAGTTGGACAGTCTACTAAGAGCCTAGTTGAGAAGTACATGCAAGAGATTGTCAGACTTTATAGGGTTCCAGTCAGTATTGTATTCGACAGGGATACGAGATTCAGGTCGCAGTTCTGGGAGAGTCTTCAGAGTTGTCTGGGGAGTAAGTTGAAGTACAGTACAGCTTTTTACCCCTAGACAAATGGACAATCAAAGAGGACCATCCAGACTCTAGAGACATGATGAGGTCTGTGTGCTGCAATTTGGAGGTTCTTAGGAGGACCATTTGCATCTTGTAGAATTCTCGTAAAATAACAGCTTTCAGGTCAGTCTTAAAGCTGCTCTTTTTGAGGCACTCTATGGTCGTAAGTGTCAGTCGATAGTGTGCTGGGGTGACATTGGCGAAAGGAAATTGTTGGGCCTGGAGTTGATCACCAAGACGGTGGATGTTGTGAGTCAAATCAGGAAGCGTCTTTAAGCCGCGCAAGACAGACAGAAGCGATGGGCTGATGTTCATCGTAGAGCCTTAGAGTTTGAGGCGGGAGAGCATGTTTTCCTCAAGGTATCGCCATGGCGATGTGTCATTTGTTTTGGTGGCGGAGGCAAGTTGAACCCCAGGTTCATCGGACCGTTTGACATCTTGGAACAAGTAGGCAAGGTGGCTTATCATCTGGCATTGCCACCGACTTTATCTGGAGTGCACGACATCTTCCATGTCTCGCAACTGAGGAAGTATATCCGTGATGAGAGCCACGTGATTGACTACTCGGAGTTATTTGTGATGTCGTATTTGTCTTGTGAAATTCCGTCAGTTGCTATTGTGGACCGGCGGGAGAAGATTTTGAAGAACAAGGTGATCAAGCTGATTCGTGTTTCTTGGAATCATCACTCGCCGGGTGAGTCGACTTGGGAGCTGGAAGAGGATATCCAGCGGAGGTTTCCTCATTTGTTTGTGTAGCTCTTGTTTTGTTGTTTTGCTTTTGTTATTGTAATTTTTCTTTTCTTTTGGGATTACCCTATGTACTTCTGGTTGAATTTCGATGACGAAATTCTTCTTGTTAGGTGGGTAGAATTTGTAACCTCTATTTCTCATATTTGTATTTTTAATTATATTTAATAAAATTCTTGATTATTTATTTTATTATTGGTTGTATTTGATTTCATTCCCTTTGTATGGTGTGTTGTTCTTCTATCTCTTGTGAATCATTTTGCATTGATTCTGCTTTTTATTCTCATTTATTTGGTCTACAATTTGTCTTTGATCTCGTCTATTGTTTAAACCTATTTCATGACTTATTTGTCTCTTATTGAATTCTTTTCTTCCTATTGGATACTACCCAGTTCACCCGAACCCAGTTTGCCCCTATATAACCACCCTAATTGAACCCTAACCCTATGTCTCTCTCTCTAGCCATCATCACCCCTAACCTCACCTCCCGATCCCCTCTCCCTGCCTCTTGCTGTCATCGCCTCTGTCTTCTAATGCTGGCGACACACCACCCCCGATCACCCCTCTCCTCTTCTCCCTCTCGTGCTCACACCCCCAGGCCGAGCCCCTTGCTGCCATCGTCTTGTTCGAGCACAGCTACGACACCCCCAGCCCCAGGCCGCCGTGCCGTCGTCTTCCCTGGTGGTTGCTACCACCGACCTTGCTGTTTTCTCTTTGGGTGTGTGTGCTCGTGCAACTTGTGCACGTGTTTCGGCTGTGGATTCTCGTCCTTCGTTCGTTGTGTTCGTTGTTTGGGATCCGTCTCCGTTATTCTGTTCTTCATTTTCGTTATCTTCATAACATGCAAGTAGCTTGTATATGTTCTTTTTGTCATACAAGTTAATACCGTAAGTAGTCTAGTATGAAAATATGTGTGCTCTCATTATAATCCATATTTTTTAGTTTAACCGTTGAAATCATCTCTTGATCATGAGTAGTTACAACAATTGACACCCGTTGCATGAAAACAATTAGATTAGATGATACTTTGACTGTATGTTGTTTGTGACACACCGTATATTGTACATGACTGTTACATAGATATTTATTGGATGTATGATCTCATTATAGACCATTTATTCTCATGCCATGCTGATTTGAGTAACCCATGTATGCCATGCTTTGTATGACATCTAGATTGGACCGTTTCTAAATAAGTTGTTTGATAAAATGCATAAAAGAATTTTTGTTTTGCTAGTGCCTTATTTTGTACAGTAATTTCGACCATTTTAACATCTGTAAAATAAATAAGTTAGTGAACATGATTTATAGCCTTTTTTTTCTAGTTTTCATAACTTTTGACGGATCTGAATTTTGATTTTTGATGCATGAGTTATTGCTATTTTACTACAGTCGTATCGTATATTCCAAATTCTGAACTATATGTATTCTGTATGGAAAACTGATAGTAAAAGTAGAATTTGAACTCTGTATTTTACTGAGTATGTTTATATATGACTGGGTTCAATTCCTAATTTTTGTGGAATTAATTAATGACTTTTATATCTCCTTTCATGTTTTCGAAACCAATCTAAATATTTCCACACTGCGTGTTGTTCAGTAAGGAATTATGTTTTCAACTTGATTCTGTTCGTTTTTTATGAAAACATTATGAATATAAACTGTAGCCTGATTTTTCTATTTTATCATCCTTTTGACGGATCTAGATTTCGAATTCTATTTTGCGAATTATCAATGTTTTGGTATTGCTGTGTCTGAACTTTCAGAATTGAGATTTTGTTGCATTACTCTGTTTTCCCAATTTTGTTGACTATGCTATCGGTAATATAATTTCATGATATTTTATATTTTGAGACTATATGTGTTAGGAAATCTCCCTGATTTTTTTCAGATTTAATTATGATGATTTTTAACTCTTTTCATGCTTATAAACAAGATTTTGCATTTTCTGGTTGAACACGATTTTTGCATTAAACGCTTTTTTCAACCCTTTTTCCGTGGTTGATATGTGACCTATATATATGTGCTGGAATTGGAAGAGAGTCTAGTTTCTAGATTTTCTGATGGATCTAGGTTTGTTGTTCTGTAGCAATAAGAATCTCAGATTTGGTGCAGTGGTGTCTTGCTGTCCAGAACTAAAAGTTTCGTTGTTTTGACTGTTATAGGTTGTTTTGGTCACCCATTTGTGTTCCCTATTAATCTTAGACTTTTACTTTGTTCTTACCATGTCTTTAGCTCTGTTTGTGTTCATTCACACCTGTTTAATAATAATGACACATAATCAAGCTGTGGTTTAAGGGGAAGATCGAGTAGTGGACAATATAAAAATGTGTATTCAGAAGGGGACTCGTTTCTCCCAACTATTTACTGTGGTACAAACTATTTTTCTCTGGATGCATAAGGGCATGATCCATGACATCGTTACTATTTGCTGTTACTGTTGCTGAACTATTACTGTTGCCTGAATACACGGCCCTGTAGGTTCCACTACGAAATCTTAAAACAAAATTGTTTGCTATAGCAACCATGTGGTATAATTTGGGATGCATGAAGTGCTACCTAGTTAGTAATGAACATTAGACATAAGAATAACTGTTTACACTGTTACATCCTGTTACTGTTGATTTACTGTTACTGTTGACCCTTACTGTTATTGTTATACTTTTACTGTTATTCCGTTGTTTACTACCATCTGTAGAATTGTTATATTCACTACTTCTCCATGTTAGCATTTTCTGTTTAGTTAGTTTCTCTCCCCCCCCCCCCCCCCCCCCCCTCCCTCCCTCTTCCTTACTTGTACTGCTTGCGGCCCGGACTTACATCTAACAGGCATTATGTTTTCCTATTTTCCTATTTTTCCTTGTAATTGCCATATGAGCAGGTTTTGCTGATCAATTTCCTACTGGAGTTGGTGAGCAAAAGTTTTGAGCTACGCAATTGGAATCATTTGCTTAAAATATTTTGATGAACTATTCATATTTGTGAACTGTATTGAGACTTGTATTTGGGCTTGTAGTCCCAGGATTATTATTTTGTTTCAGATCTTGTATTTGTTGAGATATTTATTATTGTTGCAATAAATATTTTTGAGTTATGATTGTTTATGCATGCTTGGTTGGAGTATACTGTTATATTTATTGTTGTGATGAGGCAAGCAGGTCCATACAACTTATGGATGGTGAAAACTATCCGCTGGGTTTAGTCGCGTACCATATTTCGTATTCTTTTGTGAAGAGGGGCGTGACAACTGTTTTGAGAGACATGAACTTGACCTTCAAAAGTGGTGTTAGAAAGCATTCCACTAGAATGGAGATGGTTGGCAAGAATTTATTCAATCATATCTCCATGGGAAGGGGACGCGATCTTTGGGCTTCCGTGTTGGCCTAACATTCTCATGGTTCTGGAGAGGGGTTTCCAAAGCCTATGAGCCGTTTAACAGCTGTGTAATGTATTTCATCGACAACAGTCTTTTGATTAAGTTTTGGTGGGATAAATGGTGTGGAGCACACGCCCTAAAAGAGTTGTTCCCCGAGCATTCAACCCAACCATTCATCTCATCTGCAAAAACCTAGAAAAGAGGGACATGAAGACCACCTTTTAGATCTCACCTCAACCAGGAACCCCAACTTAAATTGGAGGAACTTCGAATACATATAACGCAATCAAGGGTGAAGTTCTCTCAAGGCCCAAATAAGGGTTCATGGGAGTTAGAGAAGAATGAAACCTTTATGGTGCACTCGCTCTATTACCATATCCACTTCATAGGATGTAGACAGAGATGGTCATCAATAATCTAAAATGCCAAAGCTCCTATCAAAATAAGGGATCTCTTGTGGCTTTTCTCAACGATGCGATACTCACATGGGAAAACCTTGTTAAAAGACAACCTGACATCGTCACCAATTGTGGGTTTTGCAATACGACTGTTGAGTCTAGAGACCACTGTTACCGCTGAATCTGGTGTGGGGGTAAACAGATGAGATTTGTGAGTTCGTGGAAAAACCTGAATAGCGGATCCCAGCCTGTTCGTCAGAGTTGGGCTGCTGACTCCCGCCGTACACCTGCAAGGAAAGTGCGAAACACCGGGGTTGATCCCAGCGACGCACCCTCCGACGCTCTTGTCAGTAACCAGTGATGATTAAAAAAGAGCTTAAGTTGGCAAAAAAGTGATTAACCTGTAACAGTGGTAGGTGGGGGGTATTTATAGTCGCCGTTGGGATCAGATTAGGAATGTGATTCCTGTGATCTGATAAGGCATAAAATCCTCGTAATCAGATTAGGAATGTAATCCCTTAATTCTCGATGAGAGGATAACTGCAAATCAGGCCCATTGATTTAGTCAAATCAGTGACCCTGATCTCCTCTTGCTGGTCTGGGTTTGTATCGGGTCGGGACCCGTACCCAGTTGAGGTGGATCCGTTCGCGGGTTGTTGGATCTGTGAGGAGGAGACCCAGTACCCGCTTCGGACCCGTTAGTAGGTGAAATTACCGTTTTACCCCTGAGCTTTAAGATTCGTCTCCGATGTGAACGGTCCCGATTTAATCCTATTTTTAGCCATATCACGAGCCCCCCACTCCTAGAGACTGAGTCTTTCAGTCTTTGAGGAGTAGTTTTACTGTTCTAATGGCATACGAAATTTTATCGGCGTTCTTAAGGGAGTTTTGGATCTAGCTTGGGGTGTAACAGTGTTATTCTGGGCTTGTAAAATGCCCAAAAATATTCTCAGAATTTTCTGGATTTTTGGTGATTTTTCCAGATTTTTCTGAATTTTTTCTCATTTTTTCTCATTTTTTATTCATTTTTCGAATTAAATAATTAATTATCGAAAATATTAATTAATTATTCTAATTTAATAATTATTTTCCCAGAATTTTAAAATAATTTTTCTGAATTAATAATTATTTTTAGAATTTTTAATTAATTTTTTCGATTTTTTAAATATTTTTTCGGATTTTTTAAATAAAAAAACAAATAAATAAATAAATAAATTAAATTAAATAATACCTGACACGTGGAGCGATCTGCGCCGTCGGATCCCGGCACGAATCTCGAGGAGGCGCAGTTCCCAAAAAATCATTTTTTTGTCGTTTAGCGCACGTAGCGCGATCTGAGCCGTTCATCAACTTTTGCGCGATTTTCTGGAAGATCCAACGGTTGTAGTTGCTCAGCTGATTTTTTCTCCGTTTTTCAGCTCGGATGGGGGCTTGCTCGGCTAGCCGACCGAGAGGTGACTTCGCCCAACCACGTGGTGCCACGTGGCACATTAAGCTTTTTATTTTATTTTTTTATTTTATTTTCTTTCTGCGCTGTCTTCTTCTTCGTTGCTCCGACCCCACCTTCGACTTCGACAACGCCTCCGACCCCGACTCCACCTCCGTCCTTGAGATCGCCACCGGAGTTCGGAGCTGAGCTCGCCGAAGGATAAGCTCGACGCTATGGAGCTGGAGCGGAGCTTGAAGAGCACGGAACATGGAAATGCTCGGCATGGAGTGGACATTAGCGAGTTCGTTGATGGAGCTCGCCGACGGAGGGCCTCGTTGGTTGAGGGCGGAGCTCGTCCATGGAGCTCGGCGAGGGGGAGAGCGGAGCTCGACGAGGTGGAGACCGAAGCTCGACGGCAGTGGAGTGGGGGCTTGATAATGGCGAGCTCAGTGAGTTGATGATGGAGACGGAGCGTCGAGCTCGCGATGGTTTAGCGAGCTCGACAGTGAGAGTCGGCAGCGGAGCTCGACGGGGGTGGAGGCGTGAGCTTGGTTCGATCGGTTCGCGCCGTGGAGGAGCTCGCCGCAGGAGCTCGGCATGGGTTCGTCTTCAGCGTTGAGGTGGCCGATGATGGCGTTGTTGGCCATGGTGAAGCTCGTTGGTGGAGATCTTCGGGGCTCGTCTCTCTGAGCTCGCTCGTAGAGAGCTCGGAGCTCGCTCGTTGGCCATGGTGGAGCTCGGAGCTCGTCTCGTAAAGGGCTCGGAGCTCGTAGCAACGATGGGTCCGCCGAGGAAAGAGCTCGGAGCTCCGGAGTCGAGACGTGGCGGAGCTTGGTGCTTCAGAGGTGGAGCTCGGCGGTAGGTTTGTCGACGAAGGAGACCGAGCTCGGTCGGTTGATGGAGTTTCGGAGCTTTGTGAGCTCGGTGACGAAGAGGATGGAGTTCATCGGAGCTGTGGTGACGGGCTTGAGTTCGGGATGGGGAGCTCGGCGATGACTGAGGTGATGGAGGTCGGCGAGGCCATGGCGGAGCTTTGGAGAGCTCGGAGCTTGAAGAAGAAAGCTTTCTTCTTTTTTGGTTTCTTGTTTTGGCGCCAGGGGTGTTGGAGAAGAAGGTGACGGGTGACGTGGCAGTGGGCTTTTGCCTCCCCTTTTTTTTTGGCTTTGTTTGCGGGAAATCCGGAGACGAAGAGATAAGGAAGGGCTTCGGGTTTGGATCCCCTTAACGGCGAATCCGAGCATGGATTTTGAGGTAAATTTTTGGCCATTTTGCAGCTCGGTATGGCAGTAGCTCGGATTGGAGATCCGAACTATGTGGCTTGATCTGGGCCATTGAATGGTGGCACGAATCTCGAGACGGGCTCAATTCCCAAGAAAATGCTATCTTGTCGTTTAGCGTCGCTGGCAAGATCTGGGCCGTCTAATCGAGATCTTACACGAATGTTGAGGAGAAAGTGAGTTTTCTCCATTTTGACGCTCGGATGGGCACTTGCTCGGTTAGCCGACCGGGCTCTTTGATGTTGGGGCTCGGATGGGAAGAGCTCGGATTCTTGCTCGGGTTCGGTTCGGATTTCTCCCTCGCGCGAGTGGCTCGGCTCGGATTTCCGAGCTATTCGGCGCAGCTGTATTGAGATCCACTTTTCCAGTGCTACGGAGGTCCGATCGGGGAGTGCAACCCCTTGTTTCGAAGCTAGTTCGAAGATCTACAACTTCTCTTTAGGAGTGGGATGAAGATTCACCCTCCTTCATGGTCAAAATAGCCCCGCAACATGCTTGTCTTCATGAAGTTGATAAGTACTTTGGTCTTGGGGATTTTGGAAGAGGAGCTCCACTCCTAGGGGCGGAGAAGATGTGCTAGGAAGACCCTTGTAAGATGTGCTAGGAAGATCCTTGTGCTAGGAAGACCCTTGTGCTAGGAAGACCCTTGTAAGATGTGCTAGGAAGATCCTTGTGCTAGGAAGACCCTTGGGCTAGGAAGACCCTTGTAAGATGTGCTAGGAAGATCCTTGTGCTAGGAAGACCCTTGGGCTAGGAAGACCCTTGTAAGATGTGCTAGGAAGATCCTTGTGCTAGGAAGACCCTTGGGCTAGGAAGACCCTTGTAAGATGTGCTAGGAAGACCCTAGGGGTGAAGAAGAGGCACGAGCGGCTCGGATCGTTAGTCGCTCGGTTAGGAATACTGAGCGACGTGGAGCGATCTGAGCCATTGGATCTCACCGCGGATCTCGAGGCGGGCACAGTTTCCAAGAAAACACTATCTTGTCATTTAGCGACGCTGGCAAGATCTGGGCCGTTGGATGATGGCACGAATCTCGAGACGGCTCAGTTCCCAAGAAAACGCTATCTTGTCGTTTAGCGACGCTGGTAAGATCTGGGCCGTTGGATGATGGCACGAATCTCGAGATGGCTCAGTTCCCAAGAAAATGCTATCTTGTCGTTTAGCGACGCTGGCAAGATCTGGGCCGTCTGATCGAGATCTTACACGAATATTGAGGAGAAAGTAAGTTTTCTCCGTTTTGACGCTCGGATGGGCACTTGCTCGGTCAGCCGACCGGGCTCTTTGATGTTGGGGTCGGATCGGCACTTGCTCAGCATCCGAGCGGATGGAAGAGCTCGGCTCTGGAAGAGAGCCATTTGGGAGACGAGTTTGAGGAGCAACTCTAGGAGAGAGTTGTGAGCTCCGAACTCGTTGAGAGGAGGTCCGCCTGGGAGACAAGCGGAGCGAAGAGCTCGGCTCTGGAAGAGAGCCATTTGGGAGATGAGTTTGAGGAGCAACTCTAGGAGAGAGTTGTGAGCTCCGAACTCGTTGATAAGAGGTCCGCTTCGGCGGCGAGCGGAGGGAAGAGCTCGGCTCTGGAAGAGAGCCATTTATGAGATGAGTTTGAGGAGCAACTCTTGGAGAGAGTTTTGAGCTCCGAACTCGTTGAGAAGAGGTCCGCTTCGGCGGCGAGCGGAGGGAAGAGCTCGGCTCTGGAAGAGAGCCATTTGTGAGATGAGTTTGAGGAGCAACTCTTGGAGAGAGTTTTGAGCTCCAAACTCGTTGAGAAGAGGTCCGCTTCGGAGGCGAGCGGAGTGAAGAGCTCGGCTCTGGAAGAGAGCTATTTGTGAGACGAGTGTGAGGAGGGACTCTATGAGAGAGTTTTAAGCTCCGAATTCGTTGAGAAGAGGTCCGCTTCGGCGGCGAGCGGAGGGAAGAGCTCGGCACTGGAAGAGAGCCATTTGTGAGAGGAGTGTGAGAAGGGACTCTATGAGAGAGTTGTGCTCCAAACTCGTTGAGAAGAGGTCTGCCTGGGAGATGAGCGGGGTGAAGAGCTCAGCTCTGGAAGAGAGCTATTTGTGAGACGAGTGTGAGGAGGGACTCTATGAGAGAGTTGTGCTCCAAACTCGTTGAGAAGAGGTCCGCTTCGGAGGCGAGCGGAGTGAAGAGCTCGGCTCTGGAAGAGAGCTATTTGTGAGACGTGTGTGAGGAGGGACTCTATGAGAGAGTTTTGAGCTCCGAATTCGTTGAGAGGAGGTCCGCTTCGGCGGCGAGCGGAGGGAAGAGCTCGGCTCTGGAAGAGAGCCATTTGTGAGAGGAGTGTGAGGAGGGACTCTATGAGAGAGTTGTGCTCCAAACTCGTTGAGAAGAGGTCCGCCTCGGAGATGAGCGGGGTGAAGAGCTCAGCTCTGGAAGAGAGCTATTTGTGAGACGAGTGTGGGGAGGGACTCTATGAGAGAGTTGTGCTCCAAACTCGTGGAGAAAAGGTCCGCTTCGGAGGCGAGCGGAGTGAAGAGCTCGGCTCTGGGAGAGAGCTATTTGTGAGACGAGTGTGAGGAGGGACTCTATGAGTGAGTTGTGCTCCAAACTCGTGGAGAAGAGGTCCGCTTCGGAGGTGAGCGGAGTGAAGAGCTCGGCTCGGGAAGAGAGCTATTTGTGAGTCGAGTGTGAGGCGGGACTCTATGAGAGAGTTGTGCTCCAAACTCGTTGAGAAAAGGTCTGCTTCGGAGATGAGCGGAGTGAAGAGCTCGGCTCTGGAAGAGAGCTATTTGTGAGACGAGTGTGAGGAGGGACTCTATGAGAGAGTTGTGCTCCAAACTCGTTGAGAAGATGTCCGCTTCGGAGACGAGCAGAGTGAAGAGCTCGGCTCTGGAAGAGAGCCATTTGTGAGACAAGTGTGAGGAGCAACTCTAGGGGAGAGTTGTAGCTCCGAACTCGCTGCTTATGTGAGAGAATCAACGGTTGTGGGAGCAATTCCGAATGGCGAACCACTTCTAACCCGCTGAAGAGCAGGTTATTTGAAGAGGAATCGAGCCAAGTGTTGGACTTCGAACCATCGGTAGAGGTAGTCAACGGTTGTGGGAGCAATTCCGAATGGCGAACCACTTCTAACCTGCTAAAGAGCAGGTTATTTGAAGAGGAATCGAGCCAAGTGTTGGACTCCGAACCATCGGTAGAGGTAGTCAACGGTTGTGGGAGCAATTCCGAATGGCGAACCACTTCTAACCCGCTGAAGAGCAGGTTATTTGAAGAGGAATCGAGCCAAGTGTTGGACTCCGAACCATCGGTAGAGGTAGTCAACGGTTGTGGGTGCAATTCCGAATGGCGAACCAATTCTAACCCGCTGAAGAGCAGGTTATTTGAAGAGGAATCGAGCCAAGTGTTGGACTCCGAACTCGTTGGGAAGAGCTTAGTAAGTTGTGGGAGCAGCCATGTAGAAGAAGCTGGACTCCGAACTCACCCTTCAGCGAGTCATAACTCGGAGAGGTAGAGATGAAGTAAGAGCAATAATTTCCAATGAAAAACGTAAAGTTTTATTGAAATAAACTAAGTGGCTGCTTCAATATGGCGAGCCCTTATTACATGCTTTGGCCGAATTACAAGCATTGGCCTTATTAAAAATCAAGATCCTGCTTCTATGATAAGGTGAGGACCTCTTGGGAAGAGCCGGGAGGTTCTGAGTCTTAAAGCTCGGCGGGCCCTTCGGTTCGTTTGTTGTCTCCTCAGGGGGGAAGCTCGGCCCCCTCTTTTCGGACGAACCTGGTCAGGTGCCCCCGCTGTATGAGTTCTTCAATCTCCTCCTTGAGAGCCCGACAATCATCCGTGTCGTGGCTGTGGTCCCTGTGAAAGCGGCACCACTTATCTTTGTTCCTTTTCTTTCCAGGTGTGTTCATTCTAGGGGGAGCACGGAGTAGCCCTTCCTTGTCCACTTCCATAAGAACTTCTGATATATTGGCAACGAGGGGGGTGAACTTCTCAAACCGAGGAGTCGGGCGGCGCTGGCCATTGCCGTCCTTCTGAAGCTTCTTAGCCTCTTCTTCTTCGGTCAGCTTTCGTTTCGTCCCTGAGGTAGACCCTCCGAAGCTTGGAAGGTAGGCGGCCTCTTCGGCACGAATATACTTGTCACACCTGAGAAGGAGGTCGGCAAAGTTCTGTGGAGGCTTCTTAGCAAGAGAGGAGCGGAGGCTGGAATTGAAGACGTTGGATTGGAATGCGGCTGTTGCGACGGATTGGTCGAGGGAGGCTATGGACCTGACCTCTGCAGGGAACCTCTTCACATAGTCTCTCAACTTCTCTCCCTTCTCCTGGCGGAGCTGGAGTAACGAGATGTTAGTCTTCTCCGTGCGTCTGCTACTCACAAAATGAGTGATGAAGAGGCTCTCGAATTGCTCGAAGTAGAATATGGAAGACGGGGCGAGGCGGGAGTACCACTCCCGAGCCGAACCCTTAAGAGTGGCGGGGAAGGTTTTGCACAGCAAAGCATCGGAAGCTTGGTGGATTAGCATGAGGGTCTTAAAGCTTTCAATGTGGTCCACGGGGTCCGACTCCCCCGAGTAAGTTTCGAACTTCGGGGGTTCGAAACCTCTTGGGATAGGAGCTTCCATTATGGTCCGGGAGAAGGAAGGTCTGCTCGGGCGGATGGTCCTGCTGTTCGACCCCTCCCCCTCGTCCATCCGACCGATTTGCCTCTCCACCTCATGGAGACGGCGGTATAGGGCATCGTCCCTCCCGCGGTAGTCGAACGAGCCTCTGGACTCGTCTTCGTAGGAGGGAGAGTCGGGGCTACGACGATGGTCGTCCCGGGAGCGGCGAGGGCTAAGATCATGCTGCCGATGGTTAGGAGCCGACGGAGGAGAGGCGGACCTACGGGGAGGACTGGGAACCCGTTGGGGCGAAGGAACCCTTTAGGCCTCATTGTTGTTGGGTCGGAGGTTAAGAGCCTGCAACACCGTTGCTTGAAACTGCAGGAACTCAGCGCGAGTGATGGGCGCCTCATTGTTCCTCGGCTGATGCCGACCGGTAGGAGAGTGGCGCCTCCTCCTGTAATGCCCGGGTGACTCTCTCCGCCCTCTCCTGGTAGGAGACCTTCTACGCTGGCGGTGGTAAGGATTCCGCTCATCTGGATGTTGTAGGCGGGAGGCTCCCTCTCGGGACCGCTTTTCGTCCAGACGGTGGCGGAGATCCTCATCCTTCTGCCAGTTGAGGATAGTATTTCGAAGGTCAGGGGCCCGAGGACTATGGGAGGCGTAAGAGTCTGTAGAGGCATTGTGTACCGATATGTGGTCTCGATGGAGCGGTTGTTTTTGCTTCCGTGGATCGGGACCGTTTGGGTTGCTGGTTCGGAAGAGGAGGTGGGTCCTGTTGGACACGGTCCTCGGCGGGCGGAGGGAGCCACCCCAGTTGTTGAGAGGGGTTGACAGGGACTTCTTGCTGGTTCGCGGGGTTGGGTGCACGATTGGACCCTCTAGATCTGACCTTTCTGGGAGGCATGGCTGGAGAAGAGCTAGTCGATGAGGAAGAGGCGGAGGCTATTCGTATGGGTTCCCACAGACGGTGCCAATCTGTTACTGCTGAATCTGGTGTGGGGGTAAACAGATGAGATTTGTGAGTTCGTGGAAAAACCTGAATAGCGGATCCCAGCCTGTTCGTTAGAGTTGGGCTGTTGATTCCTGCCGTACACCTACAAGGAAAGTGCGAAACACCGGGGTTGATCCCGGCGATGCACCCTCCGACGCTCTTGTCAGTAACCAGTGATGATTAAAAAAGAGCTTAAGTTGGCAAAAAAGTAATTAACCTGTAACAGTGGTAGGTGGGGGGTATTTATAGTCGCCGTTGGGATCAGATTAGGAATGTGATTCCTGTGATCTGATAAGGCATAAAATCCTCGTAATCAGATTAGGAATGTAATCCCTTAATTCCCGGTGAGAGGATAACTGCAAATCAGGCCCGTTGATTTAGTCAAATCAGTGACCCTGATCTCCTCTTGCTGGTCTGGGTTTGTATCGGGTCGGGACCCGTACCCAGTTGAGGTGGATCCGTTCGCGGGTTGTTGGATCTGTGAGGAGGAGACCCAGTACCCGCTTCGGACCCGTTAGTAGGTGAAATTACCGTTTTACCCCTGAGCTTTAAGATTTGTCTCCGATGTGAACGGTCCCGATTTAATCCTATTTTTAGCCATATCAACCACCTATTCCTAGAGTGTCATAGGAGTAACATGGTTTAGATCGAGGTCCTGGGCGCCCTCGGAACAAATGACTACTCTACGAAATATGATGACTTGTGGGTATATCCTAAGTTTTCTAGTGCCCGAAACGAGATGAATGAAGCATGATCTATCGCCACTGCCGCAATGACCTGTGATTTATGGCTTGATAAAAATAACTTTGACTTTCGTGGGACTTATAATAGTATTTCTAGTATATTAACTCAAATCATGCATCTTATTTCTTTCTGGGATACAACTACGACAACATGGCTAAGGGGGCATGTCGCCAGAGCTTTCTAGGTGGATGAGTACGAGGACGAGAAGACAAAGATTGGGCCGACACTTGATTGAGAACCCCACCCTCTAAGGATGTAGTTGAAGGGATCTTCTGTTTGATTGCGAACCCCACCCTCCAATTACTTTTTTTTTTGTTTTTTTTGTCCCACCCTCTTAGAGTTGTTGGAGGTTTTAATGTTATAATTTATGTTTGTTTATTTTCTTTCTTATACAGTTGTCTAGTGTTCTGAGTTTGTTTCGTTATCATTTTATTAATGAAATAGGATGGTTATATTCCATATTCTCCTTTAAGAAAAAAAACCCTCAATGACATTTAAAAGTGACTAGCAACTAAACTTCTTTATGAATTATTATTTGCAGTAAATGCATTATATTAAAAAATAATATTGGTTTTACTTTAGGAGTTCAGTACCAAAATACGCAAAATAATTTTTTACTAAGAAATTTCAGCAGAATTAATCTATAGATGTGATATGTAATGGACTCCTTAAAATTCTCTTTAGTTAAAATATGGACATACTTGTGCAAACTAAACCCTCTTCAAGGCAAGAAATTAAGACCTTTGCAAACTAAACCCTCTTCAAGGCAAGAAATTAAGACCTTTCACTGCAGAAAAATGTATTTGCAATAATAGAATATATCCTAAGGGAGTTTTAGCAACCACCTATTTAATGTAAACAAGTTATCCGCCGAAGCATGAAAATTGAGGGTGTGAATAAATTTACCATTTGATATGGCTAAAAATGGGATTAAATCGAAACCGTCCAAATCAGGTACGAATCTTAAAGCTCAGGGGTAAAATGGTAATTTCACCTACAAACGGGTCCGAAATGGGAACTGGGTCTTTTCCCAAAAGTCGAAAAAGTCGAAAAACCCACGAACAGATCCGTCTTAACTGGGTGCAGTTTCCAACCTGCAAGAAACCCGATCCAGCTGGATAGAATTAGGGTTTATGATTGTCCTTAATCAACAGCCCTGATCGCTTATATCCATTCACTGGGATGTAGGGATTTGATCTTATCCCGAAACTGGTTCCTAAGGCGGCTATAAATACCCCCCATCCCCCACAGTTACCAGGTAATCAATCTTTTGCCAATCAAAGCTCTTTCATAATCTTTCTGATTACTGACTTGAGCGTCGGAGGGTGCGTCGCTGGGATCAACCCCGGTATTTCGCACTTTTTGCAGGTCAGCGGTAGGAAATCACGGTCAAACTCCGACGGAAAGGTGTTCAGGTTTGACTATTCGATATCCCAAGAATTCACAAATCTATCTGTTTGCCCCCACACCGATTTTAGCGGCAACAGATTGGCACCGTCTGTGGGAAGCACGAATAGCAATCCATCCTCTTCCATCGGTTAAGATCACCTCCAGCCATACCTCCCAGGGAACTGAGATCTAGAGGGTCCAACCGTGGGCCCACTCCTCCTCAATCCCAACAGGAGGCTCCCCTCCAAACCGTCCAGCAGCAAGGGCAACTCCCTCCTCAACCCGATCAGCCGCTGCAGCAGCTACAGCCTCCTCTCCAAAATCTTCAACACCAGCAGGCTCTACTCGGGCCCCAGAACGCTGGTATAGGGACCTCTCGTCCTCCCCCTCAGAAGCAACCTCTTCACCGCGACCATATCTCCGTACATAACCCTTCAACCGACTCCATGGTATCCCATAACCCTCGGCCCTCAGAAGACCTCTGCAATGTCCTCATCAACCGGCAGAAAGAAGAGGACCTTCGCCACCGTTTGGATGAAAAGGCAGGCCCATGAGGGAGTCTCCCGCTCAGAACGTCCACATGCGCGATCTCCTTGCCGTCGCGACCACAGGAGGTCCCCTCTCCATAGGAGGCGGAGGGAGTCCTGAGAGTACCGTCGAAGGAGGCCTCATTCTCCCGCTGGTCGGCAGCCCCGGAGGGACTAGAACGGATCTATCACACGTGCCGAATTCCAACCGTTCCATGCTACAATCTTGCAGGCCCTCAACCTCCCACCAAACAACAACAATAATGCTCAGAGGGTCCCCACTCCTCCGCCAGTTCAAAGCCCTCATCCTCGATCTCTAAGTCCTCATCATTCTCCGAGCTACCATCGACGTAGCCCATGCTCCCCTTCGTACGAAGATGAGTCCAGAGGCTCACTGGGGTACCGTCGAAGGGATGATGAAGTCTATTGCCGTCTCCACGAGATGGAGAGGCGCCTCGGTCAACTACATAGGGAAAAGGAGCTGAAAGGGAGGACCATCCGCCCAAGCAGACCTCCATTCTCCCGAACCATCATGGAGGCTCCCGTTTCAGCAAACTTCAAGCCACCACAGTTCGAGACATATACGGGGGAGTCAGACCCCGTGGATCACATCGAGAGTTTCAAAACTCTCATGATGATCCACCAGGCTTTTGATGCTCTATTGTGCAAGACCTTCCCAGCTACTCTCAAAGGCCCGGCTCGGAAATGGTACTCCCGCCTCGCCCCATCCTCCATCTTCTCTTTTGAACAATTTGATACCCTCTTCGTCACCCACTTCGTGAGCAGCCACCGAACCGAGAAGACTAGTATTTCAGTACTCTTCCTCAATCAGAAGAAGGGTGAGAAACTGAGAGATTATGTCAAGCGATTTACCACGGAAGCTAAGTCCATTGCCTCCCTCGACCAATCGGTCACTGCAGCCGCCTTCCAGTCCAATGTCCTCAATTTGAGCCTCGATTCCTCCCTAACCAAAAAGCCCCTGTGTGACTTCTTCGACCTTCTTCTCAGAAGTGAGAAGTACATCCGGATTGAGGAAGCTGAACATCACCCCACATTCGAGGGGTCTTCCTCAGGAAGCAAGAGAAAGGCAGCCGAAGATGAGGGAGCTAAAAAGCTCCAGAAGGACAACAGGGGTCAGCGACGCCCATCTCCCAGATTTGAGAAGTTTATCCCTCTCAACACCAATGTTTCAACTATTCTCATGGAGGTTGAGAAAGAAGGAGTCCTGCCTCCTGCCCCGAAGATGAATACCCCCGGGAAGAAGAGGGACAAGGAGAAGTAGTGCCGATATCATCGAGACCACAGCCATGACACCAACGACTGTCGGGCTCTGAAGAACGAAATCGAAGCCCTCATTCAGAGAGGACAGCTGTCCAAGTTTGTAAGAAAGGACCGAATCGATCTTCCTCCATCCCCTAGGAGGGCTAACAAGTGTCTCGAGAGGCACGACGAGACTTCCGAGTTTGAAGAAGAACGCATCTTGCACCTCATCCATGGAGGCCCAATGGAAGGAACCTCCAACTCTTCTCGAAAGGCTTTCATCGGGAAAGTCAACTCGGTGCACAGCATACCCCCTCCCAAAGGTCTCGAAGTCCCGGTTACTTTCTCGGATGAAGATCTAGAGGGTGTCCGAACCCCCCAATATGATGCCCTGGTGATTAACCTCCACATGGCTAACTTCAAAGTGGAGAGGATTCTGGTGGATAATGGCAGTTCTGTCAACATTCTCTTCCTAGCGGCCTTCCGAGAACTCAAGTTATCGCGAGACAGGATGAAGCCCGCCGGCTATACGCTCCATGGGTTCACGGGAGTGCCAGTGACTATCGAATGGGGTGATAACCCTCGATGTAACCACTGGCAAAACTCCTACTACCCGGACGGAGCCAATGGACTTCATGGTGGTCGACATCCCAACCGCTTACAATGTGATTCTAGGCCGACCTGGCCTGGCTGCTTTAGAAGCCATCCCATCAGCTTATCATCTGAAAATGAAGTTTCCCACCAAGGCAGGTGTAGGGGAAGTCAGGAGATGGCCCGCAAATGCTACATGACCTCGACCGGGGGACCCGTCCTTTCCCTCGAGACTCTTGAAATTCCCCAGGGAAACACCCAGCCTATGTCAGAATCGGTAGATGAGCTGGAGGAAGTGCTCTTCTCGGAGCAAGATCCGAGCAGCAAATTCTTCATCAGCAAGACCCTCCCCTCTGCCCTCTGTTCCGACATAGTCCAATGTATCAAGAAGAACCATGACCTCTTTGCATGGACTGCTGCCGAAATGCCAGGGATTTCCAAGGACCTCCTCGTCCACCACCTAAGTGTTGCTTCGGGGTCCAAACCGATCCAGCAGAAAAGGTGCAAATTCATCCCTGAGCGCCAACAGGCCATAAAGAAAGAAGTGGACAAGCTCCTCAAAGCCCGGTTCATCCAAGATGTCAATTATCCCGAGTGGCTCTCTAATATTGTTATGGTTAAGAAGGCAAATGGAAGTTGGAGAATTTGCATCGACTTCACAGACCTGAACAAGGTATGCCCCAAGGATCCTTTTCCACTCCCCAGCATCGACACCTTGATCGACGCTACTTCGGGCCATGAGCTGTTGAGCTTCATGGATGTCTTCTTCGGATATAACCAAATCAGAATGTTCCCACCGGATATCCCGAAGACGTCCTTCATTACGGATCAAGGTCTTTACTGCTACAGGGTAATGCCCTTTGGGCTCAAAAATACCAGTGCCACCTACCAACGCCTCGTCAATAAGGTCTTCCAGAGTCAGATCGGCCGCAACATGGAAGTTTATGTCGATGATATGCTAGTAAAGAGTGTCCATGGGTCCGACCATGTCGCCGACCTACAAGAAGCCTTCGACGTGTTGAGAAAGCATAACATGAGACTGAACTCGAATAAGTGTGCATTTGGGGTCTCATCTGGCAAATTTTTGGGCTTCATGGTCAGTCAAAGGGGGATCGAGGCTAATCCCGAGAAGATCAAAGCCATACTCGACATGGCTCCTCCTATAAATGTGAAAGAAGTTCAGAATCTCACAGGATGCCTCGTAGCTATAGGGCGCTTCCTGTCCAAGTCAGGAGAGAAGTGTCTTTTTTTTTTCAAAGCCCTCAGGGGGGCTAAGGGCTTTGAGTGGGGCCCACAGTAGCAAGAATCGTTCGACCAACTAAAAGCCTATCTGGTCAATCCCCCCCCCCCCACTCCTCAGCAAGCCTACTCTCGGGAAAACACTCTACCTCTACCTTGCAGCCTCCGAGCAGACCCTCAGTACTGTCCTAGTGAGGAAAGAAGACAAGGCTCAGAAGCCTATCTATTATGTGAGCAAGGTCCTTAGAGATGCTGAGCTCCGCTATCTGAGACTGGAAAAGATAGCATACGTCTTGGTTATGGCAGCCAGGAAGCTCTACCCCGATTTTCAATCCCACTTGGTGGTCGTCCTTACCGACCAGCCGCTCAAGCAAGTCCTGCACAAGCCCGAGACCTCCGGGCGTCTGATGAAGTTGTCGATCGAGCTAAGTCAACATGACAAATCTTATTAGCCTCTGACTGCTATCAAAGCCCAAGCCCTAGCCAAGTTTATAGTAGAAAGCACCATCCCGAAAGTAAGTCAAGCGGCCAATGGGCTGCCCATCTAGACAGTATATGTAGACGGGTCTTCTTGTGCCGAAAGGAGCAGAGCCGGAGTCATTCTGGCAGGCCCAGATGACTTCGTTCTCCAATACTCCCTCCTTATCAACTTTAAAGCCTCTAACAACGAAGCCAAGTATGAAGCCCTAATAGCAGGCCTGGGCATGGCTCGCAAGGCAGGAGCACAACGTGTCCGAATATTCAGTGACTCGTAGCTGGTGGTTAATCAAGTCTTAGGAGACTACGAGGCGCGAGACGACCGAATGGCTAAGTACCTAGCCAAGGTCCAAAGTCTCATGGCTTCGTTCGAAGAGGCACAAATCCAGCAGATCCCTAGAGAAGAGAACTCCCAAGCAGATGCCCTCTCGAAATTGGCCTCCTCTTCCCTCCATGGTCTCGAGCAAACTGTTCTAATCAAAGTACTCCTAAAACCAAGCATAGAAGAAGAAGCCCCCGACTCGATGGAGTCACTGCCCGTCCAACTCCGGGACAACTGGATGAAGCCTTTGATAGAGTTCCTCAGGGATGGGACCCTTCCCCAAGATCCTAAAGAAGCCCACCGGATCCGAACGAGAGCGGAGTAGTACACCCTTGTTGAAGGAGTCTTGTACAAATGCTCTTATACCCAAGTAGATGGCAGACCCTACTTGAGATGCCTCTCCCCGGAGGAAGCCTTGTATACCCTGCAAGAACTCCATGAAGGCATAGGCGGAGCCCACTCGGGATCAAGGTCCCTCGCTAAGAAAATTTTGAACTACGGGTACTTCTGGCTTACCCTACTTCGAGATGCCGGGCAACATGTCCAGCAATGCAGCCCTTGTCAGCAGTTCTCTAACACCTTCCGCCTACGCCAAGCACAACTCACATCTCTCTCGAGCCCAATTCCCTTCGCAATGTGGGGGATTGACTTGCTAGGTCCGTTCCCACCACCTCCAGACCAGCTTAAGTTCCTAGTCGTGCTAAAGTGCTGTAATTCTTCTGGAAAAATGTAATTTGTAGGTTCGGTGTACCTCGGGTCCGAATAACCGATAACGGAACACAGTTTACAGGGGAAGCATTCTGTTCTTTATGTGAAGACCTCGGTATTCAGCAATGCTTCTCCTCCATCTCCTATCCTCAGTCAATGGTCAAGTAGAGAATGCCAACAGGCAGATCCTCTCCGGCATCAAGAAGAGACTAAATAAGTCGGCCAAAGGCTTATGGGCGGAACAACTTCCTAACGTATTGTGGAACTACCGCACTACAAAACGGACCCCCACAGGAAAGTCGCCCTTCAATCTCACCTATGGGTCCGAGGCCGTAATTCCCTTAGAAGTTGGTTTGCCATCCCCTCGCCTTGTTGCCAATGATGAAGAGCAGAATGCCAAAGAGCTCCGAGCGAACTTGGACCTGATCGATGAGCTCCGCGAAAGAGCTTCAATTCATCCGCAAAATTATTGGAGAAGAATTGAGCAGGCCTACAACAAAAGGGTCTGTCCTACAGATCTCAAGGAAGGGGACTTAGTCCTGAAAAAGTTAGCCATCCATTCCCCAGTCAGAAGAGCAAGCTAGCTCCGAATTGGGAAGGACCGTACAAGGTCTCCAAGGTAGTTCGGCCAGGAACGTATCGTCTTAAAGACCTTGAGGGCAGAGAGATACCGAGAACTTGGAATGCTGACCACTTACTGAAATACTAGGAGGGTGTTTGAACGCCTCTCCGAGTACCATCAAGCGTCGGGCCATTCCTATCTTCTTTTTATTTGTTTCTTTATCTTCCTGTTGTAATAACGGTCTGCAACGTAGAAGCGGCTGAATAGTAATTATTAATAAAGAACTTCTTTTGCCTAATAATTCTTTTGTGATCGATCTATCTCTCTGTTTAAGACCCTAATTGTGTTTCAAAAAACAACGTGTTTGGAGTCCAAAACTTGGCTTGATTCCGCTTCGCAAGCTCGCTCTTAAGCGAGCTAGAACTAGTTTGTCATTCGGAATTGCTCCCACAACCGTTGAAACTTACTCGAACGACGCGTTCGGAGTCCAAAACTTGGCTCGATTCCGCTTCGCAAGCTTGCTCTTAAGCGAGCTAGAAGTTGTTCGCCATTCGGAACTGCTCCCACAATCGTTGAAATTTACTCGAACGACGTGTTCGGAGTCCAAAACTTGGCTCAATTCTGCTTCGCAAGCTCACTCTTAAGCGAGCTAGAAGTGGTTCGACATTCGGAACTGCTCCTACAACCGTTAAAATTTACTCGAACGACGTGTTCGGAGTCCAAAACTTGGCTCGATTCTGCTTCGCAAGCTCACTCTTAAGCGAGCTCGAAGTGGTTCGCCATTCGAAACTGCTCCCACAACCGTTGAAATTTACTCGAACGACGTGTTCAGAGTCCAAAACTTGGCTCGATTCCGCTTCACAAGCTCGCTCTTAAGCGAGCTAGAAGTGGTTCACCATTCGAAACTACTCCCACAACCGTTGAAATTTACTCGAACGACGTGTTCGGAGTCCAAAACATGGCTCGATTCTGCTTTGCGGGCTCGTTCTTAAGCGAGCTAGAAGTGGTTCGCCATTCGGAACTGCTCTCACAACCGTTGAAGCCTACTCAAGCAAAGAGTTCAGAGTTTGAAGCTTGGCTCAAATCTGCTCGTACTCCTAGCAGGTAAAAAGTGGTCATACAACCATAGATGATTAACTAAACACACAAGTCCAAAAGAAGAAACAAACTTTTCTTCTATAAAGTTTGGGGCACAAACCAAATTACAAGACTTGTACTTTTCTCAACAACGAATGAGTTAAAAAAACAAAATTACAAGACCGACTCCTCGTACTTAGACAAGGTGCAAAACTTGGAAAACAAAAAACTACTTCAATGCCTCCTAGGCGTAGGGATGTTCCGGTTTAAAGACACCCGGGGACGGCGGCGCCTAACCTCGGAGCTCGTCCCTAGACCAGCAAACTGAGATGTATCTTCTGTGCTGCTTCTGACAGTCGCACCAACGGATGCTCCGCTCGACAAAATAGCCACCCCACTTTGGGCATCACCCGGACTTTGTCGAGCAACGAGTGAGCGAGTCGCAAGCTCGTAAAACGAAATCCCTTGCTCGCTCTCTTCACGGGTATACGAAGTGCTTCAGACGTTGATCTGTCTCGATTGGTGCTTGAGGTGAGCAACCTCCGCCTCTAGCTCGACTATTTGTTACTTCAGAGAGTCGTCCTTCACGGCTATCTTGAAGCGAGGGAGCACAGCAGAGCCTGCGACACCAGAACTATCGGCAATAATTCAGCGGAGATGAGTAACCTCGATACTCTTGTCGACCGTAACCCTCTTCAGTTCGTTGACCTCCACCGTCAACTCATCGCGCTCCGCCGTCAACTTTCCCATCGCTGTTGTTAGCTCTTCTCTCCCTGCCAAAAGCTCATCTTCTACTATCCGCAAGTGGTGAATTTCAGCTAATAGTTCGTCCCTCTCCGTTGTCATCTTCGACAAGGAGTGGCGGAGACACTTAAGCCTCAGGCCGAGACTAAAGGCTATCGACGAGCCATCATCATCGCCTTCGGGGATCATCTCAGCAAGCATCCCTTCTAGTCTTCAAATCTTGATGTCTCGGCGGCCTACGATTAATTACAGATGATTTCGTTCACTTTCGGCTCTGCACAGCCCCAACTCAACTTCATAAAGGCGCTCTCGGCACCTAGCGAGGCACAACTTCATCGCCCCTAGGCGGACCTCGGTACGTAACTCCTCCGCCGCATGAGTTGCTTCGACCAGCTGTGTCACCTCCACGAGCTAAAAATTCCAAGGCAAACGACGAGAACACTTAGCAAAAATTAGCGAATTTGGTTAACACAAAGACGAAACTCCTAAACAAGGCAACGTGTACATGGCAACATTTCGAAAAAATTTGTGAACACGTAGCCGAACCTTTAGGCCGGGCGACGTGAACACTTAGCCAAATTTCAAGAAAATTTTTGTAAATTCAAGATTCACAAGCACTTAGTCGAACTCATAAAGATGGATTTTCATTCATTTCAAAAAAGTGCGGTGGCCAGTCTGCAATTAGGCGATACATCAAAAAGTACAAAAAAAAGAAGTGGAAGAAGTCAGGGGGCGACAGGACCCCTGGCGTTCACCGACGATCTCGACCTCGGCGTCCCCTTCATCGTCCCTTACTTCTCCCTCGGACTCGTCATCGATACTATCGACGTGGTCGGGGAAGAGTCGCCATTCGGAGCAGTCGACCTCAGGGTACCGCTCCGACACTTGCTTAATGGCGAGAGCGTATGCCTTCGCCACATTGGCCGCGAGAAAGCCCTGCGCTTTCTCCATCATTGTAGCTTCGGCCTCCTTCGCCGCCGCAACCTTAGCAGCTTCCACAGCCTCGGAATGCTGCTTGGCCGACTCCTCCCTCTGCCGAAGCAGATCACCCTCGAGCTTCGTGACGAGGCCTTCGAGGTATTCCAGCCTCGTCGTCTTCCCCTCGGCCTCGACCTTCAATTGCTCAAGCTCGTTGGCGAGACGAGCTTTTTCAGCTCGAGCACGGTCGACCTCCTTCTTGAGGTCCTTCTCGAGCTCCGTCATCTTCTCCATAAGATGACCGAAGTGGATGGTTATCTACAGCCGAACAACAACAACAACAACAAAAGTTAGAGAAACAAATATGCAAGTTTTCTACAAGAAAGAAATCGATACTCACCGATACCGCCGAGCGAGCGATCTCGAAGGCATCGTCGCCCAAGCTGCCGGCGTCCATGGCAGCCCGATCCTTCGGTGTCACCAAGTGCTTCACCGCTTGCATGCTCGGCGTCGAGTCGCTGAGGAAGCCGTCAAGTTTCCGAACCTGCCAGTCCAGAACAAATATCTTCTTGTGCTCCTCGGTTAGGAACACCTCAGCCTCCGCCGTCAATGGGGCTGTCTCCATCCCGAGGGCAGCGGCCATCGGGAACTCGCTAGCCTCGGCTGATGCCGAGGTCGCTGCTGGCACCTTCCTAGGGGTTACAGTTGTCGAAGCCTCTGCCTCCTGAACGACGGCGTCAATGGTCTTCGGCTTCTGCGCGGTCGCCTTCGTGGCAACCCTCTTACGCTTCCGAGGTGCCTTGCTTCCGAGGGCTGCCCTCTGTGCCAGAATTGCATCGTAATCCATAGTCTCTGCAACGAAAGAAAAGTTCAGTTAAAACAAGTTATGACGGAATTAGGAAAAAAAAACAACAAACAGATAAAGCTGCATACTAGGATCTACGTGACAGAGCCCTCCCCTGAAGTGCGCGTCCTCCGTCAGATCCCTACAATCAAACTTTGGTCGATCAAGGAGAATCTGAACCATCCCTTCTTCGTTGGGGTAGAGCACCGGTGACTCCCTTACTCTCTTCGTCACCTCTTCCACCCAATCCGAGGGTATGAGCCACGGTTCGCGACTTCGAACTATGAAATACTTGTCTCGCTCAGAGCCAAGTAGAATCTGAACTCGGACTTGTGCTGCTGATGAAGCCAATAAATTGTCCGGAGCACCCTCAAGTTCGGCTCGATCTCGGCTGCCTGACAGTGGAGCTCGAACCCATTGATGACCCTCCACGCGTTCGGCATTAGTTGGATAGGGCTGACCCCGAACCACCTAAGCACTTGAACGGCGAACGGGTGGAGAGGGAGACGCGCCCCGGCAATGAAGGCGTCGACCGGCCAAAAACACATGTTTACTGGCATCGGCGAGTTGGCCCTCACTCCGGGACCTGGCAGCATCAACTCGTACTCCTCCGGGATATGAAAACACTCCCAGATTGCTGCCAGGTCTGCCTCGTTAAGAATGGAGACTGTGTCGTCCGCTTTCGAGGTCTCTCTCGCTGCGTTCTCCTCGAAGCTCCGCCCCCCGGCCATATACTATACGCTCGGCGTGCTCCTCCGGAAGCTCTTGAACCCTATGGAGCCCCGTCAACACGCCTGGCAGTCTGCCGAACTCCCCCATACACTTCGGATCTTCCACTATGGTGTCTCGACCATCAACTTTCTTGCCCTTGTCGATGCGAGGTCTCTGACTCGGAGATGGTGCTTCGCCAGCAGAGGGGGAGGGCTCCGAAATAGGGGAAAGAGACACTTTCTACTTGAAATAAACTAAGTATAATTTACCTTGAAGTGACACACTCGGTCGAAAAGTTCACCGGAGTACTGTCGACGATCGCCGGAATCTCTCTCTAG
This sequence comes from Hemerocallis citrina, assembly GCA_017893485.1. Lineage (NCBI taxonomy): Eukaryota > Viridiplantae > Streptophyta > Magnoliopsida > Asparagales > Asphodelaceae > Hemerocallis > Hemerocallis citrina. The sequence goes on from CM030364.1 coordinate 40,403,115, forward strand.
TGAAAATAATCGCCTGAGTGAATATTCAGAGAAGTGAAAAATGAGAGGGGGGGTGAGACTTATAGAGGTTGGCACACAAAACGACGAGGTTGGGCTTCAAAAGACAAACAGTCAGGCCCATTTACACAAAACAACAAAAAGTTGTACCGTCGCATTAATGACTAACGGTCAAAATCGTCAGAAAATCAACGGCCAAAATGCCAACTGTCATCTCCAAGCTGTTAGACTCACCTTGGACTTCGGCATGCCTTGCCGAGTGCTCTTGGCACCGACACCCGAACATGGAAAAATTCTCACTTTGGGACTTCGGCACGCCTTACCGAGCGCTCTTGGCACCGACGCCCAAACGTGAGAAAAAAATCTTGCTTTGGACTTCGGCATGCCTTGCCGAGCGCTCTTGGCACTGACGCCCAAACATGGAAAAATTCTTACTTTGGGACTTCGGCACCTCTTGTCGAGCGCTCTTGGCACCGATGCCCAAATGTGAGAAAAAACTCTGGTTTTGAACTTCGGCACGCCTTGCCGAGCGTTCTTGGCACCGACGCCCAAACATGAAAAAATTCTCACTTTGGGACTTCGGCATGCCTTGTCGAGCGTTCTTGGTACCGATGCCCAAACGTGAGAAAAAACTCTTGCTTTGGACTTCGGCATGCCTTGCCGAACGCTCTTGACACCGACGCCCAAACATGGAAAAATTCTCACTTTGGGACTTCGGCACCCCTTGCCGAGCGCTCTTGGCACCGACGCCTAAACGTAAGAAAAAACTCTCGTTTTGGACTGCGGCACGCCTTGCCGAGCGTTCTTGGCACCGACGCCCAAACGTGAGAAAAAACTTTTGCTTTGGACTTCGGCACGCCTTGCCGAGCGCTCTTGGCACCGACGCCCAAACATGGAAAAATTCTCATTTTGGGACTTCGGCACCCCTTGCCGAGCGCTCTTGGCACCGACGCCCAAACGTAAGAAAAAACTCTTGTTTTGGACTTCGACACACCTTGCCGAGCGTTCTTGGCACCGATGCCCAAACATGGAAAAATTCTTACTTTGGGACTTCGGCACGCCTTGCCGAGCGCTCTTGGCACCGACGCTCAAACATGGGAAAAACTCACTTTGGACTTCAGCAAAAACTCGCCGAACCCTCTTTTGACACGTGTCGCAACGCCGAGGTATCTCTGTACCTCGGCAGGGGACCCCGAACCCCCCTAGGCTTTGGCCTCCTTCCTAACACGTATCTAGCGGGGTCGGCAACGTTGCCAAAGCAACTTGCCACCGAGTGAAGGGAAAAACACCTTTGAGCAACCACAGGCATTAGATCTCCCCAAAATTCGCCCCTCATGCTGATGGAGAGCCCAGATCGTGCCACGTCATAAATAGAATTTAAAAATCTATTTCTATTTATTTAACTTGAATTATTTATTTAAAAATTGCGGGAAAATGGTTAAAAATTCAGCAAAATTAACTAAAAATTCTAAAAAATAATTATAAATTCGGGGAGATATTTTTGAGCCCCTGGATAAATAATTATTGCTTAGAATAATTAATTAGTGCTCCCGAAAAATAGAATGTCACTCCGTAAAATTAAATAAATGGTCCAAAAAATCACAAAAAGCCCAGGAGAGCTCAAGAATAACCTCGAGCGCGCAACTAACTCTGAAAGTCACCATAATAACTCATATAAAGATTCGACACCCCTCATTCGGACTCCGATACAACTCCACAAGCCATTAAAACAGTATGACTACTCCTCAAAGGCTGGTCAAGCTTAGTCTTCGGGAGTGGGGGACTCATGATATGGCTAAAAATGGGGTTAAATCGAAACCGTCCAAATCAGGTACGAATCTTAAAGTTCAGGGATAAAATGGTAATTTCACCTACAAACGGGTCCGAAATGGAAACTGGGTCTTTTCCCAAAAGCTCAAAAACCCACGAACGGATCTGTCTTAATTGGGTGCGGGTTCCAACCCGCAAGAAACCCAGTCTAGCTAGGGTTTATGATTGTCCTTAGTCAACGGCCCTGATCGCTTCTATCCATTCACTGGAAAGTAGGGATTTGATCTTATCCCGAAACTGGTCCCTAAGACGGCTATAAAGACCCCCATCCCCCACTGTTACCAGGTAATCAATCTTTTGCCAATCAAAGCTCTTTCATAATCTTTCTGATTACTGACTTCAGCGTCGGAGGGTGCGTACTTCATAAACCTTATTATTTGTTGTATGTTTTGTTCAGTTATTTTAATCAAACACGGAGGACTTCAACCCACCGTTGACGATATTTAAAATAAAAATAAAAATAAATAAAATAAAAATTAAAAAAACCCAAAATTACATTACCCATTACCTACTTGATAAATTTAGGGTTAAAAGCAGTTTTCTCTTCCAACGTACGTCTGGAGTTTGGATCGGAGCATTTTGCTCCAAGACGTTCAAACTGAGTACTTAATCACCTCTTGATAGTTATTCAATCTATTTTCTTCTGTTAACCCCGATTTATCCAATTAACAAAGTACTCATTCTCAATTGGATCTGAGCCCTCGATCTCCCCCTCCCCTGCTTCTTCCTCAACCAGAAATATATATCGAAGAGTTGGTGCTGGACTGGCCAATAACCCACTTCTTCTTCGTCAACCTCTGGCTCAAACACAAAATCCTAACCTATAATCATCCCAAACTCTTGCATCATCCTTCCTAACGCTCTCTAATTTTTCCCCAGCTCCTCCTCTGAACTTTCTCTGACCCTTCTACTTTATGCACTAATCTCTAAATTTTGAGTCAATGTCTTCTTCTAGTGTCAGTCCATCGACTAAACATAGTTTTCGAGTTTCTCTCTCTCTTTCTAATGAATCTATTCCAGGTTGGACTGCTTGGATCTCCAAAACTAGAGAAGGAGATGTGAAGCAGATCGGATTTGGAAAGAGAGTTGCATGAATTTTAGGCGGGAATATTGGGTTTTTGAAGAAGGGCCGTCGAGAGTGAGTTGTTGAGGAAGCAGAAGGGGATGAGGAGGAGATGTAGTAGGACTTGATCAAATATAATTGATAAAGGGCAGGGGTATTTGGTAATTGAATAAATGGGCGGGGATAACAGAATATAGGAGCGATTGTGGTGTGTGTGTTACACTTTCCAAAATATTTAGACAACTGAATCAATTTGGGACATATCAGCATTGAACGTTATTAGAAATAACGGCATACATTAATATTATGTTATTCTTTCAAAAACCAATATTATTTTATTTTATTTTTTTTGCATGTCGCTATTTGAAAGGAAAAAAAAAGCATCATATCAGTAAATTTTTTATATAAATATGAACCTTCTGACTTGAAAAAAAAAAATTAAGTGATGAAACAACTTATAAATAATATCGTTGTCCCTAAGAACGGCATTAACATTATTTATGTCGTTGTTGGAGATAACGGCATCAGTTATAATACTAATTAAACTTTCTTACTCCACAATCGTTCTTCCAAACAACGGCATGAGATAACTGTTGCTATTTTAAGAAACAACGGCAACAGTTCACAAAAATAGATTAGCCAAGTATAAATAATAAAATGAAGTGTTGCCGTTGTTCAAAACAACGACAGCAGTTATCCCTAACAATGAATATTATAACTAATGTCGTTATTCCTAACAACGACATCTGGAATGTTGTTGCTACTGTTCCAAACAACGGCATCAGTTATAGAATTTTTTCACACTTGCATTTTGTTTTCAAGTGAAAGAAAATACACGATTGTGAATAAGTTAACTGATATCGTTACTTCAAATAGCGGCATGTGAATTTTTTTTAACAGATACCGCTATTAAAATAACAACAAATAAATAATCTATGCTATTATTTTCAATAACGGTTAATAGTGACTGGTTAATAGTGATGTACCCAAAACTAGATCCGTTGGATAAATATTTTCGAAAGTGACTTATGCCGTTATTTTTAATACTTAGGTGTCCAAAACTTGATCAGTTGGGTAAATATTTTTGAAAATGGGTCAGATTCGCTCAATATTTTTAAAAAGCGAGTACGGCAAAAAATTGAGGGGGTTGAATTCTCATCATATTGAAATATTTTCGAACAAACTGCACCATATATACTTCAAATATTATAGGTGCCAACTACTTTTAACTCATCAATTTATATGCACATGCTAAAAGCAACCTAAATAAGAACTAGAAAACAAACAAAAGAGTGGACACTCATCACCCACTTGCTATTTGTCTACAATGACAACATTGTGTCAACATTTGTGTTCATTATCAGAACACTTTAACCTCTTCAGAATCTTAACCACCACCTTATTCCCCACTAAACTAAACTTAACCAAACCCTTGATTCTCTTATGTCTCTATAATGATCACATCATGCTTCATTAAAAAGTAGTATTTACAACCAACCCTTCACTTCACTTGAGCAAAATAGTTAAAGTGAACAACCCATCTTGTAAGATACACGGGGAAAATTATCCTTTAGGAGTCGAAACCCTCCTACTTCTAACTTTATCAAGCAGACCATTTGACATATGGAATGCATATACCAAAAAAAAAAAATTATAAACTGAGGTGATGTTGCAAAAAGTCGTATTTATTCCCCCACATTTAAGTAATAGCGTAAGTTAGATATCATATAGATGAAGTTTTTGTAAATTAGGAATTACGGAGGACTAATCCTATCACTCTCTACATATGTATTATTATGGAGGACGTACTAATCCTATCACTCTCTACATATGTATACTACAGCTAGTCCCTTTCCCTTCTTAAAATTATTATTCCACTCAATGTATGTCCTCATCTACTCTCTCCTCTTTCTTGTAAATCTCTAAGTACACCAAAAATGAACTCCCTCAAGCTCCTCCTCCTCTCCTCCTTCCTCCTCTCTCTCCCCCTCCTCTCTCTCTCCTCCCATGAATGCACCTCACTCTCCTCCTCTGCAACCCTCTACCAGCAAAAGACAGAGACTCTCATCTTAAAGCTCATAGCCATTGCCTCCATCCTCGTCGCAGGCGGCCTTGGCATCCTAATCCCCATCCTAGGTAGAAAAATATCCTATCTAAAACCCGAAAGCGACGCCTTCTTCGTATTCAGAGCCCTTGCAGCTGGGGTTATACTAGCAACAGGACTAGTCCACATACTCCCCAGTGCATTCGACAATCTGACATCGCCCTGCCTCAGAGGGCGGAAACGGTGGCAGAACTTTCCAGTTGCGGGGTTCGTGGCGATGGGGTCTGCGATAGGGACCATGATGGTGGATTCTTTCGCAACGGGGTATTATAAGAGGTCTCAGATTAAGAAGGCTCAACCAGTGGACGTTGATGATGATGATGATGATGATGCTGGCGTGTGGGGGGTGGTGGAGGCGGGGGCTGGTGGGCACGTGCATGGCGGTATGGGGGTGGCTGAGGAGGGCTCCCCGGCGGAGAATATCAGACACAGAGTTATCTCACAGGTAAATTTAACATAGAAATTAGAAAAAAACAATATTCACTTAGTATCCTCCACATGCTTTCAATCCAGTAGCTAGCTAGTATTACCGTTTACAGTATGATTAACATGAGGCTTTACTTTTTCACTACTACAATTATTAGTTGATTGATACTTGCCTCCTTAAATTTTCACTCACTGGCAGGATGTGTTAAGTCAACAGTATCTTGGTACTTGCTGTCTTTTGTAACTAAACAGAATCACATGCAGGGCCCCGAATTTTTTTGCCATACTGACCCACTTTTTGAAAATATTTGGCGTTCTAACCCACTTTCGAAAATAATTAGTAAATCGACTCAGTTTTGGACACGTTAGCAACAAACGTTATTGGAAAAAACGGCATAGGTTATTTACAAACTGTTTTCCTCAATAACGGCATCTATTTTTTATAAAAAAAAGTGTCATGCCGTTTTTTGGACTAACGGCATAGGTTATTTTAATTTTCGACAGCTTGTATTCTCTATTTTGAGGAAAAAAATGACAAGTATGAAAACCTTATAACAGATGTCGTTCTTTCAAAAAACGGCATTCTCCATACTAATGTCGTTATTCTGAATAACGACATCAGTTATTTACTTTGTTTGCCTATAAACAGTGGCCCCATCTTCTCACTTCCCCTTTCTCAATCGATCTGCTTTCTCTCTCTCTCTCACTCCCGAAACCCACAAACCCTAGATCCCTAAAACCAAAAATCCCAAGTATTGGAGTGCTCTTTCCGAAACAAAACAATTAAATACCCATACATAAACCCTAATTGTGATTCCCTCATTTCTTTTACAACTCTTCCGAAATCCGAAATTGTCGTAAGTATTGTAAATCCCTAAATTTATTTTAAAATGTTCATTAGAAAATGAGAACTACTATGGTATACTTTAGATTCTCCTACTGGTTAGGAAGAAAATGAGATTCTGTATTACCAGTAATGAGACCCTGTTTTCATTGACTTAAGAGAACTTCTTTCTCATAATCAAAAAGTCTTTGCATACTTTTTATTCTTAGCATAATTGTTTTTCCAGTAATAATTTCCGCTATTGGAATTAATTTCCTCTTGTGGAAAATGCTGCATTAGTACATGTGTTCCCTCGAGTCATTAAGTATCCACAATTATCTTGCATAATCTTCCTAGATAATCTCACCAAGGCTAGCTATTTGATTATGTATAAAAATAATTACCTAGAAAAAATTTATAACTAGGATAGCAATACTTTAACCTCACCCCTACAACTGATTCCATAAGCCCAAAAAATTGTTGTCATTCACTTCATGTCATATTGTAGACTGACAATAACTGACTAAATATGACAACTACGTCAATTGTTTATCACTCGATCGATGTTACATATCAGATAATAAGCTGTAATAAGCTTCCATTTCTAGTTGTTATCGAAGGAAAGAGTCGTCACTTGTTGTGTTCACCACAGATAATTAAGGTATAAACATCATTGTCGACATCTAATTAAAACTGTAACAAAACAAACTTGTCAATGGTTGTAACAAAAATGCCTCGGCAAAATTATTAATTAAGTTGGGCAAATAAGCATATCTTATCTTACATCAAATGCACAACTAGTAGTTAAACCAGTTGTCAAACCCTATTTCAAAACATTTCAAGATTCTGCTTTCTTCAACCACAAGACAAGCAACCTACATAGTTGTTAAAATATAGTTGGTATGGTATAAACTGTATATTCGGTTTTCTAATTTATAGAGAACAGATTCCCTCAAATCTTTCCTCTCCTTAATCTTCTCATCAATAATTGGACCCCTTCTCCAAGAAAGTAATGTATATATACAGAGAGAAACAGTAGAAGAAAGAATAAGAAGAAAAAATATAATTTTTTCCAAATCTGATTTCAATATGGTATCAGAGCCTAAAAATATCCTAGGCTATGTGAAAAAAAATAAGAAGAAGAATTGCAACCGATCCCTCTTCTTCTTTCTGTTTGATTCCGAAATCCCCGTTGATGAATCTGATCCCGTCAAAAATCAGCCCACGCCACTGAAGCCCCGAATCCCAATGTCCCGTCATGCACACCCGTCGACCTCCCGTCGAAGATCCCGATCCCCGTCGACCTCCCGAACACGGTTCCGTCGAAAATCAGCCAGTGCCACCGAAGCCCCGAATCCTGACACCCCGTCGTGCACACCATCACCAACTCCGGGAACCCATCCCCCCTTGTTGTTGTGCACTGCAACCCGATGCCAACCCTGATCAAGCTCCTGCACTACCATTGCCTTCACCCTCACCACACCGCATCTCGCTGCCTCTCCATCACCGAGCCTCATCGCCATCGTCGATCCCTCGCAAGCCCAAATCGAATGTCACTACCTCTTCTTCTTCTCCTCCTTTGCTATATGATTGGATCTGTTTGACCCAGATCTGATTTTTCTAGTGGTGGTTTTTTTTCCCAGTGTTTTGTGTTCAGATCCAAGAGGCAATCTTGCTGTTGTGCTACTTTGACTTTAGATCCAAATTGTTAAGTGGTTGGATTTGGTGTTCTGTGTTCGGGTTGAAGAGGGGATCAAGACTATTTGGGTTGACTCAGATCTAACCCAAATACAAGTATCTCATTGGTTGAGACTTGTGTGTTGCGTGTTCGGAGTTTGGGATCGAATCTGTGGTGCTCTTGGGGATTGACATAGATCCAATCAGATTCGTTGTTTTGTTTGTTTATTTATTTTTTTTGGTCGCTGATATTCTGTCGTCAACAAAGCACCATGAAAAACTCCTCACAACCCAAACTCCTCACAACCCTCTGATGCAGCTGCAATGGTGGCTCAGAATCATTCTTCAAAGAGCCACCTGGGTCGATCTGGACCAAAACTATCTTATGAGTCGAGAAAGTGTACTCATTGTGACAAGATCGACTACACGGAAGCTCTCTGTAATGAGATTATCGGCTACCCGGAGAACTGAGATCATAGCAGGATCCTTGGTAGAAGAATTACAACCAATCCACTATTGTCGTTGGAGGTGCTGATGGAGCTAAGAAGAGTGTTGGACATGCCTCTACATTAGTTACATCTACAGGTGATGATGGTAAGGTCTTTAATATTTTTGCCTCTGTTATGAATAATGCATGGATAATTGATTCGGGTGCTACAGACCACATGACTTTTGATTCTAGACAAGTCCAAACCTTACAACCATCCACCAAATTAAGTGTGTCCACTGCCAATGGTGATCCTGCCACCGTTACTGGCGAGGGTCTCATATCCCTCACAAAAAACCTAGCCTTCGATACTGTGCTAGTTGTGCCATCCTTGAATTTTAATTTGTTATCTGTTGCCCAAATAACTACTGTCTTACATTGTTTTGTGGTTTTTTGGCCCTTCCATTGTGTGTTTAAGGATATTCGGACTCGCAAAATGATTGATTATAAGATTAGATACGGGAAGCTCTATTACCTAAATTTAGAATATGAAAGTTCAAGCAAGTTGACTCAAGCTCTATTTGTGGAAGGATCCGAGGGGAAAAGAAGAAATCAGAAATTTGTGTATGAGATCGACGTCTAGAACATGCTTCTTTTGGTTATTTGAATAAATTATTTCCAAGTTTATTTTCGAAATTGGATATTTCTACATTCGGTGCGATATGTGTAAACTCACAAAAAGTCATTGTGTCTCTTTTCCTCTAAATCTAAGTAAAAGCTATCTCCCATTTATGATTATTCATTCTGATGTTTGGGATCCATCCAAAAATACTACTTTTGGAAGAGCAAAATGGTTTGTGACATTGATTGATGACTGTACTCGAATGACTTGATTTGTTTGATGAAGTCTAAAAGTGAAGTTAGTGGCTTATTTCAGAAATTTTACAAACGGGTTATGACTTAGTATAAAGCATAGATTCAAGTTCTTAGAAGCGATAATGGCGGCGAATATCTGAGTTCGAATCTGCAACAATATTTGGTGGAACATTGGATTATTCACTATGCTATATGCTCGTATACACCTCAACAGAATGAAGTTGCAGAAAAGAAAAACAGACACTTGCTCAAGGTAATCCGTGCTTCCCTTATTCATGGAAATATGTCACTCATGTATTAATTAAGGGAAAGCTCTTGCTTCTGTTGCATACTTAATCAACAAGTTCCCACTAGTATCCTAAACTTCATCACGTCATTTCAAGCATTAACTGAAGCTATGAATGCACCAACAGTTCTCAACTTGCCACCTCGTGTGTTTTGGTGTCTCATTTGTTCATCTTCATCAACATGAACGTAATAAGTTATTTCCTCAAGCTTTTTTCGATGTGTTTTCGTGGGATATGCAACAGATAAGAAAGGATATCGTTGTTATCATCCACCAACTCAAAGAATGTTTGTGACTATAGATGTTGTATTTCATGAAAATGAGATGTATTTTTCCTCTGAGGTTGAACTTCAGGGAGAGTACCGAAGTGAAGTTCAGACTCTTGCTTATGATGAAGTGGTTACCATTCAGAGTGAACAATTGAATACAATGAGTGAAAATGTGGATGTAACTAGTGACGATCACTCGAACGAAGAATTGGTTGAGGATGTAAGTAGTAACAATTACTCGAATGAAGATTTGATTGAGGATGTAAGTAGTAACAATCACTTAAATGAAGATTATTTGGTTGAGGGAGAAGATCTCCACGAAAAAGTGCAATCGGTGCCGAACCTCCTCAAAGATGAGCCGTCGGGATCCATGCCATCACCAGTGTCATCTCCACCACCAGCACCGTCAGAACCCAAAATCAATCGTCGTCGTTGTCTAAAGCTCCAAGAAGATAACTCCCAAATCGTACTACTAGAGGTATCCCAAAACCTACTTATGAGCCCGATCCCACTAGTAATATCAAGTATTTCATGAGTCATTATGTGTCCATTCACCGATTGTCTAAATTAAATAAGTCATTTGTGCATCAATTATATGTTGTACCTATTCCTAATAGTGTGAGGAAGCCTTAGCCAACCCACGGTGGAAAGCAGCTATGGATGAGAAGATGAAGTCCTTGAAGAAGAATGAGACTTGGGAGATAATTGAACTGCCAGCCAGAAAGAAGCCGATAGGATGCAGCTGGATTTATACGGTGAAGTATAAGTTTGATGGTTCAATAGAGCGATACAAGGCAAAGTTGGTTGCCAAAGGGTATACTCAAACTTATGGAATTGATTATGGTAAAACATTTGCACCTGTGGTAAAGTTCAACACTGTTTGAGTTCTACTGTCACTTGCTGTAAATCTTGACTGGTCGTTGGAGCAATTTGATGTGAAGAATGTCGTTCTGCATGGGGAATTGATAGAAAAAGTTTATATGGATCTACCAACAGGATCAAATAGACCAGTCCAATACAGTAATAAAGTGTGTCGGTTAAAGAAAACACTATATCGTCTCAAGCAGTCGCCAAGAGCTTGGTTTGGGAGATTTACAAAATTGATGAGGACATTCTGATATTGTTAGAGTAATTTAGATCATACAATATTCCTGAAAAGAAAAAAAGGTAAGATTAGTGTTCTCATTATATATGTGGATGATATAATAGTAACCGGAAATGATAATGATGAGAGTAAGGCATTAAAGAGCTACTTGTCACAGAGTTCGAAATGAATGATCTTGGCCCTCTAAGATATTTCCTTGGTATCGAAGTTTCTCTCTCTCGAAAGGGTATATTTCTGTCTCAAAGGAAGTATGTTCTTAATTTGTTGAAGGAAACATGACTGTCTACTTGTCAGCCTATTGATACACCATTGGAAGAATGACTACAACCGTGTAATGATCCAGATCAAGTGTCATGTGATAAGGAGAGATATCAGAGATTGGTAGGACGACTAATATATCTTGTACATACACAACCAGATTTTTCATATGCCTTGAGTGTGGTAAGTCAATTTATGCATGCACCTCGTGAACAATATATGAATACGGTAATGAGAATCCTAAGATATATAAAGTTTGCTCCAGAAAAATGGGTCTTGTTTACAAAATATGGTCACTTGAAGGTTGAGGCATATATTGATGCCGATTGGGCAGGATCTGCTGATTAATAAGCGCTCTACTTCAAGATACTTTACTTTTGTTGGAGGAAATCTGGTTACATGGAGAAGCAAAAAAGCAAAATGTTGTTTCATGCTTTAGTGCAGAGGCTGAGTATCGCGGAGTAGCACTGAGCATAACTGAAGTTTTATGGCTTAAACTTTTGGTACATAATTTATGTTGTGGTTCAAATGAGCTGATTAAGGTGTATTGTGATATTCAAGCGGCATGTGATATTGTAGCCAATCCAGTCCAACACGATAGGACGAAGCATGTAGAGGTGGATAAATTCTTCATCAAGGAGAAATTAGATGAGAAAATTATTGTGATGTCTAAGATGAAGTCAGAATACCAACTCGCAGATATTCTTACCATGAAAGCTTCAAATTAGCTCTTCTTGAAATTTGTGGACAAGTTGGACATGTTCAATAGTAGAAGAATGAATACGAAGAAAAAATATAGTTTTTCCCAAATCTGACTTCACTAATAGTTTCTCCTACATTTGTCGATACTCAAAAGAAATCCTAAGAACATAAGAGCTAGAGCTTGTTATGCTATAGTATTCATTAATGAAATGGGGTGACGATATTCTACCTTATTCTTAAGAAAAAAAAATATATAAGAGCTAGAGCTAGAGCTTTAGCAATACCTTGCACAATAACTGTAAAACTTAATCACACTATAATTACTATTAATTATAGTATTTTTCTCATAAAAAAAAAATTATGTGCAGGTATTGGAGCTAGGCATTCTGGTGCACTCTGTAATAATAGGAATTTCCTTGGGTACTTCATCCAGCTCTTCTACAATTAGGCCTTTGTTGGGTGCCTTGAGTTTCCATCAATTCTTTGAAGGCATTGGACTTGGTGGGTGCATAGTTCAGGTAACTATATATTTTGTTATTTCATCGATAATCTTCTTTATGTTAAACAGCTATATATGACTTATATTATATTATTCATTAATTAGGCGAAATTCAGAACAAGATCAACAGTGATCATGGCAGTCTTCTTCTCCCTCACAACGCCAATAGGCATCGCACTAGGCATTGCAGTCTCATCAAGCTACAATGACAACAGCTCGACTGCACTTGTCGTGGAGGGGATATTCAACGCGGCCGCTGCCGGCATTCTTGTCTACATGGCGCTAGTCAACCTCTTGGCAACCGATTTCATGAGCCTCAGACTGCAAAGCAATTTGAGGCTTCAGTTAGGGGCCCATCTAGCGCTCCTCCTTGGAGCTAGCTCCATGTCCTTACTTGCCATTTGGGCTTAGTAGTAAGGTATTGTCGATAGTGGTGGCTACAAATAAGACTCTATCTATAATCCGAAGATTTTACTTTTTTGTTGTTCTTCAGTCATCATGTGTTAGTTAGATGTAAAATCTTTTGGTTAAACCCTGCAACTATTGCTATTTCTATCGAAATAGGAAGTAAGGTTTGGGGGGTTGTCATGATGCGGAAGGACCTGACATGTAGCCATGCCTAAAAGTGAAAAATACATTCCATGTCAATGTTTACATATACGGTTTTGTTCTTGTACATTGTCTTTACCAAACAGTATATACTAACCCCTTCAAATGGTCGACAGCAGCAGTGCATAGGCTAGAAATATACATTAAGACATAAATTGGTCTCCGAGTTTAGACCTATCAGTCTCATTAACACTTCTTTCAAAATTATTATGAAGGTTCTTTCGTCCAGATTGAGTGCTATCATTTCCCCTATGATAGACTCGGCTCAGTCGGGTTTCATCAAAGATCGTTTTATCCTTGATAGTGTAGCCTCGGCTCAGGAAGTTATTTCCCATTGTCATCGATCTCGTGAGGAGGGCATCCTCCTTAAGCTGGATTTCCAAAAAGCTTACGACAATGTTAATTGGGACTTCCTTTTAGACCTGTTAATCTTTCGGGGTTTCGGTCCTAAATGGATTGCCTGGATCAAATCTAGTTTACTCTCAGGCACGTCTTCCATTTTTATCAATGGGACTGAAGGTCATAAATTCAAACTCAAATGTGGTCTCCGCCAAGGAGACCCCCTATCTTCTCTCCTCTTCTCCCTTGTTGCAGATGTGTTTAGCAGACTTCTCAGGAACGCTTGGAATCTTAACATGATTGAAGGGTTGGGTAGCTCCCCCTCTTTTGAGGGAGTACTCAACCTTCAATACGCAGATGACACGATTATCTTCACCAAACCTAAGCCTCACTGTCTTCGTAACCTCAAGCTACTCCTCTACTGCTTCGAGATGGCTTCTGGCTTATCGATTAATTTCCAAAAATCCTCTGTGCTCTGGCTAGGAGGATCTCCCAATCGCCAAGAGGAAGTCTCCAGTTTTTTTAACTGCCCTATTGCCTCCTTCCCTATTACCTATCTAGGCATCCCTCTGCGTTGGGGGAAGTTGCATAGATCGGACTGGCTTCCTTTGGTTGATAAGGTTGAGTCTAGACTTAAGGTTTGGTCCGGTAAACTCCTGTCCAGAGCGGGTAGACTGACTCTTATTAATTCTGTGATCTCTGCCATGACTCTTTACCTTATGTCTTTCTTCTACTTACCTTCCTGGGTGATCAAAAGGATTGATCAGATCCGCAGTTGCTTTTTTTGGAATGGCTCCTCCTCATTTAAACCTGGGTCCCATCTTTGTCAGTGGAAGCTGATATGCTCTTCCAAAGAGGAAGGGGGACTCGGGGTTTTGAATATTCGAGATCACAACATCGCGCTATTAGGTAAGTGGTTGTGGAAATTCCATAACTTCGATCACTTGCCTTGGATTAGGATTGTTAGAGGTTATCGCTCCAGCAACAGCCATTGGTGGGAATTCCCCGACTCCTCTTGCCGCAACGCTTCCCCTTTTTGGAGGGGTATTTGGAAGGCAGCTTCCGCTTTTCATTGCGGTATTTACCGTATCTGCCATGATGGGTCTAGAGCAAAATTTTGGTCTGATCTTTGGATCGGGAATACCTCTTTAGCCACGGCCTTCCCCTCTCTTTTCAATCTGGCAGCTCTCCCTTTGGCGTCTGTTGAGGATTCTTTTGTCCTAATCGACAATGATCGTTTCTGGTTTATTCCCTTCATGGTTGAGCTTCCTCAACCGCTGGCGGAGGAATTTGATTACCTCAAGTGTTTGCTAAATAATTTCGATTGGAGAGCCTCAGAGGGCATCGGTTGGCGGTGGTCTTCCTCGGGTTCCTTTTCCGTTAAATCTTTTTATAAATTCCTTAACTCTAAGGGTATTAAATCTCCTGTTGCTAAATATTTCTGGGATAGTCCTGCGCCTCTAAAAGTGATTATTAACTCTTGGCTTGCTTTTAATTACAAGTTACCCACGATCAACAACCTTAACAAAAGGAATCTAGCTTGGGGTCAACTTTGTGCCCTGTGCTCCCAGCATCATGAAGACGCGGATCATCTTTTTACCCAATGCGCTAGTGCCCTTCCGTTGTGGAAGATTTGTTCTTTGGCTTGGGGCACAGGAACTATTCCCCCGAACTTATCCTCTTGTTGGTGTGCTAAACCTTCGAACCCTCAGTTCAATAAAATGTGGACTCTGACGATTCATATCATTTTATGGATTATTTGGAAAGAGAGGAATGCCATCTTATTTCAAAAACGCAGACACTCTAGGCTCTCTATGATTGATGACTTGTTGTTTCTTTTCAACCTTTGGTCGATGAAGTTGAAATGTGCTGATCTTACTGATTCAGCTTATCAAAAATTAGTTGAAGCTTACAGTTGTCTTAATTCCCTGCAAAGTTTATAATCGATTGCTCTTTCTTTTTATTCGTGTTTACTCTTACCTTCTCTTTTGCCGTGCTATCTGCAGACATGACTCCTGCTTCTGTGGGCAGATCCCAGTTTTGTTTTTGATCACTCCCGGTGATTGTTGCATCCTGTTCAGAACTCCTCCTGTGATCCGTAGGGTCTGGTGTTGGCTTTATCTGATTTCAGCTTATTACTCCTCTACCGATGCTAACTTATGATGTTTAGTTTGTTGTGTTTTCAGCTACTTTCTTTTGTCCTTTTTGTGGGTGCTTTCATGGAAGCCTCACCTTTCCTCTCTCTTAATTTGGATGGCTATATAACTGATGGATGTTTTATCTCCAGGGTGTTATATTTTGTGCGACTGGGTGTTGTTTTGAACAGCCTACTTGTTTGATTTATATTATTATGTTCCTTGAGAGTGTTTTTTGGGCTTTCCTTCTCCCACCTTAGTTGGCATTTTTTCTGCATTTACTGGCTTCTGATCTGTTTATGTTTACTCGACATCTGTATTGGTCTATAGTGTGCTTTTCGGCGCTGCTTCGGTAGTGATTCAGTTGCCTCTTTAGCACTGCAGTGCTTTGAAAGATCATTGGGGATGTTAGTGTTCGAATGTTGTTTTGCTTTGTTGTACTTCTCTTACTAGTACAGGCTCTTCTCAAGCTTATGGAGTTTAGTCTGGTGCGGTGACCTCCCTTCTTTCAGCTTCCGGTTTACTTCAGCAGGCCAGGGGAGTCTTCATCTTTTCGGGATTCTGTTCTGGTAGCTGAGTAGCTGGTTCGGTGCGGTACTCGTCTATCTGGGCCTGGGGCTCTACTTCACTCCTGGCTTTCTTGATTCATCGATGCTGTCTCCTTCCCTTTATCGTTATTAACTTAGTTTAGCTCATTCTAAGCTGCTTGTTTGTATTTATCATTTACATCTTGTAAATTTGTATCTAATTCATATTGTATTGTCTGTACATTTATCTCATATATACTATTATTCGTCTGGCTGGAGCCTTGCGGCTCTATCCATTTCATCAAAAAATAAATTAGTACATATATACTAGCATACTTTATGATCAGGTTACATCAAGGAAGAAAATACAAGTCAAAAGGAAAAAAAAGAACAAAAAAATTTAAAATTATAGGTAGCATTTTTCTTATAAGGGCAGCTGCCATAACTCACAACTCACATGAGAAGATGAATTTCTATTAAGCATAACAGAAATTTGCATACACCATGTTCAAAATCAAGAATATGGACTACGAGCATTTGACTATATGCAAGATTCATTTGCACCCAAAATTTGACGACAAATATCATAGTACCGCAGATAATATTGTAGCTAAGAATGATAAACATTTTTAAGAGAAAGAAGAGGAACTATGGCTGCTTCAAAAATGATGAGCATCTCGGACCAAGGCAATTCATTGGTTGAGATAGAGGCAACTAGGGCTGGACTGCATATTGCTAAAAGTATTGAAACCTAGTGTAAAAACTATTTTATCAGAGCAAAGAGAGAAGAGAGAGAGGGGGAAAGATCCACTTTAGGTGGTAGATGTTGTCATCATAATGGGGAATCAGCAATCAGGGGGACTATAAGCATACTTTAATAGGGTCCTCCTTCCATTAAAAAAGAAACTTGACTATCAGGTATAAGGGCCTAGATTTGGATGTCGACATTTTAACACTTGTGGGTATCTATTGTTTGCTGTCTTGTTAAAAGCTAGAAAATCAGAGATATCTACTGTACAAAAATCTTATTGCTGGCTTTTCTGACTCATCAACTTCATCCTATTGTCACAAAGAAGGCTGATGGTTAATCCTCAAGTAGATCGCAAATTGTCAAGTTATGCTCGGGTTGTAGGGCAGGTTTTGCGTCCGAGTTCAGGATTCGTGCTAATAAGCACAAAGAGCAACAAAATGGCATGATCTTCTTAGTGATAGCATTCTTCCTTCAAATAAATAGCCAATCAGCCAAGTTGAAGGACATTCAAAATGCTGTGTGTATTTACAAAAGGAACCTATAGCCTAAGCACATTGATAAATCAACAATAATAACAATGTCATTATCCTAAATCTTGAGGCAGATACATGAAACTCTCTCCAATCAGCCCAATTAAGAGGATTCTTCCGTCACATTAGCAGCTACGATATCCTTTTTAACCATTTGATTCGACTTTTTCCTGGGTTTGCTCCTGGTCCTCTTTGCTCTATTAACTATCATATATTCATGTCCTAACAACATACTTACTGGCTTTTGTTCCACATTTCTAAAAATCTCATTAGATGTCATCTGCAACTTCATTTTCCCGGATTCCTAACCAATCTTTTAGTGTGTACTTATACTCATCCATCCCTATCTTTTGATGTTGTGTTACTTGCCCATCATAACATTCTCATTTGAACTACACTCATTTTTTCACGCATCTTTCGTAATAGCCTAGGATTCACTCTTTACATAGTTGTTTTATACAAAAGCTTCTTCAACTTCAAGGACATTTTACAATCACATAATGCTCCCAAGGCACTTTTTCATTGTAACTATCCCACTCAGTATCCACTTATTGATAACTTAAGTCTCACCAAAATCATGAATTATTCAGAAAATTGTCACTCATAAGGTATTTCTTTGTTGTGAGTCTTGCTAAAGTTACATTTTACATTGTTTTTGTGTATTAGAATCTAAAGGCATAGCCCAAAGCAATGTGCATCCTTGTCATAAGCCGACAGTAACAGAGATTTGAATCTAACTTCCCTCACAATAAATACTACATTATGTACAGTATCATTCAATATATCTGATCGATATTTTTTAATATCTAAAACTCACCACATAATATTTCTAAAACTTTATCAATAATATTCTCTACATCAATGGAAAATATATGCGCCTCTATATCTATTCATTCTTTCTTACCACTGATCATCATAACAAGTGATTAACTTTTGTCCACCCTCCCTAGAATTAGAAAATAGAATATTTATTAGACACAATTGCTTCTCATTCTAGTTCAACTACTTCATTCAAAAGTTTCATAATATGACCCTTGAGCTTGAACCTTCAGTAGATTGTATTGGCTTTTTATATCTCCTTTTCTTATTAATAAGGATCAAAATGTTTTTTTCTCCACCCAATTTCAATTTTTGCGGTTTGTTTTTGACACAACTCTCATTGTATATCCAAGCTCAGCAGACTTACATTATTTCCCTCTTTAAGTATCAAAGAATAGAAGATAATTTTAAAAAAACTTGGAAGAGGCATCCAGATTAAGTCTGCTCTAAATACCCAAAAACTTGGAACAACTACTTACTGTAAATTAACAGGCTTCAAGAACATTGATAATAAGTACCCATTTTCTACAAAATAAATCATATTGCTTCCATCAATCTTATATCAAGAACATGTTGTTGCTTCCTAGATTCTCAACATTAACAAAGTAGGGATTGGAAACAAATACCATAATTGGAACTATTAAAAAAAAACAGGGGGTTGCCTGTGAATCTTACTCCACCTTCTCCCTTGTATTCGCATCATCATTGTCATTAGTTCCTGGAGAAGGTTGGCTAATGCTGGCTCTAGCTGCAGCTAAGAAGGTTGGATCTGGCTGGGCCTCATGATCACCACGCTCCTTCAGTGCCATAAAGATGTAGTACGCTATTAATAAATTCACTGATAAAACAGCAAGGAACCCACTCAAAAGTGTTTGGGATGAGGATGAAAGTTGACTTGCACCTGTTCCACAATAAATTTTGATAGGTTTAGGTAATCGACAAAATACAAACACAACGAGCAATATCAAGAAAAACCATGATATTTGTTAATTTGTTTACATTAAACATTTAAATGATATTTAAGTACACTTCCCTAAAACATGCACTGGTAGTTTCGCCCCTTGTCAACTTGACATGCACACAAATTAAACTAAATTCCTGACAAAAGCAACCACTATATAATATGCTAGTATAATACAAGTTATTACAACAGACCTAAGAGAAACTCTCTTTGTCACAATATTGAGAACAAATGCTAAAAGAAGACAGCATGTGCTAGATAATGTACTCGGCCATTCGTACGGCTGATTGGGTGCAACGATAAAGGTTTATCCTCCTGTTAGAGCATCTGTAGTCGTTGGCCAAATTTCCAAATATTTGGCCAAAAACATGCTGCAGTTGTTCTCTAAATACCCAAAATTTGGGTTTGAGGGAAACAATACTCTTCTATATGTTAGTAGAGATATAGGAATTCCCAAATCATAGCAATCGAAAGATGATCTTGCGTCCGTCTAAAAATTTAATTGTTTTTTTTCTTGGACGCAAGATGAACTTCTGTCCGATCAATTTTAAATTATTTTTTAAAAAAAATGACGCGTCCGATCAATATTTTTAATTTAAAAAAAATTTGATCCGACACAAGATAATCGTGTGTCCGATCAAAAAAAAATTTAAAAATATTTTCAGGCTGTTCCAAAAAATTTTTTAAAAATAATAATTGGTGGACGCAAGATAATCTTGTGTCCGAACAAATTATTTTTTTTAAAAAAAATACTAGGGACGCAAGATGACCCCTCGCCCCGTATATTTGTACATGAAAACAATCATAAATTTTAAACGGGGCGCTAGAACATCTACAGTCTGTCATTTTTTTTAAAAAATTCTCATATTATGAGTCCAAACAACTACAACACGAAGTCAAAATTCCTATTTCTAAATGCCAAATATGGAAGTCAACAACTACAGATGCTCTTAAAGCTTTAAAAATAGACAGGATACCCGATTAACATGAGTTTAAATACAAAATAGATCTGAGTATGAATAAAGTGGATTAGAAAAAAACTACGAGCATAGGCCTTCACCTATTCAACCAAGCTTTCCCTCTCACCTGTCAAATTAAGGGTTGCCTAAGGAAATCAATAAAACTCTAAAAGACCCAAGGCTACAGAATTCAATTTTGTGCCTTAACTTTAGTCTTGATTTAGAATGCCTGTCATTGACCTTGTACCTGTGACCATGTTGTGTTAACCTTTATCTACATGCAGCTCCAGAATGTATGAAAATTTCAAATCTAGAATCCGAGTAAGAGAATTTATAATAAGCTGGAAAAAAAAATTCAGTTAAAAAATAGGAATAGGTTTTTTATTGATACAGTTATTTCCAATTTTATGTAGCGTAAGGTAATCTTTGACAGAACTTGGAGGATTTTCTATTTCCGTAGAACATTGATACTCCAAAAGTTTGTACCGAACATTTGTTCTTTTTGCAAAAATAAGTCATTATTGTCCGAAAACATGTGCTACAATCAGAGATGAAATAAGGATGATGTCTTTGAGAGTAATAGGAAAAGTTTTTCAGCGAGTTTCAATTTCATAAATCTGTAGTGATATAAAATTTAGGGGATTATGCAGAATTATCAACATTAATGCATTGCTGCTAGATACTACCAGTTAATGAAATAATGTGATGGGTTTCTGACTTCATTTATAGTACTGAATGTATCATCTATGTACTGACATTGATCTTCTGCATGTAGGTGGTAAATCTGATTACCGCTGATATAGGGTAAAGCTTATGGTACTTTCCAAAGTAGAGTTGGACAATGTTAACTCAACCATTTCAATTTTTTTGTTATTAAAATGTGAATGATGACCTATTTGTTTCAAATTAATTCTTTGCACGATAGCATGGGGGAAATATCAATGCCTCTCAACTGAGTCTTTCACACATGAAGAAAATTCAAGATTTGCAGTTGATTTCCAAAAGTTAAGAATGCACATAGTTACTAAGCATGGGGCATTTAATGATATCGGTAATTGCCAAGGTTGTAAACGGCGTTAGGCGGTGGCGGTTCGGTCAAGGGGTGCCTAGCGCCTAGGGTGCTTAGGCGGCGCCTAGGCAGCGCCTAGGCGGTTGAATTTATTTTATCGATTTAGTTAATTTCAGCCCTTATAATCATGCAATCCAATTGCAAATATTCATCATGTTCTTGTGTAATATGTGTAATTAAAGGATGTTTATGTATAAAAAAAAACTTACTCGTGCAATTAAAAAAAGAACTATCCAATTGTAATATGTGCAATATGCCAATATATATAATATGTGTAACATGTACTATTGTAATATATGTAATAGGTGTAATATGTGCAATCCATCACCAATAATACAAAAAAAAAGTAAAAACAATTCCACTACTAATAAAGATCCATACATATTATATAACAGATTAATAGATTAATAGTAGTTCTCTTTTTTTGTGTTATTTTATAGTATTTAAAATTTTAAAATATAGAAAACGCTTGGGTGTTGGACATCAGGCGGACGCATAATCAGCGCCACGGACGCTTACTCAACAAGACGGCCGTCTAATCGCCTCTAACCGCCTAGACCACCGCCTAATGCAAAGGCGGTTCGTTCTCCTCCATCTGAGTGCCTAGGCGCTGCCTAGACGTTCGAGGCGAACGCCATTTAGAACACTGGTAATTGCCATATGAAAGGGGAAATTAGTGTCAAGTAAACATTCTATTTATATAAGATTGCATGTATGATACCAGTTTTCCTTATCCCCATTGGTAGAGATCATATACACCTACACATCCACATCCAAATTCACATAAAATAGATATCATCAGTTCCATGATTCAGAAATAGCTTACTGGATCCTTAAATATAGGGTCTTAGATTATCCCATGAAACCATATAGTAGGTGTTCAGTGATGTTTTCCTTCATTTAATCATATGTATTTTCTTCCAGAATGAAAAGTATCCTTTAACAAAACATTGTTATTTTAAGAACATATTTAAATTATTATAACTGTGCACCGCCATGTTACTTTGGTAATGTTTATACCAAACTTTCCTTTTACTACAGATGTCAGCTTTTGGCTGCTCGAGCCGTAAAATGTGTGAGGAGAGTGGTAATCTCTTCTGCCATATTCTACTTAGAAATTCTTTTTCAGAGGAATTTTTAAGTTAAAGCTAACTTCATGGTCATCTTGATTGCCATAAGCTGTTCACATTTTTGTGATTCTTGGGCATTCTGTTTTATTTTATTGCACTTTTAGGTAGAAGTTATATTGGATTGATGGGGTTTTGGTCAAAAGAATTCCATATTTGTTGCATGTATTATTAAAAAGTGAACGATGAGAGTGTATGTACTAATTTTATAGTTGGGATATTGGTTCGATTTCTACAAAATGTACTGTTGTTATTCTGCTAATGCCTCCTGTCTATGATTTTATAGCATACTTCTCATCTCTTTGGTATTCGTGATGCTTATCTTTTAATTTTCGGAGGAGAAGATGTGTTGGAGACAAATGTATTATACACAGGTGTGATAACAAATCCTACAAAGTCGAAACTATATATTTTTTAGGATGTTGTGGGCCTTGTGGCACAAAAAGAAAATAACCTGACATTTTTTTGTTTGTCTAAGCAACATTGACAAATTGTAAAAACTTTATTTATGTGAAACAAATATTGAAATAGCTTTTGGTGCAAGAAACTGGAGTTGTTTTCTTAATCAATTATGTCTAAGTGAATCCCTCAATGAAATAGATTCCTATATGTTTCTTCAATGCATATAATGTCATACGATATGTAATTTGTGCAGCATATGAAGAGTTTTTGCATTTGTATGTATTTCATTTAGGTACACTATTATATACTTTTTGTTTTCAATGATATGGATTCATTTATGAGTACTGATTCCTAATATAAAATTCTCAGCAAACAAAATATTTTTGTGTATTGCTATTTACCTCGCTACATCATAGTTCGTGCACTTCATATCATACTATATGTAACCTGATGATGCCTAAAAGGGCAGACACGCATTACACTATTCACTGCATCCAAGTTGACCAAACCTTGCTGTTCTATATATAGGTGCGTGATTTTCATAAGTATATACCACAAAAACACACCAATCACTTACAGAGTAATTGGCAAACTCAAAATTCCAATAAATTCTTGCAATTTCCACACAACATTTACATATCTAGGTGTTGGGTTTATGTCTTGCATACTAGATTGGATAAAGAAGACGATGAGACGATGGAGAAATCGAGAAGATTGGAAACGAAGTGGAGGCAAGGAAACAGTCAGCTGCTGTATTTGCAGAAGTGGCGGTCGACCGGTCGAAGGGTGCGGTCGACCGGTCATAAGGTGCAGAAGTCCCGAGAGGGGGACGGTCGACGGTCGGTCGCGGCGCGGCGCTGATGGATTTATTGGGTCGGATCTTAGTGATTCGTGAGAAGCCCAACTTGTTCTTCAAGTCAGATCTGACGACTCCTATCGTAGGATTGTCTCTTCAGAATATCCAATGGTTACTGTATCAAGATATCAAACTAGGTTTTCCCTAGATCTCTATATATTGTTGTTATTGACCTCCATTGAGAGCCAAAGGAGAGAGTACTTCATTGAAGGAGAGATTGAGTGATTCTCTAATTGTAAACAACTAGTACTTGCTGATAAGGCTTGAGAGAGGGTCGTGGTGAGAATTGTAATATTCTTGTATCTTCTCTAGTTGAATAACATCTTGGATTTCTTCTCTCCCGGATTAAAGCGAAAGCCCCGACCGGGACAAATTTGTGTGCTTTGGTGTGTTTGGTATGCTCTCATGTGCGCTTGGTGGTTTGTGTTGATTGCAACGAATAACTCAACAAGATCCTAGAGAGGGATTTTCTTGTGTGAAATCCCTAACAATTGGTATCAGAGCAATCAGGATTCAAGGGTTTGTTCGAGTTCCTTGGAGATGATGGCAGATCAAATCACGAAGATCAAGCGGTTCAAAGGCAAAATCGACTTTAATCTCTTGAAGGTGGACATGCATGAAGCATTGGTTCAACAGGTTTTTGATCTAGTTCTAGAAGGAGATAAAGGGAGACTAATCGGTACAAAGTAGGAGAAGTGGAAGCAGATGTGTTCAGAAGCCTTGGGTTTAATCCGATTGTCATTGATGAACGAAGTCAGGTATAAGAGAAGTACGGCGAGTCTTTGGACAAGATTCAGAACTGACTACTCGAGATCGTCGTCACAAGTTCGGATGCACCAGCAAAGAAAGTTGTGGGATTTCTCAATGAAAGAAAGTACCGCTCTTCTAGATCATGAAGTGAAGTTCAATATGGATTTATCTGAACTGAGAGTGTTCAATGCAGATGATTTAAGGGTTTCCAACTCAATATATTCACCATCAAATCCATCCAACATGATAACCATGCTAGGCAAGAAATTTACCAAGGAAAAGTTTTTCATAGCAGGTATGATCAAGGAATTGGAGGAGGATGCACTTAGGAAGGAGAGTCAGAAATCGGCGTCAACTTCTGTGAGTTGCTTGGAGGTGGATTGTACTTTGATTGGAAGGAAAAGTGTATGTCGGGTAAGGTCCGTGGCCACCAGTGCAAAGGGAATGAGCATTACATGAGAGACTGTTGCAAGAGATTGAGTCCGAGGGGTGCCAAATTCAGTGTTGCTGAATCAGGTGAAGGCTTAAACAGTGTTTTTGTTTCAAGTTCTTTAGATGTGATTTCCGGCTGTTCTTTTGATTCGGTTAGTTCTTCTCAAGTTTGCTCCGAGAGGGAGATGGTTTCTACTTGCAAATTTGCATCATATCGTTGTGTGAGAACGAAGTTTGATAAGATTTGTGAAGTAATGGTTTCTACTTACAAGTTTGCCTCATGTCGTTGTGTGAGAACGAAGATTGGCAAGACTTGTGAAGTAAGAGGTGAGAAAACAAATGAGTCGAAGATGACAGGCGGAAGGGGACACACACTAGAGGAGGGCATGCATATTCCTTTGATAATGCGGAGCCTTATTTTCATGAGAACTCTAAAAGCTCAGGACTGCAGGTACACAGATTCAGGTAGAGTTCGTTCAGTTTGGAAAAGTTATCACAAGGTGATGAAGGGTAAGAAGGGGAATGGGCAGGTTCAGCACAACCTCTACCAGCTTTGTGGATACAGGAAACCTTGGCTAAGTGGTTTGAAGCCCTTTGTTCCTAAAGCACTATCTAGTATGCTGTCACTAGAATCATCCGAGCGAGACTGCGATGTTCGAATATCGTCAGAAGGTGGAGAGAGCCTTGAGGTAGGTGGAGTTCGTGTAGAGGGTGGCACCTCCATGATTACATCTACTGGGGTGTGTCCTTGAGGGGGCATATAGCGGAAAAAAAATAGGTGGAGATATATTCAACTAGCAGAGCAAGCCATTGAAACGAGTTGTTTGCAAAAAGAGAAGGAAAAGAGTCTAGAGGGTTTCAAATCACACAGGTGTGGATTCATGAGTATGCAATCCAAAGTGGAGATTGTTGAATTTATGCCTTGCATACTAAATTGGATAAAGATGACGATGAGACGATGGAGGAATCGAGAAGATTGGAAATGGAGTGGAGGTAAGAAAACAGTCAGCTGCTGTATTTGTAGAAGTGGCGGTCGACCGATCGAAGGGTGCTGTCGACCGGTCATAAGGTGCAGAAGTCCCGAGAGGGGGACGGTCGACCGACCTTGGGGGTGCGATCGACCGGTTGCGGCACTGATGGGTTTATTGGATCGGATCTTGGTGATTCGTAAGAAGTCCAACTTGTTCTTCAAGTCAGATCTGACAGCTCCTATCATAGAGTTGTCTCTTCAGGAATATCCAATGGTTACTGTATCAAGATATCAAACTAGGTTTTCTCTAGATCTCTATATATTGTTGTTATTGACCTCCATTGAGAGCCAAGAGAGAGACTACTTCATTGAAGGTGAGATTGAGTGATTCTCTAATTGTAAACAACTAGTACTTGCTGGTGAGGCTTGAGAGAGGATCGTGGTGAGAATTGTAATATTCTTGTATCTTCTCTAGTTGAATAACATCTTGGATTTCTTCTCCTAAGGATTAAGGTGAAAGCCCCTACCGGGACAGATTTGTGTGCATTGGTGTGTTTGGTATGATCTCATGTGTGCTTGGTGGGTTGTGTTGATTGCATCGAATAACTCAACAAGATCCTAGAGAGGGTTTTCTTGTGTGAAATCTCTAACAATTGGTATCAGAGCAATCAGGATTCAAGGGTTTGTTCGAGTTTCTTGGAGATGATGGCAGATCAAATCACGAAGATCAAGCGGTTCAAAGGCAAGATCGACTTTAATCTCTTGAAGGTGGACATGCATGAAGTATCGGTTCAACAGGACTTATATAAGGTAGAATAAAGGAAGACCAATCGGCACAAAGCAGGAAAAGTGGAAGCAGATGTGTTCAGAAACCTTGGGTTTAATCCGATTGTCATTGATGAACGAAGTCAGGTATAGGAGAAGTACGGCGAGTCTTTGGGCAAGATTCAGAACTGACTACTCGGAAACATCGTCACAAGTTCGGATGCACCAGCGAAGAAAGTTATGGGGTTTCTCAATGAAGGAAAGTACCGCACTTTTAGATCATGAAGTGAAGTTCAATATGAATTTATCTGAACTGAGGGTGTTCAATGTAGATGATCTAAGGATTTCCAACTCAATATATTCACCATCAAATCCATCCAACATGATAACCATGCTAGGCGAGAAATCTACCAAGGAGAAGTTTTTCATAGCAGGTATGATCAAGGGGTTGGAGGAGGATACACTTAGGAAGGAGAGTCAGAAATCGGCGTCAACTTCTGTGAGTTGCTTGGAGGTGGATTGTACTTTGATTGGAAGAAAAAGTGTATGTCGGGTAAGGTCCGTGGTCACCAGTGCAAAGGGAATGAGCATTACATGAGAGACTGTTGCAAGAGATTGAGTCCGAAGGGTGCCAAATTCAGTGTTGCTGAATCAGGTGAAGGCTTAAACAGTGTTTTTGTTTCAAGTTCTTTAGATGTGATTTTCGGCTGTTCTTTTGATTCGGTTAGTTCTTCTCAAGTTTGCTCCGAGAGGGAGATGGTTTCTACTTGCAAATTTGCATCATATCGTTGTGTGAGAACGAAGTTTGATAAGATTTGTGAAGTAATGGTTTCTACTTACAAGTTTGCCTCATGTCGTTGTGTGAGAACGAAGATTGGCAAGACTTGTGAAGTAAGAGGTGAGAAAACAAATAAGTCGAAGATGACAGGCGAAAGAAAACACACACTAGAGGAGGGCATGCATATTCCTTTGAAAATGCGGAGCCTTATTTCCATGAGAACTCTAGAAGCTCAGGACTGCAGGTACACAGATCCAGGTAGAGTTCGTTCAATTTGGGAAAGTTATCGCAAGATGATGAAAGGTAAGAGGGAGATTGGGCAGGTTCAGCACAACCTCTACTAGCTTTGTGGGAACATAAAATCTTGACCAAGTGGTTTGAAGCCCTTTGTTCCTAAAACACTCTAGTATGTCGTCACTAGAATCATCCGAGCGAGACTGCGACGTTCGAATATCGTCGGAAGGTGGAGAGAGCCTTGAGGTAGGTGGAGTTCGTGTGGAAGGTAGCACCTTCATGATTACATCTACTGGGATGTGCCCTTGAGGGGCATATAACGGGAGAAAAACAGGTGGAGATATATTCAACTAGTAGAGCAAGCCATTGAAACGAGTTGTTTGGAAGAAGAGAAGAAAAAGAGTCTAGAGGGTTTCAAATCACACACGTGTGGATTCATGAGTATGCAATCCAAGGTGGAGATTGTTGAATTTATGTCTTGCATACTAGATTGGATAAAGAAGATGATGAGACGATGGAGGAATCGAGAAGATTAGAAACGGAGTGGAGGCAAGAAAACAGTCAGTTGTTGTATTTGCAGAAGTGGCGGTCGACCGGTCGAAGGGTGCGGTCGACCGGTCATAGGGTGCAGAAGTCCCGAGAGGGGGACGGTCGACCGACCTTGGGGGTACGGTCGATCGGTCACGGCGCTAATGATGGCTCCTATCGTAGGGTTGTCTCTTCAGGAATATCCAGTTGTTACTGTATCAAGATATCAAACTAGGTTTTCTCTAGATCTCTATATATTGTTGTTATTGGCCTTCATTGAGAGCCAAGAGAGAGAGTACTTCATTAAAGGAGAGATTGAGTGATTCTCTAATTGTAAACAACTAGTACTTGTTGGTGAGGTGAGAGAGAGTCGTGGTGAGAATTGTAATATTCTTGTATCTTCTATAGTTGAATAACATCTTAGGTTTCTTCTCCCCAGGATTAAGGTGAAAGCCCCAACCGGGATATATTTATGTGCTTTGGTGTGTTTGGTATGATCTCATGTGCGTTGGTGGTTTGTGTTGACTGCATCGAATAACTCAACAAGATCCTAGAGAGAGGTTTTCTTGTGTGAAATCCCTAACACTAGGCACAAATTTGTAATCATCAAAATGTAAATACTTATGAGCAATTTCTTGCTCATATAAATTGTCTTCTACATTCTCGATTAAATATGTTTGCATTCAAGGCACAATTAACACGTGCAAATAATAAAGAAGCAAACATGCAATGTGCAAAGTTTTCATAATTTTTTTATAAAAAAACACACACACACACACAAACATACCGGGAATTATATGGTAAGTGAAACCATATAGTATCGCAATCGGAACCATCCACATGGCCATGGATGTCAAGAAGAACTTCTGTATAACTACTCCTGACATTGCTTCAACTTCAACTAATCCCTGAAAATTTTATGTCGATATTAAAAGGAATTAGACTATAGATCAAAACACGGCGATTAAGTGTTCTTGATTTTCAGAACCACACCAAGTATATCGAAAGAGGAAAAGAATATTAACAGATTCTGAAGTAAATATATAAACAAAAGTTCGACCTTTTGTACCTGGAAAAGGCTGTGCAGTCTCGTCGGGCCGCCACCAGTCGCCGCCGTTGAGTGGAGACAGTGATGGCGGATAGTTGAAGAGGAGAAAGTGAAGTGGGTTTTGGTGAAGCTTTTGAAACGATGGAGATGGAGAGATTGGACTCAGATTTGGTAAAGATAGAGATGTTTTTATTAGTCTTAGTTGTTTTGCACACAAGTTCCAATGATTTTATATATACACATATCCGTCCCCTACAAAACACTATTTTCAAATTACTCACTAATAAATCAACTAGAAAGTAATTAGTGAGGGTCACAATTACAACTTCCTCAAAATTATGATTCATGGAATAATAATTGTCTCATAATACTCAGTCTACTCATGATCTTCTTGGTGTTGTTATCATATAAGTGTTTAATGAAGTTATTAAAAGTGTATTTAGCCAAAATTAACTTTTCAAACTGCTTTTTTAGCCTTTTTTTCCCACAACTTTAAGTGATTATTTAGCTTTCCAACAAGTGGAATTGCTTATTAAGAAAATTTTGAATGAATCGTACGGTTTTTTTTTCCTAACATTATTTTTGGTGACAATACTTTTTTTATAGAGAAATCGGTTTTTCATTCAAAACAAAGACATATTCTCTTCTAGACTAGTTTACTTTAGTTTACTTTAAGATTTTCTCTCCGAAATCAAATTAGTTGATCATAATTTTTATAGTATTGCACTGGTATATGTGATTGATTGATCTTTTGATCACTTTTAAAGTGGATCGAGGACCTTATATGTTATAGGGGACTTATATAGAATTTGAATATTAGTGGGAACTTGTAGTAAAAAAACCCTTTAAATATAATCCTATATCTCTTATAAAATTTCTAAACATAGAAATAATCATAACTCACTTTTTGTAGAGGTATCATTTTTCTTAATTTTTATTTTTGGTAATTTTATTGTAAAACTCAAATGGCAATTTTTTTTTCAAATAAACCATACTTCACGCCCCCTATTTCCAAGAAAAATTATATTCCAAGAAACATACAAATTGCTAAAGACATACTACTTAACAATATTATGTGCAACGATATTTGTACCTCTTTTCTTATTCACAACAAAAATACAACCCCCCCCCCCCCCCCCCAAGTAGGTGAGGCAACCGTCTTTAGGCCCCCAAATTTTTTGCAATTTTGGGGGCCCCAAATTTGTATTCCCATTGTAAATATAGGCACATATTTTGCACATTAAAAATTATATTGTTATTATGGGGCCCCAAAAAATAATTATTTGGGCCTTTAGAATTTTTAAATTTTATTTGGTTTTGGACTTGATTGAATTTGAGGCTTTAAATTTGGGTGATTTAAAACAAATCCACATTCAAATCAATATAAACCCAAACCCGAAACCCACATTCAAATCCACATTCAAATCAATATAAACCCAAACCCGAAACCCACATTCAAATCCACATTCAAACCCAACAACCCAAACCCGATACCCGACCCAATGACTTATACCTAGGGGTGGGCATCGGTCGGTATCCGACCTAATATGGATCATCCACCACCGATCCAAAGAATATCAGTTTTTTAATTTTTTCATCTGCAACCAATCTGAGCCTTAATTGGATCGGTTTCCTTCCAAGTCGATTAAGCTCGGTTTGGATTGAATTGGATGATCAGTTTGGCGTGCTACTTTTCACCTCCAACATCATTCACAATTTTGTTTGAAATTTAAAAGATCAACTTCAATCAATCTTAAGAAACAACCTGCTAGCAACTTGTTAATTATTGTTCAGAAAATAAATTTAAAATAAAGATTTATAACATCACAAGTTGCTAATGAATTTTACACTAATTGTTTGAGATAATGACGTTTAAATGGGTGAGATACACTGCTTTTTCACATGCATACTTCTGAAATCTTAGTTTATTCTCATTAAAAAAATATCAATAACCATAGCTAATTGAATTTCAGGTACAATAAAAAAGATTTAGAATACTAAATATTACATCAACTTCATGATTCTATTAAACTGGGCCACACTGTAAATCAAGCATTTTTCAACAACATAATACAAGAATATGGAGAATCAAAACATAGGTAGAATAACTGCTCGATTTGGATTAAAGAAATTAAAGGTCTGTATCACCAAGAAAATGAGAAATGACTGTTTGTATATTCAAGGAATTGATTTTTTTATAAACTAATGCATAGAGGTACGGTCGGTTCGGTTTCATCGGTTATTTGAAAGCCTCATCCAACAACCGAACAATTCCAGTTGGTTATTGAAGATCAAGAACTGGACCAACCCAAACCCCAAATTAGTTCGGTTAAAAACCGCTCGGTTCGGATTGGATTAATTCGGATTGGTCGGTTCGGATAATAGTTGTCCACCTCTACTTATACCCTTACCATCTTTCTTCTCCCCAATTTCCTAACCCGACCATATCCTCTTTTTTAGCTTGTGTTGCGTTCTTCTCCTTTCTTTATTCTCCCAATCTCTAACTCTCAAAACCCTAATCTCTAACTATCAATTCCCAAATCCAATCAACTCCAAATCTTCAATTATTGTTTTCTTCTCCCCAAACTTGTTGATTTGACTCAACCCTAAATCCAATCAATCCACTTTCTTCACAATCTGAAACCCTAATCCTAAATTCAAAATCTAAATCTCAAATTCATGGGATAGTGGCCAGTGGGTGTGGTGCAGTGGGTGTTGTGCGCAGTGGGTGGCCGGTGGACTGAGTTGCTTATTGGTAGATATTTTTTACTCAATTTTATGTTAAAGCTTAATGAGCTTAATGTTGACTTCAATTTTACGTTCAATTTTATGTTAGGGTTATAACTTAATGAGTTCAATTTTATGTTATTGGTAGCTATTTCTTAATGAGTTCAATCTTATTTAGAGCTTATTAATAGCTATTTTTTAGTTGCATAATTAAGTTGAATAGATTAAGACTTAATTAAGTTGAAATTTGATATGTTAGTTGCTTATATGTTTTGAGGCTCAATTCACAATTCACAGCATATCTGATTATCAATTCATAATTGTTGAGGCTCAGTTATATGTTTTGCATATCTGAATAGTTTTATCCATATTTTTATATGCTTATCGTGTGGAAGCTTATGTGGATGCATATCTGATTGATGATTTTCACTATATTTTGCATATCTGATTGATGCTTATGAGTAAACTTGTTATTTGATGATATATATTTTGCATATTTTCCCTTCAACAATGTGCAATTTTTTTTATACATGTGATTTTTTGTTTTTTTAATGTTTGGGGGGGAGGGGGGGCAATTTAGGAAGTTTGCCTCGGGCCCCCAAAAACTTAGAGTCGGCCCTGCAAAAATATTAGGTTTCGGTATCTCACAACACCTTACTATGATCATTAACCCACATGACAATATTGACCATTACAGGCTGATGAAGATGATGAAATGCAAGCTCAATGCTAAGTCTCGTCGCCTGCGCTTCAGCAACTTTTAGATTGGTTCTAGACAACCTTCGAACTCTTATCCGTTGTATCTCTCCTTTGTCATTTCGAGCAAGACCACCTGCAGCAACTGACTCTAAGTGTCCAATTCGTCCATCGACATTGTAGTCGACTTTGCTAGCTTTCAGGTTCAGAATTATGTGGCTGATTGGGAACAGTTGGTCGACATGTTATGAAAATTTTGGAGTACTCCCCACTTTTCAGGGTGTAAACACTGTAGGATAATGGCTCGATTCTGGTTCAGCTTGTTTATATCCGTCGTAACTGCAGCGATCGAAAGTTCCAGTACACCAGTCGACTGGCATATGGGTCTCAGTCGACTGTCCAGAACTAATTACCAGTCGACTGATAAGGAGACCAGTCGACTGTACACGGGTTTGTAGACTAGAATAGGCCCATTTCGAAAGGCCCAGTAGTTTCCCTATAAATACACCCGTTAGGGTTTTGTAAGGAGTAACACCTCTATTCGAATTTTGCAGCCGTCATCTTTGTAAGGGTTTGTTTTCGCCCATTGGTGATTATAGTAGAAGAAACCCCAACCGCCCTGTGGATGTAGGCACTTGTTTTGCCGAACCACGTAAATCGTTGTGTTCTTGTGTTTGCTTGTTTCTGTTTTTCGCTATTTCTCTTTGATTGGTGGTTAATTCGTCTTCCGCACAACAAGTGGTATCAGAGCATCGGGTTCAACCTAGAGGGAGATGGCGAATGAAGCAGATGCAACCAAGGATGTTGCGGGATCATGTTCGTCCAGAACAACGATTCACAATGCAAAATTTGAAGTTGAAAATTTTGATGGAACAAATAATTTCGGGATGTGGCAGTGTGAGGTGTTGGATGTTCTGGTTCAACAGGAACAGGACGTTGCTTTGGAGGAAGAAAAACCAAAGAATATGTCCGATGTAGATTGGAAGAAGTTGAACCGAGTTGCGTGTGGGACTATTCGGCTCTTTATCGCGAAGGCTCAGAAGTACGATTTGATGAGGGATACCATTGCTGCGGTGTTGTGGAAGAAACTCGAAGACAAATACATGAGGAAAAGTTTGGAGAATCGGCTGTATTTGAAGAAGAGACTTTTTCGCTTCACCTATACTGAAGGTATGTCTATGAACGCTCATGTTGAATCATTTAATAAATTATTGGCTGATTTGTTAAATTTGGATGAGCAAATTAAAGATGAAGACAAAGCCCTAATTCTGTTGAATTCATTACCCGAATGTTATGATCATTTAGCAACAACTTTAATATATGGAAAAGATATTGTTAAATATAAAGATGTTGCAAATGCTCTGTTGAATAATGAAACTAGGAGAAGGGATAAAATGGTTGATAGAGAAACTTCTGAAGCATTGATTGTAAGGGGCAGAACTGAGACCAAATCTGGGAATAAAGGAAACAAATCTCGTTTCAAATCGAGAGGAGTTTCAAAGGACAGAAAGATACCAGCCAGAGATGAATGTGCTTTCTGTCATGAAAAGGGGCATTGGAAAAAGGATTGTCCGAAGCTGCGAAATAAGGAAAATTCGACTGCAAATGTGACTGTTGATAATTTAGATAGTGATGATGATTTTTCTTTTGCACTTGCTGCTAGTCCCTCACTTTATCAAGAAGTATGGTTTCTTGATACAGCAGCCTCCTATCATATGTCTTGGAAAAAGGAGTGGTTTACTTCTTTAGAGTATATGGATGGTGGGGTAGTTTTGATGGGAAATGATGCGCCTTGTAAGAAGGTAGGAATCAGGAAGATTGAATTGCTAATGCACGATGGTCTTATTAGGGAGCTTTCAGATGTATGGTATGTTCCAGATTTGAAAAAGAATTTGATTTCACTTGGTGTTTTGGAGCCCAGTGGAATGAAATTTGCTAGTGAAGGTGGCACTCTGAAGGTGACTAACGGATCACTCGTGGTGATGAAAGGGCAAAGAAAAAGGAACTTGTTTTTCTTGCAGGGAAAAACGTATTTGGGTCAGGCTGCCAGTGTAACTGAAAGGCCTAAACAGGTTGTTCCCGACTCTACTAGGTTGTGGCATATGCGACTCGGGCATGCAGAAGAAAAGACCTTGCAGGGGCTTGTGAAGCAAGGGTTGCTTAAGGATGCTAAAGGTTGCAAGTTGGAATTTTGTGAACATTGTGTGTTAGGTAAGCAAACCAGGGTGAAGTTTGGTACAGCTGTACATCAGACAAAGGGTATCCTCGATTATGTGCACACAGATGTTTGGGGCCCTACTCAGACACCTTCTATGAGTGGTAGACACTGGTTTGTTCCATTTGTTGATGACTACTCCAGACGAGTTTGGGTATATACCATGAAACACAAAGATGAAGTTTTGACATTGTTCACAAGCTGGAAGAAGAAAGTTGAAAACCAGACTGGAAGGAAGATTAAGGTTCTGAGGTCAGATAATGGAGGGGAATACAAGAACGATCCGTTTCTGAAATTGTGTGAAGATGAAGGGATCCAGAGGCACTTCACAGTTAGGAAGACTCCACAGCAAAATGGGGTTGCAAAAAGGATGAACAGAACCTTACTTGAGAAGGTGAGATGTATGCTAGCACAGTCTGGATTGAAGAAGACATTTTGGGCAGAAGCTGTTATATATGCAAGCCACATTGTCAACCGTTTACCATCTGCAGCACTTGAAGGCAAAACGCCTATTGAGGTATGGAGTGGTAAACCTGCATCTGATTATAGTTTTTTGCATATATTTGGTTGTCCTGCTTATTTTCATGTAACTGAAACTAAACTTGATGCAAGAGCCAAAAAGGCTATATTTGTTGGTTTTAGTACTGGTGTCAAAGGTTACAGGTTGTGGTGTCCAGAACAGAAAAAGTTAGTAATCAGCAGGGATGTTACCTTTGATGAGGCCAGCATGATTAGCTCGGGACAGTCGACTGTTCCGCATAGCCAGTCGACTGGTGATCCCGAACAGCAGAAGAGTGGGAGAGTTCTCCAACAGGTGGAGTTAGAAAAGCTTTCAGTTGAAAATCCTGCTCCTGGCCAAAATGAAGATGATGTGGTTGATACTGAGAATGAGGAAGAAATTCCTATCCAAGACCCTCCCCAGCAAGAAGAATCAATTGCAGCAAGAAGGCAAAGAAGAGATATCAAACGACCATCTCGCTTTACAGAAACAGTTGCATTTGCTCTTCCCATTGTTGATGATGAAGTTCCCTCCAACTTCAAAGAAGCCACTAGAAGTTCTGAAAATGCAGATTGGAAAGTTGCTATGGATGAAGAGATGAACTCTCTTCATAAGAACAAGACTTGGGATCTAGTGCAATTACCAAAGGGGAAGAAAGCCATCGGTTGCAAGTGGGTGTATACGAAGAAAGAAGGTCCAAAAGACAGTGTTCGGTTCAAGGCTAGACTAGTTGCAAAGGGGTATGCTCAACAGGAAGGAGTTGACTATAATGAAGTGTTCTCTCCGGTTGTGAAGCATCCTTCTATTCGGATTTTGTTGGCATTGGTAGCACAGTTTGATCTTGAATTGACATAGATGGATGTGAAGACTGCATTCTTACATGGGGACCTAGATGAAGAAATTTATATGTTGCAGCCAGATGGGTTTAAGACTGCTGGGAAGGAAAATTATGTTTGCAGGTTGAAAAAGTCTCTCTATGGGTTGAAGCAATCTCCAAGGCAGTAGTATTTGAGGTTTGATCAGTTTATGAAAGTGCAGAGATATTCCAGAAGTGAGTATGATCATTGTGTCTATTTCAGAAAATTGCAGGATAGCTCTTTCATATATCTGTTATTATATGTGGATGACATGTTGATTGCCTCTAAAAATGCTAAGGAGATTCAAAATTTGAAGAATCAGCTGAGTTCTGAATTCGAGATGAAGGATCTTGGTGAAGCCAAGAAGATACTTGGGATGGAGATAGCTAGAGACAGAGCAAAGGGCATAGTGAGTTTGACACAGAAGCAATATCTCTTGAAGGTGCTGAAACGGTTTGGTATAGATGAGAAAACCAAACCAGTCAGTACACCCTTAGCCACTCATTTCAGAATTAGTGCTTCTCAGTCTCCAAGTACAGATGAAGAGAGACAGTATATGGCTAATGTACCTTACACTAGTGTGGTTGGCAGTTTGATGTATGCCATGGTTTGTACTCGACCAGACATCTCTCAGGCGGTGAGTATGGTTAGTCGATATATGCATGATCCAGGCAGAGAGCATTGCCAAGCGGCTAAGTGGATTTTGAGGTACATAAGTGGCACCACAGATGTGGGTTTGAAGTTTGAGAGGGATAACAATATTAGCAGACTATTGGTGGGTTATGTTGATTCTGACTATGCAGGTGATCTAGATAAGAGGCAGTCTACTACAGGCTATTTGTTTACTATGGCTAGAGCACCTATAAGTTGGAGGTCCAATTTGTAGTCCACTATAGCATTGTCTACTACTGAGGCTGAATACATGGCAGTTGCTGAGGCCATGAAGGAAGCCATTTGGATTCAGGGACTTTTGAAGAGCTTGGGAATTCATCGGGAGAAGGTGGAGGTACACTGTGACAGTTAGAGTGCTATCCATTTAGCGAAGAACCAAGTTCATCATTCGAGGACCAAACATATTGATGTCCATTATCATTTTGTGCGTGATTTGATAAAAGATGGTGATATTCTTCTGGTGAAGATTGGGACAGCTGATAATCCTGCTGATATGTTGACCAAAATTGTTGGGGCAGCCAAGTTCAAGAATTGCATGAACCTGGCTAATATTTTGCATGTTTGATGATTTGGCATGGGCGGTTGGGATGGTGCTTTGATATTTGTTTGCTTAGTATGTGATATCATACTAAGGTGGAGTTTGTTTTTGTTGCGTATGATGATGAGCATTTGTTTTGGAGTATTTTGGAGATTGCTTGGGCTACTTGGAAGATCTCGCCAAGGTGGAGATTGTAGGATAATGGCTCGATTCTGGTTCAGCCTGTTTATATCCGTCGTAACTGCAGCGATCGAAAGTTCCAGTACACCAGTCGACTGGCATATGGGTCTCAGTCGACTGTCCAGAACTAATTACCAGTCGACTGATAAGGAGACCAGTCGACTGTACACGGGTTTGTAGATTAGAATAGGCCCATTTCGAAAGGCCCAGTAGTTTCCCTATAAATACACCCGTTAGGGTTTTGTAAGGAGTAACACCTCTATTCAAATTTTGCAGCCGTCATCTTTGTAAGGGTTTGTTTTCGCCCATTGGTGATTATAGTAGAAGAAACCCCAACCGCCCTGTGGATGTAGGCACTTGTTTTGCCGAACCACGTAAATCGTTGTGTTCTTGTGTTTGCTTGTTTCTGTTTTTCGCTATTTCTCTCTTTGATTGGTGGTTAATTCGTGATTGTAGGATAATGGCTCGATTCTGGTTCAGCTTGTTTATATCCGTCGTAACTGCAGCGATCGAAAGTTCCAGTACTCCAGTCGACTGGCATATAGGTCTCAGTCGACTGTCCAGAACTAATTACCAGTCGACTGATAAGGAGACCAGTCGACTGTACACGGGTTTGTAGACTAGAATAGGCCCATTTCGAAAGGCCCAGTAGTTTCCCTATAAATACACCCGTTAGGGTTTTGTAAGGAGTAACACCTCTATTCGAATTTTGCAGCCGTCATCTTTGTAAGGGTTTGTTTTCGCCCATTGGTGATTATAGTAGAAGAAACTC
The DNA here is from genome assembly GCA_017893485.1 of Hemerocallis citrina. Classification (NCBI taxonomy): domain Eukaryota; kingdom Viridiplantae; phylum Streptophyta; class Magnoliopsida; order Asparagales; family Asphodelaceae; genus Hemerocallis; species Hemerocallis citrina. The sequence goes on from CM030364.1 coordinate 40,441,202, forward strand.
CAACCGCCCTGTGGATGTAGGCACTTGTTTTGCCGAACCACGTAAATCGTTGTGTTCTTGTGTTTGCTTATTTCTGTTTTTCGCTATTTCTCTCTTTGATTGGTAGTTAATTCGTCTTCCGCACAACAAACACTTTATTAGAAAATATAACATTACACACATCCTTCCAAATCTGCCACATAAACGTTACTCCGAAATTAAATACCTCATAATTATTGTCGGATATCTCAAGAATTTTCTCCGCCACACTACCCTCTGCCTCACCTCGGAATATGCACTAATAACAAAATTCATCCTCGCAAGATTCCATACATGAGTTGTAACTAAGCCATTAACAAGGAGATTAGATGGTGTTTCTGGCTCGACTAGTCTAGGCACAATGGACGCAAAAGAGAAATATCATCTTGCTCGCGCTTTGCTTCTCATTGCATCTGTCATAAGAGAATTATTAATTGCCCCTCGAATGAAATGGAAAACTCTCACTTGCACTCATATTTTAAATCAGTTGACCATCTTTATCAATCAATTGCGCCACCTAGATTAAATCACTCATCCATCCTTGCGTCTTCAACGATAACTGTTGGCGGTCAGCTACCCACCGATCATCAAATATATCATTCGATTCACCTTTTAGAATTAACTATCCGCATCACTCAAGAATTATATTATATTATATCTATATCTTATATTAATAGGAGAGAGAGTCTACCTCTCTCATTTCTCTGTTTTGAAATAGAGAAAAGAGGGAAGAAGTAGAAATTTTTATTTAACTAATATCTACACTATGCATGATTTTATTTAAAAACAAAAAAAAAATAACCCCCCCCCCCCCCCCCCCCCCCCCAACTCTGTTTTAGCAGTGATTATCTAAAACATCGGCTTATGTGAGGATGATAATGAAGATTTCAATAATCACATCTGGAATAATAATACTCATAAGTTTCTCTCAATTTTCTTATTTTTTTTTAGAATTCTATATAATTTTATGAGTCGCTCAAAAGCCTTGAGAGTCAAAACTTTCCTTTTCATGAACAAAGATTTCGATAGCAATTTTAGTCAAGATGACATGAATGTTAGAAAAACGACCTTTATATACAGGCCCAACCAACAAGGCCCAATTACCAACCACAAAGTGAAATAAAGAAAAGAAAGGATCTCGTACGATTCAGTCTTCTTCCTTCTTCTCCCAAAATTGATCACTACCCCCAAATCTAACCCTAAATTAAACCCAAACCCTAACCCTAAATCGCGAATGGGGAAGAAGAAGAGGAAGGTGTCCAAAGTTTGGTGCTACTACTGCGATCGAGAGTTCGACGACGAGAAGATCCTCGTTCAGCACCAGAAGGCCAAGCACTTCAAGTGCCACGTGTGCCACAAGAAGCTCTCCACAGCTGGCGGCATGGCGATTCACGTCCTCCAAGTCCACAAAGAAAGCGTCACCAAGTAATTTTTGTTCTTGAAAACCCTAAAGTTTGGATCTTTGTTTTGCTTGATCTTTATTGCGTTTGATCTTGCTATGTTTGGTGGTTAGTAGGTTAGTGGGTGTGTTAGATTAGTAGTCATTTCGAAATAATTTTTTTATGGATTTAGGTTACAGGATACAATTATGATGCTATGAAAAAGAGGAATTTTGATGTTATTGGGGAGAATAGATTTTCTGATTGAGTTTTAAGAATGTATGAAGTGGGAAAGGAGGTTGCTTCCTTTGCGGAGCTTTTGAAATATTTGAAATTGATATTGGGTCTGCAATATGTTGGTGCTGCTTATGATAGTAGGGTATATTATTTTCCGGTTAAGAAAAATTGGTGATCTTGGACTACTTTGGTACTGTATGACACAAGATGGTAGAGCACGTGTAAATTACTTTTATATTTATTGCTAGTGGGGTCAATCCTTTGTTTCTTAGTGGTTGAAAGCATGGTTTTAAAACTGGGGATCGGGAGTTGGATCAGGTTTTTCGAAATATTAGGATGAGGATCGGTATTGGCCTAATCAGTAGTATTAGATTGGTGTTTGGGTTTTTTGGATCCCCATTTTTTGAAATAAAAATTATCTAATATGTTTCTTTAATTAAGTTATTTTAAAAATAATAATTAATTTTAGAAAATATATTTATGAAGTATATAATTCTTTTTACAAATTTAATATTTTCAATTACAGACTGTATCATTTTAATTAGTTTCACAAAATTATTAATGTAGAATAAAACTAGAAGTCTAGAGCAATAGAAATAGGTTAGGTAGACCAACTAATTACATAATTTATTCATATACAAGGAAAAAACAAAATATAAGCTAGACATGAAAAAATTCTCATTTCACAATTATATCTTCATTGCTTGGATAGGAGGATCCATACGATGATACAAATAGGAAAATCAAATATTGAAAATTTCAATCATAGGATCGGTGGTTTCGTGTTGGGATAGGGATGATCCATCCGATCTAATTACTCACTCGGCCGATCCCCGATTTATCTCGCCAATCCCAAAATGTAGGGGTTGTATTGGAGTGCTCTTGAAAAACGATCAAGATCTGCATATCTTTAGAATCATGGTTGAAAGTAGTACACCGAACGGGCAGTAGAGAGAGATGAACAAGCTGTATTTTAGGTAAAACTAGTATATTGCATGCATTTAATGGACGTCAAGAAGTTAAATGTAAAATAGTGAGGCATTTATGTGCTGAACAAAATTACATAAAAATGAGAAGCTTGATGTGAGACCTTTCTGTTCCGTAGTGAATGAGAGTTGTTTTGTTTTGGACCAACAACGTCTACTCATAATCTGCTTCCTGTCATTTTTGGTAAAAGTTTTACAACCAACTATAATGATCTCATTGTGATTTTTACTAAAATTAAATATTATGATCTTTAATTTCTCCAAAATGGCATTCATTTATATTAGTTATCCTAGTTTAGGTACGCATGCAGTCAAATGAATTGATTTAGTATATATATATTTCACTTATTGTAAGTATTAAAAGGATAATTAAAAGTAGCCTCTTCTTTTAGCAAAAAATGTAGATTTGTCTTAGTTATATCGATGACTTTTAAGTCTTTAAGTCTTTTATGGCATTATATGAGTTTATTAGGATGACCCAAATGAGCAAGTGTTCAAAAAAATATAAATATATGTTAAAAGTAGAAAGAATCTGAAAGAAAGGTTAGTCTTCTTTTGCGTGGGGTGGTTGGGGGGGGGGGGTTGGAATGCCACCCCTCTCATACATGCATATAAATATAATTGTTGTTTTAGAGGTATTAAAAATATTTTTTCATCAATATTTTTTTTTTCAAATTATTGTATTGACCATGCTCTTATATTATATAGTGCAAAGTTTTTATGAAATTTACATGAAGTGCAAAAGGGGATGGATGAAATATGTGGAATATTTCCCAAACCCTTACAATATTATATATTATTATGGATTAAAGCTTGGAGTTCTTGTGAGCAAGGAGATCTATACATTTGGACCAAGGAGAAAAGGGAATCACATTGATGTTTTGATTGGTAATGAAAGGACAAATGAGGGTTGTTGGATTTTAAATATGAAGATAAGTGCGCTCCAATAGGCCTAAAGCCAATGTCATAATGTAAGTTGGTTTTTGTGCATTATTTGCGTACTTACCAAATAATTGATGGCTCTAAAGAGGTTGTCAAGCTTGGCTATTATATTTGCATTTTGTTTTCAATTTTTGTTTTGGAGTTTTAGTGAGTATTGTGAATTTGTGATGTGGAAGTGAGCAATTGTATAATCACTAACTAATTTGGATGACATTGAACTTTTGAACTAAAATGTTAAGCATTGAAAATTGAAGTTAATTGGCAATAAATCGGTAATCAGTCCTAGGCCTGATTAGTTCCTGAAGCGACTAATCGGCCATTAATCGGAAAAATCGCCTATTAATCGGTAATCAGACCTAGACCGATTAGTTCCGAAAACCAATTTGAACTGCTTAGCCAAAACGCCATAATTATTTTCTTAATATTAAATCGTTAGTTTCCTGATTTTTATACTTTTTGTAGTTTGCCATCTTGATTTGTTTAGTTGAAGTACTTATGGGAAGTGTATGATTTATGTTGCGAAGTCCATAAAAAATAACCAAAGTGTTTGCTAATGTTTAATTTGATGCAATGTTATTTATTTTCATCCAAGGCTGAAAAAACTGGAAGTGAAAAAAAATGAAGAAAAATTGGTTGGTTAGTATTAGGTTTAATCCCCAGTATAACCGTTTTTTGAAACACATTGTTTACTGCTTCCCTTTAATCTCCTTTTTCTGTTTCTTAAAATTTTGTTTGCGCCATGTTGACCTTGTAGTGATGACAAATATTGTTAACTCTTGTTTTAGAGGATTATTTAATGGCCTATTTGAATCAGTATACAAATTAAAATGTAATTTACTAAATTACCTCCCATGATTTTCATCATTTTATAGAACTCATGTCAACATGTTTGCGAATAGTACATGTCTGTGTGCAGCAACCACTAATTACCCAAGGATTTTATTGTTGTTACGATTATATGTATTTGAGTCTTATTTCTATCTCACATTGAAATATTAAATCATGTTTGTGTGCAGCAACCACTTATTACCCAAGGATTATTGTTCTGATGATTATATTTATTTGGGGTCTAATTGTGAAGTTTCTTTTTCGCATAAATATTCTAAAAGATTACATGGATTTGTTATAAAGTACAAGTATCTTTTAATTTAGTACAACGAGTACTCTAGGTTGGATCGCTTTCAACATGTGATGATTTTTCTTTTCCAACTTGTTTTGATACTTGTTTTCCTTATTTGCTTTACAGGGTTCCTAATGCAAAGCCTGACAGAGAATCAACAGAAATTGAAATATTTGGAATGCAAGGAATACCACCTGAACTCTTAGCAGAGCATTATGGAGAAGGTACACCACCTTGATGATATTCTGATTTCTGACTAGTGTTAGTTACAAGAATTTTTATCTCGAAGTGCAAAAACTTATTGGTCTATTTTTTTTTAATGTTTGTAATGATACTGTTGTCTTCTACTATATATGATCCTGTGCTTCCTACTTGTATTAGTATTTGTAGGTTTGCTTTGCTGGAATTATTTGCTTTCTTTTTATGGTCTTCTGTCTTGTATATATCGAAATAGAATGACTTGTTTATGTAGAATGCAAATGACTATTGTCATTACTAATTTACTATTTAGTATTATTTCCATTTAGCCAAATATATCATTTCCCATAGTAAATAAAATATTAATTATTAAATGTGATACTTTGATACACAGATAAAATATCACTAGGCCATTATTTTCTACATTGCTAGATTGAATTTATCTGGACATGCTTAGTGTGATTTTATAAGAAATTTTGGTCTTTTTGTATAGTTTGTTTGCTGATATATATCTTTCCTATTTCTTTTGATACATATTTCTTGATAAATCTTGCTTGATAATTAATAAACTTCAATACAATTGTTTTGCAGAAGATGACCCATCAAAACTAGCTAAAGTGGAATTGCCATCCGCTGGACTTGTTGGTGGCATGGTACCTAGACCAATGGGCATTGGATTTCCTCCACCAACTTATGGTGCAATACCATCTATGTAAGTTCCCTCATATGCTTGTATCTGTAATCAGTTATATAGTTGTTGTTAATCTTTTGGATTTCTGTTTAAAAAGTGACTAGTGCTAAGTGTATTCTTAATCTTCAATTTACATAATAAATGAAGTCTTAACTTAAAAGTACCTACTTGATGTTTACACTACTTTTTTATTCTTCTTTTCTTCCTGTCACCAGGTTCAATGCAACTCCAATCGGAGTTCAACCTCCAAGTTGGCCTCCTCGACCTTGGTTTCCACCTCCAGCTGTACCTGGTGGTTTACCACCACATCAGCCACTGTTCCCAATTCAGAATGTGGCAGCCCCTTTGACGTCTGGTACAACTGCCGGAGTACAACCATCTTTTCAAGGAGGTGTGCCCGGTCTATCAGCATCCACACCTGTTCCTGTATCTCAACCTTTATTTCCTATCAATAATGCTGCTAGTATACCAGCCCAAAGTGTCCCTTTTTCAGCTAGTACTCCTACTATGGCTTCAAGTTCTCCAACAATATTGAACGGTCAAGCAAACACAAATTCTGTGCTAAACATTGGAACAGGTATTTTTTGTTCGACTTCAATTAAGTTATCTCAAAATAATTATTGATCAGTAAGTAGAATTTCTAATTTATTACTAATTGTTTAACTTATTTTTATATAGTAGTGACAATTTGGTTTCTTTTGGATTACTTAATCCGATGAGGCTTACTTGTGAAGAAAGAAAATTGCTGAAACAGATGTTGCAAAATGGTGCATTTGTGATTATACCATAACTTTTACACAATTTTAATTATTGTTTGTTCTTTTGCCTCGAGTTTAATTAGTTTAGGCCGGGAAGAAATGCATGTTGGGAAATGACCTAAATAGCTTTACACATCCACAAGGGATGTTTCTTATTAACGCCAGATTAGGGGATTATGTATAGTTTTCCAAAGAGTCATTTTGATTTACTCTTCTGCTCCATGTCTCCTTTCTGATGACAAGCGAACAGATGATTCTTACTTTACCTATACTAGTTTAAATTTAGCCTTCCAGAATTCAAGTCAGTAGTGCTGATATATCTAGTTTCCCATAGAATTAAAGTCAACAGGCCCCATTTTTTCGTCATCTTTTTCATTGATCCTTCTGTTCCATAGTCAACCACCATATTTTAATCAGAAATGGTTTAAATTATGAGGATTGGCAAATGAAGTGGATATTTATAGGTCTGCGTCAGTCAAATTGGTGCATATGTAAAAGCTGGCCTCGTTTTTTGGTTTTATAGTAACATATAAAGTTAAATAGGAGGAAAGATGTGCGCATCATGTTTGATGTTTTTTCTGTCAGATAATTTCTTATGACTTATTTACTTGTCTAATATTAGTGACCTGGTGCACTAATGTAGACAAGTAATAAAAAATTACTTGTCTATGTTGGTTAATGGCTTTCCATGTTTGAACCTTATCTTGTAGTCTGAGTGTATATTAATAGGATCTACAGGGCGTCAGTCATATTGTTGCATATGTAAAAGCTGGTCTCGTGTTTTGGTTTTATAGTAACATATAAAGTTAAATAGGAGGAAAGATGTGCGCATCATGTTTGATGTTTTTTCTGTCAGGTAATTTCTTGTTACTTGTCTAATATCAGTGACCTGGTGCACTAATGTAGACAAGTAATAAAAAGTTACTTGTCTATGTTGGTTAATGGCTTTCCATGTTTTGTACCTTATCTTGTGGTCTTAGTGTGTATTTATAAATGTCTTCAGAAGGAGGTGCATCATATGTCAACTCACATATGTATGCTTCTGGGCCAAACACCGGGGTTGCTATTGGCCCTCCACCTGTAATCTCCAACAAAGCTCCAACTTCACAATCCGCCACCAACGAGGTTTACTTGGTTTGGGATGATGAGGCAATGTGCATGGTTAGTCACCGGGAACCAGTTCCCTTTGTTCTAGTTTTTTACTTTATCTTGTTTATTTTATTGATTGGTTTATATTGTTCATTCTCAGGAGGAAAGAAGAATGTCCTTTGCAAAATATCAGGTGCATGATGAAACTAGCCAGGTAAGTCGGAACTGCATTTTTTAAAAGAATTTCGATCAGATGGATGTGCAATCGAGTTTGCAAATCCAAATTGGTAGGTAGGTTAAAATTTTCACTCTTGCTATATTTATTTGTCTCAATATTGAAGCACAGTTGTTTAATTTAGTGAGATTATGCTGGATAATCGTGTACTATTAAAGTCACATAACTAGGTATGTCAGAATTTATACACTAGTAATACAACTAGGAGTGTTAATTCCTAAAAGATTTTAGATTCAGCCATATGATGACAACCTGTCACATTTTAGTTTCAGCCATGAGGTGTATTATGTACTTTGTAAGGCTGCTCTTTTGATGTTAACTGCCACGCTAGGTGGCTTCAGTAGTAGATAATTCATGCTAATCTTGCTGCTAGTTAGTAGTATTACAAAACTGACAAGCTTTGTGCTGCAAATGATTCGAGGGTGATTCTCAACCTAGCACGGGACGAAAATATGTATGTATAATGATTTGATTTAGAAATTTTTACTATTCATCTTTTTGTTTCCATGGTATTCATTCCATTCTCCCTATTGCTTCTTTAATGGGCTGAGTGGGGGTTTGAGTGGAACCACAAGGGTTATTACGCCGGCAGGTTTTTACCAAATTCAAATTCACATAGCATTTCTTGTTATCTGTTATTGATCACAGTTGTGCGACCAGAGTTTGGTTACAGGTCAGCTTTCATTCAGCCAATTAGTTTGCTACCTTAATAATTAATGAGTATCTAAAAGATTCTATCCATTGGTGGATGAACCCTGGAAGTAGTTTTGAGTTAATGACATTTTGGCTGTTTACATTCCAGATGAACTCCATTGATGCGGCTATTGACCGAAGGATATCAGAAAGTAGGCTTGCTGGTAGAATGCCATTCTAAGTTTGTCCTCATGCAAAGTTGGAGTGCTCCCGACCCTGTATTGTATGGTTCAAATTGTGTGGTGAGAAGTAATGCCCATTGAACATCCATTTTGAAGACTGCAATTTCATCCATTTATGATCTATTGAGAAACAGGTGGCTGTCGGCGCTGCAGTATTCTTTAGTTACTTTTAATTGGTCTCACAGGACTTCAGTTATTTGAGTTGGTTAAATTATCGTGTATGTGATCAGGATTTCTCGAAGATATTCACTTTTAGGTTGAGGTTATAATCAAACATTATTAGAGGCTGCTTCTGTGATTTGAATGATTTTGAGTTATTCTACTATTCTATTTAAAGAAATTGCTGATGCCCCAAAACTTATATATTTGTTTGGATAATTGAAAGAAAGATGTTGGCCTGGAATGTGAGGTAAGACTTTGGAGAGAGATTGGATGAAAACATGATTCAAAGGCGGTCAAAATATTTGGTGTGCATGCAATGAAAGGTGATTGACATAACTGAACTTGTAATGCCTACATTTTAATGAATGCATTTTCGCTGTGTACATTCCAGATGAACTCCGTTGATATGGCTATTGACCGAAGATTAACTTTGAGCTGCTGCCAAAAAATTTAAAAAAACCCATGCAGTTGAAAATTTGACACAATTGTAAATTGAAGTATTGAGTAATGCGGGGTTTAGGTTAGGAATGAGTGTTTATACGAGTTTGTGAGTTTGTTTGTTGAGCGTGCTTGGATTTGGCGGAGAAGGTTTTGCTTGAGCCGAAGAGTAATGGGTTTGTGGGGAAGGATGTGAATGCGAGTGATGTGTTGATGATTTATAATAGGGAAGGGTGGCGTTGAGGTGGTTGAGGTTTATGGGATCTGCTGGAATTAGGACGAATAATTTCATTATTAGGCAGTTCAGTTGTTCGGGTAGTCTTGCATGCTTGAAGGCTGTAACCGTATGACTCTGCTCGCTCGCTTCTTGAAACCTATGCGGGTTCGACAGCAAAGGTTGATTTGGTTCTGTTTGTACACTTGGATTCTTGTGCATTTTGTTTGGTGTCAGCAGGGCGGTCTTACCCTAGAGGCGAGTAAGGCGGCCGCCTTGGGCCCCCAGAGTTTTCGCCCCAGAGATTTTGCGATTTTAGGAGCCCCAAATTTGTAAATATAGGTACGTATTTTGCACGTAAAAATATATATATATATGTAGGGGTGGTATACCGTACCGTATCGTACAAAAATTACTCTACCGTTTACCATACCGGAGTACTTGGTACACAAATTTTTCTACCATTACCGTACCAATATTTTGGTACTACCGAGCTCGGTAATACCGAAATATCGGTATGGTAATGGTAGTACCGTGGTAGTACCGGACATCAAGAACCCTAGGTATGTTCAATCTAGTTTTGTTGTTGGTCCCTTCTTGCTGTCACCGAGAACTGGGAGAATGTCATTGAATACTTTCATTAATGAATATAGCTACTAACAGACTTGCATTAACTACCAAATATTGATTTCTACTGAAAGTCAAATAGACTAGTCTTTCGACTCTCCCACAGGTCTTCTCATTGAATGGTAACATCAGTTCCTTTAAAATTGAAATATAATTTGAAATTCCTAGGTTACCTTATGACGTCAATTCTTTCCAAAACAGATGTGGTTACAAATTAAAATATGGATACTGATAAGAAACTAGAACAAAAATTAACTAAAAAAGGGGACAATCAGAATCAAAATCAATACCAAAAAGTGAACGAGGAGCGATCAGTCGTTCAGTCGAGCGATCAGTCGGTGCGTCGGACGTCGTGCGTGAGCCTTAGGTTCAAAGCAAAAAAAAAAAAAAACTAAAAAAGGGGAAGAGGAAGATCTGTTCGGTGCATCGGTGATTGGGTAATTACTAATTACTAATTTGATATCTGATTGAATTCACAATGAAGAGTTTGGAGAAGAGTAGCCGACTAGGGTAGAAAAAAAATGAAAGAAAAACTGGACTGGGCCTGAAACTTTTCTGGGCTTGGGTTTTAAAATAAAAATATTAGATTAAATGTATATTAAATATATTCGGTACGGTACGGTATACCAATGGTATAAACATTTTGTACCACTACCGTACCATAAAAAATTGGTATGGTACAATACCGAAAATTTAGTACGATATTACCAAATTTTGGTATTTTTTGGTATGGTAATGGTATAGTAATGGTATGGTACGGTATGGTACGGTAATATGGTATTTTTTGACACCCCTATATATATGTTATTAGGGGCTTCATTTCGGAAGTTCGCCTAGGGCCTCCGGAAACTTAGGGCCGGCCCTAGGTGTCAGGATGAGAAGAATGAGCGAGCAATAACGGATATCATGAGTATGACGAAAGCACAAGGCACCCGAGTTCATGTGTGGGTTGTTTACCGGCGGAGGAGCAGAGGAAGAAGCCAGCGCTCCCATTAGCGAGGGACTTCTTTCAAGGGCTTTTGATTATGAGGTGGAGAGTGCCGCAAAAGATTATGTAAATGTTATCCTAAATCACTTTGTGCAAGGCATTTTGTGTTTGGAAGGTTGCTTATGAGAACTGTTTCTAAAGGCAATTGTTTTCGACCAGTAACGGAAGAGTTCATTAACACTTTCACTAGCATTATTTGTAGTCTTCATACCGCTCCTACAAGCTCAAAAAAACTGCTACAACCACCATAAATAGGCTATTAATCACCGAAATATCAATTGTCGTGCAAAACCGCCATAAAAAAACCATAGCTCTACTAAGAAATACGATCCCTAATGACATCCCCCAATGCAGAATGAAAAATATTACACCAATCATATCAAATATATATCGATTCAACATCCAGACCATTTGATTGCGTTGACAATGAGGTACACTAATACACCCCATATTTGAAGAGACTAATACCCTACCCGAAGAAACACTCGAAGGAGGAGGTGAGTGAGAAACCCTTCCTACTCCACTGAGAACTACCGAAAACCTACAACACCATCTGTTACTGTTGCTGTTCATCACCTTGCCACTCCTACAAGTAAAAAGTGTAAATTATCATACTCATCGGTCTTGAGTCATCCATCAATGTTTAATAATTAAAACATACTTCAACGAGAATATGTGATCAACTGATCATTATGATACATTACTTTCACCGGAATCATCTCATCCATCCATTGATATTTATCTGATCATGCTTCTTTAGATGTTTTCTCTAACATCGAAGGTTGATTGTAGAGCTGTAGATAACCTAGAAGCCATAAGAAGAAACCTAGCCGACAAACTAAAACGATAAAGAGAGACAAAACCAAAAAAACATAGTCACACAAGCTTAGCTTGCGAGTGGAAGATGGAGTACTGTCTTTGCCACAACCACCTTCTCACTAGAAGACCTATTTTTTTGAACTAAAGTTGGACTTCAAATTCTCCTAGTATGATACTTTACACTGTTTAGAATTTTGAAATTTATGAAGAATTTCAAATGATTGTTAGGTCAAATCATAGAATTGGATAGAGACCCAACAACTCGTTCTTCTTCGGAGAGTTTTTTAAAAAAATGTCAAAATTGTAACCAGCAGAAAAGTATAAAAAAAAAGAACAAAAGAGAAATTTCTGAACCAATTTAGTTAGATAATAAGGGAATTACAAAACATATACCTCTTAGTCTCTCTCCAATTACAATAATATCTCAATTAGATAGCTAGTTTCTTTCTTTTCTATTGGGGTTACTTAGATACAATTTTTTCTCCTGTATTTATTTATTGAGTAATAACCTTGAGATTTTTGTTAGGGTTAGTAGTTTTTAACTTAGTCAAATATATTATCCCTTATCGTTAGGAATAAATCTCTAACAAATATCTCAAGAAAATCACACAAGATTGTATCAAATATTTAAAATATAGAAAAATATAAATCTAAAAGAAAATAACAAAAGAATAAAGATTTTAAACCTTAGAGAAACATTTGAGGCATAATTCTAACAATCTTCTCATTGACTCAAATATTTATCCTCCTCCAACTAGAAGGTCATCATGAGAGAGCGAGCTATGTGTACTTCCCTTGGCTAAATGGGCCGGCTACTTCAACATGCCTCCCTTTCTTATTGGCTCTCATCTCTGCACGAATTTTAGCTAGTTCGGACATCCTTCTTGATTCAATGCAGAGTCAAACTTCTTATAGATCACTTTATCAGAAAGAGAGAGTCGTATTGCGGCTACTGCCTTGTGGTCGTAGGCTTCCTAATCTTCAACTTTCACTCCCAATTTCTCCTTCCCAAGCAATGCTATGTCAAGACCTTCTTGCATTAGCATGTTTTCCATCTTGACTTTCCATATTCCGAAGTTCGTCGTGCCATTAAATTTCTCCATTATGAAACAAGTTGTTGAAGTGGTGTTGGAAGTAGACGCCATCACCTTCGGTTGGTTCTTCTAACCAGTCGCTTTGATACTAGTTGTAAGGTCAAAATCACGGAATTGATAGAGACCCAACAACTCGTTCTTCTTATGAGAATTCAACAAAATAAGTCGGAATTGTAATAAGCAAAAAAATACAAAAAAGAAGAACAAAATGTTGAAAGTCAACACCAATTCAAACTCTCTAAAAAGCTCCACACTTATCTAGTAGTAGTTATTATCATCTAGAAATTACTCACTACAGAATGATTTTTATCTGGATTTTTCTAGCCATTGAATTCTACACACAAGTCAAGAAATATCTACATAGATGAGAGTTAAAAAGTCAAGTAATATATAGAATCTTCTTAGGTGGTCATGAAGATTCATCCAACAAGTATAATTCATAGATGAGTCTCATGTAAGTCAAGTCTTAAACAAGTAGAATTAAGTTTTTAGTGAAAAAGCAAGTGAAAGTGAGGTGTATTAAAAAAATAATTGAGTGTCCTCCATTGTAATACATTAGTGAGTTATATATAAAGAATGCCTACTTTGTACATGCTGGTGTGATCCATTTGAGCTTCTCCAACTCAACAATGGTATTAGAGCAGGCGGTTCGGGACCGGCTTTATTCGTAGGAGCATTCTTGCCAACCATGTTCATGGATGCCAGAGTTAGTGCACAATCCGGGACTGTAAAGTCGGTTGGTCGGGGACCAAACTTACGTGGCTAGTACGAGGACGCAAACCACGTCACTATGGAAGATTTGGCGAATGTTTTTGGTGTCATCAAGAGGCTCAATGGGCATAACTATAGCAACTGGAGGTCTTGCATGGAGTCTTACCTGCAAGGACAAGATCTTTGAGAGATTGTTGGTGGCAGTGAGACGATTGCTCCACAAGATGCAGGTGAGACAGTGAGAAAGTGGAAGATTAAGGCTAGAAAAGCCATGTTTGTCTTGAAGACAACAATAGAAAAGACTTGCTACAACACATCAAAGACGTTATTGTCATAAAGCAGGTATGTGATTCCTTCGCTGCACTTCTCATGATCTAATGATGCTTACCTCCATCTTCTCGAGAATCAGTTGTTATCTATCATCCAAGATGAGATGTCTACCACCCAGTATTTTACTAGAGTAAAATCACTGTGTCAGGAAATTGCCCAGTTAGATGATGATTCAAAGATTTCGGAGGCACGCATGAGGAGAATTATCATCCATAGCCTAAGACCAGAATATAATGGGTATGTTGCTGCTATCTGTGGTTGGCCAACCCAACATTCTTTTTTGGAGTTAGAAGGATTGTGGTGACACAAGAAATTTAGTTGCAACAAACATGTGGAGTTTCTAAGAGAAGTGCAGATGAGGCTCTCTTCAGCAGCAAAGGGAGCTGCAGAGTACAAGGCTAAACCACTAGACGATCGAGAAAAGGCGATGTGTGGAGGCTTCAGGAAAGAAGTGCACACACTAATGATGTATGACAAGGTGGTCAAGACGGTAATTATCGACAATTCAGACGACATGAAGGAGGATGCTACAGTTGCGAAAGGAAGGGACACTTCAGATGGGACTCCCAGTACAAGAAGACATTGATATAGAGTAATGCTGCCACCCCAAGCAGTCACATAGATGATAGTGAAGATGAATGAGACCCACAAGCATCCCCAGTCGTCGTGAAGGAGAAACCAGCTGTCCTAGAAAAGGAGGTCATTGATATGTCATTGACCTCGATAGTGGTGGAAGGATAACCGACTTTTGCAGCAGTGTCGAAACAAGGAGTAGTCAACTACGATGAGGATTGGATTGTTGATTCAGGGTGCTCCAACTACATGACCGGAGATAAGGAAAAGCTGGTCAGTGTGTTCGAGTACAAAGGAGAGTGCGAGGTAGTCATTGCTAACAACTCAAGGCTACCTATTACGCATATTGGAAACATAATGATCATTCCACACTTCAATCCACAGAAACTACAACTACATAATGTTTATCACGTGCCAGGTATGAAGAAAATTCTCTTGTCCGTCTCTCAACTAACATCTGGAGGAAATTATATAGTGTTTGGACCAGAGGATGTCAGAGTCTATATAAATTTAAAGACTGATCGAGAGCCGGTTCTAGAAGGATGCAAGTTAGATTCCATCTATGTAATGATAGTTGAATCAGCATATATAGATAAAACCCCAAGAAATGAGATGACGGACTTGTGGCATGCAAGACTTGGGCACGTGAGCTACCATAAGCTCAAGGTGATGATGGAGCGATCTGTGGTCAAGGGCCTACCGTGGTTGGAGATCCGAGATGACACTGTATGCGCAGGCTATCTATATGGCAAGGCACATTAACTTGCCTATCAGGAGTCCAAGTTCATAGCCAAGGAACCATGAAAGCTAGTTCATTTAGACGTGTTTGGCCAAGTCAAGCAATCATCCATCAGTGGGATGATATACAAGCTCACTTTCATCGATGACTTCTCAAGGTACATATGAGTTTACTTTCTAAAGGAAAAATATGAAGTATTGTCCAAGTTCAAGGAGTTCCAGGAAAAGGTCGAGTGAGAAGTCGGGAAGAAGATTCAGTTCCTTCACACTGATAACAGGGGAAATTTTACCTCCAAAGAGTTTTGTGACTATCTGCAAGCTTGCAAAATCTGACGATAGTTAATTTGCCTTACTCCACAACAAAATGGTGTGACTGAAAGAAAGAACAAACACATGTGGGAGTTTTGTAGAAGCATGTTGCATGCAAAGAACGTGTCGGGATGCTTCTGGGGAGAGTGTATGAAGATGACTTCTCACGTGATCAACAGGCTGCCATAACCAAAATTAAGGTTCATGTCACCTTTCCAGAAGCAATGGAGGATCAAGCCAACTGTAAGTCATTTTCGAGTTTTGATTATGTATGTTATGTATTTGTACTAGATCATCTGCATAGAAAGATCGTCAAAAAGACTATCCCTTGCATCTTCGTCAGATACGACAATGAAAGAAAATGATAGAGATGTTGCAATCCGACAACCGGAAAGTGTCATACATCACAGAATGTCGTGTTTGACGAAGCGTCATCGTGGTGGGATCCTCAAGAGGTACTTTTGGAAAATACCATAGATTTAAAAGACAAGATATATGAGAAGCTGGGGGAGCCTTGTCTAGAGGCAGAAAAGCAACAAACTACATAGACAGTGCCTAGCGCACCAGAGCGAGCAAAAGAGAAGAGCCTGTGACAATCTGGTGTACATTAACAAATAACCGATAAGGAGCGTCCAAGCCAGATAGAAGAGACTATAAAATAATCAACTCCACCGCTCTGAAGATGGATGAGACAAAAAAGCCAAATCCGAAGTATGACAATGTAGCAGTTGTTAAGATAATTTATATGAAGCCGATCATGACCAAGAAGTGAGGACGAGTCATCGTTACTAAGGAACTCAACTCCACGAAGTTCAGAGAACACAAAAAAGCAGCTCAGCACGACCATAAGAAAACTGGGTGTTGAGGGGGAGTGTTGAAAGTCAACACCAACTCAAACTCTATAGAAAGCTCCACCCCTATTAATAGTAGTTATTATCATCAAGAAATTTTCTACTTTAGAATGATTTTTATCTAGAGTTTTCTAGCCATTGATTTGTACACACAAGTCAAGAAGTATTCACATAGATGAGAGTTAAAAAGTCAAGTAATATCTAGAATCTTCTTAGGTGGTCATGAACATTCATCCAGCAAGTATAATTAATAAATGAGTCTCGTAGCTATGTAAGTCAAGTCTTAAGCAAGTGGAATTAAGTCTTAAGTGAGAAAGCCAGTGAAAGCGATCTGTATGACAAAAATAATTGAGTGTCCTCCATTGTAATACATTAGTGAGTTATATATAAAGAGTGCCTACTTTGGACATGCTTATGTGATCCATTTGAGCTTCTCCAAATCAACACAAAAAATGAATTTCAGAACTAATATTAGTTAGATAATAAGAAAATTACAAAAATATATGTCTGTTAGTCTTTTTTTTTCTTCTTTGTCTAATTACAATAATCTCTCAATCAGATAGCTAGTTTATTTATTTTTCATTAGGAATACTTAGAGACAATATTTTTTCTTGTATTTATTGAGTAGTAACATTGAAATATTTGTTAGGGTTAGTAGTCTTTGACTTAGTCAAATTTATTCTCCCTTATAAGTTAGGAATAAATCCCTTACAAATATCTCAAGATAATCACAAAAGTTTATATCAAATATTTCAAATATAAAAATATATAAATGTAAAAGAAAATAACAAAAGATTCTAAAATTTAAAATTTTATTTGAGGCATATTTCCAATAATGATAACACTTTCTTTGATTCTTTCATGCTTTCGAGTGAAGGCAGGAAACCCCATCCTCTCCCTCTCAAGGGAGGAAGTTCCTAGTGTTGGGTTTATGTCTTGCATACTATGTTGGATAAGAAGACGATGAGACGATGGAGGAATCGAGATGATCAGAGACGGAGTGGAAGCAAGGGAAACAGTCAGTAACTATAGCAGCAGATGGAGTTGCGGTCGACCGTACTTGGGGTGCGGTCGACCGTACTTGGGGTGCGGTCGACCGCCCAAATCTGTAGAAGTTCCCGAGAGGGGGACGGTCGACCGACCTTGTGGTGCGGTTAACCGCACGCGGCGCTGATGGATAATTTGGGTCGGATCTTGGTAATTCGTGAGAAGCCCAACTTGCTCTTCAAGTCAGATCTGACGGCTCTTATCGTAGGGTTATCTCTTCAGGAATATCCAAAGGCTATTGTATCAAGATATCAAACTAGGGTTTATCTAGATCTCTATATATTGTTGTTATTGGCCTCCATTGAGAGCCAAGAGAGAGAGAGAGAGAGTGAAGGAGAGATTGAGTGATTCTCTAATTGTAAACAACTAGTACTTGCTGGTGAGGCTTCAGAGAGGGTCGTGGTGAGAATTGTAATATTCTTGTATCTTCTCTAGTTGAATAACATCTTGGGTTTCTTCTCCATCGGATTAAGGCGAAAGCCCCAACCGGGAAAAATTTGTGTGTGCTTTGGTGTGTTTGGTATGATCTCATATGTGCTTGGTGGTTTATGTTGATTGCATCAAATAACTCAACAAGATCCTAAGAGAGGGTTCGGTAGAAATCCTTAACAATTGGTATCAGAGCTTCGGGTTTAAGGATTTGTTCGAGTTCCTTGGAGATGATGGCAGATCAGATCACGAAGATTAAGAGGTTCAAAGGCAAGATCAACTTTGATCTCTTGAAGGTGGACATGCATGAAGCATCAGTTCAATAGGACTTGGATCTAATCCTAGAAGGAGATAATGGGAGACCAATCAGCACAAAGCAGGAGAAGTGGAAGGAGATATGTTCAGAAGCCTTGAGTTTAATCCGGTTGTCATCGACAAACGAAGTCAGGTATAGGAGAAGCACATCGAGTCTTCGGGCAAGATTTAGAACTGACTACTCGGGCTCGTCATCACAGGGTCGGATGTACCAGCAAAGAAAGTTATGGGATTTCTCAATAAAGGAAAGTACTACTCTTCTAGATCATAAAGTGGAGTTATCTGAACTGAGGGCATTCAACGCAGATGATCTAAGGGTTTTCAACTCGATATATTCATCACCAAATCCATCCAACATGATAACCGTGCTAGATGAGAAATCTACCAAGGAGAAGTTTTTCATAGCAGGTATGATCAAGGGGTTGGAGTATGATGCACTTAGGAAGGAGAGTCAGAAATCGGCGTCAACTTCTGTGAGTAGCTTGGAGGTGGATTGTACTTTGATTGAATGGGAAAGTGTATATAGGGGTAAGGTCCACGACCACCAGTGCAAATGGATTGAGCATTACATAAGAGACTGTTGCAAGCGGTTGAGTCAGAGGGCGCCAAATCCAGTATCGCTGAATCAGGTGATGGCTTAAACAGTGCTTTGTTTCAAGTTCCTTAGATGTGAATTCCGGTTGTTCTTTTGATTCAGTTAGTTCTTATCAAGTTTGCTCTGAAAGGGAGATAATTTCTACTTACAAATTTGCATCATGTTATCGTGTGAGAACTAAGTTTGATAAGATTTGTGAAGTAATGGTTTCTACTTACAAGTTTGTCTCATATCGTTGTGTGGGAACGAAGATTGACAAGACTTGTGATGTAAGATGTGAGAAAACAAATGAGTCAAAGATGACAGACGGAAGGAGATACACATTAGAGGAGGGCATGTATATTCCTTTGATGAAGCGGAGCCTTATATCCATAAGAACTCTAGAAGCTCGGGACTACAGGTACACAGATTCAGGTGGAGTTCGTTCAGTTTGGTAAAGTTATCGTGAGGTGATAAAGGGTGAGAGGGGGATTGAGCAGGGCAAAACGGTTATCGTGAGGTGAAATAAACATATGATTTTTTATTTCTACTTACAATTTTTTGTTTCTTCTTTGTATCTCCTGATCACTGGCAAGCTTTCAACTATGCAAAGTTTTATTTGAATTGTGTAAGAATCGGCTAATACAGCAATTGTAATCTACAAATTTTGAGAGGAATAAAATTTGCGGTTAATAAATGAAAGTGAAACTTCATTCTTAATCCGTTATAAAGCATCAGATTGTTTCAGAATCCATCTTAAAAAGCAGAAGCCATGAGCAGCATCACAACCCAACCACAGAAGGATATTGGACACAGTATGCAAATATTACAAAGTGAAACTCAGACCTTAACCCCTTATAAAGCAAGAAGAAGCCATCACAATCCATCAGTATCCATCATATGCCATGAGCAGCATCAGAACTCATCATAGGAAGGTAATTGTACACCGTATCCAAATTTTACAAAGTGAAACTCACACCTTAACCCATTACAAAGCAAGAAGAAGCCATTACAATCCATCAGTAGCCATCAGCTGATATGAGCAACATCAGAACCCATCACAAATTTGTAGATAGTGTGATTCCCTAAAAAAGAGAAATCGATAGCTTTTGTTCAGAAATGAGAACCCAACACAAGCATCAGAAGCCTTCACAGCCTTCACAAGAATAACATAGTAACAAGAATGTAGCTTTTCAAAGTGAAATTCATACCATAATCCGTTATAAAGGTAGAAGAAGTCATCACAATCGAACAGAAGCCATCAGAATCCATGAGTAGCAACAATACACATCACAGGAAGGTACATGACCAGTAGCAAAACCCATGAGAAGCCATGATGGTTAAAAGGAATGTAACAAAAATTATTAATTTTGAAAGTTAAAATGAAACCTTCAAAAATACTTATACAAAACAGGTTGAAGCCAGTAAATTAAAACCCCAATGATTCGAAGCCATGATAAGCATCATAACCAATCACCTGCTAGAAGAAACATCATATGGCATGAGCAGCATCAGAAGCCATCATAGGAAGGAAATTGTACACAGTATTAGAAAATTTATAGGATCAGAAGCCATCATCTCCTACATTTTGTCCAAGCAACTCATTCTATTGCAAATACCATGTTTACCTCCTTACAAACCAGATCATTGAACTAAGAGATGCACAAAGGGAACGAAGATTTTCATCTCAGGCACATGTACAAATTATATTAGAAATTTGTACATGTTTTGGTTACCAGTATTTGAGACTAACTTGAGGGCCTTTTTGGATAGTTGTTTAGGTCCCTGTTTTCGTTTTCTTTTTAAGAAAACGAGTTTGGTCACAGAGTTCTCAAAGCATTTTTTGCTTCTCTTTTTCAGGAAAAAATCAAAGAAGCCATCACAAGCATCAGTAGCCTTCACAGTACTAACATAGTAACTTGAAGGTTAGTTTGAAAGTGAAACTTAGACCTTAATCCCTTTATAAAGGAAGAAGAGGCCATCACAATCCATCAGTAGCCATCAAAAACCATGAGCAGCTGCAGAACCCATGACAGGAAGGTATTGTACACAGTATGAAATTTTAACAAAGGAAGAATTCAATGGTTTTGGTAAATAGGATCAGAGGCCATCATGTCCAGATTCATGAGAGGCACAGAATATTGTACACATCAAACTATTTTTGCCCAACCATGAAAATCCATCACAAGCATCAAAGGACATCACATTTATAACATAGTAACAAGAATTCAATTTTAAAAGTGAAAATCAAAGCTTAATTCCTTAAAAAGCAAGAAGAAGCCTTCTCACATTTGAACACGAGCCATCAGTAGCCATGAGTAGCATCAAAACCCATCACAGGAAGGTACGTTGTGTACAATATGGAAATTTTCCAAAGTGAAACTCAAACCTTAATCCCTTATAAAGCAAAAAGAAGCCATCACAATCCATCAGTAGACCATCATCTCCTACCATAAGCAGCATCAAAACCCATCACAGAAAGGACATTGTGTACAATATGGAAAATTTCCAAAGTAAAACTCAAACCTTACTCAAATTTGTACAAAGCAAAAAGAAGCCATCACAAGCATTCAGAAGCCATCAGCTACCATCAGCAGCATCAAAACCCATCACAGGAAGGACATTGTGTACAGTATGGAAATTTTCCAAAGTGAAACTAAGTCCTTAATCCCTTATAAAGCAAAAAGAACCCTCCACAATCCATCAGTAGCCATCAGATGCTATGAGCAACATCAAAAATTCATTACTCCAAAGAGTATATCGGATCAGAATAAATCATCATCACATCCAGATTTGGAAATACTAGTAAACAAACACAAAATTCTCACATGTGCCTGAGATGAATCTAGAGATGATGGCTTCTAATGCTATTTAACTAAACCATTGATTACTTTCTTTGTCAAATTTCCATACTGTGTACAATTTTCTTCTTGTGATGGATTTTGATGGTGCTCATGGCTCATGAGAATCCAACACAAAAATGAGAAGCGTTCACAGTGTTCACAAATATTATATAGTAACAACAAGGTTATTTTGAAAGTGAAGTTCATACCATAATCACTTATAAAGGTAGAAGATGTCATCACAATCCAACAGAAGCCATCAGAAACCATAAGCAGCATCCAAACCCATCATAGGAAGGTACATGAGCAGCAACAAATACTAAATCAGAAGCCATTATAGTTATACGAAATGTAACAAGAAATTAATTTTGAAAGTGAAAATGAAACCTTCAAAAATACTGATGGTAGAATGAATCCATGAGCAGCATCAATACCCATCACCTGCTAGAATAAGCTAACACCATGTACCATGTATTTCATTTCTAGTATATGAAATAAATTGTCAATACTTTCAAGGTTATATAGGATCAGAATATATCATCATCATCTCCACAATTAGTCGTAGGCTCACAACACATTATCATAGAACTATTGTTCTAATAAATCATAAATATTAGTGTAGGGCTGCATTTTTTAAAATGCCATGCCAACTACTACTAATCATGTGTCCACCCCATCCGTCACCTATAGTTGAATTCATCAATCATTTGGTCAGTATAATGGGAATATATCATCATAGAAGTATTGTCTGTTTACGTTATTATAAAAAAAACTGGATCAGAAGCTACCATATCCATCATATCCAGATTGATCAGTGGCACATGATGGTAGATGGGGGTGGACACACAACCTTTTGATTGATAGTATATTTCATCATTGCCTAGAACGACAGAAATTGAAAATACTTTTAAATATATTTTTTGTTATTATGCATACCTTTTAGGTTATATAAACAATTATACTAACATTTTATGTTATATACCAAAGTTAAACCCCAAAAAACAAAAACAACAACAGCTAGTAATAGTAAATGCATCTAAAATTAACCGTTACCAATGAAAATCCAACACATTGTGCCATAGCATATTCACAATGTACTGATACAGAAATATTTCAATAAATTGTTAAGACATTTAAACAATACATTGGGTTGGATCCACTTAAACAAATTAGATCCCTCTACTCATTCGCAAGTTGGTCCAACCACAAGAGTCTAAGATCTGGTTTCATAAGAATGAAACCACGATGCCAACTTTTCTTTGCAACTATGTTATCCATTGCGACACGGAGCATTTTGGGATCAAGCCCATCCATATTATTAATTATGTCCATGCACTTATCAATGGAGAACGGATCTTCTGCATCCGAGCGAACACTTCGATCACCCATTTTCTTCTTATAATATTCAGCTTTTGCAACATGCGCAGAGGTATTGGCATCAATACAAATATCCATTCTCGACTTTTTTGTTGCTCGACCACTAGACCCACCAGATCGCGTCTTGTGAGACCCCGAATGTATTGGTTCGTAATCATCATCATCAACCAAATTGACATGTGGTGCATTAGGTGGGGTGGGGTGGGTGAACTTAAAATTGACCCTCCGTTCCTCATCGGAGTCATACACCCTTTGAGTTGAAGCCCTAGAAAAAAAGCCCTGGGCAGTAGACTAACCAAAAATTTTGGTCAAAGCATCATAATTGGCTAATCCCTTCGATTTGAATTGTTTAGCATGAGGGTGTGCCTATTCAAAAATTATATGTGTTGTTAATTTACAAGTACTAAAGTCATGAATAAGTGTATTAAGATGATAATCACACAGTGTTATAAAAAAATAAGTTATATGTGAACCTTGACATATGTCTCCCAAACAGCGGGCTCGCAAGTGACTGTATGGTTGTCTTCATCCCAACCCATACCACTCTGATTCTTCAACGTGTGAAACTCCCTCCACTTCATCCTAAGTCGGGAATGTTTATCTTTTAATTGTTTAACCGTGTATGTATGGTTACACAAGTGATTCAAACTAGCCACAAAGTTTTGCCAAACTTTGGCTTCAAAGGTCGAACTTTTCAAACTATTTCGGTCGACCTCCGCCTCCATCAATTCCACAAATATATGTTCATTACATGCTGGCCAAAGGATAATATCACTCTCCACCTCCATCTCCTTTTCCTTACTACTCATCTTGATTAGCCACAGAAACGATAAATATAAAATAACAATCATCAATTGCTCAACTATAACAGTGAACGGAAATAATTTTTTGAGGTTACTATAGCAATTGTAGATGAGGTCTTCTTTCCAGTTCCAGTTCAATAAAAATCATAGTTCAATAAAAATCTCCAATTCCAGTTCAGCAACCATCTTTAATCCAGTTCAATATAAATTCCAGTTTAATTAAAATATCCAATTTCCACAAGTATCAACAGCGACGTCGACCACAGGATCAGAACTCATCATCTCCAATTCCACTTCAATAAAAATCTTTAATCCCTCAATTCAGTATAGGTCACAAAAAAAAATCAAATTTTTTTTTATTATTCAGATCTGGAATTAACACATCGACGTCGAACTTGAGGATCAGATCTCATCATCTCCAAATCACAGCATCATAAAAAATTTTTCATCCCTCAAATCAAACCGTCAAAAAAAAACCAAAAAAGGGGGAAAAATATTTTTTACAACAAATATGGAATTAACAAGTGAGCCAAACCGAAACCCTAGCAAAAAAATGGGATCAAAGTGAAACATACCTTGGTTTGCTTGCTTACAAAGGTCAAGAAGTTGTCTCCGACAGATTCAAGCCTCAGCCGGCATTTGATTCGACTGCAACGTTCTCGAAGATACCTTCTTGTATAACCAGATCTGGTCTCACAGACCATGAATCGACCGTCCAGGTTGAAAAGGGGGAAAGAGAGCGAATCGCTGAAGAAAGGATCGGCTTTTGATGACAGTAAAGAGGGAGTAAAGGATACTTGAAGATGGGAGTAAAAGGGAGTAAAGATGGCTGGGGTTTTCTAAGAGAAGTCGGCATCAAAAAAGAGAGAGAAAGGGGGTAACCAAAAGAGAGAGAGAGAGAGAGAGAGAGAGAGAGAGAGAGAGAAAAGAGGAGGTTGGGTTTTTTTTTATCTGAAAAAAGGCTCCAAAACAACAATGCAGAGCACGTTAACCAAACGCGTTTTCAGAAATTTTTTTCCAAAAAAAGGCCCCAAAACAAATATCCAAACGGGCCCTGAGTGATTCTCTAATTGTAAACAACTAGTACTTTCTAGTGAGGCTTGAAATAGGGTCATGGTGAGAATTGTAATATTCTTGTATTTTCTCTAGTTGAATAACATTTTGGATTTCTTCTCCTCCGGATTAAGGCGAAAGCCCCAACTGGGACAAATTTGTGTTTGCTTTGGTGTGTTTGGTATGATCTCATATGTGCTTGGTGGTTTGTGTTGATTGCATCGAATAACTCAACAAGATCTTAAGAGGGATTTTCGGTAGAAATCCCTAACACCTAGCTTATTCTATCAGAGTATGATTACCATGTAACCTCCTTAGAGCATCCCCTACCGTGCCTTAAAAATCCCCCCCATCGGCATTTTTACAAAACCCCCCTCCCTAACCGATCTGCATCAGGTGGGCCCCCTACCCAATATTTTTGGCGATCCATAAATGGAGCCGCATATATGCGGCTCTAGTTTCGGAACCGCATCTTTTTTTTTTTTTTTGCAAAACCCCCCTCCAAAATTTGCATACACAATATATTTATGGAATATATTAGTATATATTTATTTGTTTGATTTGTTTTTTTTAAAAACTTCTTTTATATATTTTATTTATAAACAAAAATTATACTATTGTTAAATTTTTAACAAGATCTTTTGTCACGCCCCGCTTCCCAAAAACACGGAATACGAGACAAAGCCCAGTGAATGATTTTTATCATTCATGAGCTGTAGGATCGACTCAGCATCATAATAAGAATATAACAAAATGTATATAACCACGCAAGCATGAATAATTTATTGATCAACATAAAATAATTGAAACAAAATAATAATATCCCAAATAGTTTTCAAATCTGGATCAAAAGATAAAACTCGGGACTATAAGCCCGTTATAACGTTCAAGTAGCAACAATTATAAGTAACTCAAATGAAACAAAATATTTTAAGCAAGTCCTTCCTCCAAGCAAAGCCTAGAATGTCTGCTTACCAATTCCAGCAGGCAATTCGTCTCCAAAGTCTGTGTATATAAATATAAAAAGAAAAAAAAAAATAGAGAAAACAAGACGAACACCCTTAGTGCAAGTTAGAGCCGCAAATAGTACAAGTAAGGATATGAATATAAGTACAAGAAATATGGAACAAGGTTTGGAATCAAGAATGTATAACATAATATAATAGGGATGCAACAAGTAGTGGGATTCAAGAAACTAGCTAGCAAGAAAGACAACTCGAGTGACAAGAGTGGGTAACAAATACTAGTAGTAGAAGAAGTGGCTAGTGAACATGTAATGGTATTAAGCATCAAGTAACAAGTATCATGTACAAGTATCGAGTAACAAGTAACACGTCTCATGTGCCAAGTTGTCAAGTACAAGTATCAAGTAGCAAGTGTCAAGTATTATACTTAAGTATCAAGTCTCATGTATCATGTAATCAAGTATCAAGTAAGCATACATCATGTTCAAGTATCATGTATTAAGTCTTGTAGTTATTACTATCTAGGTAGCACTTCATGTGCCATTATTTTATCACATGGTTACTACAGTCAATGCAATTTCGTTTACCTAGTGGTGGATTTTATAGGGCGATATACTCAGGCAACAATATTCAATAATGACCGATGACCGAATCAATCGAGATACTGTAGTCAGCAATCTATAATTAATCGATAACCGATATGACCGATAGACCGATATACCGATAGACCAATAGACCGATAAATAGGAAAACACGGACCTATCCTCCGAGCATACTTACCTATATGTTCACTACTATGGTCTTTTCCTTAAACCTCGGCTTGTTATTTATTATTATCATCAAGCAAGCATGAAAGTGTGCGAAACAGGTCAAGTAAACATGGTCAAGAAAATGGAACAAGTTTAAGATAATTATAAAGCATATTCGAGGGTCAACACAAATTAAGATTATCAAGAACTACGAGAATTTCAAATCTGGACAGCATGACGTTGTTGCACCAAAACTGCAATTTCCGCTGCTACAAGATAGCAAATGTGGATCCGTCAGAAGATCTAGAAACTAGACTCCTGCCCGGTTCCAACGCATATAATTAAGACACATAAAAGTTATAGCAATTTATGTCAAAATAGCAAACTATACAGTATTTGTGTTCAGCCAGAATTTGTAAAACTGAGTTTATACATATGAAACAGGGTTGAAACATCATTAATTAATTCTGATAAAATTAGAGAATATTCTCTAGGGTGTCCAGTATCAGCATAAAAAATTTTAAGTCATTTACTTACTAGTAGCATAGTTAAAATAATTGTAAATCAAAGTGGTGCAGCAGTTTTTATGAATATGCAATTTCCGGCATAGCAGCAGTAAAACTGCGATATCTCCTAGACCGTAACTCGGAATTCGAAAATTCTGAATGTTATTGGCAACTAGACACTTAGGGCTACATTTCATATTTAAGACTTAAGTTCAGAATTTGGTTTTATTGGGGTCGAAACAGCACGACAAGACAGAAATAGAAACCAAATAAAACACTTTTTGCATGAAATGTATCAAAATTATACTAGTTGTGAACAAGTGTATCAACGAAGGGTTGTGACTCTTAGATCATGTGATAGATAAGGCGAAACATGAGATCATCAACGATAAACAAGGAGGAGTCACAATTACAATCTACTTACAGTATTTTCAAGGAATAACTTGTATTAGAAAACGAAATGTACAAGATGATATTTGCCTTAGGGTGACGATGAATCCGACGAAAGAATAACAGGAATAGATCCCGGGCGATGAGCATGTTTGGCACAGATCTCGATAATGATCAAGATCAAGATGAAGATCAAGCGAATCCAACGGTCGAGAACAAAAATAAAACATATAAGAATTAGAAGAGTACCAAAAGAGCAATTATACCATGATTGACAATTGATGAATAAGAACAAAAAGTGGATCAAATGTTTAACTCACCAAGTAGAAGACAAACGAGACGATCAATGGCCGATATCAAGTTGATCAACCAATCGACGGCCGAGATCGAAGATAGGGAAGATGATGATCAGATCTAGTAATGAAGGCTCCGTTCTTGATCAAATCAGAGGGTCCAGATCGAGAGATCAAGATCAGATCAGATGGAGGGCTGAGATGTGATCGGACGGTGATGATCAAGATCGGGTGGCCCAGAATGAACAAGAGCAAAACTCCATGATCACACAGCAACCCATGGACTTCGGCTGGCTGGTGTTGTTGTCGTTGCTGCAGAAGAGGATACCACGGCTGTAAGGCAGTGCACGGGAGGTACGGCGAGAGACTGCCGGCAATGGGGTCACGTTGGCTATCAGTGGTGGAAAGGCCAGCACAGGGAGGCGCTGCAGTGGCAGTCGTCGAAGTGGGGCTATGCTAAAGGAGAGGAGGAGGCGTCGGCTGCTGTCGCCTGTGGAGTTGCGACAAGGGGGTTGCGAGGCGACTGGTTGCCGGCATCGAATGAAGGTGGGTTGTGATGTGCCGAGGTGCAGTCGCTCAAAGGCGGCACTCTAGCTGCCGACGAGGAGAGGAAGGGGAGCACGGAGGTGAGCGGTGAGGTGACACGACGGCTGGTAGGGAGGAGACAAACAGGTGGCGCGTCGAGATGAGGCAGCGTCGGGAGGAAGGTGGATGGTGGGTTTTCGGGGTGTCGTCGATGGTGGTTAGGTTTTGGCAACGTGCGGGGAGGACGACAACGAACGGGCATGGAGGTAGGCGAAGCTGTCGATGAGCGAAATGGGGTAGGAGGTAGGGTAACAGAAGTGGAGAAGATGCACAGGAAGAAGAAGGGGGGGTTGGCCGCTGGTGTTTTGGGGTAGAACAATATAGGTAGGGTTAGGGTTAATTAGGTTAGGGTTTCTAGGGTTATATATGAATAAGGTTATAGGGTATGGGTTTAGATGATATAGGATCCACTAAGAGAATGGGTATGGGTTTGGGTTATAAATCAATTAATATATTTAAATCCAATAGGGGAAAAAATAATAACCATTATAGGGGTTTATAAAACATACATATACATGTACATTAAATCAAATAATGCATACATATAAATTAGAGTATGATCGACTAAAAATAAAATAATAATAATAATATTAACAATAAAACAATGATACTGCAAAATAACACCACTAACAAAAAATAATACTGATAATAGTAATAATAATAATGAATGTATATCAAAATGCAAACTTGAGTTTAACTGATTTATTAAAATGATCCAAACAATATATATTATAAACAGTCGATCAGATAGAAATAGAAATTAAAATTAAAATATACAATTATTAAATTTTCTGATTAGAAAATATTTTAATAGATCCAAAATGAATTCAACACAAGATAAATTATAATTAATCAGAATACAGAAAATATCTATTTACGGGAACGGGGGTTACATCTTTAATATGAGACCAATATTGAATTTAGTCCTGATTTGTTTTAAGTGTAGAAATTATTCATACCAATCAATAATTATACTAAAGAGAAATACGAATTCATTAATATTCATCGAAAATTATAAAACATAATACTGAACGAAACATCGAAAATTACAAAACATAATACTGAACGAAGCATCGGAAATTAAAAAAACATAATACTGAACGAAGAACGAATAAAAATAATTTTATTAATTGGGATGATCATTATTTTTTCCGGGAAATTGGTTGAACTACCGAACTCCCCCGAATAGAAAGTGGGATCTGAATCACGTAAGAGACCCTGAAAATATCCAGTTGTATTTGTGGGTCCTTCTTGTTGGGATTTACAAGTCCTTCTCGCCCGAATTTCCTTCTTTCTGCTTTGCAACCATTCACGGTCATCCGGATCAGTTATGGATTCCAAATTGGTTAGCATGATTTTGTTATCTTCACGTTCACAATGCATACTTTCAATTTTACATCGCCTAGTGTTAATTAACTGTTGATTTTATTCAACCAACTCCTGTATTTTTCGATTTTGTTCTCTGATTTCCTTATTAATCCGCTTACTGTCAATCTTTTCTTTCCTTTTTGCCTTCTCTCTCTTTCTTCCAGTAGGTCTAATGGGTGAAGAAACTTCAGCTTGTTGCCCAGGTTGAACCTCAAATTCGTCTGGACTTATCTACTCAGAAGGAAGGTAATCCATCTGATTTGGATGTACAAGAACCGGATTAAGATCCTTCCTGTGAACTAATTCCCCTACGTAATTTAACAGGTGGAGCACCAGTATGATCGTTCCATATTTCCTCCTCCTTAAGAAGCGGCCCCACGTGCATAAATTTGAACTCTTTCTTTTGAAAGTGACATCCATCTGGAGAGTTTTATGTGCCATCTCCAACTACAAAAAATAATAAAATGATAGTGAGATTGCATATTTTTTAATTATAACAAAATATTAAAAATATGTAAAAATAATACTTACAATATCAGCTTAAGAAGCACCACTTGGATTTATATTCTCCACTTGACGAAGAGCACCCCGAAATTTGCTAACTACTAACATCAAATCGAACATACGGTTGGAAAGAGACTTCGGCGTTCGCTGAGATTGTAGAGGCTTACCATAATTAAATTTTGTAGTAACTCGTTGCCATTACTTATCTCCTTTTTGATTTATACCGATAATAGCATCTTGAGAAGTGTCAAGATAAGCATGACATAATTCTATATCCTCCGATTCTGAGTAATTTCCCTTTCTTACAGATGCCATAACTTGTTCTGTTTCTTTTAGTAAGTGTAATGTAACACCTCCCCTCCTTTTATAGTGAGGCTTATAAAGATTTTTGATTAGATTCCTGACGAGATTCCTGACAAGATTCCTGACGAGATTCCTAACAAGATTCCTGACGAGATTCATGTAGGAAGCAGGGGTCTGCTAAGCAGTATTTTACTATGAAGCAAGAATCATGTAGGAAAGATGTCGAATGTACATTTGGAGTTCTTCAATCACGCTGGGCAATCATCAAAGGACCAGTTTGTTTTTGGAGTAAACATGTTTTACATGATATAATGACTTCGTGTATAATAATGCACAACATGATCATCAAAGATGAGCGAGATATAAATGAGTCAGTTAGGGAATTTATTCATACAACTCCCCCTGAGATATCGATGGTAGCCGATGAGAAAATTTTGCCATATTGACTTACTTTTTGAAAATATTTGGTGCTCCGACCCACTTCCGAAAACAATTAGCGAACTGACCCAGTTTAGGACATGTCAGCAAGAAACGTTATTGGAAAAAACGGTATAGGTTATTTCGATGTCGTTCTTCCCAATAACAGCATCTGTTTAAAAAAAAACTTTCATGCCGTTATTCCAAATAACGGCATCTGTTATTTTTTGTCGAAGGAGCAAACAGTCTCAATTGTGAGCTGAGAGACAAGTGTGAAAATAAATTAACTTATGCCGTTCTCTATGAGAACGACATGATTTATGTTGATGCCGTTATTTTGAATAACGACATCCGTTACTTTCTATTTTGCACACATACCTATAATCAGTGCCCCCCAACTCTTCTCCTACCCCTTTGTACTTCGTTTTTTTCTCCCTTTCTCTTCACTCCCGTAACCTACAAACCTTATATCCCTAAATCAAAAAATCCAAATTATTAGAGTGTTGGAGTGATATCAAACTTCTCATACAACAATTAAACATAAACCCTACTTGTGATTCACTCATTTCTTTTCGAAATCTTCCGAAATCCGAAATTGTGGTAAGTATTCAAAATCCCTAATTTTTTTACAATATTTATTTTGATGTATGAGAGCTATATATATTGGTAGCATAGTACAAGAGGTGTAAATTTGATTTATCTAAGTAGTAGATATGCGAAATGTACTTTAAGATTGTTGTTGATGATGTGTGAAATGTTGATTTTGATCAATAAGAGCTATATTGGTAGTATAGTAAAATAGATGTAGGTTAGATCCATGTAAGTATTAGATATGTGAAATGAGATTCATCTATGTGAGATGTGGATGACCTATATTGCTATCTATGTGAAGTGAGATTCATCTATTTGTAGTGTGTGGAGATGTTGTGGTGGTGATTGTTATGAGTAATATTTCGATACAAGTATTGAGAAGTTGTTGTTATCTTAAAACATCGATTATTAATTATGTTGAAGAAACATAGATTACAAATTTTAGTATCTTCAGTCTCATAATGTTTATTAATATTGTACTTGACACGTTATTTTTAATGTACACAGGTAAATGGATCCTACACAACCATCTTCTTCTCATGATGTGGGTGCTTCATCTGGTACTTCGCATGCACCACATGGACATCCGGGTCCTTTAGATCCTACCATACTTTATTTGAAAGAAGATCATAGGTCGCAGGCAGTGTGGATTGGAGATGTTGAGAAAATGAGTTTCCGAATGCACACCATATTGCCAACGCACCCTCGAGTACAAAATTATTTGGTAAATAGCGGATTTTATGGAATGTCAAAGTTGGCGAAAGTGAAATGTGACCATGCATTGCTTACCGCTCTTGTGGAGCGATGGAGGTCGGAGACATACATGTTTCACCTACCCGTTGGGGGGATGATGGTCACCCTACAAGATATAGCCGTTATATCGGATCTTCCAATCGATAGGGTGGCCGTGACCGGCAACCTGATGTTCAATAAAGTCATGTTGTTAAGTGATTACCTTGGGCAGGTGGTTGATGAGGATGATAGGGGTGTATTCGTTGGGGAATCAATCCAACGTTCTTGGTACTATATAGAGTTCAATAATAGTTTGCCAGACGAACCGACCGACTTCCAATTCCAGTGTTATACGCGTGCATATCTTTTGTCGATGATCGGAGGTATTCTCTTCCCTAATTCTTCTGGTGATGTAGTGCATTTGATGTGCCTTCCATTGATTGCCGACATATATAGAGCCGGGCAATATAGTTGGGGAAGTACGGCTTTGGCTTCTCTACCATGCCCTGTGCAATTGTTCGATGGGGTCGATCCAAATGACGGAGGCCGATGGGGTTATTGCAAATATGGTGTTGGGAACGAATACACCTCGGCCGGCCCCGGGTAATGGTTCTTTCAAATAATTGGAGTGTGCAACATGATAATCCAAGGTTAAGGGCTCCTTTAGGTGTGTACTGGACGGGTAAACTCATGTGGAGAGATAACCCACGCGGTGTGCTGACATATTATAGGGATGAACACGATCAGCTCAGGAAAGAGTACATCAACTGGACACCGTATATAGATGAAAGGCTACATCGTTTACCTCCAATTTGCACGGCCAGCTATCAACTTTGGTTGACACGAGTTCCACTGATAAATTTCTCAATTGTGGAGTTTTATTATCCCGACCGCATCCTTCGCAAATTCAATGCACAACAGCTCATCCCCGAAAACTCAATGTACGACCGTGAACTTCACAATATTACCGGTCAAGGTCGATTGTCAAATATGGATTGGACCGATCACCACCGTGCTCATGTAGCATGTTGGAATGAGAGGAAGTATGATTTGGTGGTATAAGCAATTGTACCGTACGACAGATCGTTGCAAATTGCCTACATGGCATGGTACCATCGTATTACGCGGTTGTACATAGCCCCAAGAACGGATATCCCCGCGGGTATCCAACAACCGATACCTAGGCACCAAGTGGAACTACCACCGGTACATTCCACATCGCAACCCATGTATCAACCGAAAGCTTCCGCGTATCGATTAATGGTAAAGTAATCTAATTGTTGATAAACATGAATATAAATTTTTCCCCCAACATTTTGCTTATGTTTGTTAAATAAAAGTTTTGTTTACTACTAATCATTTTCGTTTGTAATGTAGATTGATAACACATGGGATATTGCGAGAAAATGTGCTCATGTCTTGAAGAGCAACGCTTCGAAGGCATGCAAGGAATTAGATAGAGAAATCCTATATCCATGTCGTACTTCTTTTGAAGATGTTGGTGACGGTTCGCGCTTCGATGCCCTTTTACGCTCAACCGATCTTCCAACTCAAATGCCCCGAACAAGTGTTAGCCGAGGCCCACCTCCACCACTACGAACAGCACAAGTAGAACCTCCCGCACCATCACGAAGACAACCTCAATCTCCTTCACAGCCTCCACGACGGAGTAAGAGTATTCGTTTTCCTCTTACGGGAAGTGAATTAGCAGCGCAAGAGATTGAACAAGTACAAGGTGGGCAAGAAGAAGATGTTGGGCCAAGTGCTCCTGCGACACAAGAGATTGGGGAATATAGGAGGAAAGTCCCAGCTCGAAAGAGGAGGCAACCGCAACACTATATGCCTAGTTAGTGTTGACTATTCAATTGTGTAATTTTGTTTTATGAAAAAACTTGATGAGTCGGAAACTCTATTGTTAATGTTGGTTTTATGAAAAAACTTGATGACTACTAGTTTGATGTATTGGTAATGTAGGTTTATGAAAAAACTTGATGAGTCGGTTTTTGTATTGTTAATGTTGGTTTATGAAAAAACTTTATTCGAGTGTTTGGGGGTATATATACTGAATTGAAGTGTATAATGTATGCATACTTATATATTTTATATATACTTAATTGAAGTGTATGAAATCTGTGCATATTTCTGCATGTTTCATTTGAAATACAGTAATAATAGATGTCGTTATTGCAAATAACGGCATCTGTTACCTGTAACGTTTTCTCCGATAACGGCTTTTGTACAAAACATGCTGCTTTTACCTTGTTCATTAATTTAAGTTGATGCCGTTCTTTTGGAAAACGGTATTAGTATAAATGATACCGTTACTTAGAATAACGACATCAGTTGAGAAATCTTTTTAGGGGAAATGGCCATCTGCCAATAGCTTCTGTCCTCACAGTCGTTTTTTCAAAATAACAGCATCTCCTAAGAATGCCGTTATTTTGAATAACGACATCTCTTAAGCATGCCGTTATTCAGAATAACGGCATCAGTTTGATGTGAAAATTCGACAGAAATTAACCTCTACCATACTTTCTGTCTTCACAGTCGTTTTTCTTATTAACGACATCTCCTGAATATGTCGTTATTCAGAACAACGGCATCTGTTATAACTACAGCAGTACATGTTTTTGTGCATGTTTTGTGGAGAGAAACTACTAAATTCATATTCATTCAAATTCAACAAACTTTCACTCCTTTTCACTCAAATTAATTCAAATTAAACAAATGTTCATCAAAAACATATATCTCATACTTAACTATTTAAAATTAAAGTACATTGCATAAGACGTTCATCAAACTCAAGCTCTCTAATTCGTAATAACTTACGGATACATTTTACAACATTAATCCAATAACGGGCTACAACTTCAAGTGTCGGTAGATTGGGATGTACCCACATTCTGTACGTTCTTACAACTCCGCCTATTGTGTCCACTCATTCCACATTTTGAACAAACTTTTCCGGTGCTCCCACCCTCTCGAGCATCCATATCATTTCAAATGCGAGTACTTTTAGGTCGTCCTTTCATCCGACGAAGACTCGAATCGGCTATGAGCACCTGTCCACCTGGTGTCGGCCAATAAGATTTGTCTGGAATAGAATTGAAAGTTGGTGCCCACGTTTGTGCTAATGAACCGGTAGAGTAAAAGGCATCAATGTAAGGTTGATAATCAATCGCACAGGAAGTACAGGCTGCTAACACATGAGAGCATGAAATGTGATATAGTTGAAATTTTCCACAAGTACAAGTACGTCTCCCCAGTTCTACCGTGTGCCCCTTTTGATATCCACTATCCATTCTAATGCTCGTTTTTACCCCAAAAATACCAGGCCGATTATTAAACATTATTGCCTCATGTAAATTGAATTTTTCACGGCGTAAATCAATAATATCCTGAATGCGTGGTACCCATAATTTACCTTCACTGATAAGCGTCTGCGCTGCTTCACGGCGATCAGTGAAATACATGTTCAGACGAAAAACAATTATTTCTACAATTGCGGCAACAAGAAAGCTACGCACACCTTTTAGAACCGAATTGAAAACTTCCAATAGATTTGTTGTCATTATACCATATCTACGACCTCCATCGGCAGAAAGTACCCACTTCTCAATCGGTTTCTCCTTCAACCAATTAGCCCCATCAACATTGGTCGCTTCAAGTTGTGCCATCTTTTTCTCAAACTTCTTCAACTGATTTTGACATGCGATCACCTTCAACTTACTCATCATAAACTTGCAACCAAATTTTTTATGAAAATTGCTAGCAAAATGCCGCATACAATACCGATGATATGCAAATGGTCCCTTCCATGTTCTGAACGCATTTTGCATTGCTGATAAAATATCTGCATGGCGATCAGAAATGACACATAGACCTGCACGATTTAGGACGAAGCACCGAATACAGTTCATGAACCATGTCCACGTCTCTATGCTTTCACCGTCAACTAGTGCAAACACAAATGGAAACAACCTACCGTTTGCGTCCGGTGAAACAACAATCAACAAACAGCCTTTATATTTTCCATACAAATGAGTGTCGTCTACACTTATAACTGGTCTGCATGCCTTAAATTCCTCGATGGAAGGCCTGAATGCCCAAAAAACACCCTTAAAAGTTTCTTTGCCCGGACCGGACGCAATCTTCACCCAATGTACAGCCGTACCCGGATTTGAAGCTTGAATTTCTTTGAGAAGATATGGCAATTTAGTGTAAGCTTTTTCAAAAGAACCATATAATCGCTCAATTGCTTTATGTTTAGCCTTCCAAGCTTTCCAGTATGAAATTGTGTAATGGAATTTACCCTTGACTATATTTTAATTATGGCTCTTGGTGTTATTCCGAGTTGTGCCTTCACAACATCCAATATGACAGTCGATACAACCGTGAAATCAATTTTCTTGTGATCCTGAGTCAATGTAGGATTCACACATGTATGTGCACCTTTAAGATTCTTTACCACGAAATAATTACGGCCTTTTGGAACAATTGAACGCAATCGCCAAGGACAACCACTAAATTTAGAAGTGCCGGATTTTCTGTAATGTCCTTGGCTGAATGGTTGATGGGTGTGTATTTACATTTGACATAGTATAGACCGGGGGTTGATTTTACCGTCACGAATTCTCAGTGGTTCTTCACGGCGTACATCTTCACTTGATGTTGTATAGAATCTTTGGTTAGAAATCTTTGACCTATGAAGAGTTCATCCAAGTTGGAAGGGCTGACGGAAGTCTGTCCATGTTCATGTACAGTGGCACGAGACATCAATTCATTCGATTGAGATCTATGTATAGCTGCACTTGTGTCCTGACTTGGCAACACGCGGGCATAGTTAATCGGCACATCAACATTGACATCATCAACCGGAGATTTATCGGCATCCTCCTCCTCATCATCATAAAGACCGCGTTCCTCATCTTCTTCCTCTTCTACCAAATTATTATTTACAACGGCGTTATCAAAGTCTTGCATTGCCATGTTGGCTCCGACAATATTTTGTGACAATATCAGCGGATGTACCTGCTCGTATTCGGAGGTAACAGGTTCCGTTAGGGTTGTTCTAGTATCTTCTTCTGTATTTGATATTCTTGCATGTGACTCAGCAGATGGTTTCAAAGTCGGTGCGGGCCTTGGACTTTCAATAACAACTTGTCTAGTATTTGGAAGCCTCATTTGGTCGATTTATAACTCCACTGCATTCCAACTATAATTTGGATCAAGTGTCCTACCCATCATGGACCTCAGAGAATTGTCATTCTCTACGGGTACCAACATGAAATATTGCACACCCCCTTTATTGGCAGCATAATAGGCTTTGATTTTCACACTCATTTCACTTCTATCCCAATTGGTGACTTCAAATATCTTATCTATTAATTCTGAGTGCATAAAGTTGCGGGGAGCCCAAATAATGACCGGTTCAGCATCACTATAACAATATCCAATCTTCGGATATTTAATTACTTCACCCCCAAAATATAACCAAATAAGGATATCATATTCCATACCTAAGCATAAAAATTCAAACATATTCAAGTCATTCACTACTCATAAGCATAACATGGGAATACATATCAAACATATGGTTAAAATAATAATACCTTCAAATTAGACCGTAGTGTCGATAGCTTGAAAATTCGTTGTGGATGAGGAATGAGATGAGAGTGGGAGTAAGGAGGTAGGATATATGAAATTTGAGAGCACTCCAATATTTGGGATTTTTTGATTTAGGGATCTAGGGTTTGTGGGTTACGGGAGTGAAGAGAATGGGAGAAAAAAACGAAGTACAAAGGGGTAGGAGAAGAGTTGGGGGGACACTGATTATAGGTAAGTGTGCAAATCAGAAAGTAACTGATGCCGTTATTTAAAATAACGACATCAGTATAAATTATGCCGTTCTCTTAGCTCACAATTGAGACTGTTTGCTTTTTCGACAAAAAGTAACAGATACCGTTATTTGGAATAACGGCATGAAAGTTTTTTTTAAGTAGATGCCGTTATTGGGAAGAACGACATCGAAATAAACTATGCCGTTTTTCCCAATAATGTTTCTTGCTGACGTGTCCTAAACTGGGTCAGTTCGCTAATTATTTTCGGAAGTGGGTCGGAGCGCCAAATATTTTCAAAAAGTGGGTTAGAACGGCAAAATTTTCAGCCGATGATGCAACCCAATTTAGTCAATTTCAAGCTAGGCATAAGAAAATTAAGGATAAGGAAGCTCATTTTGAACTCCGGAACAGATTATTTGCTCTTTTGTGGCACAGTGCTAGTACATCAGGTGTTTAAATATTTTGTAATTTTAATAATGTGGTACTCTTTTTCCTACGGATTTTTTAATGAGACCATCAATAATTGTATTACCTATTTCTTAGTAAGTGTATTATCTATTGCTAATTAATTGTATTATAACTATTTAATTAGTTGTATTATCTTTTTTGCATTCAAAATTAGTTTTGTGCAAAAAAAATACGATTGTTTTTTA
This sequence comes from Hemerocallis citrina, assembly GCA_017893485.1. Taxonomy (NCBI): domain Eukaryota; kingdom Viridiplantae; phylum Streptophyta; class Magnoliopsida; order Asparagales; family Asphodelaceae; genus Hemerocallis; species Hemerocallis citrina. Next base: position 40,479,921 of record CM030364.1, read on the forward strand.
TGAAACCCCAAAATGGGGTACCTTTGGAGCACCTCAATTGAAACTCCAAATCAAAATGACATATTCTAAGGAATATGTCAAAATGGAACTCCAAAATGGGGATGGAGATGGGGTTACATTGGCCTTGCTCTTACCCATGTCAAGACTTGCTTTTCCTTCTCTAACCAACCGAGCTTCTCTCTGTTATTACTTAAATTTTTTTACTATGTATTTCATGCAGTTAAGAAATTTTTTGAATTTGATCTCTAATGGATTCATAGGTTAGCATGTTGATACATTTCTGGATGGATTTACACGACATTTCTGGATGGATTTACACGAGCACGCCCAAGTTTACTTAAATTTCTTTCACTCTCATATTATCGTAACATCACAAGAACACACTTGATCAGCCACATCATCGACAATCTCATCGCCTATGCCCACAAAAATGAACATCTTTCTACTGCCCTTGTAGCCAAGGTGTCCACAATCGACTTTAAATCTTGCTTTAGCCTGGAGACTCTGTTCACTGTTCATTCAGCCTCGATTCAAGATGTTGTTCAACTACGACAAATTGGTTAGCTAGATATCTTTGTTCCTTTTGTTTAGAACTAGGTATGCCCGTTGACACGTGCCTACGGCACGTCTTCGGAACGGTGCACCTTATTTGATCATATAAAATAGTTTTGGAAGTCTAGCAAATTAATTGAAGTAGCAAACATATTATATGAAAAACTTTTGGGGGTCCGGCAAAAAACATATTATATAATTTTTTTTGATTTTTTTGAATTATTTTAAAAGTTTTTAAATTTTTAATTTTCTTAGTTTTTTAAATAGAAAAGGGAGGGACAGAGAGAGAGAAAAAAATTAAATAAATATATGAGTTGTTTTGAGTGGGGATTTGAATTTGAGTTTTGGGGGGGAAACTTTTGGGGGAAAAATATGTTTTGTAAGGTTAGATCTGGACCTTTGATTTTTGAGGGGATTGAAGGAGAGCCACTTGATAGCTTTCTTTGTGTTTTATTATATAAATAACTGAGTTGAGTTGGTAATTTGTACATCACATAATTATGGCTAACTTCGAGCACTGTCACATTTACCCAATACCCGGACCCGATCCGGACCCGGCATTGGACCAGAACCGATCCGATCTATACGGGTCCGGGTCCGGGTCTGCTCAAAATAGAACCGACCCGGACCCGTTAAAAAATGCTTCAAACATATAGAATTTGAATAATAGGGTTATAGGAATATACATATAAAAATAATTGTTGAAGATAGATATGTAAATATAATATTAATTCATGTACTTAAGTGCAAAAAATGTTGGAATCTTAGGACATCGAGTGCAAAAATACTTAAGTGTAAATATTTATTCTCTACTATCGGACCCGACGGATAATTTTTTTAACTAGGACCCGGATCCGGTTCTTGCAAGTCCGAATCCGAGTCCAATTTTTGGACCCGTGAGGTACCGAGTCCGGATCCGGGTAGTGGAGGATCCGACCCGACACGACCGATACTAGCTCTTCTAACTTCCTTGGAAGTTGGATTGACATTACCTATATCAACTGTTAGCCCAGTTTTTAGCACACCATGTTAGTTGTTTAGAAGTCAAGTCATGTTGTGAATTTTGACTTAATTAAGAACTAAAACTGGGGATGCCTCTTTAGTTTCTTCTGTTACTGTTCTATTCTAATAATTCTATCCATTAGTTTCTGAATGAAGTTATTGATCTGTGTATCGAAGTCTAAATCTTGCACTCAAATAGTTAAGTTAGCCTGCGTTTTGAAATTTTTTCCAAATGATAGTTGTGTTAGGATGCATATGCATATGCCCTTAAGATATTCTTTGTGTTCACTTTTCTCTGATTAATCTCCATTTGGAGTGGTCGCGACTTGTGAGATCTTGCTTCTCCAAGATGCGGTTTCGTATTTATAATTGATTGATTAATATGTGTGAAGATTTTTTCATCTGGTGATCAAATGTGTCAACTATAAGATATTCCGTCGACAGATTCTGATTGATGTCACTAAGAGTAGAACAAGTACAGATGGTGTCAAGTCATAGGTAAATTTCGGTTTAGCAACCACGATAAAAACGATCTTAATGAATATAGAGATAACTTCCGCAGAATGCTAGTATACGAAGTTTTTGTGCTTGAGAATCTCCACGTATCGATAGCCTGGGTACTGGGGATTAGTGAGATCATGAAAAGGGCCATATATTTTGTGTTTGGTCAACAGTGAAGGCCATCTTGATTAAATTATCGTCAAGGTTAGGATTTGTAGGCACGTAAGGTCAACAGCGAAGGTCATCTGGATTAAATTATCGTCAAGAACTAAGGTTAGGGGGGGGGGGGGGGGGTGTTAATATGCGGATTGGAGAATTTCTTACAATGGACGGATTCCCGAGAATGTGAGGGTATGGATCATGATTCTCAGGAATGTTGCAATACTGCAAAGAATATTATATAATGTGTTTGATATAGACCAATTCATTCTCATCAATCATTCGATATAGTAGACATTACCAAAAATACAATTTTTTGCTTTATTATTAAAAAAAACTGTTATCTACTTTAGTAATTGATGCATATGCATAATATGTGCAAAACCAATATTCATATATATCTTATAAAACCTGAGTACAGTAACAAATAGATGACTGAAAAGTTACATTATGATTCTAATATATTTCAACTAGGTAGATAAAAAAACATAACAAAAAGAAAAAAAATTGAAATGCAGCAGTACAAACACATGTTGTTAAACATACATGGATTATAATTATCAATAAAATATATTATTTATGACTTAGTAGACAGAGGGTTTTCCCTTCAATTTTTAAATAATAATGGTGAGTATTATTGTTAAAATTGATACATTATACTGAAACATATAGCATACTTATTTAATTATTTTCAGTCTCAAATTGAGTGTTACTCTTTATATAAATATGCACAAATTCTACCATGATAAGGCAGGGTAACAAATTTATTGAAGCGAACATAGAGAGACAATATGATTATGCAAAAAAGTTATCAAAAATCTGAAGGGTGATTTGGTAACATAATATTCTCAGTTATAGTTATTTTTTATGTAGAGGAATATACAAATGTCACTCTTTTGAAGAGGAATGTATATATTTCCCAACAAATAATTTTGATTCCCATGAAAATTTAAAAATACTTCCAAAACTATATTCATATTTTACCAAACCAGATAATCCAAAGGATAATCCTAGATTCTTTTGTATATTACCGTGTACCAAACGTCTCCTTGAGAATCTAGAACACCAAATGCACTCAAAAATTGACTACTTATTAGTTACGATCAACATCTTTTTTATATTTATTTATAGTCAAAACTAAATATAAGAGAATTACACTTGACGATTGGGAGTCTTTGATCAAATAAAATTGGCTCATGAGGTTTGTTTCTATGATGTGAGTAGGGAAATTGTTCCTACTATACGATAGGACCCTGCGTATCCTCTAAGGGGCGTTTGGTACAACAATTTTTTTTTGTTCCCAGGAATCATAAATTCTGGGATTTATGTTTCCTAGGATTTATGATTCCTAGGAATCATAAAACATGTTTGGTATATCTTAAACATCTCTGAAAATGTTAGTTGGAAACTTAATTTTCTATATTTGGTTGAGCTACATATTTCTTAGGAATGTTAATCTTATTATCCAAAATACCCCTTTCATACTTGTATTTAAATATATTATTCTACATTTTTCTCTAATAAATAAAGAAACATGTTTTAACTATTGATTCTGAAAGTTTAATATTTTCGTAAGATCAACATGTTTTAACTATTGATTATGAAATTTAATGATACATTCATATTATTCTTCTAGTTGGCTACTGAGATGATTCTTATTTAAGAACATGCCGTTGTCTATCTTATATTTTGAAGTCTGATATCTTGAGGAAGGTGTTGCATAATCCCTTTCTTCCTTCTTCAGGGTTGTCTGCCACTTGTGGATTTTGTCAAAGTAATCTTAGTTATTGCTGTAGGCCAAGCTCGAGCAAATACGGTGCTTGTTAAAAGCTGAAGGATTTGTTAGTGTATTATGAATATCACTCTGCTAAGGCCTCTATTTATCAGTCTTTGCTCCCCATTATAGGTAGGAAAGAACCTCATATTATAGCAACAGAGAGCAGCAGTATTAAGAATCACGAGTTGGGCAAAACATAATTTCCAAAAAGTTTGCCTATAAAATTGAGTGAGTTTGTGAAGACATCAACAAACATGAAGCCAATGATGGACAGAACAGATTAACACCGGATCAATGGCGGCAGCTTCTTGGATCACAACCTTCTCATAGAATAAGAAGATTTTTGGAAAAATCACTCGAGAAATCTCTAGGTGAAATATGGTGACACCAAATCTTCCTTCTTTCACAAATCTGTTCGGCATCATCGGTCGCGGGGAAGGATTCAGGGTCTCATAAATGATGATGGTTTATAACTTATTGATCACAGATATTGGAGCCATCGGTCGACTCTTAGCCAGTAGCTTAAAATATTATTGGGGGCTTCCGGCCATCAGATGAATGGGTATTATACTGTCAAAATAAAATTCTCCTGACTTTGTTCCGATGGTGGTCACGGTGGATATGAACAATGATCTGACTCGTCCATTCACAGTAAATGAGGTGGATATGAACAATGATCTGACTCGTCCATTCACAGTAAATGAGGTCGAAGAAGCGGGGTTCTAAATCTCCTCAAAGAGGGGACTGAGTTGTGAATTCTACAAAAAAAAAACCTATGGGACAACATTGGCCTTGATATTTGGCAAGCGGTTCAATTTTTTGAGCACTTTGCAACCTTTCCTGAGGACTGGAGTAAAACATCCATTGTTCTCGTCCCTAAGAAAGAAAAGCCGGCCTTGCCAATGGATTTTCGCTTAATTAGTCTTTGTAACACAGTGTTGACAAACTCCTAATGGAAAGATGGAAGAAATACATCGATCAGATATCTAATAAGGCGTACTTAGGTTTCATTCCTAGGAGGGACATTGCAGATTGTATTATGTCTATGCTGACATGGCCGATGGAAGCTAGGGTTAGGGTTTGGGGGTGGAGTTTGAGGGTGAGGGGAGACAAGGCAGAGAGAGGTGAGAGGGGGTTTTTTTTTTTTTTTTTTTGGGGCATAATTGTATTTTCAAAGAAGTAACATTTTCCCAAGCACTTGGGGAATCTAAGAATTCCCCCACCCCGCGTTAGTTTTCTGGGAAACTGAATTTAAAAATTAACATACCAAACATGGAAAACTAGATTCCTAAGTTAAGATTCCTAGAAAACGAAAAATAATCGTTGTACCAAACGCCCCCTAATAGTAAATATACATAGCTATTTCGTGTTGTGGTATTTTGGATCCAACGCAATACCTATAGCATACAAGCCCATTTCATATATGGGTTAAGGATGATATAAACACCCAAAGTTTACCTTAATTCTCAAATAGTACCTAAATTTTTTCTAATGTCCAAATAACACCAAATGTTTTTATAATTGGACCAACTAGCACCTCTGTTAAAGTTTGAACGACAGGATGGTCAAAAGACCGAAATACCCGTATCAGTTCTTCTTCGACCTCATTTTCAAGTTTGGTTTCTTTATCAGTTTTTTTTTGTTTTGATTATTTTTTAAATTTTGGTGGTGTTTGAAGGTGATGGTGATGGGTTTCGAGGATGGGGGAGATGATGGTCGGTGGTGGAGATGAAGGTGATGGTGATGGGTTTCGGGGTTGAGGTGTGTTGATTCAGAGATAGAAAAGAAAAAAATTATTGGATTAATTATAACTGAGTACAATATCTCCTATATATAGGAGAGAAGCAAATATTAAACAAATACATTTTTCGATATGGAACTAAACTGAATAATATAACATCTCACATTTAACACCCCCTCACAAACTCAAGTTGGTTCAAGAAACATGAGTTTGGATATTAATGATGTTTATTGGCTTAAGGACGGTGCATGACGCTATATATCATAACATCCCCTATCAAATTTATGGATCAAGCGGGAGTAGTAGTAGTAGTGCTCTTCAGTGGAAGTAATAGTAGTAGTAGTAGGAGCAGTAGTGATTCGGGATGGCCCTGGGCCGACGGGAAGGACGTTAAGAAGGACACCGGGATGGCCTCGGGTGATCGAGATGAATGTGGGATTGATTTGGGATTTGATTTTGCTCTTGGATCTTGGGATTGATTTGGAATTTGATTCGACTCTTGGATTTGGGATGAATTTGTATAGGGACTTGTTGATCAGCGGACTCGAATTTGGATTAGGATTTGGGAGTTTGATTTCAGATCTGGATGGAATTGAATTTTTTTTGGAAGGATAAATAGGTCGGGTTTGGATTCGGGTTAGGGTTAGAGGTTTAGGTTTTGGGATTTCGAGTTGTGGGTTTCGGTTATAGGAAAAGTGGGTAGACCATTAGGGTTTGAAGATATGTTTTGGAGATCGAGTCGAGTATGGGAAAAAGATTTGGAGTTGGATTTGGAGAGTTCAAGTTTAGGGTTTAGGGGATTAAAGAGGGATCAGGGTCGGATTTTAAGGGGCATTTGGTACACGGATTGGAAGATTCCCAGGAATGAGATTTGAGGTGGGAATAAAGATTCCCGAGAATGTTGCATTTTGGTATAGTAAATTGCATTCCTGTAAATCATTTATTACTGTATTTTTTTATTCTAGTTTTTGGTAATTTTATTGTTTATTATGAAAATCTCATGGGAATCCCCAAATCCCATTATTTTAGGGGGGGGGGGGGGAATTATTATTTTTATTCTAATTTTTGGGTTATTTTATTGTTTGTTATGGAAATCCCATGATAATCCTCAAATCCCATGGTTTTTGGGGGAATGGAAATCATTCCCAACAAAGGATTTTTGTAGGGCCCCGAATTTTCAATAAATAAAATCAGAAATACATGGCACCAATTTCAGAATCAACTTCAATTGTAACCATAAACATAGCAACCGAATACAGGGAAAATTAAAACTTTTTATTACATTAACTCTTTTACAAAGCACAGTGGAATTTAAACACTTTGAATTACAATTCTTTTTACAACACAATAGTATTTAACAGCACCATAAATACAATTTCTCTTTACAATTATGCCTTTTACAAAATATGCAACAACATTAAACATTTTACCACATGCTTCCAATTCCATGCTAATGGTATCTACCAGTAAAACATGAGGCTAGAGATATCCCTAACCTCCGAAACTACAGGGGTCAACCATAACGGTGTGAGTGATATTCAAAGGAAATACAACTTAAATAGAAATATAAAGAATAAAATCATAAGTCAACAAGTGAAATATTTTAACACAGTAATAATAGATGGAATATGAAATAACAATAATTGAAGCATAAATCATCAAGCGAAACTAGGCTAAGTGTCAAGTGTAAGAAGACAGAAAACAAGCATGCATAATACAAGTCAAGAAAACACAAATACACATGATGATTACTAATGCATACTTGTTGGGTTCTATGCAGCCCACACTACATAGGTCCGGTGCAAGCCCTTATCTTTCTCCACTTTATAGGGTTCAATCCATCGTTATGCAACTAATCCTAGTATGGTAATAGAAACAAGATCTAAAATACTCCGCGCATAGGTCTAAGTCCCGGTATCTACCCGCCAGACTAGCACCCTCGTAGCGCAAACATCATGTAAGCATTGCTCTAAATTCGGATAATCACCTCCCTGCCATGTACCCCGCAAATAGGTCTGTCGACCCTCGACAAGCAGATACATTGTACATTCCGCTAACAGGTCTGCCGACCCTCGATGCGCGAATATACCATACATTCCGTGAATAGGCTTGTCGACCCTCAACACGCGAACATACCAAAATCGTATCACTTCTAGACATTTCGTGAATAGGCCTGCCGACCCTCGACGCATTAACATATTAGAAAGACACAACAAACACACAGTCCCGGAATACATCCGTGCAACTGGCAACAAAGCCCATACTTATGTTTCCCAAGATCTATCACATCTCTACTAGTGTCTGTCCTTATGTTTATTATATTTAATTAATTAATTAGAACACAGTCCCTCTAGAGTTGATGTGCCCAACCGGACTTAACCCAACTAAACCAAGAACGAAGACCCCAACTGGTCAACTTCCACAAAAATCTCATCTGCCGGTATTTAAGGGTCCCACTCAATCTCTAGTAGGGGTGGGCATCGGTCGGTATCCGACTCAATATGGACCATCAACCACCGATCCAAAGAAGATCGGTTTTTTAATTTTCTCATCTGTAACCAATCCGAATCTTAATTGGATCGGTTTCCATCCAAGCCGATTAAGCTCAGTTTGGATTGGATTGGATGGTCGGTTTGGCGTGCCACTTTTCACCTTCAACATCATTCATAATTTTTGTTGAAATTTAAAAGATCAACTTCAATTAAACTTGTAACCCCTGTTTTCGCAAATACGTATTTCATGTGTATTTTCTGTATTTAAAATTTATAAATTCAGTATTTGTTAAAATTCGGCTTGGACTTTACATTTAAAATGTTTTCTTGGACAATTATATTTATTTTCGAATAATGGAGTATTTTAACCTTATTTTCCGTTTTCAAATGATCGACTATTTATATTTTAGTCCAAATCTAATATGTTATTACTATTTGGATTTCAATGAATTTGTTAGACTCAAATCATATTTTTGATGTTTATACTATTACTATTATTATTATTATCATTCTTATTACTATCATTATTTCATCATTTTTCTAATTATTAATATTGTTATTATTATTATTATTATTGTTATTATTGTTATTATTATTTCTATAAAATTTTATTGTATTTAGTAGTATATGAGTATATTAATTTAAAGCATACAAATTGATTATTTGTACTACTATATTATTGATTGGTCTATTTATTTATTTATTTTCCTAAAACTCCAAACCCATTATCTTGTTGGGTCTTTTAATTAAACCCTACCCTATTTCTTATTGGATCCATTAACCCATTACCCACAACCCTATTATATAAATACCCTACTAAACCTAACCCTAAACCTATACTGTATAAACCAAATACCCCCAGCTGTCACCCCGCTGCTCTTCATCCCTGCAGCACGCTCCCATCGCCAGCCTGAGCGACAGCTTCGCAGTGCAGCGAAGCCCCGCAGCCGGTGCAGCCTCCCTGCGGCGACTCCACCCTGTGGCAGCAACAACCCTCCAGTCGATGCAGCACCACCCGGTATTATCGTCCTTTGCCCTGTGCACCGTCAACCGACCGCCACCTTGCTCCGTCGCCAGTCATCGTCAAGCCAGTGCAACCCCCCCATGCCGTTGCTTGCTGTTGTGTAAGAGAATTGATCAAGTGTATTTGGGTCGTCGATCGCCTTGATGATCTTGATCATAGTTCTTAGATCTCAACGGTCAGATCTTCATCATCATCTCATCTTGATCATCATCATCAAGTGATCCTGGACCGCCCGATCTCCTTCTGATTCGATCAGATCATCATCATCATTAGCAGCTCTTGATCACAGCCGTCCGATCCTCCATTTGATCATTACCAAGCCATTGGATCTAAGCCGTCCGATCGTTGATCATCGCGATCGTGATCATCGTCTCCATCATCATTAAGATCTTGATCTCGACCATCGGATCTTTTTTTATCATCGCGATTGTGATCATCATCTTGATCTTGATCTTCGATCTCAGCCGTCCGATCAACAGATCACACTTGATCTCGGCCCTTGATCGTCTCGTTCGTCTTCTACTTGGTGAGTTAAACATTTGATCCACCTTTTGTTCTTATTCATCAAATTGTTAATCATTGTATATTCACTCTTTTGGTACTCTTCTAATTCTTATATGTTTTATGTTCGATCTCGGCCGTCGGATTTGCTTGATCTTCACCTTGATCACCATCTTGATCAACGAGATCCGTGCCCGATCGTGATCATCGTGATCGTTTGCTCGTCGCTCGGGATCCTTTCCCGTTGTTCTTTTGTCGGATTCATCGTCACCCTAAGGCAAGTATCTCCTTATACATTTCGTTTCTAGTACAAGCTTTTTCTTGAAAATACTACAAATAGATTGTAAATTGTGGCTCCTCTTTGTTTATCGTTGATGATCTCATGTTCCTCCCTATCTATTACATGATCTAAGAGTCACAACCCTTCGTTGATACACTTGTTCACAACTAGTAAAATTTTGATCCATTTTATACAAAAAGTGTCTTGTTTGGTTTCTGTTTCTGTCTTGCCTTACTATTTCGACCCCGATAAAACCAAAATATGAACTTGAGTCCTAAATATGAAATGTAGCCCTAAGTGTCTAGTTATCAATAACATCCAGAATTTTTGAATTCCAAGTTGCGGTTTAGGAGATATCGCAGTTTTACTGTTACTGTGTCGATAATCACATATTCATAAAAAAACTGCTGCACCACTTTGGTTTACAATTATTTTAACTATACTACCAGTAAGTAAATGACTTCAAATTTTGCAAGCTGATACTTGACACCCTAGAGAACATTCCCTAATTTTCTTAGAATTAATTAATGAAGTTTCAACCCTGTTTCATATGTATAAACCCAGTTTCACAAATTCTGGCTGAACACAAATACTGTATAGTTTGCTGTTTTGACGCATGTATGTACCTTAATTATATGCGTTGGAACCGGACAGGAGTCTAGTTTGTAGAACTTCTGACGGATCCACATTTGTGTTCTTGTAGCGATGGAAATGGTAGTTTTGGTGCAGCAACGTCATGCTGTCTAGATTTGGAATTCTCGTCGTTCTTGATACTTTGAATTGTTTTGACCCTCGAACATGTATCCTACCTAGCCTAGACTTGTTCCATGTTCTTGATCATTTTTACTTGACCTGTTTCAGACACTTTCATACTTGGTTAATAATAATAATAAATAACAAGCCGGGGTTTAAGGAAAAGACCATAGTAGTGAACGATATAGGTAAGTGTACTCAGAAGGGGGCCCGTGTTTTCCAATACTTGGTTCATGAACTTGTTGTCTCTTGATGGATTCATGAAGCCCTTACTCGGCTCATGAACTTGTTGGATTTATGAACCCACTGCGCTGTTCTTGAACTTGTAGTGGATTCACGAACTTGTTTCGTGAACTTGTTATTTTATTTTTCCGATTCATGAACCATGCTTGTTTGATACTTGATGCCTGAGTACACCGCCCTGTAAAATCCACCACTAGGCCTAAACAAAATTGCATTGACTGTAGCAACCATGTGATAAAAGGATGGCACATGAAGTGCTATCTAGATAGTAATAACTACAAGACTTGATACATGATACTTGAACATGATACATGCTTACTTGATACCTGATTACATGATATATGAGACTTGATACTTGAGCATAATACTTTACACTTGCTACTTGATACTTGTACTTGAAAACTTGACACTTGAGACTTGTTACTTGTTACTTGACACTTGTACGTGATACTGGTTACTTGATGCTTAATACCATTACATGTTCACTTGCCACTTGTTCTACTACTAGTACTAGTTATTCAGTCTTGTCACTCGAGTTGTCTTTCTTGCTAGCTAGTTTCTTGAATCCCTCTACTTGTTGCATTCCTATTATATTATGTTATATATTCTTGATTCTAAATCTTGTTCCATATTTCTTGCACTTGTTTTCATACCATTGCTTGTACTATTTGCGGCCCTAACTTGCACTAAGGACGTTTATCTTGTTTTCTCTATCTTTTTTTCCTTATATATATATATATATATATATATATATATATATATATATACAGACTTTGGAGACGAATTGCCTGCTAAAATTGGTGAGCAGATATTCTAGGCCTCGCTTGGAGAAAGGACTTGTTTAAAATATTTTGTTTTTCTTTGAGTTATTTATTTCTTTTGCAACTTGAATCTTGTAATAAGCTTATAGTCCCGAGATTTTATCTTTTGATTCAGATTTGAAAACTATTTAGAATATTATTATTTTGTTTCAAATGTTTTCTGTTGATTAATAAATTATTCATGCATGCGTGGTTGTGTACATTTTGTTATATTCTTGTTATGATGCTGAGTCGATCCTATAGCTCATGAATGATGAAAATCATTCGCTGGGGTTTGTCACGTGCTTGTATTCCGTATTTTTGGGAAGCGGGGCGTGACACAACTTAAGAAACAACATGCTATTTGTTATTCAGAAATGAATTTAAAATTAAGATTCATAAAACCACAAGTTGTTAATGAATTTTGCACTAATTGTTTGAGATGACGACGTTTAAATGGGTGAGATAAACTGCTTTTTCGCTTGCATACTTCTGTAATCTTAGTTTATTATCATAAAAGAAACATCAATAACCATAGCTAATTGAATTTCAGGTACAATAAAAAAAGATTTAGAAAACAATTTCTGCTTGACTTGATTAAAGTAACTACAAAATGTTACACTTCATGATTCTATTAAGCTGGGCAACACTATAAATCAAGCATTTCTCAACAACATAATACACAGGATTATGGAGAATCAAAACATAGGTAGAACAACTGCTCGGTTTGTAATAAAGAAATTAAAGAAGACTGTTTGTATCTCCAAGAAAATGAGAAATAACTATTTATATAAGGAGAACTATATTTTTTTATGGACTTATGCATAGAGGTACGGTCAGTTTGGTTTCATCGGTTATTTGAAAGGCCCATCTAACAACCGAACCGGTCCAGTTGGTTATTGAAGATCAAGAACCGGGCCAACCCAAACTGTAACCCCTGTTTCCGATTGTACGGATTATTTTTTTCTTGTATTTTGATGGTATTTTTCTTTTCTAATTTATTATATTTTGGGTCTTTGTCCTATTGTGGGCTTTCTATTTCAAATTATATTCTTGTATTATTATTGTTAGCCCAATCCATGTGCAAGCCCAAACCCATCTCCTTAGTGGATCTTGAACCGAAAACCTAATCTACCCAAACCCAGATTCTCCCTAACTACTAACCCAGAATCCCTCTCCTCAATCCCCCGTATCCCTAACTCCCCACAATTTACTCTATTATTTTATTATATTAAATTCCTCCCCTACTCTCTCACAAATCAGAACTCACCAAGAAACCAACTCCTCCTCATCACCTAATCTCCTGTCCACTACTGCACAACCCTACCCCGTTCCATTCTCTCTCCCGTTCCCAATCTCCTTCCCTGTTTCGTCTACAACCGCCCAAAACAAACAACCAAAGAAACCCATCACCCCTGTCCTTCCCCATCGCCAACTCCGACCACCACCCCCATTGCCGTCACCATCGTCATCTCCATCACCATCCCCCGACCTCGTCGCACCTTCAATCGCCACCCTCTCCCTATTTCGCCCCCCACTTCGACAACCCATCAACCATCATCGAAACCCAAGGCTGTACTACCCTCGACTCCTCGCCCTCGCCTGTATCCCCCACCTCATCATCCCTGTGCCATCTCCCCGACCTCGCCCAATCCTTGCTCGAACCCATCACAATGCCAACCACTTCGCCGACCGAACTCACTTCGACTGCACCTTCGAACTCCCCATCGCCGCTCCCAACCACCCCGATCGCCTTCTCCCCCATTGCCGAGAACCCCCTAGCATCCTCGTCACCATCCAAGCCAAGACAACCCGTCGCTCGTCTCCCCTATTTCGGAAGCGAAACAGAGTTCGCTTCGCTGTCGGAGCCCTCGCACTGCCGTCGCTTCCCGACCTTAGTGCCGTCATCATCGCAGTCGTCACCGCCTCTCCGTGGGTGTCGCAGTCACACCGCCAGCCAATATCAAGGTCGCCCGCTTTCTCTTTCGCTCTGTCGAAAGGTAGGAGAAGGAGACCCATTGGCTGATTTCGCCATTCCGTGTTCTGGGTGTAAGGATCTGAGTTCGCTGTTCCCTGTTTTGTGTGGAGTTGTTGTGCTTCATTTTGCCGTTGGAGCCCTGTGTTGCTACTTGCTGTCTTGGGACTTTGCTGCTTTGCTGTTTGGTTTGGATTGCACGATTTTCACACGTGGTTTTGGTATCGCTCCCCAGAATTCTGATCCCGTTATTCCTTATTCGTATTCAAATCATCGACAAAAAGCAAGTCTACTTGAACTCATTTAATTTTCTAATTCAAGCTTATTGACCTCCTGCAAGTAGTTCCTTTCAATTATCTTAAATTTGCCTTGTATCCTTTCTGTTTGGAGTATCGAGAGTTTACATGAGCTAACCCGACGTACTCTTGACATCGTATCATTATCCATTGACTCAAACCCAAGCCTATATACACACATGACATGAATAAAATAACTAGAACTTGCATATGAGTAAAATACATTGTGATCAAATACATGTGGATTAATTGAGATCTTGTGACTTGAACTATGATATGATAAATTGACTTGTACACTGAAAAATCCATTCTACTTGATGTACATTAGTGTTAATACATTTCATGATACAATAACATGTTAATTACCCAATTTGATGAACTTATATGTGATGATATGTTATGAACTCTTGCTGCTTGTACTGTTTTGCACAGAGGTTTCGACCTTGTTGCCATAGGATTTTAACACACACAATACAAAAGAGAGTTTTAGCTTGCTGAGTCTAGTTTCTAACCCAATTGACGAATCCTAATTTTGAGTTACAAGCTATGAGATATCACATTATTAGTCTCTGCTGGTCTGTATTTTTCAGATCACAGAATTAATGTAATATCGACACAATTATTAGTGAAACGCCATGTTAACGGTATTAGAATGCCATGAAAATCTCCAGGAACTTTATAGACATGTTTAGGGTTCATCTCTAATTTTTGTAGATTTTTATAGTGCTTTTATACTATGTTTTCACCCATTAAATGTTGACATTAAGTTGCTGCCAGAACAGCTAAACTGCAAAGAATAGGGTGTTTGACCTAGCTGCAGTTAGAATTAACAGAAACTTAATGAATATAAATTGTAGCCCTAAGTGTCTAGTTGCTGATAACATCCTAGAACTTCGAATTCCGAATTGTAGTCTATGAGTTATCACTGTTTTAGTGTAACTGTGTCGGCTGTTTTCAGATTCACTACTTCATGTTTATAATTGTGCAATGCATCATGTTGCTACATTCTTATCATTCTCTTGACATTCTTATACACATATTTGCATGAACATGAATGACTTAATAAAATATTAAAACAAGTCGGGGTTAATAAAGGTTGACTTAGTAGTGGATAGTCTCAGAAAATGTACTTGGTAGGGCCCTTCTTGTTTACATGGAATATTGACGTGGAAGGTGGAGAATTACTTGTGAAGACGTGAACTTGTAATCTTGTTATCTTGTTATCATGTTACACCGAGTACACGCTCTGTAGATCCCACCACGAAGTCTACAACGTACACTGTTTTGCGTACACCGAACCTGTGGTATGGGACGCAGTAGTACGTGCATTAGATAGGATAAACAACATGCTGATAGACATAAGTTGACACGTATATACTCGATCATGACCATTGTTAATTAATACCATTATTGTTTTTGTAAATTTGATCTTGATTCATATTCCTTCATGTACCGTATTCCTTACTCTCTGTTTTCACAACTTGTTGTCCGTACTTGCTCTAAGGACATTCTCTTTTTCCATTCTAGTTAACTCAGCTACAGGTGAACCAGGAGATTTGCCAAGTGGCATTGGCGAGCAGTATTTCTAAGTTGGAGCAGGAGCTGCATCAGAATAAATCATTTATTTCTATGTTTTTCTTTATCGTATATTTGTTATCCATTTGATTAAACTTTGTATTCCGGGCTTTTGACCCGTAACTGCTGTTTGTTTTTTCAGTATTGATTATTATGTTGGATTATTGAATGCTTAAATTCAGTTGTTGTTTATGTGATGATAATAATCTGCGTGGTTGTGATTATTCTTTGCATATTGTTGAGTTGAGACTGGTACAGCTTATGAATGATGGTAATATCATTTGCTGGGCCTTCGTCATGGGCTCGTATTCCCGTATTTTGGGAAGCGGGGAGGGACACATATCCCCAATTGGTTCGGTTAAAAACCGGTCGGTTCGGATTGGATTGGCTCAGATTGGTCGGTTCAGATAATAGTTGTCCACCCCTAACCTCCAGAGTCTCACAACCCAAAGTATCATTAATAGCCTTTCTAGGGCCCACATCATAACCCTAAGTCTCCAATCAAACCCATCTTGGTTTTTATTATAAAAAAATATTCTTCATTAATCACATTTCTTTTGATCAATCAATATTGCCATGAGAACTCGTCTATATGTATGGTAGCATGTTTCATTTATGAAAAAAAGATTTTTACAAAAAAATGAAAATTATACGATTTTTTTTAGTCAAAATAGTGCACTCAAAAATCAATATTAAATTCTGGAAAAAATTCACTTAAATCCAACACATATCAAGGAATTGACCATAAAAATCTGGGCTCAAATAAATTAGTTTAAAGGGTTGATATTCAATAAATTCTGAAAACTATCTTTCATTCAAAAAATCTGAAAGTTACATGATTTCGTTCTTCAAAACAGTACATTCTAAAATCAATATTAAATTCTGGAAAATAATTAAATTAAATTCAGCACATATCGAGGAATTCACCATAAACATATGGAATCAAATAAATTAGTTTAAAGAGTTCATATTCAATAAATTATGAAAACTAGCCGTTATTTTAAAAATCTGGAACTACGACCGTACAAAGGTAGAAGTTGCATATCTTACAATCTATAAGTTGGATTGCGGATCCGTCAGATGTTCTGGAAACTAGACATAGTGAGCTACAATTTCTATTTAACAAGTTTTAGGTAATTCCATCAGCAACTAAGTCTAAATCTTGTTCCAAACTGAAGTAGACGACAGTCCAGACCATACAATGTCTATAAAATCTCATCCAACTCGATCAAACCACTCATATATATTTATTTAAACCCATATATAGATGCTCTCATATGTATACTAGAGTCCCCCAAACATAGCACATAAAATGATGCACAAAAACCACTCGAAAAATACTCCAAAACCCAATCGAAAAACACAAGACAGCAACAGCAGCCCTGGATACTATTCACCATGAATAGTAACCTTCGGTACTATTCACCGTGAGCATTAACCCTCGGGTAGGGTTTAATTTTTCTTTATTGTTTCCTTTTATATATACTTTTTGCCAAAAATACTTTTTATATACAAAGCAATTATATAGAATCATACCACTTTACTTCAATATTAGAACAATAAAAATCTCATATTTTAATCATCCAAAACATATTTTTTGAATCATATACTATATGATCTAACATCTACAATCACATATATTCTCATTAGATTTATTTATTTAAGCAAAAATATTGATCTTTTATGCATAAGCCACTTCAAAATAAATTACTTTCGATCCATACAACAATTATTCAAACCCTAATGTTTAGTTTCAATTTTTTGATGATTAAAAACAACCAATAACATGGAAAGATCTCAAATTTATAATCAATCAAGCATTGATTCAAGAGCATGAAGCAATGTCACGCCCCGCTTCCCAAAAAAAAAATACGGAATACGGATACGCAACAAAAGCCCAGCAAATGATTTTCATTATCTATAAGCTGTTCAAGAATCTTTACAATATATCACAATATAATCAGAGTTAGAAGCAAAAGTATCAGCCAACATGCATAATTGAAACCAGATACCAACAGAAACTTACTTGAAACGAAATATAATATTCTCAAATAAATCAGAGTCTGGACAAAAACAAATATCCTGTATCACATCGCCCAAATACAAATAATATACAATAAATCAAATATACTTTTATTCAAGTTCAAGCAACAACAATAATAATAATAAAGCAGAATCTCCAGCACTAATACATCATCTCGCCAATACCATTTGACAGCTGACCCTCCTGATCTGCAATTAGTAAGTTTGCAGAAGAAGGAGAAAAGAAGAAAACAAGTACCCGTTAATTGCAAGTCGCGGGTCATAAATCATATAGGATACAAGCACATGGGAAAAACTAACAGATCTAATTAATAGTAGAACAGACCTAGCATGGTATGGCAGAATCAATTAGCATAGTATACTAACACATGTCAAGTGTTAAGTGTCAAATAGTATGCAAACAAATATCCAAATAGTGTCAAATAATGTGTCACATGGTAGTGTTAGACAGATAACAGATAATCAGATAATCAGATAACAGATAGTCACATACAGATATCAAATTCAGACTTAGATTTCAGATTTCAGATACAGATTCAGATTTTTATAAGTCTTGTGTGATTACTATCTAGGTAGTACTCCATGCGCCATACTTTTATCACATGGTTGCTACATTCAAAACAGTTACATTTGTAGATTTCGTAGGGGATCATATAGGGCCGTGTACTCAGGGTTCAGACAGATAACAGATCAGACAGATAGAACCTAGTGGTTCTCTTCTTTTCTACACCTTCCTATAAGAAGTAATGTAAACAGGGTTAGATAACAGATTCAGACAGACAAATAGAACATAGTGGTTCTCTTCTTCTCTACACCTTCATATAAAAAGTAATGTAGACATGGTCAGATAACAGATAATCATATAATCATATGGGAAACACGGCCCCCTTCTAAGTACACATTTCTATGCTTTCCCACTACTAGATCCTTCCCATAAACCCCGGCTTAGTTACTTTTATTATGGTTATCAAATAGACATTAATGTGTACGGAATAGTGTCAAATTAACATGGTATAATCAGTATTAGGTTTAGGGAAACAAATAAGCATGCATAGATGAGATACAGTCACATAAACGAGCAAAACAGTATATGTTCATATTCAGGACAACAAGATAGTATAGTACTAAAACAGTGATTCTTGTTACTACAGAAATGCAATTATGGATCCGTCGAAGGATCTGGAAAATAGACATCCACACGAATCCAGTAAGTAGAAACAAGTCACATAGTATTTCACAATATCATAACTCAAAACAGGTTCGAAAACAGAAAACATGTTCAGTCAGAAATCAGGAAAACGAATTCTTAGTCAGAAAAACAACATCAAAACCTCTCAATTAAATCCAGAAAAAATCTGGAGATTCCCCTATATGTTTAGTATCAAAATATAAAGTTTCATAATATTTCAGTAAGAATAGATCAGTCACAAAAACTACGAAAACCTCAAGAAAACATAGTTTAGCAAATCTGAAAATCTCGACACTGCTGTACGAAAACTAAGATATCTCGCAACCAGTAAATCGAAATTCAATTCCGCCAAAGGGATATGAAATTAGAAAGAATTTACTAACTTTCACATTTAACAAACATTTTTCATATAGTATAAGGAATCATAGTGAAAATACGGTTCTTTCTAGAACATCAAGCAAAATACAGCACAAGTAGATTTTAGAAATGAGCATGAAACATCACATAAAACTTATCAATAAAATTCATCAAAATCATGGGTAATCCCTAACTAAATAAAGAAACACTGACCAAAATATTGGATCAAAATAATATGTAAAACATAGTTTTTGAAAATAGTTTGTTATCAAAATCAACCAAAAACAGAATCTGAAAAAGTTCGACACCTCTGTACTAAAACAGCCCTAACTCAGTCATACGAAATCCAAATCAAGCAAAACCAGTGGGGTTTGAAAATAGACAAAATTATCTAAAACTCATATTTTATATCGTAATCAAGATATTGACTGTAGCATAGACGAAAACAGTAAACAAAACCGAACATCCAGAAAATACAGATTTCCCCTTTCGAAAAAAACAAAAACATTTCTTTAAGAATATTGATCCAAACACATCCAAACTTGAAATATAACCTACCAAGTATCTAAACATCATGATTTAGGGTTATTAACATGTCCACAACTATTATTTCACATGAGTCTTAATCCAAACACAAATTCACACAAATATTCACATACATAATTAAAATCAAGAATTGGACAATTCCTAGGTTATCACATATCAAGATTTGTGTCATGAATCATCTATGGCCAAATTATCACAATAGAGACAAAATCCATCAAGGCAAACACAATTTAAGGTTGTCTCTAGACCCAACTACAACATAAGTAAATTTTTTGACTTGTATCAAACAAATGAATTTAAGTACAAGTTACTTACCTGAAAGACGACGAATCCAACCAAAAGAAAGAGAATAACGGGAACGGACACGAACCAATCACGAACACAAGGAACAACAGATCACGAACACAATCAGACCACTGAGATTAAGAGATCAAGATATCAAGGTGATCGGATCAGATCGTCGATTGGACGGCCACCAATCAAAGAAATCAAAGAACCCCAAGATGATGATAATGCGATCCTACGGTCCATAATCAAAGTGGTCATCAAGATGATGGATGAGATCACGATCCAATCGAACGGCTCCAAACAAAGATGATCAAACCCTCCACGATCAATATGATTAAGAGATCAACGGCTCGGATCCACTTGATCAAAACTCACATGATCAAGAATCCAACGGACGGCTCACAATCAAAGAGATCAAAACCCATGATGAAGATCGACGGCTCACAACAAAACTATCAAACCAACAGCACCTCCAATCACGCGGCAACCACCTAGGGGCTGCACTGGCTTCGCCGGCGGCCGGAGGCAGGCCAAGAGGGCATCGCGACTGGCTGAGCAGGGCGGAGACGCGCGCTGGCTGCTGTGGCGCGTGTATGTCGCAGGGCTGTTGCTTCTGTCGTCGAGGGGGGGAACAGGGAACCAGGGGAGAGAGGTGGTCGCGACAGTAGGGTGCGACGCTGCCGTCGCTGTCGCAGGGCTGTTGTGATGAGGAGGGCAGGGCGGAGGCAGAGAGCGATCGGGAGAGAGAGGTGAGAGCGGGAGAGGGATGCAGGAGGGGACTGGCGCTTCGCGATGGCGGCGCGAGCAGGCGGAGGGCGGAACGGGAGGAAGTCGAAGTGTTGGGTTTTTGAAGAAATAGAAGAGGCGGCTGCATGGGGGGATTTAGAAGAACAGGTGATGTTGGGGTATTAAATAAGAAGGTGAACGGGCACGGGCAGGGGTATAATGGGTTATAGGGTAGGGTTATGCTAATGGGTTTGGTTTAAAGAAATTTAATGGGTTATTGGTTAAGGGTGGGCTATTGGATATGGTTAAAATAGAATATATGATTTTAAAATCCAATAAAATAATGGGTTGGGATAAAATCCATTTGGTAAATAAAATAACCAATAAAAAAATATACAATTAGGGGGCGTTTGGTACGCAGATTGGAAAATTCCCAGGAATTGGTGGATTTCCAGGAATATGAAGGTGGGAATGAAGATTTCCGGGAATGTTTTAATACTGTGTTTGGTATACGACATTACATGCCTGAAAATACTTTATTACTGTGTTTGGTATAGAACAATTCATTTCCATCAATCCATCTCTATAGTAGACATTACCGAAAATACCCTTTTGGCTTATTTAAAAATAAATAAATAAATATAAAAGTTATCTAATTTAGTAATTGATGTATATGCATGCACGTGCAAAAGCAATACTGATATATATCTTATAAAACTTTATATTAAATTAACAAATAGATTACTAAAAAAAAATTACACTATGATTCAAATATATTTCAACTAATTAGATGAAAAACATAACAAAAAGGAAAAATGAATAATTTGGGATAATTATACAAGTTTTGCTGAAAGTTTCAGGTATATGATAGAAATAAAACAAAAAAATAACTTACTTCAAAATATTCAACAAGATTGTGTGAATGGTGACCAAGAGATGCAGCATATATGACATGCCCACCTCGCTTCAATAATAAAAGAGGGTGCCAAATTTACCATGTTCATTACAACTGGGAAGTAAATCATAAGTCACAAGTCAAATGTAAATCGTGAGTGTAGTGAGGAAATGGAAGATACCTCACCAAATGCTTAGGTTGGTGGATTATGCAAATTATTGTTCGCCCTGTATCAACTGTACTCCTAACTGGCCTCATAATAATGGCTGCAGATGTAGCATCAAGACCTGAAGTAGTAGATTCATCCATGAAAATGATGGATGGATTTGTGACCATGTGGTGAATGAATATCGTACGTGTTGTTCATTCACCAGTATAGTCACATGTGGTTAATGAATATCGTGTTGTTCATAATGACTACTGACTCCAGCAATTGTATCCTGGTTTTTTGGATATCCTGAAATGTTGATCATATCTTCAATACAACATTTAAAATTTAGAGGGTGTTTTGGGTATGCAATAATTTTACTTATTTTTTATGCGGAGGAATCCACAAATCCCACCATTTTCAAGGGGAATGTTTATCCTTCCAAACTAATTGTTTTGATAATCTTGGAAATTTAAAATTATTTACAAAACTATACCTATGTCTTACCAAACCAGGTAATCAAGAGGGTAATCCTAGATTCCCATATACATTACCGCGTACCAAACGCCCCCTTAGGGTTTTATAGAAATACTACTACTAATAATAAAACAATAACAATAATAACGGTGTTAAAAACAACAGTAATGATAATAATACTGAGAACAATAACAATAATAAGAAAAATGATAAAAATAGTAATAGTAATAATAATAACAATAGTAATAATAAAAATAATAATAACAATAAATAGATTGGTATTATAATATAAATTTGTTAGAAAATACTAACAAATAAAACCATTGATTTAAAGTAGACATTAATAGAAAGTCCAGTAATACATTTTAACAAAAAAATAATAATTTGAAAGTGGAAAACTAATTTTTTTAAAAAATTTTTAAATACCGAAAATATACGGAAAATACATTTTCGGGAAAACAGGGGTTACAAGCAAGTTCTAATTATTTCTACATATCTTTATTAACTAAAATTAAATCCATAGATCGCAAGTTAGATTTTTTTCATCCAGCATCAATATTTAACACTCAAAATTAATAAAACGTGATCATCTCATAAAAAATGCATCTTTAGTTCATGTAAACGTCTATAAGTTCATTCATCTTGATAATATGAGTAAAACACATCAAAAGATTAGAAGTATTACTCACCTAAAAAAGATCAACTTGAAGAATAATAATAGAAAAAAGGAAAGCCTTCTCCTTACAAAATTCCAAGATCCAAGCTTTAAACTCCAAGAAAATAATGAGAAAGAGATGATTTGAGTGCACAAGAGAGAAGGCCGGCTGCTGCCCTTATTATCGACCGGAATTGGCCTTCAAGGGTTTCACAAAAGTTTACAAAATTACCCCCAAGAAGATTATTTATTTACATATATGGATCCCTTCTAATTATTAGTTAATCAAATTAATTTAAAATAAAATAAAATTAAATCCCTTCAGATCTCCAGATCTGGCTTACTAACAACATATGCAGCCCAAAAATTTGAAATATGGAGTTTTTACTCCAAGTGGCAATTTTGCACAAAAGTCATTCATTTTTTAGTATTTACAAATATGCCATAAAATATTCGTTAAAAATCCAGAAAAAATATAATTTTTATCTACTAATAAAGATTTGAGTTTACAAATAAAATTCCTGACCTTTTCTCTCCAGGAAGAATATTTGCAACAAAGTCCCCAACAATCCCAAAATTGCGTAATTATATATTTATTCAATTAAAATAATAAAAGCAATGAAATATGTATATAATCTAATTAATTAGAGCCTTCCACTGATTAGCCAGCCCAAATGCAGCCAAACAATTTTTTAAGTTAAATTTTCATCCCTAAACGACTCTTTTACAAAAAAAACCTCATTTTTAAAAAATTTTGACAAAAGTAGTTTTCTTTATTCAGAAAAATCCCAAAAATTCAAATATACCCAATAACAAATAATAGTATTTTTTCATCAACTCATAATTCTAAATCCACACTTCGAAAATATTTGCACGTGTGAAAATGTCAACTTTACGAAAATTAAAAATAATTAGAAAATTTGATTTAAAAGTTATTTATTTATTCAAAATATTGTATTAAAAGTTACGGGGCGTTACAATTTTGATTCCCTTGAGAATCCATCATTCCTTCCAAAACTATGATTGCCACATACCAAACAAGGTAATCTAAGGGAAATCTGAGATTCCCTTGCACATTTCCACGTACCAAATGTCCCCTTAGGGTTGGATTGGGATATGGTTTGGAGCGGGATCTGGCGGCGGAGGGACAAGGAAGTCGTCTGGATGGAGGTTCTAACATTAGGAGATTTTGGGAGATCGAAAAGTGGGTGGGTGGCAGCATTGTGGAGGTGGACTTCGGGATCAAGAAGCATCGAGAGGTGGACTTCGGGATCTGAACGGCTATCGGATCTAGACTGAGGGAAGGTGGCGCCGGTGGGAATCGTTCGGGAGGTGGTGTTGACATTAGGACACTTGATGTTTCTTTCATCTTCTTGTTGTTAGGTTTGGCCGAAGCTTAAGGAGGAAAAAGGGAAGAAAATTAGGGGTTAGGGTTTGTTTTTTTTTCCTTCCCATTTATGCCTGCAAATCTGGATCTAGGGTTTCTAGTTGGAGCAAGAAAGCTCTGATACCATGTTAGATTCCAAGATAGAAAAAAATATTTTATTAGATTGATTATAACTAAGTACAATGTCTCATATATATAAGAGAGAAGCAAAGATTAAACTAATATATTTTTTGATATGAGACTAAACTAAATAATATAACATCTCACATCTAACAAAGGGAATGGTGGTCGGTGGTGGAGATGAAGATGATGGTGATGGATTTCGGAGGTGGTGGAGATGGTAGAGATGGTCGATGGTGGAGAGGGTGGTGTAGGGCTGTAAATCAGTACGGACGGGACTGGACAACTATATGTTCAAGCTCGAAGCGAAATTCTATTCGGACGGACTTATGTCTGGCTTGGTTCAGGTCGGACAAAATTTGTATAGTTCGGACTCGGTTCGGTAAAGCATTATACCACAATAATACTCGGATGGACGTATGTCCGGCTCGAGCTCAGTAAAGTATCAGACCTAATAATTTGTTCAAGTTCGATTCGTATAACAGTTCGGACGGTCCATAATCAGGCCATTTCTCGAGCCGGACTCGGACAGACGATAGATCGTCATGTTCATTTTACACTCCTAGGGTGGTGGAGATGAAGATGATGGTGATAAGTTTCGGAAGTGGTGGTGATGGTGGTTGGTGGTGATGATAAAGGTGATGGTGATGAGTTTCAGAGGTGATGGAGATTGTGGTTGGAGATGGTGGAGATGGTGGTCGGTGGGTAGTGATGGTGATGACTTTAGTAATTTGTATTAGGAGATGAGGATAATTTCGATATTTTACACGGATATATTCAGGGAATATTCTATTAAATTAACGGAAAACTTAACGGCGAGTGCTATTTGGTCCAATTGTAAAAACTTCGGGTACTATTTGTGTATTAGAAAAACTTTAGGTGCTATTTAGGAATTAAGATAAACTTTGGATACTATTTCGTCCTTAACCCTTCATATATAAATTTTGCTATATACACTCATACTCAAAATTATTCATTGTATGGTCCTACTTACTATATGGATATACACAAGATATCTCCATCCAATCTAACAATGCTACAAAATACTTACTCATTGGCAGTGCAAATTCTATGCTGTTCATGATTTCTCTTGGCTATAAGATTCATTCGGTGAGAGATCATGCTTCATGAAATAGTGAACGTTCTTACCACTACACAAGTACAGAAACGTTTAACTTTCATCACTGTAGATTAGGAGCACATCTCATACACATGCCAAGCTGCGTCGAGTCCTCAATTGCTTCAAACTTAGAGCCCAATTAGATTCAATCAATCAAAAGTACTATTGGCACTAGATAGCCATCAATTTTAGAGGCACTTGATTATGTTGTAGCTAGTAGCAAAAGAAGATGCTGATAAGTCTGATATGGATAGAAACACAACACATCATATGATATGAATTAAGTTACAGGTTGAAAACAAACAAGCCAAGAAATTGAGGGTGCAAAAGAGAGTGAAGAAGAGAATGGAGGACTCCACATATAGTAACAAATATGGCAACAATTAGGTGTAGCAGACAAAGGGTGACTCAAGATTAAAATAGCAAAAACCAATTCCTCCTATTATCTTCTTCTTCTTTCTTTCAGTCTTGAATTCACTTCACGCCAAAGAATAATTGAAGTGCCTCATCCAATCCATCATCCTTAAAATAACAAGGATTGGACGTGTGAACCCTTGCCTTGACTCATCTCATCTCTCCTCTCATCATGCCCTCATATATTATTATTTTAATTGGGAGATGCATAAAAATTCTACCAACTAATCTCTTAAGTTTTAACTTTAAATTTATTTACTGCTGTCTGTTACAGCATAAGACTTGTTTATGTTCATGGAAGGTGCGTGTTGTGTTCCACATGGCGGTTGCTAGTCTTGAACATAAAGTATTCGACTTAGGGGCTGTTTGGTTGACAATAAGATTGTTGTAGAAAAAGAAATCCATGTGAAAAGCACTCTTTACGGATTTGATTGACAATCTTTTGCTTAAATTTGAATTCAAATTGTAGCACTACTAGTGCTGCAATCGAGCCGAGCCGAGCCGAATATCTTCAGGCTCAAGCTCGGCTCGTTTACGCAACGAGCTCAGATTTGAGCTCGAGCTCGCTCGGTTCGAGCCGAGTTTTGACCGAGCTTTGACCGTATTCGAGCCGAATAGCTCGGGAGCTTAGCCTATAAAAAAAAAACCCAAACTCGAGCTCGGCTCGTTTACGAAACGAGCTCGGTTTTGATCTCGAGCTCGGTTCGAGCCGAGCTTTGACCGAGCTTTGATCGATCTCGAGCCGAATAGCTCGCGAATAGCTCGATTCGTTTGCAGCCCTAAGCACTACTATAGCTCCGAAAGAAATCCGAAAAAATCCACTTGAACTCAGCGGAAAGCTACTGTAACTATTTTAAAATTGTTTTATCTCTCATCTTTTTTTACATTATCAAATAAAATAATTTCACATAATTTTCTACATTAAATTTCCTTATATCTCATCCTTATCATATCTATATAATAAAACACAAAGAAAATCTATCAAGTGGCTCTCCTTCAATAGTAAGGAAATCAATGGTCCAGATCTAAGCTCCCAAAAGACATTTTCCTCCCAAAAGTTTTTTCCCAAAACTCAAATTCAAATCCCCCAAAACAACTCCTTTATTTATTTAATTATTTCTCTTTCTCTCTCTCTTTTTCTCATTCTCTCTCTATTTACTCAGAAATTCAGATTTTCAGATTTCAGGTTTGTAAATTTTTAGATTTTTTATATTTTTTATTGCTCATGTTACATTGAAAATAACAAATATCTCATCAATAGTTAAATTCCATTATTTTCCACCATCAAAATTCTAAGAAGTTGGATTTTATACCTCCATTTATAATTATTTTTCAACATATACTAATGAAAACTTTGACTTTATTTACAACTAATTATTGTCATACTATTCAAACTTGAGCTACATAATTGTTGCTGTACTGTTTACAAGGTTTTTCATATGATGTCTCGTTCCGAAGACATGTCGTAGGCACGTGCCCACAGGTAAATCTAGTCTATATAATAAAACACAGAAAAGCTATCTAGTGGCTCTCCTTCAATATTAAGGAAATTAATGGTTTAGATCTAAGTTCCCAAATGACATCCCCCCCCCCCCGCCGAAGTTTTTCCTGAAAACTCAAATTCAAATCCCCCCCCAAAACAACTCCTTTATTTATTTAATTATTCCTCTCTCTCTCTCTCTCTCTCTCTCTCTCTCTTTCTCTCTCTTTTCTATTCAGATCAGTTTGCTCCCTCTATTCCCTAAACAAGAGAGCTCAAATTTCTCTCTTTCTCTCTCCCCTAGGGTTTTTAAGCTGCTAACCCAAAATTCCTAAAACTATTTTCTTAAACCTTTGCTTCCATTCTATTGGCGAAGCCTCCATCGTTATCTCGAGTGAATCTCAAAGCAAATTCAAATTCAAATCTAGTGTCAAACCCCAATCAAGAGGTCGTCACCGATATCTAATCCGCTGTTGCTTCCGTATCGGCGACTTCCCTCCACCAAATCGAGCGTGAATATCACGTGACTCCGTATCAGCGACTCTCCTCCACCGAATTGAGAGCCTCTACATGCGATACGGAAACTCTAATTTCATCTCATTAACTGAATTCTCATTCTAATTTTTAATTTTGTGTGTGCATGAGATCTAAGTTCAGAGAGGTATGATTGTTTTATTTTTGGGTTTAAAAAAATTTAATTTGGTGATTTATTTGATGAGTTTTTTATTGATTTTGATTTAAGGTGTATGCAAGTGAGAGATGGATTATTTGGTGGCCTTAATTTGGGCTTCCAAACCATAGCAGGACATGTAAGCTGATAAACAACCTAAAATAACTTGGCAAATATGAAACATTAATTTCTTTACTACAAGAGAATATACTATCGTGAAGTGTTCTCTTCACTACTTATTAGAAACCATGGATAACATAACATATAAGAACTTTTAGTGTATGTTTGGATATATAGGATTGGGATGACTGGAGTTTATCAGTGAAGGGTGCAAACTCTCCATTCAAGAAAGATAGCTAAAGTAAATTTTTTATTGATCCATTTTGATTTTTTTTTTTATAAATGTGCAATGGGAAGACAAAGTAGATATAAAAGAAATAATTAGCTTGAATTAGAGTTTTGAGAACTTAATGTATTTCATTTTGGTTGAAATAATAATAAGAGGTATTTCAATTGCAAACTGAGTCTTAGACAAACAAATATTTAGATTATTGGTATGGTAGATACCTTCACACTTGCATTTGGGTTACTATTGTATTTAAACATGCTCATAGTGGTTAGAGATTAAAGTAAGCTCTATAAAACCTATATGATCATGTCCTTGCATAACTATTACAAGCATCTAAAAGTGATGCTGAAGTTAAAAAAAAACTCTATGCAGTATTTTTAACAAACTATATGCATTCCAGGTTAGTTCAAGCTAATAATCAAGAAGGTGACGGTTGAGCTTAAAGGTAAATAAGCTGCTTCCTCATATAATATGTTTCCTACTTCAATTAGTTTCTGGACCTCTAAAACTATTTTATATAATCAAACCAGGTGCGCCGTTCCGAATACGTGCCGTAGGCACGTGTCAACAGGCAAACCTAGTACTACAATAAAACTACATCTACATAAATCACTTTTTTAGAACTTATTTTCATAGATTTCTTTTCTCTACAGTAATCTTCACAGTTTGAAAATATTTTATAACCAACCAAACACCCCCTTAGTGTTAGCTATTTTATTATAGTTTTTCAAACCTTTTTTATGTCAGTGTGTCAGCATGTGTACGTCCACTTCATTATTTATGAATTAGAACATCTATAGTCGTTGAAATTCAAATTTTCTATATTTGGATTTTAGAAATAAAAATTTTGAGTTGGGTTTGTAGTCGTTGAAATCCAAAATTTGAATGAACAGTGGATGATATTTTGTTTCTTGATTCTCAACCATTGATTTTCTCAAATCATAATAAAATAAAAATAAAAATAATTGGCATATAACACATTTTTGGGAAAAAAAATTGCATGCATAGATACGCATAACAATTCCTATAGGCCAATTCCTTCTCAGCCCTTGATAAAAAAATTCACACCAATCTCAAATTTACATCTCAAATTTACTTCATATGCATAACAATCCTATAGGCCCTATTACATAAAAAAAAATTCAAGTTGGGGGAAAAATCAAGGACGCAAGATCTTCTTGCGTTCGTTCTTTTTTTAATTTTTTTAATAATTTTTTCAGACGCTATATGATGTTGTGTTCGTTCCGTTTTGCGTTTTTAAAAAAAAAATTGGTCAGACGGAAGATGATCTTGCGTCCGACACCTTTAATTTTTTTTTTTGGTTCGGATGCAAGATCATCTTAAGTCCGACACATTTTTTTTTAATGTGATTATACGTAAGATCATCTTGCGTCCGAATTTTTTTATATAGAATGAACACAAAATGATCTTTCAATTCTTATATTTGGAAAATTTCTATAACGTCTCTTTTATGGAATCCAAAATCTAAGTGCATTAATTATCGAATTGAAACAAAGGAATTCACTACAAATTCATGAATCTTGAAGAACAAACATAAGCATTTAAATCAAGTTTTTCTCAAAATGACAATGTCACTTGTAATATATGACATACATTCAATCCTAAATCTGAATCCTCTCCAGTAATGAACAATCCAGTGAACCACCTATCAATTGCTGATGGAGGTGATGCAAATCAAAAAAAGTACTAGAGAACGAGTGCATCAATCGCCCATCATATATGATGATGAATCTCAAAAAGTATAAATAAACAGTTCGATCGGTTGGACCATGCGTACAAACAAATTACAGTTGTAATTCTGACGAGCGACTTAACACTAATTCACATAAGAACTCATCTTCATCCTCCTCCATATAAATTACTCTTACACGGCTACACCCTCAATCTCCTTCTTCTACTCCTCACCACCTCTCTCTTACCATGAACACCATCACCTCCTTCTCCCCTCCCCCACCACCACCATCACCCTTGACACCCACATTTGGTGCCACCTCCCCCTCTTCGACCGCATCCTCACTTTCCACGCCCCCCCACTCCTTCTTCCGCTCCCTCTCCATATCCAAACACTTCTACTCCCTCCTCTTCTCCGACTCCTTCCTCCACCTCCACCTCCTCCACCTCTCCTTCTTCTTCTCCCCTCCCTCCTCTTCTTGGCACATGCTCCCTCACCCTCCCTTCATCCCTCACCCTCCTCCCCTTCCGCCGCCTCCTCTTCGTCTCCGATTCCTCGAACACCAAAAACCTAATCCTTTTCAACCCCTTGTCAAAACTTGCCACCGAGCTCCCCCCTTCACCTAATCCTCGTCTCTTACCCTCTATCAGCCTCTCCGTCTCTCCTTCCTCGCTAATGATAGTTCTCGTAGGCGATGACATGATCTCCCCATTTGCTGTCAAGAACTTGACTTCTGAAACCCTAATTACCGTTGGTGATACCGGGTTCTTCTCCCCTTGGGCTACTATAAGTCCTTTGCCTAGGTTGTGCAGTTTGGAACCTGGTAGGATGATTTTTGCACGTGGGAAGTTCTACTGCATGAGCTCTGCGCCGTTTAGTGTGATGGTGTATGAGGTGTTGGAAGAGAGTAGGAATTTTGTTGGGCTAAATGGCAAACAAATTAAAAATTGAAAACTTGTATTATATTTTATTATAACAACAAGAAGACTTTTTACTCTTTTTTTAAAACTGGTGTTACTACACCTTACAAATATACATTATCTTCTTCTTTTTTTTTTGCTTATTTCTTGTTCTTGTCTTGCTTAATTTTTTCTTCTTCATAATTCTCTCATTTATAGGAATGAGAGAGGAGTAACTGACAAATTCTTCATTCCCGTTTCATCACATTTTCTTTGTCGGCACTAACCTTGCCAGAATTTTTCAACATTGTTTGGTGGGTGGGGCCACTTACCAAACAAGTTTGACAACCAACACTCCCCATCAAACATGTTTGACCATCCCAAGTTCTTCTTTGAGTTTATGAAAAACTTCAGTTTTCAGTGGTTTAGTAAATATATCTGCAAGTTGATCTTCTGTCTTGTAGTATGTCAGCTTTATCCTTTTTTCTTTGGCCTGCACTCGAATGAAATGATATTTTAACTCGATGTGCTTACTTCTCCCGTGTGCGACTGGATTTTTTGTCAATGCTATTACTGACTTGTTGTCAACGTATAGCTCTGTCGCATCTTCCTGTGGATGATACAATTCTTTCATAATGATTCTAAGCCATATCGCTTGACAAGTTCCTGATGATGCTGCAATATATTCTGCTTTGCATGATGAAAGTGCAACTACTGACTGCTTTTTTGATGACCACGAAAATGCAGCTGATCCAATATTGAACACATAGCCACTTGTGCTCTTCCTTTCATCTAAATCTCCACCATAGTCGCTATCTGTATAGCTGACTAGCTTCACAGCATTTGTGCTTGTGTAGAGTAGTCCTTCGTTGATACTACCATTGATGTATCGCAGTATTCTTTTCGCTGCCATGAGGTGTTCCTGCTTCGGCTCCTCCATATATCTGCTAACTACCCTAACAACATACATGATATTAGGTCTTGTAATAGTCAAATAGCGCAAGCTTCCAACCAGGCTTTTAAATAGTGTGGGATCTACAGAAATCCCTGGTGAGTCACGGCGGAGCGAGCTTCAGTCTAGTTTCTGCTGGAGTGTTAACTAAATTGCAGTTGCTCATGTTAAATCTCTTCAGTATTTGGTCTGTATATTTTTTTTGTGTGATGAAGATTCCTTTCTCAAATTGTGTCACTTCCACGCCTAGGAAGTAGGACATTTATCCAATGTCCATCATCTCGAACTCCTTGATCCTTGCTTTCTTGAATTCTTCGAACATCTTTGGATTGTTTCCGGTGAAGATCATATCATCCACATAGAGGCAGGCGATCATGATTTCTCCACCATTCTTCTTGGTGTATAGGGAGTGCTTATATGGACTTTTCTGAAAGCCATTCTGCTGAAAGTAGTGATCAATTCTCTTGTTCCATGCTCTGGGTGCCTGTTTGAGACCGTACAAAGCCTTCTTCAATTTATAGACTTTATCTTCATGATCTTTCACCTCGTAACCGGGAGGTTGTTGAATATAAACTTCCTCTTCCAAATAGCCATTGAGGAATGCAGACTTGACATCCATTTGGTATATCTTCCATCTGTTCTGTTCAGCTAGTGAAATGAGTAGTCTGATGGTATCTATCCTTGCTACTGGTTCAAAGACTTCTTCATAATCGTTTCCTTTTCGTTGAATGTAGCCTTTAGCTACTAGTCTAGCATTATACTTCTCTACTTTGCCTTCTTGGTTGGTTTTGGTTTTGTCTACCCATTTTACACCAATTGCTTTGTGGCCCTTTGGAAGTGTTGTCAACTCCCACATGTCATTCCTTTATATCGTATGGATTTCTTCATTCAAGGCTTTTCTCCACTTGAGATCTTGAACGTCATCTCCAAAGGCGACTGGATCACATTCTGCAAACAAGCAGAACAATGTATAATCCTCTATCATCTCAATAGGTTTTGTATCATCATAAAGATCTCTAAGGCTTCGAAATCTTCTAGGTTCCCCCCCAGAAGTATTGCCTTTGCTTGAGCAGGAACTTGATGTCGATGTTGGTGACGGTGTTGTTGGAGCTGGACTATTTGGAGAACTTTGTTGCGGTGCTTCTGGTTTTTCTTCTAAATCATCGTCTTTGTCTTTAATGAACATTTTTTTGTTGCTTATTTCTTCATCACTCCATCTCCAGTGTTCTCCTTTGTCGAACTCCATGTCTCTCGAAATAATAAGCGTCTTAGTATTTGGATTGGACAACATGTATGCCTTGGTCCTTCTGTCATATCCAATGAATATACATTTCTCTCCATGATCATCGAGCTTCTTTCTTCGCTGCTCCGGAACATGTGCATATGCAATGCATCCGAACACCTTCAAATGGTTGACGCTTGGCTTGAAACTACTCCACATCTCTAGTGGAGTCATGAACTTGACGACCTTCGTTGGACATCTGTTAGGGAGGTAGATTGCGCTGTCTACTACTTCAGCCCAATACGTCTTGGGTAGGAACTTGCTCTTCAGCATGCTTCTCGCCATGTTGAGGATTATGCGGTTCTTCCTCTCTGCTATGCCATTCTGCTGCGGAGTGTAGGTAGCAGTAAGTTGATGAATAATCCCCTGCTTCTTGAGAAAGTCTTGGAATTCCTTTGAGTTGTATTCTCCTCTACGATCTGAATGAAGTACTTTGATGTAGTGGCCGCTTTGCTTCTGGACCATCTCCTTGAATTCTGTGAACTTTTCTAGGGCTTCCAATTTCTCCTTCAAGAAATAAATCCAAGTTTTTCTGCTATAATCATCAATAAATGTGAGAAAATATCTATTACCTCCAAGTGACACTACTTCAAATGGTCCTGCTATGTTGGTATGTACCAACTGAAGCAGATGTGTTGCTCTTCTGGATTTTCCAACCTCGAAGCTTCTTCGGTGTTGCTTCCCCTTCAAGCATCCTTCACATAATTGGTCTCGATGTTTGATTTGTGGTAAGCCTCTCACCATTTTCTCCTTTCATAGAAGATTGAGGCCATTGAATGCTAGATGTCTGAATCGAAGATGCCAAAGACATGACTCATCTTTGATGATAGATTGTAGGCATTTTACAGAATCTGTATTAAGATTTAAAGTAAATAGTCTATTTCTAGACATGTTAACTTTTTGCAATTGTTTCTCCTTTACTTTTGATGGTGAGAGAGAAATCCTTCAGATGGATGTCGTAGCCTCTTTCGAGAAGCTGTCCCAGACTTAGAATATTGTTACGTAATGCAGGTACATAATAAACATCAGAAATGTACCTATGATCACTGGCTTTTGTCTGGATCATAATATCACCCTTTCCTTGAACAGAGATCTTGGACTTATCACCAAAAGTAACTTCACCTCCAACTGATTAATTCAGCTCGGTGAAGAATTCCTTGACGCCGCACATATGATTGCTAGCACCTGAGTCCAAGTACCAAACATTTTGGCTCTTGTTCTCATGGTCTTTGTATGCGAGCAGGACTACCGACTTGTCTCCTCGATCTTTTATGGTGAAGTTCGTCTGCTCTGCTACTCTTTCAATTTATTCTGGACAATTATAACTGAAGTGGCCATATCTTCTGCAGTTGAAGCACTGCGACTAGGATCTGTCTCCTTGGTTGTGTCTCCCACATCCTCTTGTTTGTGTGCCTCTCCTCTTGCTTGAAAGATGAATTGTTCACGAATAACGTAACGACCTTGGTAATGAGTTCTCTGATTGTACTGCATGCCACGACCTCGTTGAAAATTTGAGTTGCCTCCATAGCTGCCTCTTCCTCTGTAGCTTCGATCTCGGCTTCTTTGTTGATCATCTGAAATTGTTAGTTGACTTTGAAGAGCTTGCTCCAAATTTTCTCCATGGTTCTGATTTATCCTTTGTTCATGGGCTTGAAGTGAACCTTGTAACTCATCAATAGAAACTTTTGAAAGATCTTTTGATTCTTCAATAACAGCAACTATGTAATCAAATTTTGGAACTAATGATCTTAGAATTTTTTCAAGTATTCTAGTATCATCAATTTTTTCTCCATTTCGTTTCATTTGATTAGTAATTGTTTGCACTCTATTGAAGAAATCTGAAATAGTCTCGCCAACTTTCATTTTCAAATTATCAAAGTCAACTCGCAAGGCTTGTAATCGTACCTTCTTTGCTTTTTTGGCTCCTTGATACGAACTTTTTAAAATCTCCCATGCGTGTTTTGAGGTACTCGCATCTGAGATCTTCTCGAACGCGGATTCTTCAACTCCTTGGTAGATTAGGAACAAAGCTTATTTGTCCCTTTTTCGAGTTTCCTTTAACCCGGTCTTCTGAATGGCTGGAAGTGCTGCTTCTGCAGTGTGTGACTCCGGTTCAGTATAGCCAGTTTCAACCAGCTCCCACAAATCTTAGGAGGCAAGCAAGACTCTCATCTGGTTGCTCCAATTATCATAGTTGGTCTTCATCAACATAGGAATCTGCGGCTGGATCATGTTTGCCATATCATACACGAGCTCTTCGGTGAACTCCGGTCGATCGAACAGAGCTCTGATACTAGTTTGTTAGAAGAGAGTAAGAATTTTGTTGGGCTAAATGGCAAACAAATTAGAAATTGAAAACTTCTAATTATATTTTATTATAACAACAAAAAGACTATTCACTCTTTTTTTAAAACTGGTGTTACTACACCTTACAAATATACACTCTCTTCTTTTTTTTCTTTTCTGCTTGTTTCTTGTTCTTGTCTTACTTAATTTTTTCTTCTTCCTAAATCTCTCATTTATAGGAATGAGAGAGGAGTAACTGACAAATTCTTCATTCCCGTTTCATCACATTTTTCTTTGTCGGCACCAACCTTGCCACAAATTTTCAACATTGTTTGGTGGGTGGGTCCCACTTACCAAACAAGTTTGACAACCAACATGAGTTGGGGGCGAGTGAATGGGGGAGATTTCAGGCACCGATGTGGAGGTTTTTGAGGTCTCCGAGCTTGGTAGTGGTGGGGGTGAAGGTGGTGATGCTGGCGGCGGTGGAGAAGAGGAAGCTGCATGTGCCGAAGAGCGTTAGGGTTTGGGAGTTGGAGGAAGAGGAGGAGGAGGAGGAGGGGAAGTGGGTGGAGGTGGAGAAGATGCCGCTGGAGTTTTATAGGCAGTTCAAGGAGGTGCGGTGGGGGAAGGGGATGGGGTTTGAGTGTGTGAGCAGCGGGGAGTTTGTCGCAATTACGATAAGGGGGTCGAGGGATATCGTGGTGTTTGATTACAAAAGGAAGGAGTGGCGGTGGGCCTCACGTTGTTGGTTTCTTGAGGAAGATGGTGGTGGTGGTGGGATTGGAGTATGAGCCGAGATTGGCGACTCAGGCACTAGGGTTGATTGATTCAGCATCATTGACATTTCAGGGTGAACCACAAATATAAGAATTTTACTGTGTGATTCAAATTTAATGCTACATATCATATGTGAAACGACAATGAACATGTAGCTAGCTAGAAGGGTGTTTAGATGAGCAGTTGGTTATAGTTAGTTACTTCGGTTGAGTTGGTGTTGTCTATTGTTGAAGGAGAGTATGTGATGGTGTATGTTTGGTTTACGTGGGATTTAAAGGTTGGTTTGTTGTTTTCGGCTGTGGGAGAGCAAAAGGAATTGCAGCTGTGTTTATGCTATGTATTGTATAATGTTTTTTGGGTAGCTTAATTACTAGCATTAGTTAATTAATTAGCAAGTATTTAATATATAGAGAGAGAAACGGATCTCCGTAACGGGTTATGATGGCAGCTCTCTGGGGTAAAATGGTCATTTCCGCTATAAACGGATCTGTAAATGGGAACTGGGTCTTTCCAAGGCCTAATAATCCAAAACGGATATGCATTACTAGGTTATGCTGGACCCAGATAATTTAAAGAGTAATTTGAATTCATAATTATCCTTAAGAGACGGTTTAAACCAAATCTTTTATCATGAAGGAATTTAAACTCTGATTATCTCTAAACTATTTCCAAAGGCGACTATAAATACCCCCTCTACCCCCACTATAAAAAAGGTAATCAGTATTTTCTCCAAAAAAAGCTCTTTCATAGTCTTTCAGATTACTGACTTGAGCATCAGAGGGTACGTCGCCGGGATCAATTCCGGTGTTTCGAACTTTTTGCAGGTCAGTAGTAGTGTTGTGAGCGATCAACATCGGCAAGTAGTAAAAATGTTAGTTTTTATTGGTTCCAAAAGAATTCACAAATCATCTGTTTGCTCCCACACCAAAATTAGTAATAATAGATTGGCGCCGTCTGTGGGAATCTAAAAAATCAATCCGGCCAAACCCGCCGTTGAAAGTAATTTACAACCATGCCTCCAAAGGGAAAAATAAAGGCGGCAGAGTCAAGCCGAAGAGCCACCCCTCTTCCTTCACCTCCTCCACT
This sequence comes from Hemerocallis citrina, assembly GCA_017893485.1. Taxonomy (NCBI): domain Eukaryota; kingdom Viridiplantae; phylum Streptophyta; class Magnoliopsida; order Asparagales; family Asphodelaceae; genus Hemerocallis; species Hemerocallis citrina. The sequence continues at coordinate 40,517,431 of CM030364.1, forward strand.
TCAGGATGTTCCCCCTCAACAAGATCAACAAGTTCAGCAATCTCAACCTGAACAACCGCTTCCTCAATAGGCTAGCCCAATGTCCAGTAGGGCTGCGCCGGGGGGCTCCCGTCGAAGCCGTCAAGAACCACATCCTCTCCATGACCATGTCTCGGTCCACAATCCTTCCACCGACTCGATGGCCCCGCAAGGTCCTCAGGGGTCAAGAGACCACCGTCAAATCATCGTCAATTGCCAACGAGGGATTGACCTCCGAACCCGTCTGAATGAAAGGTAAGCCCGTTGTAATATCCCCAAAAGATACTAATAATTATTTTTGAATATTTTTTTTTATATACAATTACTCTTCTCAAATTGTAGTATGAATACAATTGTCTTTGTATGTATGAATACATGTATGTGTATATGTATATGTATGAAATATAAGTGTGTATGTGTATTTGTACAATTTACACTCTAATAAACCCTAATTAAAATCCTTAACTATTAATTAAAATCCTAAGAATAAACCATGGGCTATTAATTAAAACCATTGGCTTGTTTATAGTGAGGTCACCCCTCACCCTTTCTCACCCCCCTTGACGGCCACCCCTCTCCCTCTCTCACCCCCCTTGATGGCCACCCCTCTCCCCATTTGTATAAGAAATCTAGTGTTCTTCCATCTATTTCTTTGGGTGACTTCTTCTAAACTCTATGCATGCTAATTGTATTTTTTTTTTCTTTTCTGTGTGATGAAATGTTACTGGTTTTGGCATTGCTAGATGATAAATGGAATTTTGAAAGTTTATGCTTTAATACTTGAGCTAGATAGATAAAGGTATGAACTAGTAGCAAGAGTAATTGGAAAAAAAAATCATAACTTTGTGACATGATGGAATTTAGACTTTAAATTTTTACTGTAGCATATTGGTTATGTCCCTATGAACTCCAAAAAATTTCATAAATTTTGGATAAGGGTTGATATTTTTAATAAATCCAACTTGCTACTGATGTTGAATTATCTTGCTGTTCTGGTTAGAATGATCATACTTGACTTATAAATTTTATATCTCCATGGTCAATATGAATTTAGAGCTGAAAATTTTACTATGGAATATCATGCATGTCTATAATAACTCCACCAAATTTCGTAAATTCTGGTTATAGTTTGATATTCTAATAAATTCTATCTTGCTGCTAGTATGGGATAAATTTATGCTCTATATGAATTTAACAAGCTTGACTTATAAAAATCATAACTCCATGTTTACTATGAATTTAGAGTTGAAGTTTTTACTATAGGTTCTCATGCATGTCTATATCAATATTTCAATTTTTGGTAATTTTTTGATGAGGTCTAATACTTTTAGAAAATGCCACACCTATGCTGGGTAAGAGAAATATTGAACTGTTAGGGTTCTGTCTCAACAAAGTTTTGTGTTTGGTTTGGAAATTCATTCATTCCTAAATATAAGGATTCTTGAGCTGAAATATTTGTTTCATATATGTGTCTACAACAATCCCACCATTTTTTGTAATTTTTGGAGATGAGTTGATATTTAACAAAAATATTGTTTCTATACTTGGATAAAAATTGTTGCAGCTTTGTTTTCATGATGAGTACTTGTTACCCAGAAAGACATAACCCTATGATAAAAGGGAATTTGAACTTTAAATTTTTACAGTAGTGTCATAAGTCAATGTGGAACATTTAGGCTAAGTTTTAGAATTTTTGAACAAGGATTGTTATTTCTTTAAAAATACAACTTGTTGCTGTTGTTAAGAAACGCTGTTGTTAAGAAACAATGTTGTTACTGTCTGATAATTTACATCCAATTCAAAATATTATATCTGTAACACCCTGTAATTTCTAAACGTATAAATATATAATATATATGTATAAGAGAAGGGTTGATGGCAATTAGGTAAATATAGTGTAAATGAATAATGGTTTGGGGGGGAGGGGGGGCACGTTGAAGAAACAGTAGCAATGTGCTGTTTGACTTCGTCAGCCACGGCTGACGTGGCTTTGAAGTGGGGCCTACTATATGTGAAGGAGAATCAGAACAGCGCTAGGTGTTGTTGCTGCTGACATGGGCGATGGGGCCCACGTGAGAGAGAGGTTTCGGAGAGAGAGAATAGAGGAATTGATTGAGAATTAGTCCTATATCGGGGTTGAACAAGAATATAATATTAATAAATAATAATGCCTATGATCAAGAATCACCAATTCGGTTAACCACCTTTTGAGAGGCAACCCGTGGTGGGCAGTTGTAGTATACTATAAATAATTTGTCTTCTAAATTTTATAAATTGTCTGAGCTCGGGGCAGAGGTGTTACAATATCTTCCTCTATTCTTGTATAAATTTTGGATATGTAATGATTCTATGTGTCTAGGATATTCTTACCATATTTTATAGAATGTTGAGATCATTCGTTATTTTAAATGAGTTTTATTGTGCGACCGTTTGATGGTTCTATCAGTTTTGGAAATTTTACATGCCCCACAATTTTTGTTATTTTTCTTCTCTAAAATAAACTTTTTGAGAAAATGTCAAACTGTGAAGTTTAAGCAAAATTACAGATCTTTCTAAAGAACCTAAGAACTTGGAATTTCATTGAGTTTGTGATTTATGGTGAATTTCCAAAACAACACAAGCTGTAGTTTCAGTAGCTAGCTCACTGTTTTGATTAAATGTTTGTTTTCATTGTACTAAGGCGTTAGAGTAAGACCTAGGATGTTGTTTATCTGACTTTTGAGTTGTGTTTTATAATGTTGGAGTTGTGCTTGTTTGCAGTTAGTGTGTTTTAAGATTTTGAGCAGCTCTTAGCTCATTTTTTTTTTGCCTTGGTGCACTTATTGTTATTCATCTTTAGTTTACTAATGACCTAGTTGGGCGAGCTGTACCCTATGACCTATTGATATTACATGATATTTAGGGTAGCTAGTAGCCCTTGTCACCTCTAATGCCTTGGATGAGGACAGTCTTCGTGCACCGACGAATATCTAACCAAGGAAGGTTGATCGCGGGACGGAGATAGGTTTGAGATCCAAGCAAGAGGGCGGACAATGATCGACAAGGTCGAATCGCTGTTGTCATTTGGTCAGGTTGAACCAGGTCAGGCCAACCCTTGGCCCGAATTGGAGGCCGGGTTGGATTTAACTCAAGACAGTTAAGTTTGAATAAAAGTGTCATGCCCCGCTTCCCAAAAAGAATACAGAATACGAGTACGTGACAAAGCCCAGCAAATAATTTTCATCATTCATAAGCTGTAGGATCGACTTAGCATCATAACAAGAAATATAGTAAATAAACTCAACCATGCATGCATAAATAATTTATTAATCAACAGGAAACAATTTAAACAAAATACAAGTATCCCAAATAATTTCCAGATCTAGATCAAAAGTAAGAACTTTGGGACTACAAAGCCCGCTACAAGTTTCAAGTAGCAACAGAAATAAATAACTCAAATACAAAATAATTAAAGCAAGTTTTTTCCAAGCATCTGCTTACCAATTTCAGCAGGCAACTCGTCTCCAAAGTCTGTATATATAAATATAAAAGGAAAATAGAGAAAATAAAGACAAACGCCCTTAGTGCAAGTTAGAGCCGCAAGTAGTACAAGTAAGGGTATAAAAATAAATGCAAGAAATATGAAATAAGATTTGGAATCAAGAATGTATAACATGATATAATAGGGATGCAACAAGTTGTGGAGTTCAAGAGATTAGCTAGCAAGTAAGACAAATCAAGTAACAGGAACGGATAACAAATACAAGTAATAGGATCAAGTAACAAATGAGCATGTAGTTGGTGTCAAATATCAAGTGACAAGTATCAAGTAACGAGTATCAAGTAAGGTGTCAAGTGTGTACATGTGATAAGTTATTCTTAAGTCTAATGTTTGATTCTATCTAGGTAGCACTTCATGCGTCCCATGATATATCACATGGTTGCCACTCACAAACAAATTTCGTTTAGGCCTAGTGGTGGATTTTATAGGGCGGTGTACTCAGGCATCAAGTACGGTAGATTTTATAAGTTCGCTGGTACTGAGATGCCACTCGAGGCTGAGCAGTGGCTGATATGGATGGAGAGTCTGTTACAGGCAGCTAGGGTCGCCGATGCCGACCGTGTGGATGTGGTATGCATTCAGTTGGTGGATTTGGTCCACATTTGGTGGAGGGCAGAATCCGAGAGGCTAGAGCAGCCTATTACTTGGGCCACTTTCGCTCAAAGCTTCCTGGAGAAATTCTTCCCCCACATAACCCGGGTAGAAATGGAGCATCAGTTTCTTGCCCTGAAGCAGGTTGGTTGGTTGGTTGTCTGGTTGATTTACTAGTGCCATATTTTGAGATTTTGTTACATATTATATATGTAGTATTGTAACACCAAGTTTTCCTTGGAACAGGGCTCTAGATCCATGGACGAGTACGCCATGGAGTTCACCAGGCTTAGCCGCTTCGCTACCGCCTTGGTGGCGAATGAGGAGGATCATGCTCGGAGGTTCCTTTTAGGTCTTGATCAGGGTATTCAGGTGCACTTGGCCGCCCATCGTCTCCGTACCTATGCGGATGCCTTGGAAGCAGCTCGAGCGACAGAGCAGACTCGAGCTCGGGAGACCCCTTCTCAGCGGGTTGTGCAGTACCCTGCTGCTATTGCTGCCAGGCCTACTAGAGGTCCGATCAGGAGGCCAGCTCTGGTCCTTGCCATTAGGATAGCTCCCTACCGTCCTGCTCCTCCACGAAGGAAAGTTTTTTGTGCCTTTTGCCAGATCCCTAGGCACTTACGCAAGGATTGCTGGAAGGCCAACCGCCGGTGTCTCGGTTGTGGTGCTGTCGTCCACTTGGTTCGAGATTGTCCTCAGAGGAGGCACGACCAGGCCGCAGTCGTGCCAATCTGTAGTCAAGTCTGGCAGCCACTTCCCCCTCAGTGTCAGATCGTCGGTCAGAAGACCGCTGCTCCAGGGAGAGGTCAGGCTTTTAACTTGACAGCGGAGGAAGCTGAGACTGCGGAAAAAGTCGCTGCAGGTATTTTTTTGTGTTTTCTTTTGTTGTTCTGTTATTTGTTCCTTATTTTATTCTCTTGCATCTTTCATCCATGTTGCCTTTCTTGCATCACATTTCATATTCCTTGGTTATCTTTCATCTTTCATCTGTTCATCGTTTTCCTTGTTTTGACTCTATCTTTGGTGTCATTCTTGTCCATTCCTTCCCTGCTCGTGTTCTTTTTGATTCTGGGGCAACCCATTCCTTCGTCACCTCTCGCTTTGTGGATCAACATCAGTTGGAGTGCAGTGTGATACCAGTAGCTTGGAACATCACCACAGGTGGCAGTGTTGTCCCGGGAGTGCAAGCAGAGTCCCGTAGTGATTGGAAGTGCTGGTTTCAAAGCAGATCTGATTGTGATCGGCAGTTCAGGATTTGATGTGATTCTCGGAATGGATTGGCTGGGTGAGACCCATGCGATCATTGATTGTCGAGCGAAGAAGGTTGTTTTCAGGATGCTAAGCCATGCAGAGTTTGAGTTCCGTGCTGGGGAGTTACCCCTTGGGCGTGGTCAAGAAGTGGTTGTCGATGCAGGTTGTGCAATTGTAATACCCCGTAATTTCTAAATGGATATATATATGTATATATATATATATATATATATATATATATATATATATATATATATATATATAATATAAAGTGGTGAGTGGCAGATTGGTAAATATACTGAATAGTAGGGGGCACGTAAGAGTAACAATAGCGTTGGCTGCAGTTGTGGCTGATGTCATCTGATGACATCGGCGGTTATAGGGGGGCCCATCCGATGCTGTGAAGAAAAGATAGCAGTTGTCTCTTCGTGTGCGACATGGTAGGGCCTACTGAGTTGGGTTTCGACTGTTACACGCGGAGAGAGAAAGAGATGTAATTAAGATTAGTCCCATATCGGGAGTATAGAATAAAATTATATAGTATAAATAAAATTACCTATGATCAAGTGACACCTAATTGGTTAACCACCTTTTGACAGGCAGCCTGTGGTGGGCAGTGATACTATAAATATTAATTTGTATTCTAAAAATAGTAAAAATTGTCTGAGTATTGGGGCGGAGTGCTACAGCAATGGAGTTGCACTCAGGCTGTGAGGCTGCACCTCTTGTAGTGCGAGAATTTCTGGATGTGTTTCTAGAGGATTTGCCTGGACTACCACCGGACAGGGAAGTGGAATTTGGTATTGAGGTTCAGCCAGGTACTGCACCGATATCGAAGAGTCCTTATTGGATGGCACTAGCTGAGCTAGCAGAGCTGAAGGTGCAGGTCCAAGGATTGCTGGATTTGGGTTTCATCAGGCCCATTGTGTCTCCGTGGGGTGCTCCTGTCTTGTTTGTCAGCAAGAAGGACAAGAGTCGTCGTCTGTATGTGGATTACCGTGAGCTGAATAGTGTTACAGTGAAGAACCGGTATCTGCTACCCAGGATCGATGATTTGCTTGATCAGCTGGGTGGAGCTGCTGTCTTTTCGAAGTTGGACCTTCGCTCTGGTTATTATCAAGTGAAGGTGAAGGCAGATGATGTGCAGGAGACTGCATTCAGGACTAGATACGGGCACTATGAGTTCTTAGTGATGCCTTTCGGAGTCACAAATGCACCAGCAATGTTCATGAGTCTGATGAGCAGAGTTTTCTTTCCATTTCTGGACAGATTCGTGGTGATATTCATAGATGACATTCTGGTGTATTCTCGGAATCGGAAGGATCATGTTGATCATCTGAGGTTGGTTCTGCATACCTTGAGGGAGAATCAGCTCTATGGGAAACTCAGCAAGTGTGAGATCTGGCTTGATCGAGTGACCTTTTTGGGGCACATTATCTCAGGCGATGGTATCTCTATTGTCTTATCAAGATTTCTGCGGTCAAGGATTGGCCTGTTCCTAAGTCAGTTTCGAAAATGAGAAGTTTCCTTAGTTTGGCCAGGTATTATCGGAAGTTCGTCCAAAAATTTTCGAAGATAGCTGGTCCGTTGACTAAGCTGACTGGGAAAGATCAGAAGTTCGTCTGGGATGGAGCTTGCAGTGGAGATTTTGCAGAGTTGAAGAGCTGGTGACGTCAGCGCCATTGTTGACTATTCCGGATGGTTCAGGTGGTTTTGTGGTTTATTGTGACGCTTCTGGCAAGGGCCTAGGTGTACTGTTGATGCAGAAGGGCTGAGTTATTGCTTATGCGTCCAGACAGTTGAGGCCGCATGAGAAGAACTATCCTACCCATGATTTAGAGTTGGTTGTGGTGATCTTTGCTTTGAAGTTGTGGAGACACTATTTGCTTGGTGACCGAGTGGAAATCTTTACTGACCACAAAAGTCTCAGGTACGTCTTCACTCGGAAGGAACTGAACATGAGGCAGAGGCGATATTTGGAGTTAATGACTGATTATGACATCAGTTTGCAATGCCATCCTGGTAGAGTGAACTTGGTGCCAAATACTTTGAGTAGAAGACTAGTCGCCACGTTCCTGACTCAGTAGAGAGAGCTTATTAAGCAGAGGAGGATGTTGGATTTGGAAGTGATCTTGCCATGTTCTGATCGGAGTTGCATGATGCTTCAGTTGCAGTCGTCTCTTGTTGAGCAGATTAAACAGGCTCAGGCAGGTGATGAGCAATTGCAAGGTGATCAAGCTTGTTCGAGTTTCTTGGAATCCTCACTCGCCAGGTGATTCGACTTGGGAGCTGAAGGAGGATATCCAGCGGAGGTTTCCTTATTTGTTTATGTAGTTCTTGTTCTGTTGTTGTTGCTTTTGTTGTTATTTTCTTTTTCTTTTGGGGTTACCCTACGTTCTTCTTGTTGAATTTCGAGGATGAAATTCTTCTTGTTAGGTGGGTAGAATTTGTAACCCCTGTGACTCATTTTTTGTATTTTATTTGTATTTAATTAAATCTCTGGTTATATCATTTTATTTCTGATTGTATCTCTTTTTGTCCCTTTTGATTGAATGTAATTGTTCTCCTTATGATTCATTTCTGTTTGATTCAGCACTTATATTCTCATTTGATTGATCTACAAATTTGGTCTTGTCTTTGTTTATTTCCTACACCTAATTCATGGCCTATTTGTCTAATATTGGACTCTTTTCTTCCTACAGGATACTACCCAGTTGACCCAAACCCATATTGACTCTATATAACCCTCCAAATTGTACCGTAACCCTAATTACCAAACCCTAATATTCAACTCTCTCCCTAGCCGTCATATACCCTACTCCCGACCTTCATCATCTCCCCTCACCCCGATCCTCGTCGCTGTCGACCCCCGACGCCGGCAACCCTGATCCCCGTCCTGATCCCCTCATCACTGATACCCGTGCACCCGTGACAGCCCCCGACGCCCAAGCCACCTCGCCGTTGTCGTCTTCCTCACTGCCGTCGTCTTCTCTCTCTTGCCAAAGCCAACACTCACCCTGTGCTCCATCCATCGTTGCTTCTCACCCTAGTGTCGAGCTACCCTCGGCGCTGTGCCTAGCCGTTGTCGCCGCCCCCCCTGTGTTGCTGTCGCCGCACTTACTGTGCTGATGCCGTGTAGTTGTGTGTGAGGGCGCGTGCGTCTCTTATGCAAGAGTGTTTGGTTAGTGTTGGTTCTCGCTCTTGTTCATGCGTTCTCTTGTTCATTGTGTTCGTTGTTCAGGATCCGTTCCCATTATTCCCTCTTCTTCGTCACCGTCGTTATCAGGCAAGTAGCTTGTTTGTAATTTTTTTCATACAAGTTAAATACCGTAAGTAGTCTCGCATGAAATTGTTTAGTATCCTCATGATGACCATATTTATTAGTTGATCCGTTCCTTTATCTCTTGATCGTGAGTAGTTGCCCATAAGTTGTTACCCGTTGAATGAAAACAATTAGGTTAGATGGACATCTTGATGCTTATGCTTGTTGTGACATATCGTATGTTGTAGATGATTGCTTTGTGAATGTTTGTATGATGTAACATCTTATTATAGAGTGTTTATTCACATGCCATGCTGATTTGAGTAACCTATATACCATGCTTTGTATGCCGTCTTAGATTGGATCGTTTGTAATGAAACTATTTGATAATATGCATAAAAGAACCTTTGTTTTACTGCTGCCTTATTTTGTACAGTAATTTCGACACTGTTAATATCAGTAAAATAAATAAAATTGTCAACATGATTTGTAGGCTTTGTTTTCTAGTTTTCAGAACTTTCGACGGATCTGAATTCCGATTTTTGATGCATGAGTTATTGTTGTTTTACTGCATTCATATCGTATATTCCAGATTCTGAATTATATGATTTCTGTATGAACCATTATTTTAAAACTGATATTAAAAATAGAATTTGAACTCTATATTTTGCTGAGTATGTTTAGACATGACTGGGATCAATCCCAATTTTTTGTGGAATTAATTAATGACTTTTGTATCTCATTTCATACTTATGAAACCAAACGATATATTTCCAAACTGTATGCTGTTCAGTAAAGAATTATGTTTTTAACCTGATTCTGTTCATTTTTTATGAAAACTTTGTGAATATAAACTATAGCCTGATTTGTCTATTTTATCACCCTTTTGACGGATCTGAATTTCGAGTTGTATTTTGTGAGATATCTCTGTTTTGGTACTGCTGTGCCTGAACTTTCAGATTCGAAGTTTTGTTGCATTACTCTGTTTTCCCAATTATATTGACTATACTAACCGTAATATGATTTCATGATATTTTATATGTTGAGACTAGATATGCTAGGGAACCTTCCAGATTTTTCTCAGAATTAATTATGATGTTTTGAAATCCTTTTAATGCTTATAAACAAAATTTTGTATTTTATGGTTGAACATAACTTCTATATTAAACGCTGTTTTCAACTCTGCTTCTGTGGCTGATGTATGACTTGTATATATGCGATGGATTCGGCAGAGAGTCTAGTTTATAAATTTTTTTACGGATCTAGGTTTTCAGTTCTTTAGCAACGGGAATCTCAGATTTAGTACCGTAGTGTCTTGCTGTCCAGAACTGAAAGTTTCGTTGTTTTGATTGTTATAAGTTGTTTTTTATTACCAGTTTGTGTTTCCCATTAATCTTAGACTTGTCCTTTGTTCTTAACATGTCTTTAACCCTGTTTGTATTCGTTCACACCTATCTAATAATAATGAAAACTAATCAAGTCGGAGTTTTTAAGGGAAAAAATCTTTTAGTGGACAATATAGAAATGCGTATTCAAAAGGGAACTCGTTTTCCCCACTGTTACTGTGGTACCCACTGTTTATCTATGGATGCATGAGGGCATGATCCATGACACTGTTTTCTATTACTATTACTGTTTGTCTAAAAATACGGCCCTATATGTTCCACTACAAAATCTTAAAACGAAACTGTTTGATGTAGCAATCATGTAATATAATTTGGGACGCATGAAGTGCTACCTAGATAGTAATGAACATTAGACATAAGAATAATAGTTTCGCTGTCACATCTTGTCACTGTTACCGTTGACTTTACTATTACTATTGACTCATTACTGTTACTGTTACTGTTATACTCTTCATTATTCATCCATTGTTTCCTGTTATCTGTAGACTGTCACCTACTGTTGCTTTTCTCCATGTCAGTACTTCCTGTTTTTGTTTCATATTTTCCTTTCCATTTTCGTGCTTATACTACTTGCGGCCCGGAACTTGTATCTAACGGGCATTATGTTTTCCTATCTTCCTTTTTCCTCGTAATTTCTATAAGAGCAGGTTTTGATGATCGCTTGCCTACTGGAGTTGGTGAGCAAAAGTTTTGAGCTGCGCATTGAAAAGTTTGCTTAATTTTTTGTTTGAACTATTTTATTCATGTATTGAGTTGAGACTTGTATCTGGGCTTGTAGTCCCAGGATATTGTTTTGTTTCAGATCTCGTATTTGTTTGGGATATTCATTATTGTGCGAATAAATTCTGTTGATATATAATTATTTATGCATGCCTGGTTGAGTATATTGTTATATTTACTGTTGTGATGTGTCAAGTAGATCCATACAACTTATAGATGGTGAAAACTATCCGCTGGGCTTAGTTACGTACCGTATTCCATATTCTTTTTGGAAAGCGAGGCGTGACAATTATTATTTTATTACGATCAATTATAGACAGCAATCAATACAATCAATGAGAACAGTGGTAACAAGAATTATGCAATGGGTACAATCGATGAGAATGGTAGTATTAATATGCAATAAATGAAATATACACAGTTCAATTTATTAAATATGGAAACAGGTTTATATGCAAAAACGTAACAATGTATGTTCTGGACAACAACACCTATTGGTGCTCAAATTCACTTTCTCGTTGCTACATGCAAATTCTATTCCGTAAGGGGTTCCAGAAACTAGACTCCCTACCGGTTCCAATGCATATTCATGATATATTATAGTTATAGTAGCTAGATCGATCTATCAATTCTTTATGAGTTTTGTGCACAGTCTCGGTTCTGGAAATTATAACATGACAATACTAAAACGTCAATAACTTACAATCTATAAATTGTATTGAGAATCTGTAAGATGTTCAAGATTCAATACTCAGTGTGCTATAATTTCTAGGTACAAAGTTCTAAATTTACTGTCGGGAACTAGGTCGAAATCTCAGTACAAGCTCATGGAAGAGACACGACAATATATTCATGTATTCAATAACATGATGAATTAACGGTCAAGACTCGAATTAATAATATGGTACGATAAGAAAAACAATTAATAATGGAATTCAATTTGATACGATATTCAATTCAATAACTTATTGCCGGATTTCAATAAATATTTTCTTGAACTAGAACAATAAATTGAGTTCGAGAGACGCTTGCCTGTAACATGACGATTACCGACAGAGTATAAGAAGAGCGGCAATGGCAACAGAGTGCAAGAGAGCGAAGAATGACGGCGCAACAAGACAATACCACGACAGTCAAGAACAACAACAACAACAACAACAATAACAACACGAATGACAGCAAGCCGATGACAGTAACCACGCAGCAATAAGAGCAAGGCAGTAAGAGCACGGGTGCTGTTGTGTGCTGGTTATCGAGGTGCAGGCGGCGGGTAGGAGCAGCAAGGCATTAAGGCGGTGGCTACGGTGGCTTTGGGTGCAATCGGAGGAGGAAGAAGGAGTGGTAGCTCCGGTGGGAGGCTCGGCTGTTCAGGTTTCGAAGGTGGTGCGGAAGAGGCAATGAAGGTGGTGTTCGATGCTGTTTGGTGACAACGGTGGGGGAAGGCAACAATGGAGGAAGGCGGGGCTCGGTGGCATCGAAGAGCAGTGGGGAGATGAACGGAGATGCGTTCGGGGGTTGGAGGCAGCGACGGCTGCGGGTGTAGCAGCGGCGAGGTCATGAAGTGCGGAGCGAGATGGAGCTTCGGGTGGCTACGACGATGAAGGAGTCAGCGAGAGATTGCAGTGGAGGTGATAGGGTGTGGTGGTCCTCGGCGATGGTGGTCGTTAGGTAGCAAGGAGATTTGATGGAGGTTCCAGTGGCGTGTGGTCGGGCGCACACGAGAGGAGAGCAGGCGGTGACTCGAGTGGCGATGGGGGTGCTCAGATATGATCAGCGAAGACAAGGGAGGAGGGTAGCAATGGAGAGTGAGTTGGCTTGCGGTGGAAAGAGGGATAGGGCCGGAGTTGGCGAGTGGTAGGTGACGGAGGCTCGGTGGTTGAAGGCTGAAGAGAGAAGCAGGGAAGACGGGTGAAGGCGAGCTGCGGGTGTGAAGGTGGTCGCAGGGTGAAGGGGTTCGGTTAGTGGTGGAGACAGGGGAGGCGCTCGAGGGAGGAGCTCGGGCGTCGAAGGTGATGACGATGGTTGTTGTTGGTGGGTTTTTGGAGAATTTTTTCCCAAAACGCCCCATTTTTGCAAAGTTTTTCCCAAACCGCCCTACTTTTTTTTTTAATTCCCAAAGCGCCCCACTCGGTCTCTCAAAGACCGAGTCTAGTGCAAATAGACTCGGTCTTTGAAAGACCGAGTCTTGCGCTTTGAAAATTCAAAGAGCAAGACTCGGTCTTCCAAAGACCGAGTCTATTTGCACTAGACTCGGTCTTTGGAAGACCGAGTCTTCACTCTGTGCGTTTTTATAATCGCAGATCCCCTTTCTTTCTTCTTCTTCACTTTCGATTGTTTTTTCTTTCGCTCTTTCCCTCAACAAATCCGTCGCACTCTCTCATTTTCCGTTCGATTACTCTCGAAATCGAATCTTGAACTTCCCAAAACCAATTACTTTCTAATTCATTTTCGATTTTACCAAATCCTATTCCCCAAAATCGATTTTTTCTTTAAACCCTAAACCCCGAATACCCATAATTGGAAGATTTCGGTTGTACTGGTCAAGCTCTTCTTGCCAATTTCGTCTTCGTCTTCGGATTCTCCCACTTGTTAGGTATATTTCTGAAGCATTTCCTAAGTCCATGTGTTGATGCTATTGCCAATTTCTTGTTAGTGTTGATGCTATTGCTTAAGAAATTACTTGTTAGTGTTGATGCTATTGTGAAGTTCATTAGTTGAATTTGACTTATTGTTGACAAAGTAGATTGGTAGGAGTTGAGTTTATTGATGTTCCAAATGAATTTTGCTGTTTGTTTCGCGGGTGAGTTCCATCTGTACAAGTGAGTTCATTAGATGGAACTCACTTGAAGAAATTCACTTGTCCAAATGGAACTCACTTGTACAATTTTATAATCCTGATATTTGAAGTATCAGTATGTGCATTGGGTGATGGATGCATTGGGTGTGTTAATTCTGTCGGAAAAAACTGAAATATTATGGTGTTTATAATGATTTAAGCTTTAAGCATAATATTACATGGAAAGACTTTGACGATGATGGTATATGTTGAAGAAATAGTTGAGTTAATTTTAGTATTAATACCCAAATTTTGTTGAGTTATTGATTTTCAAAAAAGAAAGAGTTGAAAGAGTTGAAGTTGGAATGAATAGAATTCTGTTGAAAGAGTTGAAAGAAATATTGAGTTGAAAGAGTTCAATTTTGTATAGAATTTTGTTGAAAGAGTTGATAGAGTTATTGAAACCTTGTTGAATAGAATTTTGTTGTTGAATCAATTTTGTATATAATTCCATATGGTATGTGTTGAATTTAGTTTTTTAGAATTTTATAGAGTCTAGGTTATGTATAGAATTTGTTGAATTTGTTATACTCTAGTGTTTTGCTAAAATTAGAGAATGAACGGCTTTGTTATATATAATTTGTTTTTATATCTAGCTTTTGTGTAGTTAATAACATTTTTGTTGAACTTGTAGGATTTGTAGTCTACTGTAAATGGCACGCACAAGGGGTAACATGGAGGTAGGAGAAAGTAGTAGACCTCCACGTAATCGCGGTGGACGTGATCGTGGTCGTGGTCGTGGTGGTGGTCGTGCTTCTACCGATGCTACTAATGTAAGTAATTAAATGTTGATTCTAATAGAATTGTATTATATTTTTCGGTCTACTGATGTAAATGTTATTGTTATATAGGTTGAATTCAATCCAAATGAGGCGGGCCCTTCGTCTTCATACATCCCTCCTGCAGGCCCCGGACCACTAGACCCTTCACTTCTCACCCTCCAGCCGATGCATCGATCGCAGTATGTTTGGAACGGCGAGGCTACGGAGTGCCGTTTTAGGACTGGGCACCCGCTACCTGTGCACCCACGCATACACGAGTTGCTTAGAGATTGTGGGTTCTACGGAATTTCCATGATGACATCCATCAAGTGCGATCGTCCACTTCTCGAAGCACTGCTTGAACGATGGAGGCCCGAGACACACTCATTTCACCTGCCAGTCGGGGAGATGACGGTGACTTTACAAGACGTTGCTATACTAACCGGGCTTCCAATCGATGGAGAGGCAGTGACAGGATCGATGGACTTCGATCCCGTGTATCTCGTGGAGGAGTTTCTAGGGGTTGCAGTGGAAGCTGGCGCGATAAATGGGAAATTTATCCGCCTAAAGTGGTTGAAGGATACCTTCAAAAATAGATTGAATGACGCTTCAACTGCAGCGGAGGTGGAGTGCTACTTTAGGGCATATGTTCTAACGCTATTCGGCACGGTCCTGTTTCCAAACTCAACCGGGAATACCGTAGCACTGATGTTCTTGCCCCTAATCGCCGATATAGGTAGGATCCGCCGTTTCAGTTGGGGCAGTGCAATTCTATCGGCACTGTATCGGAGTCTGTGTCTGTGCAGTATAGGTTCGAACCAGATGAATGGACCTCTAATTCTACTGCAGATATGGAGTTGGGAACGGATTCACGTAGGTAGGCCCGTAGTACGGATCCAGTCCCAACATTGGAGAGTTCTTTCTGAAGATATAGACATGCTACCTCCGATTGGTGTGTATTGGACAGGAAAACTGACATGGACGGCCAACCCCAACAGGTGCTTGACATACTATCGCGACGAGTTGGACAGGTTGGCCGCCGACTGTGTGGTGTGGACCCCGTACACAGAGGAGCGATTGATTCGGCTGCCACCTATCTGTACGTTCAGGCGTAATTTGTGGCTCACGAGAGCACCTCTAATCAACTTCGGGGTTGTTGAGTTCTACTACCCCGATAGGGTCTTACGACAGTTTGGTCTGCACCAGGGGATTCCAGTTACCGTGCCATTCAATGCCGAGATGCATAACATCACTGGAATGGGCCGTACACCGGGACACAACTGGGCCACTTGCTTCTTCGAATACGTTCAGAGATGGAACATTAACCGTTTCGAAGAAATCATCGTTGACACCCCACCTTTTGACCTCTCCTTGCATGGTGTGTACTTGTCTTGGTACGAGAGAGTCACTAGACGGTTCATTTCCCCACCGTTGCAGGCTCCTGCCGGAGTCGTTGTACCGATACGTCGACCAGGGACCGAACCAGTAGATGAGCATTCGGTGAGGTTGCCGATGTACCAACCAAAGGGATCCGCTATTCGTGGCTTTGTAAGTTTTAATGTTTTGTTTTAAATTTTCAAAATTTATATATCGATATGTTTTTATATATTTATGTGCATCTAATTCAATCTTTCATGTTTCTCAGTTGGCCCAGACTTGGTCCCTTACCAAGAAATGTGCGCATATGCTAAATAGCAACATCGCCGATCAGACGAAGGTTACTGTACGGGAGATGTTATCGTGTTGCCGTGCACAAGCTGATCTTGTGGGGGAGGGCGCAACATTAGATGCGATACTTAGGACCCCCACACATCGAACCGGCGGTCGTACCGGTCAACGACGAAAGAGAACTGTTCATAGGCCGCCACCCCAACCTCGGAGTGATTCGGAACACGAACAAGAAGCAGACCCTGATATTGAGGCACAAGGTGATGAAGAACAGTTCGTTGGGGATGAGATTGAAGAAGAGCCGGAGATCCCGTTGTCTGCACTGACACAGGCAACTCCCCAGCGTCGTAGACGACACAGAAGACCCCCAGATTACTTCACACCGGACCCTTGATGTAATAATTCTAATTATTTTGATTTTGTAGTTTTTTTAATGTAGTATTTTCAATGTAGTATTCTTAATGTAGTATTTGTTAATGTAGATTTTTTTAATGTAGTTTTTTTATTTTTTTAACTTGGTTGCTGATCTTGTAGCTGTGTTGATGTAGTATTTTTGAATGTTGAGTTGAGTATGGATGTTGAGTTTGAGTTTGGATGTGTAGATTTGTGAGTTTGGATGTGTGAAATTTGAAATTTGTGAGTTTGGATGTGTGAGTTTGGATGTGTGATGTGTGAAATTTGAGAAAAAATCACACAGCCTTAAGGGTCGGTCTTCCAAAGACCGAGCTCAATATTACTAGACTCGGTCTTTGGAAGACCGAGTCTTGAAGCTGATTGCAAAACTTCACAATCAGCTTCAAGACTCGGTCTTCCGAAGACCGAGTCTAGTAATATTGAGCTCGGTCTTTGGAAGACCGTTTGTTGTGTTCAATCACTTACAGAGCCTCGCTTGATTCTGGAAGTGAGAAATAGTCAACAGTCGGTCTTCCAAAGACCGAGCTCAATATTACTAGACTCGGTCTTCGGAAGACCGAGTCTTGAAGCTGATTGTGAAGTTTTGCAATCAGCTTCAAGACTCGGTCTTCCAAAGACCGAGTCTAGTAATATTGAGCTCGGTCTTTGGAAGACCGTTTGTTGTGTTCAATCACTTACAGAGCCTCGCTTGATTCTGGAAGTGAGAAATAGTCAACAGTCGGTCTTCCAAAGACCGAGCTCAATATTACTAGACTCGGTCTTCGGAAGACCGAGTCTTGAAGCTGATTGCAAAACTTCACAATCAGCTTCAAGACTCGGTCTTCCAAAGACCGAGTCTAGTAATATTGAGCTCGGTCTTTGGAAGACCGTTTGTTGTGTTCAATCACTTACAGAGCCTCGCTTGATTCTGGAAGTGAGAAATAGTCAACAGTCGGTCTTCCAAAGACCGAGCTCAATATTACTAGACTCGGTCTTCGGAAGACCGAGTCTTGAAGCTGATTGTGAAGTTTTGCAATCAGCTTCAAGACTCGGTCTTCCAAAGACCGAGTCTAGTAATATTGAGCTCGGTCTTTGGAAGACCGTTTGTTGTGTTCAATCACTTACAGAGCCTCGCTTGATTCTGGAAGTGAGAAATAGTCAACAGTCGGTCTTCCAAAGACCGAGCTCAATATTACTAGACTCGGTCTTCGGAAGACCGAGTCTTGAAGCTGATTGCAAAACTTCACAATCAGCTTCAAGACTCGGTCTTCCAAAGACCGAGTCTAGTAATATTGAGCTCGGTCTTTGGAAGACCGACCCTTAAGGCTGTGTGTTTTTTTTTGGTATCAGCCATATGCTTCTTTCAAAAATTTCACAACCTTCTTTCAAACAAGCTTCAGAAGCTTCTTTCAAATATGAACACATCCAACTTCACAAAGAAACTCAACATACACCCATACCACATCCAACTTCACAAAAAAACTCAACAAAAAGCCACAAATATACATCGCAACTTGAACTTCTCAACAACAATCTTCACAAACAAACACATCCACGCTTGTAAAAAGCACAAACAAACAAGAACATCTTCACACACAAACAACTATTACAAACGACTATTACAAACAAACACATCCATGCTCAGTTCGAAATAAATATTACAAACACAATAGGAAAAACAAAATGAAATTTCAATTGTTTTGAGATGCTATGTTAGTACATCGACGCTTGTTATGGCCTTCCAACCCGCATCTTGAACATTTCATTCTTGTACCCCTGCTAGAACTATCTCTCACATCCATATCGTTGCGTATTCTCGTGGATTTAGGCCGGCCTTTCCGTGAACGTCGCAAACTAGAATCTGGTACAAGTCGTGGACCGTCGATAGTAGGCCAATATGCTTCATCTAGAATAGGACTGAACACAGGAGCCCAAGTATTTGCCAATGACGTGATAAGGTAAAATTTATCAACATAAGGCTTGTGATCGATTGCACGATATGCACAGGCTGCCATTACATGAGAGCAGGGAATATGATATAGATGAAACTTCATACATGTGCATGTTTTCGTACCCAAATTCACGGTGTGCAGGTTCCCACCCTTCCGTTCTCCATTTACCATGCGTATACCAGTTTTGACGGAAAAAATTCCAGGCTGATGATGAAACATTGTGACCACATGTTGATTTGCTCTTTCACGGCGAATATCAATTAAATCTTGTACTCGTTTAGCAAAAATTTTCCCTTCACATAATAGCTTATTAGCTTCCTGTCGACGAGTAGTAAAGTAAGAGTTGAGACGTAAAAAAATCGTCTCAACTATTGCAGTTACTGGTAAACTACGGACTCCTTTAAGTACTGAATTGAAGCATTCTGACAGGTTCGTAGTCATCATTCCATATCGTCGACCTTCATCTGCATAAAGTGCCCATTTCTGAACCGGTTTCTCTTTCAACCAGTTAGCCGCCTCGACATTGACGGTTTCAAGTTCGGCGAGTTTGGCCATGAACTTTTTGGGTTGGTGCTGACAAGCTATACTTTTGGCCTTCTTGCGCAATGCTTTGCTACCAAATTTACTAAAAAAATTTGTGGCAAAATGACGCATGCAATAACGATGAAATCCATTCGGTTCGTTCCAAGAACCGTTTTGCAAATCCATAGCAGACAATATACCAGCATGACGATTCGAGATAACACACAACTCAGTGCGATCGGTGACATAATGCCGGACGCAAGTCATAAACCAAGTCCACGTGTTTATACTCTCTCCATCAACCAATGCAAATGCAAAAGGAAATAAGCAACCATTCGCATCCGGGGAAACAGCAATTAGCAAACAACCCTTGTACTTACCGTACAAGTGAGTTCCATCTACACTAATAACCGGTCTGCAAGACTTGAAACCTTCAATCGAAGGACCAAATGCCCAAAATACTCCCTTGAATGTTTCCTCGCCGGGGCTAGACACAAATTTATCCCAGTGGACAATGGTACCTGGATTTGCTGATTGAATTGCTGTTAGTAGAAAAGGCAACTTCGTGTATGCTTCTTCGAATGTACCGTACAACCTCTCAATTGCCTTTTGTTTTGCTTTCCAAGCTTTCTTATATGAAATCTGATAATTATATTCTATTTTCACAATCTCAATAATTACCCCCGGTGATACAGCAATATCCTTCTTCACCACACCCACAATCAAATTACTAACAAGGTTAGCATCAATTTTACAGTGGTCTTGATTCAACGTGGGATTCGTACAAGTATGAGGGCCAACTATCTTCTTCACCACAAAATTTCTCCCTCCTTTTGGAACAATAGCTCGTAATCTCCAAGGGCATCCACCATCACTTACTTCTGGGGGACCTTGTACGATCTCCTCTATTGTACGTTTTCTAGGTGCCATTTTACATTTAACAGTGTAAAGTGACGGTGATGTTTTCAATGTGACAAATTCCCGATGTTTCTTGATATTATACACCTTCACAGCATGCAGAAGGGAGTCTTTACTAACAAACTCCTGTCCAACGTAGAATTCGTCTACATTGGATGAACCAGAAGACTCTTGTGGAAATGGGGGTACTCTAGCAGCTTCAGCCATCTCCTCCGTAACATGAGCGCTAACATTAGCATACCTATCAGTAGCTCTCACTTCATTAGAACTATTGTTCGAAGGATTTACATTAGCTACATCATCATCTTCTTCTCCATCATCACTTTCCAGACTTTCATCATCGTCTGTTTCTTCCTCTTCTTCATCATCATCTAATAAACTGTTGTTAATCACTGCATTTTGAAAGAGTTCAAACATACTGTCATTTGGAACAGAGTCAGGAACCGGGCTTGGTTGGCGTGGCAGCTCAACATTTACAGAATCCGGAATTGTTGTATTTGTGAAGGTGTTCTCTTGTGAGGATACCGGATTTGGTTGTGAAGATTGATCGGGGTTAGGTCTCGACTGCTGTGTAGGTACTACCCGTATGAAGCTTGCACTAGGGATATCATGTGGCTGAGCATTTACAACTCGAATTTGCTGAATATATAACTCTAATACAGACCAAACACAATTCGGATCAAATGTCCTAGCAATCAATGACTTCAGCGAATTATCAGTAGGTACGGGCACTGTCATAAAAAACTGAACACCTCCTCTTCCAGCTGCGTATCGAGATAAAATTTTTACATTCCATTCATTCCTATCCCAATTAGTAACTTCATAGATTTTCTCAACTAGTTCTTCAAATGTAATGGTACGGGGTACCCAAACTATTTCCGGTTCCAAATGACTATAACAACAACCAATCTTTGGATCACGAATAATTTCACCACCAAAGTATAACCAAATAGGAATCTCAAGATCCATACCTACGTATATTTATTAAAATACGCGAGTTATTATCTAACCACAAACAAAATCTATACCAAAATTCAGAAAATTAAAGGCCAATATTCATCATACCTTCACAAGCGTCAAGGATAGAGCCGTAGATATTTCGGTAAAAGAGTTGAAGTTGCTATCCGCTTCAATTTTAGCAAAAAAACAAAAAAATTGATCTTTCAAAATAAGGGTTTTGGGATATTATAGTGGAGATCGTTAGAGGGTTAGGAAGATATTGTTATATATATTTAGATTAAGATTAGATTTTGAGAAGTAGGAGGTCGCCCTAGATTTAGGAAGATGGGTTAGAGAAATAGAATAGGTTAAAGTCCAGAAGAAGAAGAAGAAAGAAAGGGGATCTGCGATTATAAAAACGCACAGAGTGAAGACTCGGTCTTCCAAAGACCGAGTCTAGTGCAAATAGACTCGGTCTTTGGAAGACCGAGTCTTGCTCTTTGAATTTTCAAAGCGCAAGACTCGGTCTTTCAAAGACCGAGTCTATTTGCACTAGACTCGGTCTTTGAGAGACCGAGTGGGGCGCTTTGGGAATTAAAAAAAAAAGTAGGGCGGTTTGGGAAATACTTTGCAAAAATGGGGCGTTTTGGGAAAAAATTCGTTTTTGGAACCAGACGAAGAAGAATAGAAGAAGGAGTCAGAAGAGGTTGGAGACAGTGGTGGGAGAAGTTAATGGGGATTTGGGTTAGTTAAGGAGATAATTAAGGCGGGGTTATGGGGAGATTAGTAGGGTAGTAAGAAATAGTTGGAGGAGATTATGTTAGGAAAGATTTGGGGAATTGGGAGGATTGTGCAGTTGTGGTGTTGAGGAGTATACGGGTTAGCGGGTTTTAAATTGATGGGCTTAGATTGGGCTTTGTAAAAAAATAATCAAACAATTATAATAAGGATTAGGAATTAAATATGGGCTTACAAAATAAACAATTAAACAAATTATAGAATTGATTGGGAGTTTGGGTTTCACAATAAAAGAAGAATCAATTAATAAAATTATAGGATCGGGCTCCAAAAGAATATCCAAGAAAATGAATTAGATACAAAAGATAAATTTAAAGAAACAAAAATAATTCATAAACAATCGAATACAAAAAATACCCAAAAAATTTGTACAATCGGGAAAATACAAATCGAAGGTGGGTTAGCAGTCTGGGCTCCAACAAATAATCGGATATCCAAATAAAAGCAATTGAGTTAAAAAGGAATAGAAAAATTTGTATGCGGACTTTGGTTCAATCAAATAGGAGATGTACAAAAAAAATGAATTTAAACGAACGAAATGAATTTATAAGGAAATTGAAATACAAAAATATGAAGAAAAGAAAAAATGATTATCTGTATGATCGGAAACGGGAGTTACAAGGGTGGTGGCAAAACATAGAAGTTTCAAAACCAGGACCTCCCGAAGGATTAGGCAAATGAAGGCCATATATCAGGCTAGACTTGCGAGCCTTGAGCGAGGGCAGGAGCTGTTGAGGGTCCAGGTGGCCCAACTGACAGCACAGTTGGGACAACACTAGAAGGCAGTGGACTCAGTAGGGGATGGCCAGTACAGATAGTTGTAGATGAATGTTTTTGACTATGTTTTGCTGGCTGTAATGTTTTGTAAGACTATCTAAGACTGCAATGTACAAATTAATGAAAATCTAAGTATTGTGTTTTGCCCAAATACTGGTGTGATATAAATATTATTGTTGATGCCATTTTTTTACAACACCGTAATAAAACACCTACATGATTTCAACCGTGCATCAGATGTCGGGAAGGACCAGGAGTGGGCGCACGGACTGAAGCCGAAAGCAGCAGGGCCAATGGAGCTGCCTTAATGTCGAAACAGAGTTTGCCCGTGTCTATCAAATGATGGGGGCATTTGTGGAAGCAAGCAATAATTTCATGCCGCAAAAGGGTGCGCAGGGAAGGAACCTAGGGAACGCGATGGCTGATCTAGTCAAGATGGTAGAGTCCTTTAAGTGGATGAAGCCACAAATCTTTGAAGGCCAAGCAGATCCCACAGACACCGAAAACAGAATACAACAAGTTGAAATCGTCTTCGAAGTGCTTGAGACACCGGAGGAAAACAAGGTTAAATTAGATACCATCCTTTTGGAAAAGGATGCAGGGGTTTGGTGGCAATCCATAAAACACAGCTTGGGAGATGGGCCTATAGCATGGGAAGACTTTCTCGAGGACTTAAGGCAACACTATTATCCTCTCGATGTTCAGGAAGGAAAGGCTATGGAATTCCTCAACTTAAGGCAAGGAAGTATGTTAGTTCGAGAGTATGAGATGAAATTTACACGTTGTCTCGATATGCTCCAGAGATGGTACAGGATGAGGTGAAGAAGGTGAAAATGTTTGAGCAAAGACTAAGGCCGATGCTGAGGTCGCGAATGGTGCCACTTTGTATTCGAAGATTCGATAAGTTAGTTTGTCGGGAAGCTGTCACGAAGATATATATGAATCAAAATCAGTTGTCACAAGGGAGGGCAAGAAGCTAGAATAAAGGGAAAAAGTATGTTCCAACCTCAAACTTCCAGAAGCAATGTCAGAAACAGAAGTTCCAGAAGCCCAATGTCAGGACAGAAACCTTCAAACCAGGAAGTTGTTTTATTTGTGGTGATCTAGGACATTTCAAGGATCGATGCTCGAAGAACAACTTGCAGACCCGTCCACTAACATGCTTCAATTGTAGGAAGGTTAGACACATCAAACCCAACTGCCCCCAACTTCAGAAAGGCAATAGTGGACCGACTCAGAGAGCAAATGACAAGGGGAAGAAGCATCTCCACCAAGGACGTGTCTTTTCCCTAACCGAGGAGGATGCAGAAGAAAATGAAGGTGTTATACCTGGTATGGGAGATGAAATGTAATTATGTTTAGTCCATTTTATGAACTATGTAAAAGAAGTTAACGAAGGCTGTAACTTTTGTAACAGGATGGTTATGTATTAATGGAATCCAAACCAGGGTTTTGTTTGATAGTGGATCATCTCACACTTTTGTGTCTAAATCTTTTTTGAGAAGTTGAAATGCACGCACCCGGATACTCCTGATTTGGCCTTGGAGGTAGCTACACCATCAGGAGCTACTCTAACCACCAGTGTGTGTTATAAAGATTGGAAGATTCTGATCGGAGGTGAAACTCTAAATGTGGATCTGTTGGAGCTGGGATTCATAGGAACATATGTGGTAGTCGGGACAGACTGGATGTCAAGGTATAAGGCGACCATAGACTCCAAGGAAAAGAAGGTAATCGTGAAGATGCCTGAAAAGTTGGAGATTGTGTTTCAAGGCAAGAAGAAGATAAGAAGGATTCTAGCTGCTACAGCTTAGAACAAAGTGCCAGAGGAGGTCAAGAAGATACCCATTGTATGAGACTTTCCACTCATATTTCTGGAGGAGTTACCAGGACTACCTCCACACAAAGATGTGGAGTTCAGCATCGTTATTCAACCAGGTAGTGCTGTAGTGTCAAAAGCGTTGTATTCGATGGCACCAATAGAACAAAATGAAGTCAAATGGAAGATTGAGGAGCTACTGCAGAAAGGATTTATCAGGCCTAGTGCTTCACCCTGGGGAGCACCAGTGCTACTGGTCAAGAAGAAGGATGGTTCGACAAAGATGTGTACTGACTATCGGGAATTAAGGTCACGGTTCAGAACAAGTATCCAATTTTCAGGATCGATGACTTGTCTGATCAACTTCAGGGAGCAGTTGTGCTCTCAAAGATCGATCTGCGGTCAGGCTACCGTCAAGTTCATGTCAAGAAAGACTTTGTACCAAAGACGACTTTCAAGACTCGACATGATCACTACGAGTTCTTGGTGATGCCATTTGGAGTGACCAATACTCCAGCAATTTTTATGGATATGATGAACAGGATCCTACTGTCATTCATTGACTCGTTTGTTGTAGTCTTCAAAGATGATATCCTAGTGTATTCAAGGACGGAGGAAGAGCATGCCAAACACTTGACTGCAGTACTGAGCAAGCTATAGAAGCATCAATTGTATGCGAAATTGTCAAGCCCCGCTTCCTAAAAAGAGAATATGGAATACAGATACATGACTAAGTCCAGCAAATAATTTTTATCATCCATAAGCTGTCAGGATCTTTACAACATTTCACAGGAATAATCAAGAGATAATAAGGAAAAATCAACCACGCATGCATGAATGAATCAATATACCAACATGATTACTTGAAACAAATTAAATAAATCTCAAATAAACCAGATCTGGAACAAGTCATAATTTCTGGGACAAACTGCCCAACACAAAATAATCCAAGTAACATTACATTTATTCAAAAGCAACAGGAAAGTAAATTGTAGCAAGAACACCAGCCAGCTAGAATCTCAGATCACCCACTCCATCGGGCAACTGGTCACCAAAGTCTACAATTTAACAAATTGCAGGAAGAGGAAAAAGAAATAAAATGCCCGTCAATGCAAGTTACGGGCCGCTTGTAGTCCAGACGACAAATACAGGAAAAAGAATAAACAAGAACAGAGTAACAGCGGAAGTAAACATAGCTTGGAATACAGGTGATAGAATGATTAACATAAAACA
Source organism: Hemerocallis citrina (assembly GCA_017893485.1). Classification (NCBI taxonomy): domain Eukaryota; kingdom Viridiplantae; phylum Streptophyta; class Magnoliopsida; order Asparagales; family Asphodelaceae; genus Hemerocallis; species Hemerocallis citrina. The sequence goes on from CM030364.1 coordinate 40,542,839, forward strand.
GGAGCAGGAACAAGTAATATGATGTGATAACAGGGTATATGTGACATGTAACAGATGTCAAGTATCATGCAAGTAGGTAAACATGTAATCAGGTAAATAGGTAGCATGTACTGTTGGGGTTATATACTGAAAACATCACTTTTGTATTAACTTTATTTCCTTATTTTTTTGAATGAGAATCATATGGGCATATGTTTGCATATTGTGTTTATTATAATATTAATGCAAGTGTCTGATATTCTATAAGGTTGATAATATGGTGTGAGGTGACACACAGAAGATCATATTATCAGTTCCCTATGGAATATATAAATAGTTCACAACCTAGACGGACTTGGACAATCCATTGGAAAGGTTGTAGTGTAATCTGGTATTAGTCTGTCTTGACTATAGGTTTACACTAGTACACTTTGTGTGTATTGAACAGGACCACTTGAGGTTGTTCTCTTTGTACTGACTACAAAAGAGAACAAACACCTCTGTTATTATGGATGCTTATGCTCTTAATCCAGATATAATAACAGACATGTATATGCAGTGTGCATTACTTTGACTCATAAAAAAGGGAGATTCATTATGGATCAACAACCTCTATGAATTGGGTAATAACATTGTATGTATGATGGGCTGTTAATTGTAAAAGGAATCCATGTCCCGATACGTCGGGTTGATGATGTCCCCTTAAGGAGCTCATAAGGATTGTCATGTAAACCCTGCAGGTGGATTACATCCGACATGACAAATAAAGTTGAGTGGTACTACTTAAGGATAAAAGATGTTGATCAATGTAGTTGTCAGTAACTTAATTTGATCAACGGACATTCGATATCTTAACATGGGGAGTTGAACGAGCATATAATAAAAGGAGCCCATAAATATAATTTGGGATTAGGAAGGTAGTGCAACAATAGCTCCTTAGTGGACCGAGCTATTGTTAATGGGCCTGGGTTGTGTGTTCGGGCTGAACACGGGATACCCAGATCCGTTAGGAGACCTAACCCTAATTTCTCCTCATGGTCCCTGCCGTAGCCTTATATATATCCTCTATTTCTCTGGCCGTCAAAAACAATCTGAAATATAAGATTTTTTTCTCAAACCTCGTGATTCACGTAAGGAGAGAAAGAGAGGTCAGCCAAGGGAGAAAGGTTGGGAGATCGTCGCCCACACAACGTCCAACCCGAGGAAGGAATACGTGCAGAAGATCTTGGGGTCGCTGTCGTCTTCTTCTCACCGCAGGTATACTTTGTGAACCCTAGTTTCCGCTGTATAGGGTTAGATCACAATTAAGCAATCTGTTTATCTTTAACGATCGATACGCACACCAATCCGTAGTCCTGGGATTCATCTCAGTTCCATCATGTACAGGTAAGCATGTAACAGGTGTCATGTTATGTCAAGTCTTGTATTTATTTATATCTAGGTAGCACTTCATAAGTCCCAAACTTTTACCACATGGTTGCTACATTCAAACATGTTACGTTTAGATTTCGTAGGGGATTCTATAGGTCATGTACTCGGGTATTCACAGGATTACAAAACTTGGTCGGTAAACTTGATCGGTAACAGAAAATTAACTTGGTCGGTAAAATTGATCGGTAACTTAGTCGGTAAACTTGTCATACGGGAAACATGAGTCCCCTTCCGAGTACAGTATCCTATATTTTTCACTACTTGATTTATCCCTTAACCCTGGCTTTTTTATTTGTTATTATTATCAAACAGACATGTACGTGTCACAAAACAGGACAAGAAAAGCATGGTATAAACAAGTGACAGGTTCAGGTCGGAAGCCAAACATGCACAGGTGAAGAACAACTCATAAAAGGATAGGGCAACGAAAATTCTAGTTCAGGACAGCAAGACAGTACTGCACTAAATCTGAAATTTCCGTTGCAACAAACATGCAAATCTGGATCCGTCAGAAATTATGAAAAATAAACTCTTGACCGAATCCATCAAATATATATAAGTCGTATGGTATTTCAAAACAACAGGACTCAAAACAGAATTGTATCCAGAAAACATGTTCAGCTAGAGATTTGAAGTTTGTATTCATAAACAGGAAAACAACATAAAAACTTACTGATTAAATCCAAGAAAAATCTGGGGTATTCCCTAGTATGTTTAGTAACGGAAAATAAAGTTTCATAATTTTTCATCATAGATATAATAGTAAAGTAAAATCAGAAAGCAGCAAGATACAGCAGTTTTGTAAATCTGGAATCATAAACACAGCAGTACTAATAAAGCAATATCTTACAAAATATAAATCAAAATCTAGATCCGTCAAAAGGGTGATAAAATAGATACAACAGGTTACAATTCATATTCACAAAGTTTTGGTAAACAACAATTATAATTAGGTTGAAATTAAGGTTCTTTACCGAACAGCATGAAAATTCTGCAAGTATAGTAGTTGTTGGCAAACATAGAATAGTTTGTAAAAGTTATCAATTAAATCCACAAAAATTAGGAGTTAATTCCAATCAAGTCTAGTTGTACTCAGCAAAATATTGGATCAAAACATTATCTTTAACATCAGTATAAAAATAAATAGTCATACAGAATACATATAAAACAGAATCTGAAATTTTCTACCCATCTGTAGTAAAACAACAATAGCTTGCAACTCATAAATCGAAATAGAGATCTGTCAAAAAATCTGGAAAGTAGACAGAATTCTCTATAATTCATATTCACAAATAATTTTCATATACTGACCTTAATAGGGACTAAAATACTGAACAAAAACGGGGTAACCGCAAAACTGAAATCTTCTTTATGCATAAAACCAACTAGTTCATATGAGACACATCCAAATCACAACAAAACGTGAAATAGGGTATACTAGATGTCCAAGCAACATGGTATAGGGTATTTAGCAGGTCTGCAACAAGTTACACTACAATGAACCCATCAAACATACAAGATCATACAATACCTCATAATTCACGAACACATGCATGTATACAAGAATTGATCATCTCTAACTCAAAATTTATTTCGTGTGTGTAATGAGATAACTACGGAAAAATCAACACATAGAAACAAGATATAATAGGGGTTTTGAATAAGAATTGTCTCTAGAACAACCCTACACTACAGGCGGTATTTAGTACTTGTATTACACAACAAGAAGAATACAAGTTGCTTGTCTAAAAGATGACAAAAATGACGAAGCAAGAGCAAGAATAACGAGAACGGAATCCTAGGCAGCAAACTCAATGAACAACGAACCACGAACTACTATCGAACACATGATCACAATCGCAATCACGAACACAAAGCACGGATCTCGATGATCAAGATCAACAAGATCGGATGGCCAAGATCAAGAGATCAAGATCAAGAGATCAAGATCAAGATGTGATGAAGATGATCGGATGGTCCAGATCTGATCCATCATATTAGACCCCATATCTGATGAGATCAAGATAATCGATGATCGGAAGGTCCAGATTAGATGATAGAGATCATGATCATGGTGATCAAAATTAGATCAACGGACGGCTAGGAATGCTTGATGATGATGGATGATGATCAAGAGGAGATTGACGGCTACGGTTAAAGGGGAGCTCCGTTGCGGAACACACAGAGACAACGGCAGCCAAGGGGGTCATCGAGTGCTGGGTTGTCGACGGCGGAGCACAAGGCGACGAGGGCAAGGCAGGGCAGCGACGGCAAGGGCACTGGCGGAGGCAGGGCGGCTTGCTGCAGGTTGTCGACTGGTGCTGTTGTCGCTGCTGTCGACTGGTGCATCGCGACAGGGAGGGGACCAGGGCTGTGCTGCTTCTTCGGGAGGATAAAGACACACAGGGAGGAGCATTGGGAGGTGGTGGAGCTGGCACTGCAGGACGACGCGACGGAAGGTCGCGAAGGGGGTCACGAGCAGCGTGAGGGCGGTGCAGTCGAAAGGGCACAGGAACATCAGCTGTAATGGTGACGACGGGTCAGGTGACTGGAGGAGGACAGCGGCGATGAGACGACCAAGGAGGCAAGGTGCAGGAGGCAACTTCGGCTGTCGATGGGTTCGATGAGAACCAGAGGAAGAAGAAGACGATGGGGCTGGAGGAGGAGGAGAGTTGCAGGGAGAGGCAAGGTGCAGGCGGAGGGCAAGGGAATGCAGGTGACGAGCTCGGGGGGTTAGAGGTGCATGGCGGAGCAGGGGACACAGGGGGGTAGGTGATGATGAAGGGAATAGGGGGCGGCTGTAGGTTAGGGTTTTTAGAATAGGGTAGATGAACAGGTGAGGGGGGGTATATATATAATAGGGATATGAAATGGTTAGGGAATATGGGTAACGGGTAGAGTATTAATGGGTATTGGGTTTTTAAGTGGGTCCAAAATAGGGTATAGGGTTAAAGGGTGAAATGTTATTGGGTTCAAAATCTGATTGGGGGAAAAAAATAGGATTTATAAAATACAATTTCACAAATTCTCATAGGTTGCAAAACAATATTTTACAGGGTTCAATAAAAATTAATTTGAAGCATACAATTAGATTAATATTTAACTTTTCACAACAATTAGAGTAGTCATATAAAAATAATGTACTTGGTTTGTACTTCAAAATAATAATAATAATAATAATAATAATAATAATAATAATAATAACAAAAATAATAGGATTTGTATTATAATATAAATTCATTGGAAAATAGTTACAAATAAAATCATTGATTAAAAAAATAGACTTTAATAGAAGATCCAACAATATATTTTGACAAAAGAATTTGAAAGCAGAAAAAAATGATTTATAAAATTTTTAAATATAGAAAATACACAGAAAATACGTGTTTACGAAAACAGGGGTTACAGAAATTGTCCAAGTGTGAGTTCTGGAAGACAAAAGTTGCATTACTGTGCCATGTCCTTTCTAAGGAGGGAGTGTCCACTGATCACATAAGATTGAGGCGGTGAAGGATTGGCCTCATCCAAAAACCGTGAAAAAAGTCAGAAGTTTTCTAGGGCTAACCAGATACTACAGTAAGTTCATCCAGGATTATGCAATGATAGCAGTACCACTCACAGCATTAACAAAGAAGAACAAGAACTTTGAATGGACTGAGAAATGTGAAGGAAGTTTCCAAGAGTTGAAGAATCGATTGATTTCAGCACCGATATTGGTCCTACCTTAAGCAGACAAAGGGTATGTGATCTATGGCGATGCTTCACAGTTGGGATTTGGGTGCGTCCTAATGCAAGAAGAAAGAGTAATAGCCTACGGATCAAGGCAATTCTGACGCCACAAGAAAAACAATCCCATGCATGATCTGGAGTTAGCTGCAATAATTTTTGCCTTGAAGATATGGCAACATTATATCTACAGAGAAAATGTGGATTTGTATACAGATTACAAGAGATTGAAATAAATCTAACAGCAGAAGGATTTGAATCTACGTTAGAGGCGGTGGTTGGACGTTTTGGAGGATATCAGACAAGAGATTTTGTACCATCGAGGGAAGGCCAACGTGGTGGCAGATGCACTTAGCAGGAAAAGAAGTATATCCACGTTGATTGCAATCAGAAAGGAGTTGGAGGATGAAATTAATCAAGCCAGTATCGAGGTCGTTACTCAAGGTCTGGATGCAATTTTAGCTCGATTGGAGTTACAACCAATTTTGAAGGAACAGGTCAAGAAGGCTTAGGAAGGGGATACAGATATCCAAGCAATTAAGGAGCAAGTGAACGAAGGGAAACTTCCGAAATTCAGTATAAGAGAATGATTACTGTGGTTCAGGAACAGGTTGTGCGTACCAAAGGTTGAGGATTTAAGCAAAAAATCCTGAAGGAAGCGTACACCACTCTACTTGCAATCCACCCGGGAAGTAGAAAGATGTATCGGGATGTGAAACAGTATTATTGGTGGGCTGGGATGAAGCGAGATATAGCAAAATTTGTGGCCAGATATCTTACATGGCAGAAGATCAAGGCAGAGAATCAGAAGCCCGGAGGGTTGCTGCAACCGCTACCCAATCCAGAGTGAAAATGAGAGAACATTAGTATGGACTTCATTGCGGGTCTACCCAGGAGTCCTAAGGGAAACAACTCGATTTGGGTTATTATAGATCGTCTGACGAAGTCTGCACATTTTCTTCCGGTAAAGGTTACTTGGTCATTGGAAAAGTTGGCAGAAGTCTACATTGAAGGAATAGTAAAACTACATGGGGTGCCAGTATCGATAGTCTCCAACAGAGATGCAAGGTTCACTTCGCGATTCTGGCAGAGTCTACAAGTAGCTTTGGGAACTAGGATGGATTTCAGTACAGCTTTTCACCTGTAGACTGATGGACAGACTGAAAGAGTAAACAAAATTCTGGAAGATATGCTAAGGGCGTGTGTCATGGATTTTGGAGGGAGCTGGGAGAAGTATCTAGCTTTGGTAGAGTTTGCTTATATTAAAAACTACCAAGCTAGTATTGGTATGGCCCCATACGAAGCATTTTATGGAAGGAAGTGTAGGACGCCCGTGTGATGGTATGAGATGCGAGAGAGGCAGACGTTTGGACCCAAAATCGTAAAGCTTTCAGAAAAGATGGAGCTGATCAGGAGGAGACAACAAATAGCGTAGAGCAGAAAGAAAAGCTATGCCGACACCCGCCGAAGAGAACTGGAATTTGAAGAAGACGACTCAGTGTTCTTGAAGGTCTCACCAACCAAGGGTGTAATCAGGTTTGGAAAGGGTGGCAAGCTAGCCACGAGGTATATTAGACCATACAAGATTCTGAAGAAGATCGACAAGATGGCGTACAAGTTAGAGCTACCTGCAGAATTGGCGCAAGTGCACGATGTATTCCATGTCTCGATGCTAAGGAAATATGTACCAGATCCGACCCACTAGTTGTCTGAGATTCTTGAAGATTTGCAGGTGAATCTTTCCTATAAGGAGCAACCGGTAAAGATCCTAGACTGTCAAGAAAAGGTACTGAGAAATAAAGTTATTCCGATGGTCAGGGTGCTCTGGAGGAACCAGTTCGTGGAGGAAGCCACTTGGGAACCGTAAAGCCGTATCAGAAATTCATTTCCAGAGTTATTTTTGTGAGTTTGTATACCTTGTTCTTTCTTTTCTCCCTACTGAGAGTAGTTATGAGGACATAACTATTCTGAGGAGGGAGTAATCTAATATAACCGAAAGATACTAATAATTATTTTTGAATAAAAATATTTTTTTTATATGCAAATACTCTTCTCAAATTGTAGTACGAATACAATTGTCTTTGTATGTATGAATACATATATGTGTATATGTATATGTATGAAATATATGTGTGTATGTGTATTTTTTCAATTTACACTCTAATAAACCCTAATTAAAATCCTGAACTATTAATTAAAACCCTAAGAATAAACTATGGGCTATTAATTAAAATCATTGGCCTGTTTAAGGTAAGGTCACCCCCACCCTCTCTTAGCCCCCTTGCCGGCCACCCCCCTCCCCATTTGTATAAGAACCCTAGTGCTCTTCCATCTATTTCTTCTTCATTTTTTTTTCTAAGCCAAAAGATATTTATTACACTTCAAATTCCTTCATTTTCACCCCTAGCATTTCTACAACTTCAATTGTGGGTGACTTCTTCTAAACTCTATGCATACTAATTTTTTATTTTTCTTATTGTGATGAAATATTAATGATTTTGGCATTTCTAGATGAGATATATAAAGGTATGAACTTGTAGCAAGAGTAATTAGAAAAAATCATAACTTTGTGACGTGATGGAATTTCAGTTTCAAATTTTTTTACAGTATCATATTGATAATGTCCCTATGAACTCCACCAAATTTAGTAAATTTTGAATAAGTTTTGGTACTTTTAATAAATCCAACTTGCTACTGATGTTGAATTATCTTGCTGTTCTGGTTAGTATGATCATACTTGACTTATAAATTTTATATCTTCATGGTCAATATGAATTTAGAGCTGAAAATTTTACTATCATATTGATAATGTCCCTATGAACTCCACCAAATTTAGTAAATTTTGAATAAGGTTTGGTACTTTTAATAAATCCAACTTGCTACTGATGTTGAATTATCTTGCTGTTCTGGTTAGTATGATCATACTTGACTTATAAATTTTATATCTTCATGGTCAATATGAATTTAGAGCTGAAAATTTTACTATGCCTTCTCATGCATGTCTATAATAACTCCACCAAATTTTGTAAAATTTGGTTATGGTTTCATATTCTAATAAATTTAATCTTGCTGTTGGTATGGGATAAATTTCAGCTCTGTATAAACTTAACATGCTTGACTTACAAAAATCATAACTCCATGTTTACTATGTATTTAGAGTTAAAATTTTTACTGTAGGTTTACATGCATGTCTATATCAATTTCCCAACTTTTCATAATTTTTGGGTTTCGGCCGATAGTAGGAAATCCTTCAATCTTTTAGAAAATGCCACACCTATGCAGGGAAAGAGAAATATTGAACTATTAGGGTTCTGTCTCAACAAAGTTTTGTGTTCGGCTTGGAAATTCATTCATTCCTAACTATAAGGATTCTTGAGCTGAAATTTTATGCATGTTTCATATATGTGTCTACAGCAATCTCATAAATTTGGAAATTTTTGGAGATGAGTTGATATTTAACAAAAAACATGTTTTTATACTTGGATAAATATTGTTGCAGCTCTGTTTTCATTATGAGTACTTGTTACCCTGAAAGACATAACCCTATGATAAAAGGGAATTTGAACTTTAAATTTTTACAATAGTGTCCTAAGTCAATGTGGTACATTTCTACAAAGTTTGAGAATTTTTGAACAAGGATTGATATTTCTTTAAAAATACAACTTGCTACTGTTGTTAAGAAACAGTGTTGTTACTGTCTAATAATTTACGTCCAATTCAAAATAGTATATCTTCCTCTATACTTAGAAATTATTGGCTAAATTTTGGATATGTGATGATTCTATGTGTCTAGGACATTATTACCATATTTTATAGAATTTTGAGATCATTCGTTATTGTAAATGAGTTTTATTGTGCGACCGGTTGATGGTTCTATCAGCTCTGAAAATTTTACATGCCCCTCAGATTTGGTTATTGTTTTCTCTAAAATGAACTATTTTGAGGAATGTCCAAAAGAGAATTTTAAGTAGACTTAAAGATCTTTCTGAAGAACCTAAGAACATGGAATTTCATTGAGTTTGTGATTTATGGAAAATTTTCAAAACAGCACAAGCTGCAGTTTGAGTAGCTAGCTTACTAATTTGATTAAATGTATGTTTTTATCATACTAAGGCTTTAGAGTAAGACCTAGGATGTTGTTTATCTGACTTTTGAGTCATGTTTGATCATGTTAGAGTTGTGTTTGTTTGCATCTAGTATGTTTTAAGATTTTGAGCAGCTCTTAGTTCACTGTTTTTCTTTTTTGCCTTGGTTCACTTATTGTTATTCATCTTTAGTTTGCTAATGACCTAGTTGGGTGAATCGTACCCTATGACCTATTGATATTACATGATATTTAGGGTAGCTAGTAGCCCTTGTCACCTCTAGTGCCTTGGATGAGGACAGTCTTCATGCATTGGCGGGATGCTAACCAAGGAGTGCTGATCGCAAGACGGGGATAGGGTCGAGATCCAAGCAAGTGGGCGGATGGCTATCGACGTGGTCGAATTGCTGTCGTCATTAGGTCAAGTTGAGACCAGGTCAGGCCAACCCTTGGCCCGAGTTGGAGGCCAGGTTGGATTTAACTCATGATGGTTAAGTTTGAATAAAAGACTAGGTAATTAACTAGCAAAGCAATCGTCTGGTTTCTCACTAATCATCTCACTAATAAGTTAGTTAGTTGTTAATATAAGGCCACTGTATAAGTCCCAAGTTAGGAGCAATGAGTTTATGGTAGTATCCCAAGACCTAAGCATGTCATTTATTGTTAGGACATGCACTAGCCGGGTGATTGTACTTGCCTATCAAGGGGATACGTACGGCGCCATCTCACCTGTTAAGGGGAACGGGCGGCGTAGTCTCATTTGCTAATTTCTAGGGTCTAGTGATAAGAATGGGAGGTGCTCTGTCGGACGTATGAAATGGACCATACTAATCCATCAAAGTTCGATGTTGTTTAGTACAGGTAGAGAGCTAGAGTAAGACTCCAAAGTGAGTGTAAGACTCTATGTGTCTCGGTGAGGGGGGATTACCGTGGGGCCACCTTTATGTTCGTAGCAACTTTTGGGTGAGGTCTGAAGCAGTAAGATTGCGGTGACCAAGCATAGTGGAAAATAGAGACAACATTACTGACTGCAGAAGCAGAATTAGACCGAACAACTACAACCTCATCAGTCACTAGATGAATGTCAGGAACGGGAAAGAGTACAAAAGTCGGATACATGACGAGGGATCAAACCCTACAATCAGGAGAAAGCGAGATCGATTTGGGAAGTATGCAGTAAGGGATGCATATGCTTTCAAATCAAGTATGCATTAGAGTAGGAGCATCGTGTGCATTTTAGAGTAGTGCATTAGATTCGAGTTCATAGCATACACTAACCCTTGTCTTTTGACTGCACACTTTCCTTTTGCATCAAAATTTGTTTGTTGAGTTTTGGAGAGTCGCTGGTTTTATCAGTGTTGTGTCAGATGCATTCAACTAACGTTCCCACAGTTGGTTAGTGTAGAACTACCTGATCGTGGGAGCGGGAGGAACTCGAGCCGTGCGGAGCATCCAAGTGGAGAGACATTGTCCAAAATCATTGTAAAATCTTATTGGAATATTTTATTGAAACCATTTGGACATTGTAATAACATTTGTCGAAATAAAAGTTTTTAATTTTCTGTACTTTTCTATGTTATGTACTATTTGAAGCAAGATTCTGGATTGTGTCACAAATTTTCAGTGTTGGGAATTCGGGGCGCTACACTCGTGACGAGGTTCCTCATCCAGAACACCAGAGATGCCAAAGGAACTGTTCTACCCGGAGGCCGAGATCCAGATGGCCCGCCTCCCCAAGGGGGCGAAGGGGGTCTCCTCCCCATCGACAGCAAAGAAGCCACCCTGCTGCGAGCCAATCCATGCCAAGGGTTCACCAGGATGGAGGGTCACCGGTCACCCAGACAGAATTCCAAAATTTCAAAAACGACATCCTGCGATCCCTTAACGTCGCTCTGAATCATGACTGACATGCACGTAGCCCTCGCCATGCCATCACTCGTGAAGGAGAGTCTTGAGGGTCGATTAGATCCGACCAGATGGACGACCCGGTTCATCACCGCCTCCGAGAGATGAAGAAGCACTTCAGCAAGATCAACTTCGAAGTAGGTCAACATACCAAAAACTTATTCCCGAGCAAACCCCCCTTCTCTAGGACCATCATGGAAGCCCTTGTCCCCAAGACCTTCAAGCCGCCTCATTTTGTTTCCTATAATGAGGAGTCCACCCGGCTGATCATATTGTGAGTTTTAAAACTCTCATGATGATCCATCAAGCCTCGGACGTGCTCCTCTGCAAGACCTTCCCGGACACATTGAAGGGGCCAGCGGAGAATGGTACTCCCGTTTATCCCCTGCCTCCATTTTCTCAGTTGACCAGTTTGAGAAGCTCTTCCTCACCCACTTTGTTAGCAGTCGTTGAGCTAAAAAAAAGTGCATCCTTGCTAGCCCTCAGTCAAAGGAAAGGTGAACGCCTATAAATTATGTTCGGCGGTTTACCATCGAAGCTCGGTTTATTTCCTCGCTCGACCAATCAGTATCCTCTGCAGCATTCAGGCACAGCATTATAAAAGATTTCTGATATGGCTAAGTTCTTACTATAATAAGTATTTAAAATATTTTTTTAACTATCTTTGTGCTTTGACTATTTTTAAAATCTCTAGCATCATACTCCAATGCCGTGAATTTATAACAGGGTTTCGGCCTCAAGCTAAGCCACAACGGGAAATAAGCAACACACAAGCAAGTCCGTATGGGCAACTAGCACCACAAGCGAATATGAATGCATTAGAGATGAAGAGCAAGAACAACTCACATAAACAATTAAAGTTTTAGGAACATCTGCTTAATATATGGCTTATGCTCATCCAGCCTAAGGATGAATGTTTTACTACATGGCCGAATTTAACAAGTCTAAGAACAAGTGTTTATTTTCATAGCTAGCTTAACCAACATGAAAGCGATTACTCCTCCATCCTAACCTAAACTAAACCAAGAGTGGTTTAGATATTATACCTGAAGAGAGGAATCGAAGCCTTGCTCTGATACCAGTATTGTTTGTGGAAATTAAATTGAACAAAAGAACATACAAAAGAAGCTTTTATTGATAGAACTCTCAAGCTTACAATCATACATACACACTAAGGCATTCAATGCATTTCACTCTTGACAACCCCTCTATTTATAGAATGTGGGATACATTAACTATGTGCTATGCACGTGCTGGTCTCCAAACTAGATAACAATACAACTTATAGATATACAGGACTGACATGACATAAAGTAGTACAGTACATCTAGTATGCTGAGTTAGTAGGCTTCTGTGCCAATAAGTCATGTTATATCAGCACAATACTCTATTTTTGAAAGTACAATACTTCTGTGCCAATATATATATATATATATATATATAGTTTACCAAACAATACTATGTTTTTGAAAGTTACAAAAAACAATTTTATAATTTTTTTTTTCAAAACTAAGTTTAAAATGAATTTTCAAAACAACGAATCAGACGCAGCCTATGCATTCTATAACTATATCAATCTCTTTTCACATCTGAAAAATGCTAGAATCACATTGATTTTCCACTCCTATTTTCATTCCTAATAGAGGTATGTCTATTAGGCTACGACCCACTGGACTACAAAATATACTACTTCGTTACAACAATAATAGACTCGATCATAAGATACTAAACTGAGAGAAAGAATAATGCAATGTAGCATGGGGCTAAAGTAAAACAAACTCACACGACAGTTCATTGATTTTGATATTTCCACACCTTCATCTTTTAATAGTTGTTATAATGCCCTGAGTTCCTGGAGGACCCATTCACTACTCGAGAGGTCAAAGATTGAATCTCTCAACATGGTAATGATAAAGCGCCAAGGCCGGACAGATTGATTGCCTATCCTATTTTACCACATTTTTCTGAGATGAAATCCAGGACGACCTAATGGAGTTGCTAAATGAGTTATATGACCATCGTTTACGCCTAGGACGATTGAAGTACTCATTGGTTCTCATCCCTAAGAAGGAAGAGTTGAGAACAATAGGTGATTTCCGTCCAATTAGTCTGCTAAACTGCTCAGTGAAAATCATCACCATAATCTTAACTGCCGAGTTGGGGAATGTTATAGACCAATTGGTAGGCAACAAGAAAACATGCCTTATCCAGGGAAGATGTATTATGAATTGTGTGTGTAACACCCCGAATTCTAAAATACAACTGAATTCGAAGTTCCACAGGATCTTTACACTTCTTTCATACAATTTTACAAGGAAATAAAACATTTCTTACATCAGAGTTGCATTACACCTTTATATTTTTACAGCAGAAGCAATTTTACAATAAATTACATGAAACAACATTTAAATCAATCTTGAGCAGCATGTATACTTTAATTGTGTCGAACATCTTTACCCTGCATGTAAAACTGTGGGCGCATCAGTTCATTCAGCTGACGAAATATTATACACGGTCATCCTCTCTATGCCGGAAACAGTATAACGATTCTCAATACTTAGTAAACCACAAACTTGTTCACAAACAAAGCTAAAGGGACTATCCTATTGATGTCGTGTTGTGAATGTGCACTTAGTCCTTAATACAATTATTTGTATTATATGACACTAATGCGCACTTGTTCAGAGTATATGCAGCCCATACTACATAGGTCCGAGGGCAAGCCCTTAATCGTTCTTCATCTTGTAGGGTTCAATCCCTCATCATGACTTAATCTACTACTGTAATTACGGTAAGTATCCTAGATGTTTTCTGACCTACGAACTCATGTCTAGGCGCTCTGGAGGGAATCCCAATGCACTGTCACATGACTCATCATGCAGGCATCATGTGGTAATTCAGCTCCTACCATAGACATGACACCACCCACAGTCGTCAAACACCCCACGAGCGTCGCCACCGAGACGGTACTCTGGAGCAGTATCCACGCCCTATCATGACGCATCATGGGACATCCTGTGAATACTCTCATGCCGCCAATCCAATGACCTTCATACTCAATGTTTTTCTCTTACTTTCATCATATCTTCACTATGTATCTAATCCTTAGTTTAATTGAATCATGAATAAAATCAAACCCTTAGAGTGTAGCACTCCCATTATACCGGTCTTATTCATTTATTTCACATGACCTAAACCTTGGTATTCTCATTTCAAATATCATTTCCACATTTCTTTTATTGCCGGTATAAGGCTTGGCTATACCCTAATTCTCAATTTCAACTTATAATTACAACATCGAGCTTTTCATACTCATAAGGTCTTTTCATGATTAATCACAATTCATGTTTTCATAAGCATAGTATTCGTGTATTCACATTTTTCATAACTCATCACAATCAATAAGTCAACTTCACGTGCAATTTATGCGTAAGAATAAATTTCAACTAGTAGTGATCCGTAATTCATTTATTTCACAAATCTATTATTCTCATTTCAAAATCTTACTTACCAGCACAAGTTATGAGTCCAATTAATTACACCAATCACACTTTCAAAATTTTCTCATTACTAATTTTCATCTTTATAACTCACAAATCTCATTTATTTTCCTATTATTTAAAAGACAAATTAAATTTTAAAAAGAAGTCCTTTCTTGCAAAAAGCCCCAATTTCTTAATTACACTTCATCAAAAGTTATACAAATTTTTCTCATAAAGTCCAAATAATTTTCAGTGATTAATTCCATATTTTTACCAAATTTTAATCTATTGTTTAAAAACTCAATTTAATTAAAATCCCATAAAAACAGTTTTTTAAATCCAAACCCCTAACCGGATTCGAACCTACAACTAGCTGCCCAATAGACAGCGCACAAGACCAACGCGCCAAAGCCCCAATGCGATATAACTAGGGGTTATAATCCCTAAGTATCGACTCTCGGCAAATCGGATTTTTAACAAAAAAAAATAAACGAAAATCGAACCCGAGACCTCCTCTCTACCATAGTGATCGAAAGCTCTACCGACCAGTTGGTCTAAGTGGCCATTTCGTTTTGAAAGTAATTAATTTGGGTTTTGATTTTGCTCTCTGTTCATAGCCATAATTCATGAAGTCTCAAAACAAAAATTGTCTCTTTTTCTCCTCTTTTGAAAACAAAAATTTTCAGAATTAAAATACACCCAAATCTACAGCAACCAGTATTTTTATAAGTATTTTTAACTCTTTAAAACATGCATTTTAGCCCTAGTTTGTATTCCATGTTCATAATTTCGACATTTGAGAACTAAAGCATAATTCTTCATAATTAAGGATAGGTTCCCACAAAAATCACTACATTATTGTTCTCTTGCTTATTGACAACTACTATGTTTTTATAACACAAAATCATCTTTTCTAATGAATAAAACTTCTATCTTTATCCACTAATTTACACATGATGCATTCAATCATTTGTTTGCAAATACAATCTTTTTCATTTATTCTAACATTCATATGGCACATATAAAATGGAAAATTCTACTACAAAAATTAACAATTATCTCTTAGTAATCATTCCATCAATTTATCTCTAATATTACCACTCTACTTTAATACTTTAATTAAACAAACATGGTTCCAATCTCTTATTAGTTAATTCGCATTATTTCATTTAAAATATACCTAGCATGCATTCTAATATTAGAAGCAATGAGAAACACCCACCTCTTTGGAGAAAAACCAATTAAAAGCTCCTAGAGTCTCCTAGAATGCGAGAGAGTAGCCTTCTCCTCCTAGATTGTGATGCAAAAGTCCTCATTCTTGCTCCCTTGCCAAAACCGATAGCTCTCTTGTGGATGGGATGGGCCGGCCTCCAATGTTGGGACACACCAAAGAACACTCAAATTATACTCTCTTATGTAATTCTCTCCTATATAAATTCTTTCTTTTAATAATTTCTTAGTGTAGAATACATGTAGGTGGGGGTATTTATACTAGTTCTAGGATGAATTGGAGGGCTAGGATTTCATTAGATGGTTAAAGAAGGATGGCTAGGATAAGAGGGGAAGTTGTAGCAACCACCCACAATCAAATAACTCCCCATGCACACACACACCCACTCCCCATCTTCTCCATGCACAAACCGGCCTCCCATAGGTGTGCAATGCACACTACGTGCATGCACGTGCCCCTTAGTACCCCCCTATTTGAAATTTGTACAATTTTAATTAATCAATTATTCACAAATTGCGTCTACATGACAAGTGTGACAATTTAAATGATTAATTAAATTTGTGGGCTTCACAAATAGTGGGCTTAGACTTGTGGGCCAAAATAATAAAATAATAAATTATTAAAGTGGGCTCAAAATAAGAAAATAATATTTTAGGCTTTACAAAATAGGCTTTTAGGAAAATAAAGGAAAGGAAGAAAATAATTGTTCATACTACCAAAAGAAATTATATATATAAAAATAAATAAATAAATATACATACGAAATTTGCACGTGCACAACAAGTGAAAATCAACATTTCTATTAAAATGAAAGTTTAGGGTATTACAGTGTGACTACATCGAATAAACTATTCACCACTGCCATGTGTCCAATTCAAAGAACTGCCTCGTAAAACTGTACTGTGAAAAGACATACGTTACGATTGACTGGGATTATGTAATTGAGGCACTCATAGGCAAAAGGTTTGGACAGAGATGGATTAGATGGATCCACAACTGCTTCAATACCAGTCAAACGTCTATCATGGTCAATGGGGTCTTTGGTCACCCCTTTCGCTATAAAAGGGGCATGAAACAAGGTAATCCTCTCTCACTTATGTTGTTCGCTATCGTTGCAGATGTGTTACACCGCATGATAAGCAATTGCCGAGCAGAGAACTGGATTGCGCCGATAGGGAACTCTAGGGGAAGAACATGCTATTCAGTCCTGCAATATGGCGCTAACACATTGCTTTTTGGAAATGGGTCGATAACAGACTGTAGCAATTAGAGGTGTGCTTAACTGCTTTGAGATTTGGTCTGGTCTAAGAATCAACTATCACAAGAGTAGTATGGTGACCATTGCTTTGTCGACAGAAAAAGTAGAGTTGCATGCTAGCATTCTCAATTGTAAGGTTGAGACATTCCCCATTAGATATCTGGGATATACCAGGTAAACTAAAAAAAAACGGATTGACTTCCAATCATCGATAAGGTGGAAGGAAGACTATCTGGATGGAAAGAGAAATTCCTCTCTTTGAGGGGGCGGGTCATCCCCCGTCCATTCAAGTTTGCTTACTTACTATATGTCGTTCTACGAGTTACCTAAATGAGTCATCAATAGGATAGGCAGAGTACATGAAAGATTCCTTTGGAAAGGGGAAGACCACTCACAGCGAGGCTATCAACTGATTAAATGGGAGAAAGTGTGTATGCGCAAAACATACAGGTCTTGGTGTCATTGATCTAAAGGAAATGAACCTTGCGCTCGTGGGAAAATGGTGGTGGAAGATTTTCCACCCCAATGGTGAAGGATGGCAGGATTATTTCTAACATTACCTGCGATAAAGAGGAACATGGAATGAAGGTTCCATGTAGGTGTCACGCCTCGCTTCCCAAAATACGGGAACACAGGTACGTAACTGAGGTCCAGCGAATGATGCAGATACATCATTCATAAGCTGTATATTTAACTCAACAACAAGATATCAATATCAACCACGCAAGCATGTAAAATCACAATAGGATAACAAAGTACATGACATATTACATGACATAATACAGGACATAACCAACAACTGGAAAAGAAACATAGTTACGGGTCAAACATGTCCGGATTACAACAAAGGTTACATGAATAAAACATGAATTAAAATAACATGAAATTAAACAACACTAAAATCTTTGCTCAGCAACACCTTTGGGTAATTTTTCATCTGGGCCTGCAAGTATATTATTACAAGAGCAAGAAACAAAGAGGTACCCGTTAATGCAAGTCACGGGCCGCAAGTGGTACAAGCAACGGGACAAATATGAAACAAAAGCATGGAAAGAACAAGGAATCAAGAATCATATAATTGAGCAAATACAACATGCGACAGAATCAAGAACAAGGCCTCATGGAACAGGTGACATGCATGAAAACAATAAATAATCCATAGGAACATGTAACATGTAAACGAGTAAGCAAGTAAACGTGTCAACCTGAACGATTTACATGTAAACAAGTAAACAAGTCATCACAACCATATAACATGTAAACGGATCATGCAAGTGTACGTGTTAATGTCATGTCCTTTGTTAACCTAACTAGGTAGTACTTCATGCGTCCCATACCACATGGTTGTTATTCGCAATCAAGTGAACGTTTAGACTAGTGGTGGATTCTATAGGTCACGTACTCGGAAAACATATCAAGTCAAGTCAAGTATATCTTGTATCAAGATACGTGCAATGTGGACATAGTGTAACATAGCATGAAACATAGAACATAAAATTTGCAAATTTGCAATTTGCAACTTGCAATTTGCATCGGGGAACCACGAGCCCCCGTCTGAGTATGCTCTTCTATATTGCCCACTACTAAATCTTTTCCCTTTATAACCCGGCTTGTTATCTTTATTTTAATCAAATATGAACAATAACTACATGCAATAACAAGGACAGGTAACCAGGTAAGGGTAACATGACAGGATCGAGTATCAAGACTTATACAATGCAGAAAAATATATTTTAGGGTTTATAGAACATGTGGATGCGACTAATGACATGCATAACACTTAATTAAGAATAAAAGATATTATAACAACATGCAACCTAGTAACAAGCAATTCATGTACAACATCCTATATAGTTCTAAGAGTATATATGTGTATCGTGTTCATGCAATGGATATGACAACAAAGTATTTGTGATCTTGTACGAATACGGGATCAATAGACTATATACTATATGAATAGAGTCAAAAATATACTTGCGGTATTTTGCAAAAGAGCTTGTACTATAACAAACGGATTGTACAAGAGGATACTTGCCTGTTAGCTGACGATGATTAAATTTAAGACAGAATAACGGGATCAGTATCCCGGGCAGTAGAACACGTGCAAAATATGTGGCAGCCATGCCAAATCAACAACAGCAACTCCACAAAGCAAACTCCAAAATAGTAGTCAACAACTTCCCAACTTCACTTCAGCAACAACTCCTTCAACAAACTCCAAAACAGCAACACACCAACTTCACATCACAACACCAAACACCATTACCAATACAACAACCCAATCCCCACAACACCCAAAACAGCAACTTCAATACTAGACAGAGGTACACACCAACCCAAACACCAACAACAATACAATAACCCAATAACTCCAATTCTTTTCCTTCTTCTTCACCTTTTTCAACCCACAGAGAGAGAAAGAGGGGGAGAGACAGAGAGAGAGAGGGAGCTCACGGGAGAGAAGTGAGCATGGGAAAAGAGGGCGGCGACTTCAGCGATGGGTCGACGGCTGGCTTCAGGCAGAGGACGGCTCAGGCGACGGTGCGCTCAGGGAGACGATGCGCAGGGGAGTGGCACTGATCCTTCGGCAATGGGTCGTAGACCCCGACTGAGATGAGGAGAGGAGGAGTGCAGTGTTGCTGTCGGAGACGAGGGCGACAGAGTGGAGGTGGCAACGCTGGTGGTGAGGCGGCGCGTCGACGGAGAAGTTGAAGACAAGCGGCACTGGATTGAGCGGGAGGTGCTCGGAAGCAGAGGCAAGCGATGGCAAAGGCGGCAATGGCATCGAGGACGAGGAGGTGGCAGCACAGCACGGCGAGGAGTCGAGGTTGAAGACGGGGGGAGAAGGCGAGCGGCGGTTGAGCGGCAGTGGCGAGGTGTTGGGTTCGACGATGGTGAAGTCGAAGCTTGAGGTCGGGGTTGGCAATGGCGGAGGGAGCTCGAACGGGGGGATGACGACAATGACGGTGGAGCTCGAGGGTGCTGCGGGGTCAACTGGATGGGCGAACGGGGAAGACGACGGTGGAAGGCGGAAAGCAATGGTGGGGCGGCGAGCGGGAAGCGCTCGACGAGCGGAGAAGGTGGAGTTGTGGTGGGTTGAAGACGAGCAGAGAGAGGGGCTCTGCAGTGACGGAGGTTGAGGGAGAGGGATGGAGCGACAGGGAAGGGGTTTATATTATAATAATAAATAAAGTAGTAGGGGGTGAGAGATAGTGGGGGGTAGTTAAGAGGTTATGGGGAAACGTGCATATGCAGAGTGGGGGAGGAGTTGGAGTACGGGACAAAAGGTGGGGGAGAGAATAAATTGTATACGGGTAGGGGGTCTGTACAATTATATGGATTCTGGGTTAATGGATTTGGGCTTGGGCTTAAAAAGATGTTCAAAATATTTAAACAAAACAATTGGGGTATTGGGCTTAGATTTCTGGGCTCAGATTTAATTTAATAAAATCAAATACGAAATTGGGCTTTAGAATAAACAATTGGGTTTCAGAATAATACATAATAAAATCAAAATACAGCTTGGGCTTTTAATAAATAGTCAAACAATTAGACTCCAAAAATAGCTTAAATAATAAAATCAATTAGGGAAAAATAGTTATAAGATACAAGGGATTTAAATACGAAAAAAATACGTATTAATGAAAATAGGGGTTACAGTAGGCTGAAAGGTATCGTGGTTCTAGAAGTATCACCAAAGCTTATGATCCTGTGAGTAAAGCCACTACATCTTTCATAGGCAATGAAAGAACTTCAAAATTTTGGTGGTATAAGTGGTGTGGGTGATACACTCTTAAAGAGCTTTCCCTAGACTTGTATCAGTGGACTACTCAATCACACTGTATAGTGGCCAAGACATGGAACAACATAAATTGGAGCCCCTTTTAGAAGGAGCCTACCATTGCCCCTGAGGGTTCGCCTGGAAGAACTACATCAATCCGTCAACCTGGGAGGTGTCACTTGTGGTGTGGAACTAGATAGAACAGCGTGTGAGTTGGAAAAGATCAGCTCCTTTTCAGTATGCTCTTTCTACTATAGGGTCCACTTCAGAGAATACAAGCCATCGTGGTCGTTCATTATCTGAAGGATAAAGCGTCGTTTAAAGTGAGAGTGTTCCGATGGTTGGTACTCAATAACACAATTCTCACTTGTGAAAACCTAACCAAAAGATAACCGACCAATGACACTAAATGTGAATTTTGTAATGCAACGGTGGAGACATGGAGACACATACTTCTTGAATGTCCTAAAAGCAAGTCTGTATGGACCGAGGTCCTGTAGGTGCTTGGCACAAATGATTGTCATATGACATACGACGAACTCTGGGTCAGGCAAAGATTTGCCAGAATTATAGGAGACATGAGAGAAGCTTGGTATGTTGTGATAGCAATGACTTGGGTTCCCTGAGTTGACCTTAACAACTTTTACATTTTTGTGGTAAGTAATATTATTTCGGGAAGTTTGACTAAGACCATGCATTTTATTTTCTTTTGGACAAAGACAACTGCTGCAGGGGCACAAGAATGCATAGAGGAGGCTTTTCCAAGAAGAAGATACGACAATGACGAGATTGACTTTGGGCCCACCATGGACTAGTTCTATCCCCCCCAGGGTTGTTGGTTTCTTTTTGACTCTTTTGTTTTTTTTTTTGAAAATAAAGTGACCGAAGTCACCGATCTCATTAATGAAAGATTAACGGGATTACAAAAGCACCTACATCGTCTGGATACATCACACTGTGCTCGTCGGCACCAATACTACAAATCTATTACATCATTACAATATTGAAAAAGCAAAGCTAAGATAATAACCAAACCCTACGAGCCCAAAGCAACTAACTCCTCCGTGCTTGGTCAGACTTGTTGTCCGAACTATTCCAATCACTCTATCCCGTCTAGTCTGCTCCTTTTCCTGGCCCCTGTGTTACCTGTCCAATCATGAGTAAGGACTGCAATTCTACGTAGCAAAATATGAAATGGACAAGTAATATTGCGAAAGCATAAATCGTTTCTATCTCTCCATAAAGCCCACACTATCGCACCCGCCGTGATATCCCATAGTGTCCTGTGTTCTTTCCTAATATTAATATTTCTCCAACCTCCCCAAATATCTTGTATGCTTTTCGGAGTCTCTAGCGTACTAAAACTCAAAACCATAATTTCCCAAACCAAGGCGGCTCTAGGGCACTGTATGAAAAGGTGTGTGTAGTCCTCATCCTCCTGGTTACACCGTTGACAGGTAATGTCTATCGTGATATTACGCTTCCTAAGGTTTGATTTGGTGAGAATCGCGTCGTGCAGTAGCAGCCAGGCGAAAGCTTTCACCTTGCTCGGAACTTTGGATTTCCAAATAACCTTTGCTGACTTGTTTCTGATTCCCCCGTCGTTGAGCACTCCATACATGGATGAAACCAAAAATGTCGACGTCTTCCCTCAATTCCACTCTCTACTGTCAGGACCTCCCGTAATAGGCCGCTCCGCCCCTCTCAACATTTCTTCTAACTCCCCTAGTTGTATCTAACCTCTACCTGAAAGAATTTCTCCGTTCAGTACTCTCCAACATCCGTTCCTCCAGTATTCATTGACAAATCCGTCACTCTTGTCGACCTCATTCGTTAGTTCTGGGAAGAGTGATATAAACATGTTATCCCCACACCATTTGTCCAACCAGAATCTAGAGTTCTTCCCATTTCCTATTTTGCATGACGTGCTGGAATGAAATGCCTCCCCCATTTTTTCGATTCCTTTCCACAGAAATGAAGTTTTGGCATGTCTACTCTTTCCTCCAAATCTGAAGATTTTCCTCCTTCTATATCTCATGAAAGAGTTGCTCCACCACGCTTTTCCTTTGCGTGTGCATCTTCCACCACTACTTGGACAGCAGCGCCTTATTCATATCTTTTATGTTTACTATCCACATTCCTCCAAACTCCTTCTTCTTGCACACTCTGTCCCACTTCATCAGAAAAATCCCCTTCCCTGCCCCATTACCTTGCCAAAGAAAACGTCTCCTACATCTATCGATTCTTTTAATCACCCAGGAAGGCATCTCATATATGGACATGAGATACGTTAGCAAGCTACTGAGAACTAAGTTAATCAGGGTGATCCTCAATCCCAATGAGAGAAACTTTCCTTTCCACCCAGCCAGTTTTTTCTCAATTTTTTCAATAAGCGGATCCCAGTCCTCCTTTTTTATTTTGCTCGGTCTTATAGGTGTTCCGAGATACTGCAACGGATATTCGCCCTGTCCGCAACCCATAAGCTTTGAGGTCACCTCGATCGGGTTCGCTCTGTTATCACTCAGACCAGTCATCGAACTCTTTTGCAGGTTTACTGCCAGTCCTGACCAGAACTCAAAACATCTTAGCAGAATTGTAATAGAGACGATTTCCTCCATTGTGGACACCCCGAACAATAATGTATCGTCTGCGTATTGCAGGATAGAAAGAGGTACCGCAATCCCTTTCACTTTGACTCCCTTGATAATACCACATTCTCTTCCTCTTTTGTTCATTTCCGACAGCCCGTCAGCTATGATCGAAAAAATGAGTGGCGAGAGAGGGTCTCCCTGTCTAAGGCCCCTCTGGCATCTAATTTCCACCCCACTCTCTCCGTTTACTTGGATAAACGATTTACCGTTCCTCACACACATCTTCTTCCATCTCTTTCACTTATCACCGAACCCTTTAAGGTGGAATGCTTCATCGACACAGTCCCATTCCACCCTGTCATACGCCTTTTCGAAGTCTAGTTTCAATAGAAATCCATCTATCTTATCTTTGTTACCTCGGAAGACAAGTTCGTGAGCTAAAGCTATACTATCCAAGATGTCCCTCCCTTTAACAAAACCACATTGTGACTCATCTATAATGTCAGCCAGGTGTGGTGTGAGTCTGTTGGCTAAAACTTTGGTGATAATTTTGAACGACCCATTAAGGAGACTGATGGGTCTAAGGTCCGTCACCCTGAGGACCTCGGCATTTTTCAGAATGAGCACTACATTTGCGTAGTTAAGCCGTTCAATCTGAATCTCATGGTCGTGCAATTGCTGGAAAATATCTAGAAAGTCCTCCTTTATAATGGACCAGAAGCATCTATAAAAGAAGATAGGAAATCCATCAGGCCCCGGCGTCCTGTCCTGTCCCAGGTTCTTGATAGCCGTCTCGATTTCCTCTTCGCTGAATGGACCCTCCAAACTCTCACATCCATCGATTCTATTCTCACTCCACATGTCGCTATCAAGTTGGCACCTACTGCTTCTTTTTTTTCCCAAGAGATCTTTGAACGAGGCATCTATATGACTTCTGATGTCCGCACTGTCCTCTGACCACTCTTCACCTATCATTAGTCCCCCAATATGGTTGTGTCGCTGTCTTCCGTTCGCAACCTTGTTGAAAAATGCCGTATTCGCGTCCCCCTCCGTTAACCACTGAACCTTAGATCTTTATTTCTAGTAGCATTCCTCCCTTTCCCCTATTAGATGAAGTTCGGCCCTACACGATGCCAGTTCCTGGAATTCCCTTTGTTGTAGATCTCTATCCTCCTCCATCATTTCCAATTCTAGAACCCTACGGAGCAGGCCCTCTTTTATCCTCCTATTCTCCTCATTTTCTTTCCTTGCCCAACTCCGGAGACATTTTTGAAGTCTTCTAAGTTTGAGAATCCAATTGGAAATTGCGTCTACTGCGGCGGTTGGTTCAAGCCAAGACAACTGAATTGTCTTCCTGAGATTCACATTAAAAGTCCATGATTTCTCAAATCTAAATTGTCGAGATTGTATCCTCACTCCTTTTTCCCCTTCCAGAATCAGAGGAATATGATCCGAAGTGGATCTGGGGATAGATCTGACAATTGCCAGTGGGAACAGATCTTCCCAGTTCGTTGACACCAAGATGCGATCTAGCTTGACCAGCAACGGATTTGACTGCATGTTAGACCAGGTATATCGTCTGTCGTTCCCTTCAATCTTAATGAGATTAAGGTCGTCGATGGTTTGGTTAAAACACTGTCTTTCACTTTCATCCGAACCCCTCCCTCTATGTTCGCTTCTAAATCTTGTTATATTGAAGTCTCCCCCAATAACCCATGGTCCCGACCATGAGTTTCTAATACCCCGAATTTCCTCCCAAAACTCCTCTCTTCGATTAGCGTGGCATGGACCGTATACCGACGATACCATGTGCACCCAACCATCCCTTTTACGCCTGATCCTAATTGTGACCACGAAATTCCCTACTTCTTGATGGATCAAGTCAAAAAACTTGGAGTCTATCCCCATTGCAATCCCCCCAGACAAGCCCACTGAAGTCTTGAATACCCAAACAAAATCTCTGAACGAGGACAAGCCTTGAAACACATGGGACATAGGGTCGACCATCTTCGTTTCGAGTAGCGCACAAATTTTTGGTTTGATCCTAAGGATGGTGTCATTAACTAATCTAGCCTTAACCCTCGATCTCATCCCTCTAACATTCCAAAAGGTGTAACACATTGGAAACAAAATTGAACAATCTATCCCTATCCCTCTACCCACCCCTCCTTCGCTCAATCTATATCGCAATTCTGTACGCCTCTTCTCTAATAATATTAACTTTCTTAATTTGTTCTGAGTAGGAAGAGCCCATATCCAATCCCAAAATGCATGCACAGTAAATAAGATTATCATCTGAAATGAAATTCAAAATAGAGAACATACCTCCGCACGCGGATGTAGGCTCCCTTGCCTTAGCGGCCGACCTGATAAGATCCCTCTCGCTAGGACCCTTCGCCCCCCATCGATCCAATTGTCTCTTGCTCTTTCTCTTGATCTCGTCCATGGCTCTATCCCCATCCTCTGTATCTATACTGTCCCCTACATCCGGAGTTAGTGCTTTGACCTTACTCTCGAAATCTCCCTCTGAATCCGAATACGTAACTCCAACTCCATCAAGAGCGCCAATGCGATCTTCCTGCAATCCCGGCTCCCTTAGAGATACGAGATCGTTATCTGTAGCCTCCCATATGGCTTTCCCCTCCCTATGCACGATCACTCCCACCTCAGCTACTTCCTCTCCTGACTCTCCATCTACTGCAAGAACCCTCTGCCCTTTGCCATGAACCTCTGCAGAATTGTCCTCCTGGTGTTTGAAATCCTCCCCTCCCGCATGTTGTTCAATTAAATTAGAAAATCCCGATGGTTGCCCTGATTCCACAATACCCTTCGTAGGAGGTCGGCCCATAGGAAGACCCGTCTCAGGTTTAAAAGGTCGTGGGCCCAAGTTCAGAAAGTGATCCTTTATTTCTATAACAGCTAAGTCCACCGCGTTTCTGAAGGCGATGTTCGACATGTCGAGGATGTCTACCTGTTGCTTCGTGGGTCCCCCATCATCTGGCAGAGAGGCTTTTGATTGACGCGCCGCATCCATCCTGCAACCTCGAAGCGCCGCTTCTGGTCTAATCCTGGTCCCATCATTGGAGCCCAGCTGTATCGATAGGACCTCTTCTCCTCTTTTTTCGCTAACTCCCCCCCGATCACGTGTTAACCCTGGATCAGCTGAGCGCTGAAATGGACGGACCACATCACTTTTGATCTGATCCGATGGCTTAGATCCCTTTGCACTGAAAGTTTCAATCTGACGCTCCCTATGCTCTCTGGGCCAATCCAATGGCTGCAGTTCATCGTGTAGCTGGAGAGCTGATCTAACCTCCAAATCTGAGTTGGACCCATCACGCTCCGGCGAAGCTCTGAAAGAGACCGACTTCTTCCTTTCGATAAGAATCTTGATCTCGTATCTAACCTCGTCGAATTGCGCGATGATAACTGAGGGAATCAAGCTATTGTCTTCCAATCCTATCTGAATCCTTACGAACTCTCTCCTCTCCAGCGTTGTGTTCGCTCTGTCTACTGTGATGAGATCTCCAAACCCATGGATTAGATTTTGAAACGCCGACTTTACCCAGTAGTGAAGTGGAACGTTAAACAACCTGATCCACATCGCCTTTCTAGCGTTGACATTCATCGCCCCCGTATTTCTCGACCACCTACTCATAGTGATATAAAACTCTTCTCCTTTGAGACTCCCACTGGCCAGAAGCTCCTTAGTGATTTCATCAGATTTGCAATATACCATGAGTGTCTTCTTTCAGCTTTTTGATGATCCAGTCAAGCCTCGACGAAGGATGAACCGCTGCAGAGAGGAGAGCTTTGATAGCTTCAATGGAGGGGTGTCTAGTATGGATCTTCAACAGAATGGACTAGCTCAATCTCCCTTCGAATTCTGCCATAATGGGATTCGGAGTGATTATGGCCCTCACGATCTTCCTTCTACAGTCGGCACTTTCCTCCGAATGGATTTGATCAATTTTAAACTCTTTGCCTCTGCTTTGGTTCAGGGAAGCTGAATTCGCCATACCGGAGACCTTGTTAGCTCTGTCGACTGGCTTGTACTTGGCGTAATTCTTGGAGATGTGGCCATACTTCTTGCATACATAGCAAAACCAATCGTTAGTGCACTCGTGGATCGAGTGACCCTTCCCCGCGCACTTGTGACATAGAAGCTGCTTTGGTGACCGCACTATCGAGGAGGACGACGATGAGCTCAGCCTCTCCGCCTTTCTCTCCGCCTTCTTAACTCGTTTGGGCTTATACAAAATCCATTCCCCTTCCTCGTCTTCTTTCTTCTTCACTACCTCTGTTTCAGATGCTACCCCCATTCTGCGATACTCTTCGCCACCGGAAGCTCCCAGGAACTTCTTCGTCGCTTGCAAGTACGAGCTTCGTTGGGTATGCTCAGCACCATGTTTAGCTCTCTCCCCTAGCATCTCCTCTCTGCTTGGGTAAGTCGTCGCCGGGACTCTATGTCCCTCGTCTTCAAGACCCCTGATCGCCGGCCCTCTATGGTCCCGGCGACCCTCTTTAGAACGATGGCGTGATAAGCCTCTCTTCTCCTCCCCTCTACTCGATTCCCTACCCCTCACTTGAACCCACCGCTCCGACTCCTCATCCCTGTCCCTCTTCATCAAAGGTCGCTGAGAGTGGGCGTCTTCTAGATGGGCTTTGGTTGCTGTCGATCTTCGTGGATGAGAACTGTGGTTCCTAGACTCTTCTCTTTTCTCTCCTCTCATCTCGTAGAACTTTCCGGTCAATTCTCTTGAAACAATGTAACACTTTTACACTTTAAGTTGTCAAACATCTATTTTGAGCCTAAAGAACTTTTGCATCCAAATACACTCTTCAACAATCGCCACTTTAAGTAGAACTTTTACACTTTTTTACTCTTTTGTTGATTGATGTTTTCTTTTATTTGCATTATCCCATCCTCCTAGGGATGTTAGAAGTTTTATGTTTTCCTTTGGACGCTTGATTGTACTGCCAGTTTTACGGGTTAGTTTTGTGATTCACTCGATGAAATTGGGTGCTATATTTCACTTTCACATTTTTTAAAATGAAAAAAGGTTAATTATAATGACGAAGTGCTAACTGCACCACTTTACAATACTTGCACATTACTAAAGAAAATAGATACATCTCTTCACGCTTTTATAGTTTGTTGAACATATAAGGGGCTACAATGAATTTTTCCTTCACTCTTTAAACTTTTTTTTTTTTTAAAATAAGGTCGTACCTACACACATCAATTATTTACCCGGAATATATATATAAATTGAGAATTTATTGGTGCAAGAGGAATTCAAACTTCAAACATTTTGTTCATCAGCGAAGTGCCTTAATGGACCACACCGACACTTTCTTTACTCTTAACTTCTTGATAAGGAGCTACCATAAACATATTTTTGAACATTAATATGTCTTGGCTGTCCAAAAAAG
Organism: Hemerocallis citrina; assembly: GCA_017893485.1. Taxonomy (NCBI): domain Eukaryota; kingdom Viridiplantae; phylum Streptophyta; class Magnoliopsida; order Asparagales; family Asphodelaceae; genus Hemerocallis; species Hemerocallis citrina. The sequence goes on from CM030364.1 coordinate 40,571,743, forward strand.
AGTGTAGCGAAGATGAAGATACTAAGATGGATGTGTGGTAAACTCAGAAATGATAGAATCAGAAACGAGCATATTCAAGACACGGTAAAATGTAGCTCCTATCCAAGATAAATAAGAGGGAATCGCACGTAAATCTAGTAGTGCCCCCGTTAGAAAAAGTGATTTGATAAGCATTGAGGGTAGAGTTAGGGATTGGAGAAGATTTAAACTTACTTGGGTGGAAACGGAGAGTAAATATATGATAGCTTGTAGCCTTACAGAAGATATCGTACTAAACCGAGTAGTATAAAAAATTATGATTTATGTAGCCGACCCCAATTAGTTGGGAAAAATCTTTATTGTTGTTGTAATGTCACAGCTGAAACAATCAAGGGTATAGCTGCGATTGTGACTTTATTTATTTATCCACCTGTACCATCAATGCCTCAATAAAATTGTGTCAATTCTAGGATACTGTGGAATTCGCATTTCCATTTTTTTTCTTTTTGTTACAGGAAATTGAGGGTACCCATATATATTGTCAAGCCGTGAAATGAGAGTCATATGCCTTTCACGTTTTAGTTGCACATCCAGATTGGCCCACCCAACAAACACTTTCTAGCTTCGTCCTGTCGTCGAAGCAAGCTGGGACTGGGCGTGCGCGTAAACTAAACAGTTTCATTGACCAAGTGTGTGTGTAAAACGAGCAGTGCATCCCTCCTTCCTGTTTTGATTGGCTTCCTACTTCATGTTGGATATATTGGTATATTCTCTCTATATAAATATAGCACGTGCATATGTGTAATACGTGTAATGAACGTACAATTGATTGAATATTGGAACGCGGGTCTGTGGGCTTATAACCCGATACCCAAACCAGTATTTAGCTATAAATACTGGCTTGTGATAGCAGTCTAGGTATTCCAATTTTGATACCTAGGGTGAATATCTCAAGCAACTTAGATCTAGAGATAAACCCTAATTTCCAATTGTTAATTTCTCACAAAACCTAACAATCTTGAGATATTTTGTTAATCAATTTGAGATTAATTAAGAGAGAAGAGTACCTCACTGGATCCCGTCGTTCTCGCCGAAACCCTTGAAGCCGTTCGAGGGCATCGTCACCGACGATCGTCTCCGGTGCCGTCGCTCCCACAGACGAACGCCGAACGCCGCCGTCGCTCCCACAGACGAACGCCGAACGCGCCAGTCGTCGTCTTCTTTCGTGCGAAGCCATCGACAAGCCGTCGATCCGTCGAGGCGTCAGATCCCGCCGAAGCTCCGACGGCGCTGCTTCCCCTCAGTCGCCGTGGTTGCTGATCGACGGCACCGCCCTCCAACAGAAGCCGTGCTCAGTCACCAACTCCTCCCGTTCCATCTGCTGTCTATTTGGAAGAAGACAGTTGGGTTCTCTCTCATTTCAGTGACAGGGTTTTGAGTTCGCTTCAGAACTGCGCCCACAACCTGTTTGTTGAAATCCCCCACCGAGTTCAATCCTTGAAATTGAGATTGGTTTGATTAGAGATGGGTGGTATTTGCTCAAAGAGAGCAACAGTGGATTTGTTCCTTATGGAGTTTGGCACAGATTGAGATACTCTGGAAGGTGCAGTACGGGATTGATCGGATGTGTTTCGAAATAGATTTGACCTTAATCAAATTGAAGGGGAAGAGACAGTGAAAGATAAGTTCTTTACTTTCCTCGTATTAAATTTCTGTTAAATATCTTGCTAAGTGGTTAAGTTTAAGACCGTATTAATCATTTGTTTAATTAAATACAAGTTGAACAGTTGTTTTTGGCTATGTGCTAAAACAAGATATCTATTTTGATAAGTTAAACTGTATGTCGACTATAAAATTCGGATCTCCAATAAAATTGTTGAGAATTAGATTGTGCTAATAATTTGTTTAATTGGCTAATCTTTAACAATTTGATGAATGTAGGAACTCTAATGTTACCTACAAATTGTGTATGTTGGAGATGATGGATATGCTTCACGGTTGAATAAGTCTGCACCACGCAGGCTTCTCCATCGAATTTGGAAAACACTTCTAACTTGAAGTGTCGGTATGATCTAATCTAATTTTCTTAGTATTTTTTCATGTGATGAATGTGTTAACGTTTTGTGCGTTTGATCATATGATTGAGAGTTTTAGATCATAGTTATTCTCGCCTTGGAAAACTAGCATGTTTAGGGTTGTTAAGTGTTTTATCATACTATGTGTATAGATATTTTGACAAATCCATTGTTTGCAGTTTGTGTGAGATTATATATTTGTTTCTCTAAAATTTAAAATAAAATAAAATTGTATAAGATGTATAACAAATGTCTGTAACTTAGGAGAGAGCATCTCTTAATGTAGAATATGACTCTACTAGTTACGTTGTGTTCCCCCTCGTTCATTGTACTGTGTGTGCAAAGTTGAATTATAATATGTTAGTCATTATCTCATTTAGCGTTATGAAGATGATGAAGAACGAGTAAAGGAAAGAACTCTTTGCTCAATGTGTTTGAGCTAGTGGACATTGTTAGAACCATTAGAGAAAACAAATAATTTTTGAAAAATGTGATAGAGTAATTTTGTATTAACTCTTATAAAGTGCATATATTGTCAATCGTATGTATAAGTTGAGTTTAACAAATGAGACAATTAATAATAATAGTTCTAATTGTGTTCTTGAACATAGCATAATTGGCTAAGATTTGAGAACTATATATTCAATTGTTTGTGAGGAAATGTGATCTAATTATCAAAACTGTGGGGAAATGGAGTTAAAAGCTATTGAGTAAAAAGCTTTAACATCCAAGTTGTTTTGAAATTTAGAATCACTATGAACTATATATTAAATTGTTTGTTCTTGTTAAAACTCATAACTCTACTAAATGACACTCCATTAAAATATGACAAATATGAAAGTTGTGCTCAGATTATAATCACTAGAAAATCATTTAGTATGGTCTCTAGGAACACACAATTTCTAGAGTCAATACATTCTGATATTTGTGATCTCAGTAGCTTTGTGACTAGATGAGACGATTGTTGGTCGGAAGAATTTAATCTTTTTTGTAGATTACTAATATAAGTTTGTCATATATATGAAGAATGAAGCACTTGTTATTCTAAATGAATTAAAAATTACAGTTAAATGCTAAAAATCAAGGGTTCAGATTTGATAGAGGTAGTGAATATGTTTTAACAACTTTAGAGAAGTTTGCATTGGGCATAATCTCTAGAGCACTCTACTTACAACAGTCAAACGGTATTGATAAAAGTTAGAATCAAACACTAAGTGAAATGTTGAATTCTATATTATTGACTGTTGTTTGTCTTGTGTAATTATGAGTGATGTTGTATTATTAATCATATCTCTAATGTGTTACTACACTCTAAATTGAATACACCTTGTAAGTCATGGTATGAAAACACAAATAATTTTGTTAAAGTGAAAATTTGTGTTGTGATACATTTGTTAGAGTACATGATCCTAGAAGGCCTAAAGTAGGACCTACAACAAATATTTGTGTGCTTAGAAAGTGCAGAATGTAGCTCTATGGACAGATGTTGGATCTATCTAATTTGTGTTAGAAGAATCTAGATTTGCAAAATTCTTTGAAGATATGTTCATCAAAGATAAATGTATGAAATAATCTAGTCCTACAGACATGTTCAATGATTCACAGTTGGAATCAAGAACCAGCCTTACTGACACTTGAAAACTTGAATGACAAATGAGCTAAGAAGAGTCTTTAGTAGACAATGAGATGATTCTGTGTCATACAATAATACTTTAATTTAGTTGATCTGCCGAAAGGGGCTAAAACTATAGTAAGTAAGTGGGGTTTTGTAGAAGAAACTTAATTTTGATTGTTCAGTAGCAATTTTAATGCTTTTTAGTAGCTAACAGTTTGACTGAGAAAAATATGGTAGATTTATTTGATGTCTACTCACATGTTTGTCATATTGCTACAATAAGTATTCTTCTTACCCTAACATCTATTGAAAATTTTGTCATTCATAAAGGATAATTAAAAGGCTTTGTACTTGATGTTTTGTACTGAACAGTTTTGTACTGGAAAGTTTTGAACTAATATGTTTAGTGAACAAGATTTACAATATAGTAAAATCATTGTATGTTCTTAAAACATGTATAGCCAACAGATAAATAATTTGACAAATTTTTTGAAAGAGCCTAGAATATGAATCAAGTAATTCAGATCAGTGCCTTCAACTTTGTGGTGTGTCAAATATAGTGGCTATTATTTGCTTGTTCTGTTGACATGCAAGTTCTTGGAAGTAACCTCTCTATTATAAATGAAGTTAAAATTATGCTATCCAAAGAATTCAACACGAAAACCTAGGTACTGTGGACACCATAGGTATAAGGGTGAGTTTTCAGTTGGCAAGGGATAACTTTTAGCCAAACTCATCAAATCAAAATGTATTTCAAAAGTGGGGATATAGTGATTGAAAGTGTATTTTGAAACACCTTATGATTATGATAAAAGGTTGACACCCAATGATGGTGCAACTATGAGACAAGTAGATCATTCTAAAGGAATTGACAGTCTCATGTATACAAACATCTGCAGTAGAATAGACATAGCCTTTGAGGTAGGTATTGATATGGCTAAAAATGGGGTTAAATCGAGACCGTCCAGATCGAGCACGAATCTTGAAGCATGGGGGTAAAAAGGTAATTTCACATACAGATGGATCCAAAACGGGTATCGGGCCTCCTTCTCACAGAACCAACCACCCGCAAATAGATCCACTACAACTGGGCACGGGTCCTGACCCGATACAAGCCCAGTTCACCATGAGGAGAATCAAGGCCACTGATTTGACTAAATCAAATCAATAAGCCTGATTGGCTCTCACCAGGGAATCAGGGCCTAATTTCCCAAAACAGAATAGGAGGATTTTCCTCCTGGCTGTTAGGCAGGAAATCAGGATCCTAACCGTTCCAAAGGCGACTATAAATACAACCCCTCTACCACCAAGACCAGGTTAATCACTCCTTCACCACTTAAGCTCTTCCTTAATCTTTTCTGATTACTGACAAGAGCGTCGGAGGGTGCGTCGCCGGAATCAACCCCGGTGTCTCGCACTTCCTTGCAGGTTGCAGCAGGAACAAGAAGGCTGAGTCAACTGTTCAGGTTTTTCTCGGACCTACAAATTCTATCTGTTTACCCCCACACCGAAATCAGCGGTAACAGATTGGCACCGTCTGTGGGAAAAACCACACGAACAGCCTCAGCCCATTCTCCGTCGTCCTCGACAGTCATGCCGCCGAAGAAGGTCAGATCCAGAGGGTCGAACCGTGTGGGCAACCTCGCCGACCCGACGAATGAAGCCCCAGTCAATCCCATTCCTCAGTCCGACCTACCTCCGACGGCCCAGCAGGTCCCACCTCCTCCTCCCAAGCAGCAGCCCAACAATGGTCCGTCCGGTCATAACGGTCGGAAGGAGAAGCAGCCCCTCAATCCGGGCCATGTCTCGGTCCATAATGGGTCCTCGGACTCGATGGCCTCTCATCATCCCGACCTCCGTATCACACTTCTGAACCGCCAGAAGGACGACGACCTCCGCACCCATCTTGACGAGAGGCGGGCCCGAGAGGGAGCCTCCCGCCAGTGTCAGGGTGAGCGGTCCCCACGTCGCCAAGACACCAGAAGGTCCCCGGACCGCAGAGGCCGAGCAGCGTCCCCCGAGCGCCGAAGGAGGAGGTCCCGCTCCCCCGGGGATCGACGCCGTCCGAGGGACCGAGATGTGCCTATCAGTCGAGCCGAATTCCTCCAGTTTCAGGAGACCGTTCTGCAGGCTCTCAATCTTCGGCAGAACGTACAGAATGCTCAGAGGGCTCCGACACCCCCCAGGAATCCCAGTCCTCGGCGCCGAACCCAGAGCCCTTCCCCGGCTCCCAGCCGCCAGCAGCGGGAACAAAGCCCTCGCCGGTCCCAAGACTACCGGCGCCGCAGTCCACGCTCCCCTTCCTATGAAGAGGAGTCCGGGGGGTCATACGATTACCAGCGGAGGGACGACGCCCTCATCCGCCGTCTCCATGAGGTGGAAAGGCGTATCGGCCGCATGGACAGGGAGGAAGAGTCCCGAGCAGGAACCTTCCGTCCCAGCCGACCCCCCTTCTCACGGTCGATCATGGAGGCCCACATACCGAGGAGTTTCAAACCGCCGCAGTTTGAAACATACTCAGGGGAATCCGACCCGGTCGATCACGTCGAAAGCTTCAAGACCCTGATGCTCATCCATCAAGCTTCCGACGCAGTGCTCTGCAGGACCTTCCCTGCCACCCTCAGGGGGTCGGCTCGTGAATGGTATTCCAGGCTCTCCCCCTCATCCATCTTCTCATTCGAGCAGTTCGAGATGCTGTTCATTACTCACTTCGTGAGTAGCCGGCGAGCCGAGAAGACAAGTCTTTCCCTACTGAACCTGCGGCAGGAGAAGGAAGAAAAGTTACGGGACTATGTGAAAAGGTTCACCACAGAAGTCAGGTCTATTGCCTCCTTAGACCAATCCGTGGCCACCGTGGCGTTCCAGTCGAACGTCCTTAACGCCAACCTCCGATCATCCCTGGCCAAGAAGCCCGCGCATGACTTCGCCGACCTCCTCCTGAGGTGCGAGAAGTACATCCGAGCAGAAGAGGCCGAAGCCCTTCCAAACTTTGGGGGGCCCTCCGCAGGGTCGAAAAGGAAGGCGACGGGGGAAGAAGGGTCCAAGAAAGCTCAGAAGGACATGGGCGGTCAGCGCCGCCCTTCCCCCCAGGTCCGAGAAGTTCACTCCCCTCACCACTAATGTCTCTACTATCCTCATGGAGGTGGAGAAGGAGGGGGTCATCCCTCCCGCTCCGAGGATGCACACCCCGGCGAAGAGGAGGGACAAAGATAAGTGGTGTCGGTACCACCGAGACCACGGGCACGATACGAATGACTGCCGGGCTTTGAGAGATGAGATCGAAGCCCTCATTCGGAGGGGGCAGTTGGCCAAGTTCGTGAAGGCTAACGATCGGACAGATCGCAACTCCCCTCCGCCTCGGGGGGCTAACAAGCGCTCCGAGCGGCGCGAAGAGACACCCGAGTTCGAGGAGGAACGGGTTCTGCACTTGATCCACGGAGGCCCCATGGGGGGTTCCTCTAATTCCTCCCAAAAGGCCTTCATCCGAGAGGTCAATTCGGTCCATAGTGCCCCTCCCCCGAAAGGTCTCGGCGTCCCTGTGTCTTTCTCCGACGCCGACCTTGAAGGGGTCCGAACCCCACACTGCGATGCCCTCGTCATCGACCTCCGCATGGCCAACTTCAAGGTGCAGAGGATTTTGGTGGACAACGGGAGTTCGGTCAATATCCTTTTCCTCTCGGCCTTCCGAGGCCTGCAGCTGTCCCGAGACCGTCTCAAGCCGGCCGGTTACACTCTCCACGGGTTCACCGGGGTCCCGGTAACCGTCGAGGGGGTGATAACCCTAGACGTTACTGCGGGAAGCGCCCCTACTACCCGGACCGAGCCGATGGACTTCATGGTCGTCGACGTCCCGACAGCATATAATGCCATCCTAGGCCGCCCCGGCCTAGCCGCCTTGGAGGCTGTCCCCTCGGCATACCATTTGAAAATGAAGTTCCCCACTCGGTCGGGAGTAGGGGAAGTCAGGGGAAGCCAGGAAACAGCCCGGAAGTGCTACATGACTTCCACCGGGGGACCCGTGCTCTCGCTCGAGACATTGGAAATCCCCGAACCGAAGGACCGCCAGATGTCCGAACCGGCAGACGAGTTAGAAGAAGTGCTCTTCTCGGAAGAGGATCCGAGCCGGAAATTCCTCATCAGCAAATCCTTGCCGACCGCATTGTGTTCGGACCTGATTAAATGCATCCGGGACAATCGTGATCTGTTTGCGTGGTCGGCCGCGGACATGCCCGGGATTTCCGAGGAGCTCCTCGTCCATCGCCTAAGTGTCGAACCGGGGTGCAAACCGGTCCAGCAGAAGAGGCGAAAGTTCGCTCCCGAGCGACAGCAGGCCATCAAGGAGGAGGTTGATAAACTTCTAAAAGCCAAGTTCATACAGGAGGTAAATTACCCCGAGTGGCTGTCGAACGTTGTCATGGTCAAGAAGTCCAATGGCTCGTGGAGGATATGCATTGACTTCACCGACCTGAACAAGGCGTGTCCGAAGGACCCCTTCCCGCTCCCGAACATCGACACCCTTATCGACGCCACCTCGGGTCATGAGCTCCTTAGCTTCATGGACGCCTTCTCGGGGTACAACCAAATCCGAATGTTCCCTCCGGACATTCCGAAGACCTCCTTCGTCACCGACCAAGGCCTCTACTGCTACCGGGTCATGCCGTTCGGCTTGAAGAACGCAGGCGCCACCTACCAGCGCCTCGTCAACAAGGTCTTCCAAAACCAGATCGACCGAAACATGGAGGTGTACGTCGATGACATGCTCGTCAAGAGCATCCACGGCACCGATCATGTAGCCGACCTTCAGGAGGCCTTCGGCGTGTTGAGGAAGCACAGCATGCGGCTGAACCCGAACAAGTGTGCGTTCGGAGTCTCCTCGGGAAAATTCCTCGGTTTTATGGTAAGCCAACGAGGGATCGAAGCCAACCCCGAGAAGATTAAGGCCATATTAGACATGGCCCCGCCTCGGAACATCAAGGAGGTGCAAAAGCTCACTGGCCGGCTCGCTGCTATCGGCCGGTTCCTTTCCAAGTCGGGGGAAAAGTGCCTTCCCTTCTTCAAAGCCCTCAGGGGGGCCAAAGGTTTTGAATGGGGCCAACCGCAACAGGAATCATTCGACCAGCTGAAGGCCTATTTGGTGAACCCCCCCTGCTCAGCAAACCGGTCCCGGGCGAGACTCTCTTCGTCTACTTGGCAGCCTCCGAGCAGACCCTAAGTGCTGTCTTAGTGAGAGAGGAGGACCGGGCCCAGAGGCCTATCTACTACGTGAGCAAGGTGCTTCGGGATGCCGAGCTCCGCTATCCGAAGATAGAGAAGATAGCTTACGCTCTGGTCATGGCAGCAAGGAAGCTTCGGCCGTATTTTCAGTCCCACTCAGTCGTGGTCCTCACCGACCAACCCCTCAAGCAGATCCTCCACAAGCCTGAGACCTCGGGCCGGCTGATGAAGTGGTCCATAGAGCTAAGTCAGCATGACATCTCTTATCAGCCTCGGACAGCAATTAAGGCACAGGCTCTCGCCGACTTCATCGTAGAGTCCACTATCCCCGAGGTCGACCACGTCCCGAATGGGCCCCCCATTTGGACAGTTTTTGTGGACGGATCCTCTTGTAATGAAGGGAGCGGCGCCGGAATCATACTGAACGGCCCTGACAACTTCGTCCTCCAGTACGCCATCCGCATGAACTTCAAAGCCTCGAACAACGAGGCAGAGTACGAAGCCCTCATCGCCGGGCTCGGGCTCGCCCGAAGTGCTGGAGCCCAGCGCCTTCGGATTCACAGTGACTCCCAACTGGTCGTGAACCAGGTCTCGGGCGAGTATGAGGCCCGAGACGAGCGAATGGCGAAGTACCTCGCCAAGGTCCGGGACCTCCTGAGCCGGTTCGAAGAGGCCACCATCGAACGAGTCCCTCGGGAAGAAACTCACAGGCTGATGCCCTCTCCAAACTGGCTTCGTCCTCACTTCAAGGTCTCGAACAGACCGTGCTGATCGAAGTCCTCTCTAAGCCGAGCATCGAAGATGAGTCGCCCGTCTCGGCGGAGTCTTTGCCAGTCATGCTACAAGATGATTGGATGAAGCCTTTGATAGAATTCTTAAGAGATGGAGTTTTGCCTTCGGATCCCAAAGAGGCTCGCCGGGTCAGGACCCGGGCCGAGCGGTTTGTCCTAATCGAGGGTATCCTGTACAAACGCTCTTTCTCTCAGATAGACGGCCGACCGTACTTAAGATGCCTCTCTCTGGATCAAGCCGAATATGCCCTGCGAGAGCTCCACAAAGGCATCGGAGGGGCGCACTCAGGATTTAGGTCCTTGGCCCGAAAAGCTTTGAATTATGGGTATTTCTGGCCGACCCTTCTTCAAGACGCCGAGCGACACGTTCGGCAATGCAGTTCTTGTCAGAGACACTCTAACATCCGACGTCTCCCTCAGGCCAACCTTGCCTCCCTATCAAGTCTCATCCCCTTCGCAATGTGGGGCATGGACTTACTAGGGCCCTTCCCTCCAGCTCCAGGCCAGCTCAGGTTCTTGGTCGTAGCCATCGACTACTTCTCGAAGTGGGTCGAGGCCGAGCCCCTCGCCACTATAACCGAGAACAAAGTGGTACAGTTCTTCTGGAAGAGCATCATATGCAGGTTCGGAGTCCCCCGGGTCCTCGTAACGGACAACGGGACTCAGTTCACAGGCGCAGCGTTCCGAGCTCTGTGCGACGACCTCGCCATTCAGCAGCGCTTCTCGTCCGTCTCCCATCCTCAGTCGAACGGACAGGCAGAAAATGCCAATCGGCAGATCCTCGCAGGTATCAAGAAGAGGCTCGACAAAAGTTCCAAGGGCTTATGGGTCGACCAACTCCCCAACGTCCTGTGGAACTACCGCACGAGCAAACGGACCCCCACAGGCGAGTCTCCCTTCAACCTCACCTATGGGTCCGAGGCCGTGATACCTCTTGAGGTCGGAATACCATCCCCTCGGCGCACAGCCTTTGACGAAGCACAGAATGCCAGAGACCTCAGAGCAGAATTGGACTTGATAGACGAGCTGAGGGAAAGGGCATCGATTCGGCAGCAGATCTACCGAAGAAGGGTTGAATTGGCGTACAACAGGAAGGTCCGGCCTGCCAACCTTAAGCAAGGAGATTTGGTCTTGAGAAAGCTAGCTATATCCCTCCCCAGTCAGAAGAGCAAGCTCGCTCCGAACTGGGAAGGGCCGTACAGGATCACAAAGGTAGTTCGGCCCGGAACATATCGCCTCGAAGACCTAGAGGGCAGAGAGCTTCCGAGGACCTGGAATGCCGACCACCTCCTAAAATACCAAGAGAGCACTAACGCCACTCTAAGTAACAAGGAGTATCGAGCCATTCCGGTCTTCCGACTTGTAACCCATTTTTTCATAAATTGTACTATGTAAAACGGTTCGCCGTCAAATATCAATAAAGAAAGCCCTATTATGTTTGTGAATCCGCATGTTTTTCTCCCCTCTTATCACCTGCCTTTTTGTGATTTAAACCAATGGTTCGGAGTCCACGTTCGGCTCGGCCTCGTTCCCTCGGTTCGTCTCCGGACGGAACAGAGGTAGACCGCCGTTCCGAACTGCTCCCACAGCCGTTGAACTATACCGATGGTTCGGAGTCCAAGACTCGGCTCGACTTTACCTCCTCGGCTCGTCTCCGGACGAACCAGAGGTAGATCGCCGTTCGGAATTGCTCCCACAGCCGTTGAACTATACCGATGGTTCGGAGTCCAAGACTCGGCTCGACTTTACCTCCTCGGTTCGTCTCCAGACGAACCAGGGGTAGATCGCCGTTCAGAATTGCTCCCACAGCCGTTGAACTATACCGATGGTTCGGAGTCCAACACTCGGCTCGACTTTACCTCCTCGGCTCGTCTCCGGACGAACCAGGGGTAGATCGCCGTTCGGAATTGCTCCCACAGCCATTGAACTATACCGATGGTTCGGAGTCCAACACTTGGCTCGACTTTACCTCCTCGGCTCGTCTCCGGACGAATCAGGGGTAGATCGCCGTTCGGAATTGCTCCCACAACCATTGAACTATACCCAAGGTCCGGAACACATAATCCGAACTCTCCTAACTATTAGCCGAAGCCCGAAGACTCACACCTTCGGTCGGTTCCCGAGCAAGTGCCTTCCCGAGCGTGTAAACGGGGAAAACACACTTTCCCCTCAACTTTCGTGCACGATCTCGATCAGACGGCTCAGATCCTGCCACCTGCGCTAAACGACAAGATAACGTTTTCTTGGGGACTGAGCCGCCTCGAGATTCGCGCCCACGTTCAACGGCCCAGATCTCGCCACCTGCTCTAAACGCCAAAATAGCACTTTCTTGGGCGCAGAGCCGCCCAGGAATTCGTACCGTACCGTGTCAGAGCCGCTAAACAACAAAATACGGTACTCATGGGGACCCACTCGGTTAAACAAACACGCTCGGTTCAAAGATCTCGGAACGACCGACACAGTTATAAGTAAAGACAAATATGCAAAGCAATGAAAGGGAATTTTATTAATGGTCGGCGCATAATACAAAACATTCCATTACAAAGTGTGGGCAAACAAAACACACAACGCCCGACCCACTACACTTGTCTCTCATATAGAAACATCCTCACTAGACTGTTCGTCCTCCTCGGCTGGCAGCTCCTCTGCGTCCCCCCGGAGCTTCGCCATCACAGCCTGCAAGTGCCGAATCTCCGAAAGCAAGTCATCCCGCTCTGCAATAATCTTCGACTGGTTGTGCCGAATGCATTTGACCCGAAGAGCGTTGCTGAATGCGGTTTGCGAGTCTTCATCCTCTCCTGCGGGGCTCGGCTCGACGATCCTATTCTCCAAGCGTTGGATCTCGGCTTCCCGGAGACTGAGGACGGACGAAAGGTGGGTCCACTCACTCTCAGCCCGGCGTAACTTCAGATCGGCGCTCCTAGGGCTCAGAACCACCGTCCCAGAGGTGGCCTCGGATTCGGAGTCATCGTTCGAACGTTCGGAGTCCGAGCCATGGATCGTCACCACGAGCTGAAAGAAAAGGAAAAAGAATGACACAACTTCAATACACTGCCGATGTCTAACACTTCAATTTTCAAAAAAAGATTCGCATTCAGACATAATAGTGTTACAGACAGCCAAACCGACCCCATAATCAGGTTTTTACAACAACCAACAATAATGAAAAACGACATGATCAGGGCCTCTTCGGAAGGGGAATGCTTCGGTTTAGGGAAACGCGAGGACGACGAGGCCTGCCCTCCGAGCTCGACCCTAAACCAACAAAGCGTGATCCCCCTTCACTGCTAGTCCTAACAGCGACGCCGACCGAGGCACCGCTCGACGAGACAGCCGTGCTACTTTGAGCATCGGCCGGACTCCGCCTGGTCATAGGCGAGCGCATCGCGAGTTCGTAAAACGTAATCCCTCTCTCGCTCTCCTCGCGAGTGCACGACGTGCTGCGGACATTAGCCCTCTCTGGCACCGGCTTGAGCGACGCGATCTCCTCCTCCAGTTCGATAATTCTATCCCTCAAGACGTCGTCCTTCGCCAATTTCTTCGGTCGAGGGGCCTTCAACGAGCCCGAGGCATTGGCACTATCAGTCGCGAGCCATCGGTAATGGGTGACCTCAATCCCCCTATCTATTGTGATCCTTCTGAGCCTGTCGACTTCGGCCGATAGCCTCTTGCGCTCGGTTGACGCTTTCTCCAGTTCGGAAGTCAGCTTCTCTCTCTCCGCCGAACGTTCTTTCTCCGCTAACTCCAAGTATTGGACCGCAGCCAAGAGATCGTCGCTCTTCTGCTCGGCGGCAGCGAGCTCTCTACGGAGACTCTCGACTTCGCCTTCGGGACAAGGAGCCAGGGGGCGCTTCCGTAGTTGCCACAGCTCGCGACAATACCTCCGCAGAGCTGCCTTCGTATCCTCCAGCCTGCCGAGCAGGAGAAATCGATTATACCGGCTCTGAAAGAGCTCGTCCTTCGTTTTCGCCAGCTCCTTCCGAAGGTATACAACCTCCGTGATCGGACCGAATCTCACCTGAAAAGCAGAGATAAATCCGAGGCCCAACACTTGAAGAAATTTACGCCAAATTAGACACTAAATCCGAGATTCAACACTTGGACAAATTTTGGCCAAACAAAACATTTTTTCATTCAAGATTCAAAGAGAAAGTTCTACAACAGCGGTGGCCAGTCCGCAGTTAGGCTTACAAAAGCAAAAACAAAAAAGAAAAAAAAGACAACCGAGTCAGGGGTCGACCTTTTTGTCGTTCGGGTCCGTCGACCCCTCGGCCTTGTCCTCGCCATCGCCCCCGCCTCCGCCTTCGCTCCTGCTCTCCTCCTCGGAGTCGTCCTCCTCTTCCTCCTCGGCCTCGGCCTCGGCCTTCCATGGGTCCTCGACGGGTTCCGTCTCCCCCTCGGGGTCGAGCAACCCTTCGGGAACACCCTCCTCCCCTTCCACGAGGTCGTAAAAGTTGTAGGAGGACGTGTCGAAGCCCGGGTTTTTGGCGACCACATGCTGCAGAGCTCGGCCGTAGGCATCCACCATGTTCTGGAGCATGTGCAGTGCGGCCTCCTCCTGCACGGCCTTCTTCACCCTCTTCACCTTCCTGAGGTGTTTGGCCTTGATCTTCTCGGCCCTCTTCCGAGCTTCCTCTGCTTCCGACCGAGCCTTGGCCAGCTCCTCCTTCAGCCCGGCTGCCTCCTTCACCGATGCCTCCAGCTTGGCCGTCGTATCCTTCAGCTCGGCCACCTCCTTCTCCGAGGCCTCGAGCTTGGCCGCCGTGTCCTTTGACAGCTGAATGGCGTCGGCCAGCTGCTTCTTCAACCCTCCTACTTCGGCAGCTCTCTTCGTCGAGAGAAGCAGCTCGTCATCAAGCTGCTTCGCGACCTTGACGCGCTCTGCCCTCTCCCGATCCTTCTCCTGATCCTTGTTCGCCAACTCCTCGACCAGGAAATTGAAGTGGCAGAGGGTCTGAAAGAGAACAACACGTTAAAATCCGAACCCAAGAACTTAGAGAAATTCCAAGGAAGAAATGTGGACGAGGAAGAGTTCGGCCTGCTTACCGACATGGTATTCCGGGCAATCTGCATCACGGCGTCCCCTGCCATCCCGGCCTTCAGGGTCGCTCGATCCTTCGGAGTCGGCAGGTGCCTCACCGCCTCCATGCAGATGTTCCCGTCGCCCAAAAAGCCATCGACGTTCATCACCTGCCAGTCGGGGACGAAGATCTGCTTATGACGCTCGGTCAAGATCTTCTCCGCATCGGCGGTAAGGGGCGGAACTGGGAGGAACAGCGCATCCTTCACCCCGAACACGCTGCTCAACGAACCGGGAGCGCCCGCCTCCGGGGTCGGCGCAGGTGCATCCGAGGCGAGGGGATCGGAGACCACGACCCCCCCCTGTTCGGGGACCGTGACCTTCGTCGGAGAGATAAGGACCTCGATCTCCCCCTCCTTAAGGACCGCGACCTTCGGTTGGTCGACAGCCTTCACAACCGAGGGCTTCTTCGAAGCTCGGCTGTCCTGAGGCGCTGCCGACGGCCTCTTCTTCTTCTCCTGCTCTGCCCTGCCCTTCGCCACCAGAGCCTTGTAATCAAGCTTCATCGTCTCTGCAAAAGCCGAATGAAAAAACTGAGAAAAATTTTCATGAACTTTAAACAAAGAGTACAAATACCAGAAGCATACGAGGGTCGATCGGACTGAGACCCACGGAACAGATGCTCCTCCGTGATATCTTTCCAGCTTAGCGTTGGCAGGGTGAGGAGCTTCTTCTGGATCTCCTTGTCCTCACCACTCAGCGGCACCTCTCTCTTGGTCCGCTTGACAGACCTTCCTTCGCCCAAACCGTCGGTATCACCCATGGCGTCAGAGCCCGGACGAGGAAGTACTTCTCCTTCCAATGTTTGATCGAGTCCGGGTTCTCGATCAACTTAACTCCCGTCCGAGGAGAAAGGAAAAACCTCTGCTCGTCCCGCCTCGGCTGGCAAGGTCGGAAGAGACTCCGGAAGAGGAACATAGTCGGCTTGGCGCCGACCTCTTGGCATCGAAGGACGAACGCCACGACGTGCCTCCATGTGTTCGGCATCAGTTAGGCGGGACTCAAACCGTACCAGACCAAAACTTCAACCACGAACGGGTGGAGGGGAAAGCGGAGTCCGGCAATGAGGGAGTCGACCGGAAAGACACATACGTCTGACGAGGACTTTGTGTTGGCTCGGAATCCCGGCCCGGGAAGGAGCAGTACATACTCAAGCGGGATTCGGAAACCCTCTCGGATCAGACGAAGATCGGTCTCGGTAAGAGTCGAGATCCTATGGTCCACCTCGGACAGCTCCCTAGGCTCGTTCTCCTCCACCAGCTTAGCCGTACCTTGAGTGACTCTCTCCAAGGTATCCTCGGCGTAATCCCGGACGCCTCCCACGCTCGACACGGCGATGGGCTGCCGACCAAATGCCCCCGCTCTCTTCGGTGTTTCCACTATCGTGATCACGCCTTTACCCTTTCGGGACTCCGCCACGACTTCCTCTGGCACTTCAGCCACTTCACCCTCTTTATCCGGACGAACGACGTCTCGCTCGCTCGGCTCCGCTACTCCCTTCCCTTTATTCCCTCGGCCAACGGCTTGCTCCGAGGCGGGGGTCTCAGCCGAAATCTTAACCATTTTTTCCTAAAAGAGAAGGGAAAGAGACTGACCTCGAAGTGACAAGTGCGGTCGGAAAGCTCGCCGGTAACTAGGAACGCTACCGCAACAGCTAGCAACGCCACCAGAGAGGTAAAAACTTCGAAGCAAAGTGAAAACAGAAGAGAGAGAGTAAAAGTGAAAAGTGAGACTTGGTCTAAGGGGAGGGTGAAGATTTATAGTAAAACTGGGACATCCCTTGGACTTCCAAACGAAAGTTTGCGACTTTTGGGCTGCTCTCGAAACGTCGCGAAGGCCCATCACCACTATCTCCGTTACCAAGTCAACTAGCTCGGCTCCAGGGAATCTGAATTCGAGCTACAAGCAATCCGAACATGTTAGCAATAGGGTCCGATCGGCCTCCGAGCAAGTGCCTTCCCGAGCGTGTAAACGGGGAAAACTCACTTTCCCCTGACCTTTCGCGCCTGATCTCGATCAGACGGCCCAGATCTCGCCGAGAGCACTAAACGACAAGATAGTGTTTTCTTGGGAGCTGCGCCCGTCTCGAGATGCGCGCCATCATCCAACGGCTCAGGGTGCGCCACGTCACCCGGACGATTAAACTCTCGGACGCTCCACCTATGTCTAAAGGAACCAGGAGAAATTTTGATTCAAAGTTTTAAGGCACCGCCCCCGGCGAGCACCCCCCAGGTCCCGTGCCTCAGTCGGTATTCCGCTGACCCACGGGCCCCGGTCAAAAACAGATCGGCACTCCCCCCATCTCTAACTCCTCCGGGCTGACATCCATCAGAAGCCATCAGCCCGGAAGGAAGACAGAGATGGGAGGGGACCCATCAACACTCAGAGATCAGGAGAAGCGAACCATTCCGAGCTAGTTGGTTGCAACTGGAAGGCTCGGTTCGTCAGAGGACTCTGACAACAGCGCCTTCACAGCTGCAAACAACGGGCTCGGACGGTCCGGAAGCCCGAGCCACGACTCATGGTGGAGAAGCGCACCATTCCGAGCTAGTTGGTTGCAACTGGAAGGCTCGGCTTGTCAGAGGACTCTGGCAACAGCGCCTTCACAGTTGCAACAAACAGACTCGGATGGTTCGGAAATCGGCATCGGACATGGATCATCACCTCTTCCACCAAGATCTCCGCCTACCTAGACACCCACTTCGGAGCGACCAAAGAAAGCAAAAGATCTTGGTGGAAGAACGACCACCCGTCCTTTCGAAGTGGCCCACACCCCGGGCCCGGACTATAGTCGTCGCCACTACTGCCTTATCCCCTCCCGCTCCTGACACCCCCTTTGGAGCAGTGAGGAACGGGAGAAGAATAAGACAACAGGGCGACCACTCGTCCGTCTGAAGTAACTCATCCCTCGAGTCCGGACTATGGTCGTCGCCACTACTGCCTCGTTCCCACCCCGCTCCTGACATCCACTTTGGGGCCGTCAAGAACAAAGGGAAAACCAGGCAGAAGAGCAACCACCCCGAACCTCAAAAGAGAAGCTACCCCAGGGCAGATACCTCCGAGGTGTGAAACTCTATGCTGATGGTGATTGAAATGACAAAGGGAGTGGGGTACTTATAGCCTGCCTCCAAGAACCAGCCATTATGACCCTCGGAAGCTGAAACGCCGCGCATTAATTAAGGGAATTATCTTTAATGACATTGGGAAGGCGGAACGCCGCGCAAGTCCCGAAGCACCATTAATACCATTGGGAACAGAGCCATCTCGGATTGCCAAAAACCACAGGCCCTCGGTCGGCCGCCGAGCAAGTGCCTTCCCGAGCGTGTAAACGGGGAAAACTCACTTTCCCCTCAACTTTCGCGCCTGATCTCGATCAGACGGCCCAGATCTCGCCGAGAGCACTAAACGACAAGATAGTGTTTTCTTGGGAGCTGCGCCCGTCTCGAGATGCGTGCCAACGTCCAACGGCTCAGATAGCGCCACGTCGTTCGGACGACCGAAGCCACGCCCCCTCGGTTGGCTTCCGAGCAAGTGCCTTCCCGAGCTGGTAAATGGAGAAAAAAGACACCGAGCTACTTAAACCGTTGGATCACTCAGAAATTCGCAATCCCAATGATGAACGGCCCAGATTGCGCCACGTGCGCTAAAAGACAAGATAGCATTTTCTTGGGAACCGCGCCCGTCTCGAGATGCGCACCAGCATCCGATAGCACAGATACCGCCACGTCGCTTGGTCTGCCGAACCCCCTACTTCCGGTCGGCAGCCGAGCAAGCGCCTTTCCGAGCTCGTAAACGGAGAAAAACGCTGCCGAGCGGTAACAGCCATCAGATCTTTCCGAAATTCGCGCTCGTTCATGATCAACGGCTCAGATCGAGCCACGTCATCAATCGGTTTTAAATCGTTTTTTTATTTATTTAAATCGTTTTATTTATTTAAAAATTGCGAAAAAATTGCTAAAAATTCGGGAAAATTAACTAAAAATTCTGAAAAATAATTGGAAATTTGGGGGCACATTTTCGAACCCCTAAGCAAACAATTATTACCTAGAATGTACCGTTAAAGACCCCCGAACGATTAGTGAACACGTCGCAAAATTAAATAAATAATCCGAAAAAATAGATAAAAACCCTTAAGTACCCGATGTGACCAGAGAACAGCCAGCGGCGTCAAAAATTACCTCACTACCCCCTTTCCAGATTCAAAATCCTACATTTGGACTCCGATACAACTCCACCAGCCACTAAAACAGCTATACTACTCCTCAAAGTCTGATCACACTCAGTCTTTAGGAGTGGGGGGCTCGTGATATGGCTAAAAATGGGGTTAAATCGAGACCGTCCAGATCGAGCACGAATCTTGAAGCATGGGGGTAAAAAGGTAATTTCACATACAGATGGATCCAAAACGGGTATCGGGCCTCCTTCTCACAGAACCAACCACCCGCGAATAGATCCACTACAACTGGGCACGGGTCCTGACCCGATACAAGCCCAGTTCACCATGAGGAGAATCAAGGCCACTGATTTGACTAAATCAAATCAATAAGCCTGATTGGCTCTCACCAGGGAATCAGGGCCTAATTTCCCAAAACAGAATAGGAGGATTTTCCTCCTGGCTGTTAGGCAGGAAATCAGGATCCTAACCGTTCCAAAGGCGACTATAAATACAACCCCTCTACCACCAAGACCAGGTTAATCACTCCTTCACCACTTAAGCTCTTCCTTAATCTTTTCTGATTACTGACAAGAGCGTCGGAGGGTGCGTCGCCGAAATCAACCCCGGTGTCTCGCACTTCCTTGCAGGTTGCGGCAGGAACAAGAAGGCTGAGTCAACTGTTCAGGTTTTTCTCGGACCTACAAATTCTATCTGTTTACCCCCACACCGAAATCAGCGGTAACAGGTATGATCTGCAGATTCACTAATAATCCCATACACATTTGAGTTCCCTTAAGAGGCAAATGAGATACCTGAGTGGTATTCAAGAGTTTGCTTTGTGCTACTCTAGTCATTCTTCGAATGAATGACTTACCTAATGCATTATGATGCTCAGAATTTAGTGAAAGTCGATAACTAGTAGATATGTGTTTACACTAGGAGAAACAGAAATGTTATGGAAACAAAAAGCAAACAGGCTGTGCAATCATCCATGAAATCAGACCTCTACGTGTAATCCTCTGCAGGGGAGAAGGCTGAGTGGATTGAAGAAATTGTTGCTAGTTATCCATTAAGAAGTTTAAGTAACTCTCTAATTCTGTTATGCGACTATCAAGCTACAATGCACTGTAGCTCATAACTCACTCTATAATAGTAAGAGGAGTATATTAAGGCTGAAAGAAGCCTAGTTGAACTTTCTCATAGATAAAGTGCAATTGCAACAAGTATGGCTAATGCTCTTGCTAAGAGACTTGAAAGTGATCTAATTATCAAAACTGTGGGGAAAAGTGGAGTTAAAAGCTATTGAGTAAAAAGCTTTAACATCCAAGTTGTTTTAAAATTTAGAATCCAATTGGAGCCATGGAGAAGTTCAAACTTAAGCATCAATTTTAGGCAGTTGACATGTTTTAGATAATTTTGATGATTCGACATAAATTCCACAAATATATAATGTCATTCCAATTTTGATGGTATTATATATTTAGGAATTTACTTAGAATAATCATATTATTCCAATACGAAACATGAAAACTTGTCGATGTGTTTCCGATGATTAAATTGTCCTAAATATCATTCCAATTTTGATGATATGTCTTTTATGGTTACATGTTTCATTCCAATTTTGATGATTCAATGTTAAACCATGATTGAAATGGCAGTCTTTTCATTCCAATATGAAACATAGTATGGTTCTTGTGTAGAAACTATAAAGTTCATGTACTTTACTTATTAAAGATACTTGATTGTGATGCTTGCGTTACATTTTTGCTAAGCTAATTATGAATTGTACTAAGTTCTTTTGTGGAACTAGATACTTTGTGAAATATGTTGGAATTCTTAGAGATGTGTCTCTTGATATTCTTATTTTCAATAAGCTAGCAAAGATGGAGGAGTTGAATCTGTCAATATAGATTTCAAAAATAATGATTTGCTCAAAATGGAGGAGTAAACATAAAGCAGTGTGCAAGGATAGAATTTCAATTTATTTCTTTTAAGAATAAATTAGTCACTTGCTTGGTAAAACTTCTGTTGAGTTTAAGACTTGTGTTCATGAGCTTAAAACTCATATTTTGTTCTTGAAGTTTATTTGCTTTGTTTGATTTTGAAACTATGACAGATTATTCCAGTTGGTTTAGTCTTTGTGAACTATTCTGAATTGGATATGGTTTGAAACTATTTAATTATATTGGTTTAGTCTTAATTGAACTATTCAACTTATAATTTTATTGGTTCTCATGAAACTATACCTTTATGATGCTTTTCTTTATGGACTGCTATCAGCCAGTCAGTTGTATACTGATCTGATAAGATAATCCTGTACTTTATATATTGAGAATATAGAAGGAGATTGTTGGATATATTGGTATATTCTCTCTATATAAATATAGCACGTGCATATGTGTAACACGTGTAATGAACGTACAATTGATTGGATATTGGAACGCGGATCTATGGGCTTATAACCCGATACCCAAACCAGTATTTAGCTATAAATACTGGCTTGTGATAGCAGTCTAGGTATTCCAATTTTGATACCTAGGGTGAATATCTCAAGCAACTTAGATCTAGAGATAAACCCTAATTTCTCAATTGTTAATTTCTCACAAAACCTAACACTTCCTACTTCTCACAAAGACAAATGCAGCTTTATAAGCTACAAATTTTTTTTTTTGATAATGGTACTACCCGAATCTAAGATCATAAATTTCATACAAATAGGAATTACAAGCTCGACTACATTGTAACAGGGAACATATGTCAGTTACAATGTTCACGCGACTCAAAACAAACTTTAACACTGTCATACAAAAACAAACATCTGAAAGTAGAGAAGGTATGTATGGTTCTGGAAATGTTTAGCAGTTGGGTCTATCAGACATTCATAAAGCAGAAAGTGTGTTTGCCACATCAATCACGAAACGATATCTGACATCATTATTAGCAAGCCTTTCCATAGCTTTGTTCACGTAATCTGCAGAAATAAGCTCGGTGTCTGCAGTTATGTTGTGCTTTCCTGCAAAATCTATCATCTCCTGGGTATCCTTCATTCCGCCGATACAACTGCCAGCTAAAATCTTCCCAGCTGATTAGATAATGACAAATGCAAAACAATCTTTAGAATTACACATAAATGCAAAATGGGATATTTACTGGGTTTAAAGATTACAGTTTGGTTGAACTAATTACCTATAAGCAATGGGAAGACTGGGAGTTCGAGTGGCTTCTCTGGTGCACCCACCATGATCATCTTTCCATGGGGCTTCATTAGAAAAATCAACGGGGCAAGAGGATGGACAGCAGACACGGTGTTAATGATGCCGTCCATAGTACCTGTGGCAGTCTATAGCACATAGAAATGAGTTTACAGATGAGAATGGTAGGTAGCACTTAACAATTAAATTGGTATAATACTACATGACTGACTTCGTGGTTTTTAAACTTCAAACACTTTCTCAACTTTTGAGATTCAGATCAACCCAGTGGATCAACCCAGTGGTTCACCGTGATTTCAACTGTGGGTTTCCTACTTCCTCTAACTTCAATAACTACTTCAATTTATATGAAATTTGGTATCCATCGATCACCAACAAGTGATTGGCATATTGATTAAACGGCAGATTCAAAGATTTGTAAAATGATCCCTACACGGAGTGTTTCACCTTTAATTCCGTCTACACGAACTTAAAACACAGAAAGAAACCAATGAAAATACTGCGTAGAATAAGAGAATTTCCTGTCCAAGATTCCCAAAATGCTTGGTTCTAATTGTACTTGTATTCCCTAGAAAAGAATGAAGAGAGAAACGGAAAAACAAAGAAATCCCAACTGATTTAAAAAGTTCATTGAGTTGAAGAGAATCTTATCAGAGAAACTTTGTGGTCCTCAAGGAGTTAAGGACTCCTTATCTATACAGGAATATTGCTTATATTATTCAATAAACAGAACCTCAACAAAAGAAGTTCTTTTCTTATGAAGAATATCATAATACATACAGATTATCGCATGCAGTTTTTATTGTCAAACCAACCCATTGGTTACTACTCACCATTTTGTGTCATTCACTACCACACTTTAATCAGTATATGAATAGCTTATCTTTTGACTTCTTTAAATTTATTTCATAACATTTACTATATCAGTGAGCTGAAAAAATCTCAAACAGAACATCCTGCTATCAGTATCAGAGACAACCAAGTGTATGACTTGTTAGTTTTCATTCTTACCTTCATTGCTTCAGGATTACTGCTAATGAGGAAAGAATCAGCTCCCAAATGCTCAATAGCCTCTTTCTCTTTGCTCGGTGATGTGCTGATCACTGTCACCTTCATTCCAAAGGCCTTGCCGAATTTTACTGCCACATGCCCGAGTCCACCAAGCCCGACCACTCCAAGGTGCTTCCCAGGTTTATTGAGCCCAAACTGTTTCATGGGACTGTACACAGTGATGCCAGCACACAGCAATGGTGCACCCTTGTCCATAGGCAGATTCTCAGGAAATTTCACCACAAAATGCTCATTGACAACAATCATATCAGAGTATCCTCCATAGGTCAATGTTCCATCAGTATTGATAGAGTTGTAAGTGTAAATGACCTTGGGGCAATAGTTCTCGAGGTTCTCATTGCAGCTGTCACAGGATTGGCAAGAGTTCACCATGCATCCAACACCAACCTTGTCCCCAACTTTGAATTTAGTCACATTCTGCCCAATTTCAGTGATAATGCCAACTATTTCATGCCTGCAGCAAAATGAACACATGTTTGTACTTGTATTATTTTCTGGCTCAGATTGAATCAACTGGTAAGTATGGGTTGCTTGTCACTCGTACATGTGACAACAGTAATCTTTTGGAAGGTAGGATGTAGAAAAATTTAGATAAGAGCTTGATGCTATTTAGTAAGGTCCAAAATGTAGATGCTGCTTCATCAAGGATAGTTTCCTGGACAACTATGCCTACAATCTTCAGTATCCCACTTTTGTCTTTCCAATGAGGTAAAACTCCTCAATAACAAAGGTTGCAAGTCCAAGCTTTGGCTTTATAGTATTAGTCTATTACATGGTATCATCCAACTCACTTAAAATTTGATGGTGGTATATGAGTGTATGAATGCGTTGAAATATTGCTCTATAAGTTTGCTTACTATTAAATAGAAAACAAATCCAATTGTTCACTATCAAATATATATAGATTAAACAAGTTTTCAATTAAGTCGATCAAAACATGTGCAATAACAAGTAACAGCCTGAATACATTTCTATCAAATAGGAACCTGAATACATTAAGTACCACAGAATTGTATGGGGAAAATAGACTAGACAAAAGATATACTAATGTTTCACTCACTCATGTAAAGCAGATTAACTGATGAATTTTTTAGGATATAAAACACTAACGAAAATGATCCTGCTTTATGGTATAAAAAACAAACCAAAAACTGTGGACAAAAGATAGATCATAATTCAAAGTAGAGTCTCAACTGTGGGGCCAGTCCATCAAAACTTTTTAAAATAAGACTACACTTCCTCGAATGCACAAAGTGTTCTACAATGGTCATGCAGTATAAACTTCTTATACAAGGTTATATAATTTGTATCGGCAATAATCTCACTTCTTCTGGTTTGAAGTCTGAGAAAACATGTTGGTTGTTTTATATTAAAGAAAAACGAAAACAAAAGAAAACAAAACGAAAGAAGAACATACCCTGGAAGAACTGGGTAAACAGAAGCTTGCCACTCATTCTTAATAGTGTGAAGGTCGGAGTGACAGATTCCACAATAGTGTATCTTTAAGGTGACATCCTCATCTCCAGTGTTCCTGCAATAAAGAAATACGACTATTACTGATTAGGCTTTATTGCCAAAAGGAACTGTTTGTTCTTTTAAAAAATGCAAATGAAGTTATCAATTAAATACAAATTTGTCGTCTATAACAGAAAGATCCCATCCCAAAATCCTCTCTGTGCATAAATCTATATTATTATTTTTTTAGAATAAAGATGACCGTGTCACCGCGTCATTAATGATAAATTAACGAAACAAAGTAGGACTAATTACAAAGATCTAGACTACTACTATATTTACCCCTCAAAAGACGGTACACATACAGTTATAACTCTCACTCGTCCCCCACCACAACTTCTGCTCTGCTAACACCCCCTCCTCCGTGCGTACTCTAATCTTTGTGTTAGCTTGACTAGCCCAAGCATGATGGATGCAAAAAAATTGTGCATCATGATTGGAAATCTGCTGCTATGATTACGAAAACACAAGTAGTTACGATCTAACCATAGACTCCATAATGTAGCAGCTACAAAGATATTTCAGGCTTCTTTAAGCTCCTTCCTGACTATCCTCACTCGCCACTGACCCCAAATCTCCAATGTCGAGTTTAGATACTCAAATATCCAAAGCCTAAGCACACTACTTCCCAACCAAACAATGTCCTAGGACAAGTGAATAAAATGTGTTTATTGTCCTCATCTTCTACCGAGCATCTTGAGCACCTAACGTCCAGCTGCAGGTTGCGTTTGCGAATGTTGACTTTTGAAAGAATTGCATTGTTTGCAACTAGCCAAAGGAAAGCTTTCACTTTCATTGGTACATTGGTTCTCCAAATTAAACTGGCCTCCTTGCTTTTAACCCCTCCATCATTTAGTCACTTGTACATAGACGACACCGTGAATGTATCATTAGGCTCTAAATTCCAACTTCTCCCATCATCCACCCCGTTAAGGTACTGGGCCTCCGTACTAATGAATTCCTTCAGTATCTGCAGTTGAAGGAAACATTCTTGTGTTAGCTGGTCACGTAACTGAATCATGAGTCTGCAATTTCTCCAAACCTCGTTGATAAGTGTATCAACATTCACTATATCTCTAACGACCTCCAAAAAAGGGACTGAAGTGTGTTTCTCCCACACCATTTATCTTTCAGAATCGTGTCTTTTCCGTTGCCAATCGCACATCTTGTATTAGCACGAAAAATTTCCCCCACCTTCACGACCCCTTTCTAGATGAATGAAGCCTTACCATGCTCACTTCTCGCTCTGAACCTGTACTTCTTCCTTCTCCGATATAGCATAAAAGATTTGTATCACCAATTGTTGCGTCCTTTTCTCATTTCCACCACCACTTACTCATCAATGCTTTATTCATGTCGCCCAGATCTAGGATTCCTAATCCCCAGAATTCCTTACTCTTAAAAACTCTACCCCAATTAACAAGGTGAATACCTTTATTGTCCTCGTTTGCATCTTTCCACAAGAATCTTCTCCTAGATTTGTCTCATCTACCAATAACTTATTTTGGAAGTTCATATATTGACATAAGATATGTTGGCAATCTACTTAAAACTGAATTAATAAGCATAATTCTTCCACCTAGCGAGAGAAAGCACCTCTTCCATCTGGTCAATCTCTTTTCTACCTTCTCTATCAGAGATTGTCAATCTTCTCTTCGCATCGAACCTGACCTAATGGGCGTGCCCAGATACATCAAGGGAAATTCTCCTATCTCACATCCTAAGTAGTTTTTTATTGTACCAATCGGGATGGACAAATTTTTGGTAAGAGGGATAACACAACTCTTGTGGAGGTTCACTTTGAGACTCGCCCAAGACCCAAAACAGTTAAGAGCAGTCTTCAAAGCCAAAATTTCTTCTTCTTTCGCTGCACCGAACAATAAGGTATCATCCGCGTATTGTAGTATCGATATTGACTCATATATACCTTTGATTGCAAGACCCTGAATAACATCCTACAATATCGAATTTCCTTTCCTACTTTTCCGTTGATCTGAATAAACGATTTCTCCCCTCTAACGCACTTCCTAATCCACAATCTCCACTTCGGACCAAATCCTTTAAGCTGTAGGACCTTATCTACAGAATCTTATTCTGCCGAGTCGTATGCTTTTTCGAAATATAGTTTTAGCAGAAAACTGTCTAGTTTTTCCTTACATCCTCTGAAGACAATTTCATGGGCAGACGCAACACTGTCCATGATATCCCTCCCCTTACTGAAGCAACTCTGAGCTTCCCCCACCACATCGTTGAAGTGAGAATATAGCCTTTGTGCCAAGACTTTGGTAATGATCTTAAATAACCTGTTCAATAGGCTAATGGTATTAAATTTGACACCCTAACACCTCTGTTATTTTTTAAATTAGAATAACGTTAGCATAATTCAATCTATCAATTACAGCGCAACCGTGATAGAATTTCCTGAAGATAGCCATCAAATCATCCTTGATAATATTCCAATATCATCTGTAGAAGAATATTAGGAAACCATCCGGACCCGGCGCCTTATCCTGCCTTAGCACTTGATTGCCTATAAGACTTACAGAAAAAGCTTTCAGTCCCTTCGCTTCGCATAAATCTGTATTTGTTAAGCATAGTAGTAATGATTTAAAAATATGGTGCATATCTTGATGATATTGATTCCTCAAAAGAAAAATATATTGATGATATCCACATTGAAAGAAAATAAGGGAAAGAGGGGTAAAGGAGTATTGTAGGTTCAATAGTGGGAATAAGAGGACGGAAGAACATGGGGTGTCAAAAATAATCAAGGATGATAAAGATAACAATAAGAAGTTAGGATGTTTTAATCCAATGAAGATCATGTGCAAAGCACATGAACGCTTATTAGACCACGATATGGCAATTTATTGAAATGACAAGGGATACTTCATGGGCGTCGTGCATCACTATTGCTTTATAATTTTGATCTATTTCAAAAATATGCCATAGAATAACTCTCTTAAACTCGACTCAAAAATCTATACACTTCAGGGATAAAAATTGGGCCAAGCCTCATCCAGATCCGAACTAGTCTTACCTGACTACAGGGGCGGAGCCAGTTGGTAATGAGTGCGGTCCAAGGACCGCACTGAAATAAAAAAAAAAAAAAAAAATTTTTTGTTGAGGGTGAAATGGTCATTTACTCCCTCTCCTTATCTTTTTGGCCTGCTCCCTCTTATCCCGCTCCCTCTTCGATCCCGCTCCTGCTTCGATCTGAAAGAAACCCTAGCCCCCCTCTCGGCCTCTCCAGCTCTCCTTATCTTTCTCCCGCGCTCAGCGCTCTCCTTCTTCGTCTGAAACCCTTCTCCTCTTCAATCGTTGCGATCGCCGATCAGAAACCCTAGCTCCCAAAGCGATACCCCAACTTGATACCCTCTTGTTCTTCTTCCCCAAATCGATTTTTGCAGAAACCCTCTCTATTTCCCCCTAATCGAGACCATAATCGAAATCCTCACCAGCCGGCAGCCGCCCATCTTCCTTATTCGAAATCCCCAAATCCTCTTCACCTCGAAACCCTAGCTTCACCTCAGCTCGCCCCCGACGCTCCTCTTCGCAGTCGAAATCTACATCCACACGGCCAAGCTTCTCCCGATCTGAGGTATAATTTGAGGCCTAAATTTTGATTGTGATTTTGATTAGTGGTCCGATCTGCACTAATATTAATATGACAATATGTATGTCGCATTCCAATGAGAAATTCTCGTTTGGGGCTCCTCTATTTGAATGAATAGTCTATGAGGAACATATGTATGATGTATCCTAAGATGAAGAAATGCTAGAAGAGAATTCTGCAGAAACTAAGATTAAGTCCAAATTTTTATCTATCCTTGTATATCAGATAGCATGCTGTAGTGAAATTAAGATCAAGTTTAGACTTTAGATTATATGGGACACAGCAATATATACATATATATAGCGCACGAGTGAAAAAAACATCAACTATGGTAATTAAGTAAGATGCACATCGTCAATAGACAATCAGTATTGGGGTCAACTATACAGACTAGGCTCGGCTCCTTGATTCCTTGAAGATCTGATAACATTTTCAACAACCTCGATGAACCCTCTCTGAATATTAGACCATTTGCATCCTTCAAATTGACCTAGACCAAGGGAGAAGTCTAAACAAGGGGGAAATGATACCGTTTGCTAACTGTACCATTAGGTCAAAGAAGAAAAAATATCGTCGTCTAGTTAGATGTCAGATAGGAGGGGACAAATGTTAATCGGATGCATGGATGAACAACTCTGCAGCTTCATCTTGATTGTGATGTTAGGTTTATTTTTTAGAATTCTACAAAATATCCTAATTCAGATGCTAACCACAAAAAAATTCTGATTTTAGGTTGATTTTGTTATTTCTCCCTAATTTTCTAACTGCGCTGTTGTAGAATGAACTCAAAATTGCCCAAACAAACTACATAGTTAAAATTTAATGCTTTTAGTTGAAGTTGAATCAATCTTTGGTTATTGTTTTTTAAATTTGTAGTTCGAGCTTTGACTGAGCATTTCTTCATTACTCCCACAGTCCCACGCACGCAAGGCAGCCGCAGCAGCAAAAAGAAAAAAAAAACAAATACAAGTCTGGAGTTGCCATTGTTGGTTTTATTGGGACAATTAGTTCTACTAATTCTTCACTTTCGCTCATTCAAATTTATCCAGGTTCAATTCTACTCCAATACTTTCTTATTTGTTGTTCTCTTCTTCAATTAGAGTCAAAAATCCTAACCCTAAAATTAGAAATAAACCCTACTTCAATTTTACACCAATTATTTTTATATAATATATAATTACTCAATTTTCTTCAAGTTTTGCGTGTTTAATTTATATAAAAATATATAATTTAGGAATTAATTGAAGTTTGTTGAACCAATGTGATTTATGTATGTGTATATTGTTTAGGTAGGGATGATCTTATAATTTTTCTTGGTGAAACTCATTATTTTTAAAATTGAAAATTTGAAGGATTATGGAGAGATTCTACAAAAGAAAACGTGTTGAAGAACAAGTAATCGAAGAGAGTTCAAATAAAGTCGATGAGTGCCCAAATAGAGTGGAGGACTCGAATAGAGTCGGGATGAATATATCAAGTTCATTTTTAATTGAAGAATTTGATGCCGCACAATTGCCCTCCGATCCGGGATTAAGAATCCCAATTTTACGATATAGTCCTAAAATTATAGATCAAGTTCGAAGAACGTATTTGCTAAAAGGTCCTTGTCAACCTAGGGATATTAAATTCCCGAAAAGGAAGTTTGGAGTCGAAGCATATAGAAGTTTTTGCCCTTCGTGGTTTGACGACTTTAAATGGCTGGAGTATAGTACATCCAAAGATGCTGTATATTGCCAATATTGTTATCTTTTTAAATCAGTAAGAGGAAAACAATCTGGAGGTGATGCTTTTGTAACCGAAGGATTCATTTACTGGAAAAACAAAGAACGGCTTAAAGTTCACATTGGGCTACATGGCAGTGAGCACAACCAAGCTCGATTAAAGTGTGATTCATTGATGAATCAAAAACAACATATTGAAACAGTTTTCCACAAGCAATCTCAACAAGCAAGATATGATTATCGTGTTCGTCTTAACGCCTCAATTGATTGCGTTCGCCTTTTGCTACGACAAGGTCTACCTTTTCGCGGCCATGATGAATCCGAAAATTCTCTCAATCCAGGTAACTTCCTTGTTCAGTTGCAATTCTTGGCGAGTCATAATGATTCAATAAATGATGTGATATTGGGAAATGCTCCTAAAAATTGCAAGTTGACATCACCGGATATTCAGAAAGATATTGTGCGTGCTTGTGCTGTTGAAACAATTGATGTCATCTTAAAAGATATTGGTGATTCACTATTTTCGATTTTAGTTGATGAATCACGTGATATTTCAAACAAAGAGCAAATGTCGGTTGTTTTGCGTTATGTAGACAGTAGTGGGCATGTAAAAGAGCACTTTATTGGGATTGAACATGTTCTTAATACCACATCCCTCTCACTTAAGGCTTCGATTGATGAGATTTTTTCTAGATACAATTTGAGCATTTCTAGATTGAGAGGACAAGGTTATGATGGAGCTAGTAATATGAAAGGGGAATTTAATGGTTTGAAAGCACTCATTTTGAAGGAGAACTCGTGTGCTTACTACGTACATTGCTTTGCTCATCAACTTCAACTAGCTCTTGTAGGCGTGGCAAAGAAGAATATTCTCGTTGCTGAGTTTTTCCGTGTTGTTACTGATGTGATAAATGTTGTTGGAGCATCTTGTAAACGCTCTGATCTCCTTCATGAAAAACAATCAAATTTTATTGCGGAGGCATTGGAAAATGGTGATATTGTTAGTGGGAGAGGGCTTAATCAAGAAACTAACCTGCAACGTCCTGGTGATACACGATGGGGTTCGCACTATAAGTCTTTGCTTAGCATACTTCTAATGTTCAAAACTGTGGGCGAAGTACTTGAAATTATTTATATGGATAAATCTTCTTCTTCTGATCAAAAGTTGGAGGCATCTAACTTGTCGAAGTGGATGCACTCATTTGATTTTGCATTCAATTTACACATGATGAAGATTATTTTGGGAATTTCAAATGTGTTGTCTCAATCATTACAACTGAAAGATCAAGATATTGTCAATGCAATGGGTTTGGTGAAAGATTGCAAGGAACGACTCGAGATATTGAGAGATGATGGGTGGGATTCATTTCTTAAAGAAGTTTGTGATTTTTGTCAGAAGCATAATATTGATGTTCCTAAAATGGATGATATGTTTATGCGGTATGATATTCGTGGTCGCCCACAGCGTAATCCACCGAATATAAAAAATTTGCATCACTATCGTGTTGATTTATTCTATGCTGTGATTGACTTGCAATATAACGAGTTGAAAGATCGTTTCTCGGAGGCCAGTACAAAGTTACTACTTTGCATAGCTTGCTTGTGTCCACAAAATTCATTTTATGCTTTCGACAAGAGCAAATTGCTTCAACTGGCCGAGTTTTATCCACAAGATTTTTCAACTTTAGATATTCTCGAACTCGGTGATGAACTTGATACGTATATTTTTGATGTGCGCGCAAACATTGCATTCACAGAGTTGAGAGGCCTAGGTGATCTTGCACAAAAGTTGGTCCTAACGAAGAAACATAGAATTTTTCCATTGGTTTATAAGCTTCTAACACTGGCATTAATTCTACCTGTCGCCACTGCTACTGTGGAAAGAGTGTTTTCTGCAATGAGTATTGTGAAAGATACATTGCGCAACCGAATGGGCGACGAGTGGATGAATGACAGTCTTCTTGTTTACGTTGAGAAAGACTTATTTTTGAAGATTGATAATGAACTTATTGTAAAGCGATTTCAAAATATGAAGACTCGTAAAGGACAATTGTGATCAGTGCTCTTGATCCGTTCAGAAGCCTTACTCTATTTTGGTGCTTTCTCTGGTGACTTTGGTAGTTCCTATTTTGATCTAAGTGACTATGGAACATGGCTGTGGTTTGTCTCTGATGCTTCTGGTAGCTACTTTCTCTTAGTACCTAGGCTACTTTATCCTTTTCAAGGAGCTTTTGTTGTGCAGTTTAGCTCCTGTTTTCATGTTGGTTTCAGTATGTTATGTTTCTTTCTTTATGCTGATGACATTACTATTATGTTGGCTCTGTTGATTGCTTTTTGCTGGGCCTCTATCGCACTCGTTTGCGCTACCAGTGAGCTTATTTCGTTGCTTTTATCTATGTCGTTTGGGTGCTTCCTTTATCTTTCGCTCTCTGTGACCGAATGTGTTTTTTCTGTTCTGATTTGAGTGGTTGTTTCTATGGCGGGTCTGCACTCGTTATTGCCTGGGTACAGTTATTTTGCTCTTGTTTGTATTTTGTTGGCTGGCTCATCTTATTTCCAGGGTCTCGCTTTGTGGATGCATCGGAGGATGATTTTACTTTCCAGAGGTACGTTGTCATTTGTATTTTTGTATATTTCAGATTTTATTTTTATTATAATAAACTCGACCACAGTGACTCAAATTCTTGGCTCCGCCCCTGCCTGACTAGTGACAGGTTAGGGCCAAGGTTTCTGTTTTACACTTTTACAGTCAAATATTTGGTAGGACGAATTGGAAAAGGTACTTGGCCTAACTAGTCCAGATAAGTTGCATATTATATTTCCATACACTAATATAAATGCATACAATGACGACTTGCTTGCATTTCTGCAAATGGAAAACCAGAACCTAATTTCATAAAGTTAGAGAATGAATATACATTTATTAAAAATATGTTTTGTTGGTTGGCAGGACCACGTTTCTCATAAGACATGGATCCCGATTATTTTCTCTCTATATCTCATTATATTTTCGGAATTGATCATTTTTTAAAATAATTTAATTTTTAAAAAGTATATTTTTGGAACAAAGATATAGCCACACGCAGTCAATCTCCCTCTCCCTCTCCCATATATATTAATCACGGATTGAAGTTCTAACTGGAACTCACTAACATAATTAAACTTTGTTAAGTTTATATTTTGGGTAAAGTAAACTACCATGAACTTTGTTTGCTTTTTTTTATTTCCCAATCATGAATTTTGCTATTAGGTGTGCATGGTAGAAAAGTACAACTACATCGTAATAATGTAAAGAGTAAAGATGGTTTAGGCCCCACGCCTAACACTCAAGTCTATTAGGCCACTTCACTTCTTCATTTATGTTACAGCCCTCTTCAACTATGCATAACTGTTGGGATTGGTGAATCCAATACACCATACACGATGTATAAGGGTTTAAATAAGACGACAGAAGCACAACAAATTGGGAGCAAGCAGTAATAGCATAGTGGCAGCAAGCAGCTGCTGGAATTGATTTGATATGGTCGATTGCGCATGCATGCAGTCAACTGCCAATTGCTGAAAGGGAGTTTCAAGATATTTGACAATTGACTAACAAGGGGGTAGTCGACCACGACGGCGCCGGCGCTGATCATCTACGGTTGAGATTTAATCTTTTGTAATCCAATATATATGTATGGTGTACGATTATTAGGATTAAGTGAATTATATTCCAAGTGAGAAAGAGAAATCTAGCAGTCGTTCTTTACATCTTTGTGGTGAATTCTTGAGTGATTGTAACATGTTTATCTTCATTATTTCTAATGAAAATCACATGAGTTCCTCTGAACGGGAAAGTGCATTGGGTGAACCTCGAAAAAATCAATCTTGTATGTTCGTGTGTGCTTAGTTGGTTTTATTTATTCTCATTTCTTTGATTAGTTTCTTTCGTTTGCATCTCAGATTGAGTTGTTCTGTATTAGAGTCAACAATAACCTTCAACAACATTACATTGACAACCTTGTTAGGTATTGTTGTTATTGATTATGTAATGTTGAAGGGTCCATAACATAGTTAACATAGTTGAAAAAACGTCAAAGGGCCTATAGAAACTCAGTGTTGGGACAGGGGCCTAAACCATGTATACCTCCCCTGAAGTTAAGGGCGAAACTAAGTTTATGATAGGCGCACATTACGAAGCAAGTTCTACGGTAAAAAAAAATTAAAATTAAAATTAAAAAAAAAAGAAAAAAAAAGAAAAAGAAAGGCGAGTTCATGGAATCTTAGTAGTTTAATGTAATTTACCCTTTCATTTGATTTACAGGTTTCTATTGTCCCAAGACAGGTCCATTTGCTCCATAATTGGGCTTGGGCCTAAAACTTCGAGTATGGCCTAGCCCTAACAATATACCATTAACTAAGTAACTAACTATTTGTCTTCCGTCTGTGAATGGACCACTTAATATTGCATGTTAACAATCGGAATGACAATTTCTCAATAAAAATAACCCATAAAAAATCTTATAGGCCTATCGTACGTATAGTCAGCTCAGAGGCTCAAAGCACTACAAAATACAGATGAGCAATTGAGCACGCATCTCAAAGCAATGTTCCACAGTCCCCAGCGCGCACAAGATTTTATTGACGCATGCAAACCAACACAACTCCTATCCGCATAAAACTTTCTCTACGGGCGCCAAACGCCTCAAAACCGTCGGATCTGTACAAAAATTTCCAAAAATGGATGTTCCTAAACGGCTAATAAACTTGCCGATCGGAGCATCGGAAAATGCGTAACAAATAACCGACTCTCTGTAAGCCTCCATTTCGAAGATCAGAGGAAAAGAAGCTGAAAACGAAAATGTAGGGTTTCTGAAAATGGCGGGAACACCGGAGATTCGGAATCTTACCTTCGCGAGAAATGGAAAGGGGTGAGGACGCCGGAGCTGTCCCGAGCCGCCAATCCGAACGCCTTACGAGGATGCTCCGCCTCCGGCGACGACGCCTTCGAACCATTCGCCGTTGCCATTTTTTGGAGGAGAGAGAATGTTGAGGGGGGGGGGGGGGGGGGGGGGGGAGGATTTACGAGCGAGTGGACAGGTAAAAGAATGAAGGGTGTGGGGGATTTTATAGCGGTAGAGTGTGCGGATGATGACCTACATGGTGACGTGGTGAGTAAATTTCGCTTGATCCGAAGAAAGGGAGAGGATTTTTGTCTTTTTCTTCTCTTTTTCCAAAATTTGGGGGAATACTTCTTTTGATGGGTGGCTTGGTTAGTTATTTTTGATGTATCGGATAGAGCCTAAAGGCTCCAGCCATCAAAAAATATATTAATCAATTAAACAGTAATAATACAAACAGAAATCAATGGTTTTACAAGAGGTAAAACAGAATAAATCTAAACAGTAAATAAATACAATTAAGAATTACAAAAGCGAGCATCCAAACAGAGCGAGAAGACATGACAAGAATGCGCCACACCGATCCAAGAGAGCGGAGACACTGGTCCGGAAGCGCTGGCAAAAGAAGACCAAGGACGCAAATCCGTGCTCGAAAAAGGAGTTGGACCTAAGCAAACGATCCAAGCAAAACTGGAGAATGAAACCCACTCCTAGCTAATAAGCTGACACGAAGCCTGCTTCCTCGCTAGAAGCCGAGCACTCACTCGAATCTTCGAACGATCGAAAACTTTCTTGTTGTAACCTCGCTTGACTGGGGGATGATCATTCCTCACGGAAGGGGGCAAAAACGCCTTACTGACAGTTGGAGCAGCGTCAACCAAGATGGGGCACGGAGGGGAATTGAGGCTGCTGGTAGCAACCGGAGGGGCCGAAGAGATGGGCTTGGAGGAACCGTCCGAACGGGAAAAGGAACGTACATCAAGAGCCATAGAATTCTTGATGGAAAGGGAAAGCAAGAATTTTTTAAAAACCCTCATGACCTGATAGAGCCATGACTGGGCCCCTAAAAGTTGATACCAAGAGAATAGGCAGCCAGGATAATGAATTAAGCACGCTGAGCGAAAGGGAACAGAGATCTTCAGATCACAAGGGAATTTATAACCTAATACTGGTACCTTAAAATGAACAATAGCTCTGTTCGGATGCAACGGGGGATCAGAAGAGCGGGGGTGAAGAGCAGTCTCCTTCGCACCACTAGGCTGCGAAAGATACGAGGAATAGGAATTAAAACAATCAGGATTTGTACCCAAAATCCCGAACAATGATGGAGCCGCCGAGAAAGGGCAGGGGCGAGCCTTGAGAGAGATCAGGCGAGGGGTGGAGACAAGATTCGTAAAAGCTTTACGATCCTTAAACAGGGAAGCAATGTTAGGCCTATGCAGAGTAACTAGGGGTGCGCAAGGAGACGAGAAAGTAGTGGAGGAGAGCGACGCTGGTAGAGCAATAACAACAGAGGAGTCTAGCTCCTGGCTCTTAACCTTACTGAACTTACTAGCCAAGCTAATCCGAAGCTTGAGCTTTAAAAGGGGGTAATTAAGAAATGTGAGGAGTTTGGCCGGTAAGGAGAGACCTCTGGGCCAGCCAAGAAGTTTTTGGAGGGAGAAGCATCGTCTGCGGGAGTGGCTTGGTTAGTTATAAAATAAAAATTTAAGAGATGGACACGGTAGCAAAAGTAATTCTTTAGGCTTGAATTTAAAAATAACTCAATGAAAGTGAGTTTTGACTCACGGTTTGCGAAATAAAGCAATACATTATTGTATCTTGCAAATCGTGAGTTCGAAACTTACTTCTACAAATGGAAAATTCGATCAACTCGCAATGTTTAAAAAAATTTAGTTGATGTTTGTGCAGTTTTACTAATATCGAACAACATCAACTATAAAATGAGCAAACAACAAGAACTACTTCTGCAATTCTATCGTCTACAGTCATCGAATAACTATATAAAATACACATCAAATAACTAACATATACATAACTATGCATCACTAAAATAAATTCAAAAAATTAAAAAAGAACTACATCTACATAAATACATATACGAAGCAAAGATTTTCGATTATCTTGCACAATGCTCATTTGTATGGCGGAGATTGAGTGTGTCATGCCCCACTTCCCAAAAAGAGAATACGGATACGTGACTAAGCCCAGCGAATGATTTTCATCATCCATAAGCTGTCAGGATCTTCACAACACTTCACAAGAATAATCAGAGTCGGAAGCAAGAAAAGTCAACCAAGCATGCATATATGAATCAAAATACCAACAGAATTTACTTGAAACAAAATGTATTAATCTCAAATAAATTAGCTCTGAATAAGTCAATAATCCGAGGTCACATTGCCCAAAAACAAATAAATCCAAGTAACAGATACATTATTCAAAATAAGGAACAAGAAATAATAATAGCAAAACTCTAGCATTTAGAATCTCATGTCACCTACTCCATCTCGCAGCTGATCTCCAAAATCTGCAATTTAATAAATTGCAGGAAGAGGAAAAAGAAAACAAACTCCCGTCAATGCAAGTTACGGGCCGCTTATAGTGCAGGATACAAGTACAGGGATAAAAGAAATAAATCTAAAATAACAGCAGAAACAAACATAGCATGGTATAGGCATGATAACAAAATATGATAACTAACATGAATCAGAAAACAGAATTAAGTAACATGGTATACTAACAGATACAGATGATATGTAACAGATGTCAAGTGTCAGATGGTATGCAGAAAAATATACAGATAATAAATGTCAAGTAGCATGTAGCAGTCAGACAGATAATAGATGTCAGATACAGATACAGATAACAGATGTCATGTTATTACAGGTCTTGTGTTATTACTATCTAGGTAGCACTTCATGCGTCCATCCTTTTACCACATGGTTGCTATATTCAAATGGTTTCGTTTAGATTTCGTAGGGGACTGTATAGGGCCATGTACTTAGGTTTCAGAAGACAGATATTAGATGCAGATAAGACAGACAGATAGAACCTATAAGTTCTCTTCTGAGTACACCTTCCTATAGGAAAGTATGTAGTCAGGGTATCAGACAGACAGAGTCGTGTATCATGTAGTCATGAACACGTAGCAGATAATCCTGTGGGAAACACGGGCCCCCTTCCAAGTACACATTTCTATATTATCCACTACTAGATCTTTCCCTTAACCCCAACTTGGTTAATTTGTTATTATTATCAGACAGGCATGTATGTATCACAAACATGGCAAGAATAACATGATATAAACAAGTAACAAGTTTAGGTTGACAGATAAACATGTACAGATAAAAGATAACTCATAAAAGAATAGAACAACAAAAATTCTAGTTCAGGACAGTAAGACAGTACTGCACTAAAACTGGGATTTTCGTTGCTACAAAAATGCAAATCCGGATCCGTTAAAGAATCTGGAAAATAGACCCCCGGCCGAATCCAGAAAATATATACAAGTCATATAGTATTTCACAAAAACAAGTCTCAAAACTGATTTGAATCCAGAAAACACGTTCAACCAGAAATCAGAAGTTTGTATTCATAAACAGGAAAAACAGTATGAAAACTCAATGATTAAATACACGAAAATATTGGGGTATTTCCTAGTATGTTTAGTAATAGAAAATAAAGTTTCATAATTTTTCAACATAGATAGAGTAGTCAAGTAAAATCAGAAAGCAACGAGAAACAGTAGTTTTGTAAATCTGGAATCATAAATACTGCAGTACGAAAACAGCAATATCTCACAAAATACAAATTGAAATCCAGATCCGTCAAAAGGGTGATAAACTAGATACAGTAGGCGAACTTTCATATTCAAAAAGATTTTATAGACAGCAAGTAGAATTAGGTCGAATTTATGTATCTTTACTGAATAGCAAGAAAAATCTGCTAGTATAGTAGTTGTTTACAAGTATAGAATAGTTTGTAAAACTCATCAAATAAATCCACAAAAATTCAGAGTTAATCCCAATCAGGCTTAGTTATACTCAGCAAAATATTGGATCAAAATAATACTTTTAACATTATAATAAAAATAGACTACTCTCCAGAATTCTCATAAAATCAAATCTGTAATTTCTTATACACCTCTGTAGTAAAATAGTCATAACTCGCAACTCATTAATCAAAATTAAGATCTGTCAGAAGGGTTGGAAAATAGACAGAATTTTCTACAGTTCATATTCACAAATATTTTTAATATACTGACCTTAATAGGGTCTAAAATACTGAATGAAAACGGGGTAACAGAAAATACAGAATTGTCCCTCATACACAAATCAACATAGATCATACGGAATTTGTGCAAATCATAACCAAATATGAAATATGGTGTACTAGATTTCCAAACAACATGATATAGGGTATTTAACACATCTACAACTAGTATACTACAAATCACATAACCAAGCACGTGATATCATGAGAACAACATGCACGTATACATCAAGAAGTGGTCATCCCTAGGTTTTTTCATGTCATGGGTGTCATGTGGTAACTACGGGCGGTTCAATACAATAGAGACAAGATACAACAGGGGTTCACACAAGAATTGTCTTTAGAACACAACTACACTACAGGCGGTATTTAGTACTTGTATTACACAAAGAAAAGAATACAAGTTACTTGCCTTAGAGACGATGACCGAAACGACGATACAAAGAGAATAACGGGAACGGATTTCCAGGGCAAGAACACAACGAACGACTACGAGCCCAACACGACTCACGAACAGCGAACTACAAGCCCACGAACAAAACTCGAGAGCCAATCCAACCAATAACACGTGCACGGGAGATGCACGCGCACACCACACCAACTACAAACAGCAACAAGCATGACAGGGAGGTCAGGACAGCGGCTAGTTAAGTGCGGGGCTGAACTGACCGGAGTGTCTATGGGGACGGCGACACTGGCGGACAGTGATGGGGCTGCTAGTCGACTGCAGGGCGTCGGGAGGAGGGGAGCACAGTGGGAGCGTCCGGAGTGCTGACGCTATTGCTGGTCGGAGCACCGGGGGCTGCAAAAAGAGGATGGGTGGAGAGGGAGATGGCTTGGAGGTCGGGGAGATGGGAAGGGACGCACACAGGAGGATGGGAAAGAGAGGAGAATGGGAGGTAGGGTTTCCGGCTGAGTGGTTTGGACAAGAACAGGGATGGGTATATATAGGTTTAGGTGCACAGTATAGGTATCGGGTAGGGTATGCTAATGGGTTTGGGTAGTTGTTAGGGTTTAATTAATGGGTTTTAGTTAATTGGGCAATGGGTATTTGGGTATAAATAAATAATGGGTAGGGTTAGGTGTATATGCGGGTTAATGGGTATCCAATAGGGTTGGGCTCAAATAATCCAAATAGAAATGAGACGGGCATGAGAAATGAATAAATAAAATGGTACGAACAATATAAAATAATGAGGATCAAAGAAAATAATAGCCCGATCAAAAAGAGACGGGACAAAAGACTGACAATAGAATCAAGAACATAAAAAAAAGGCGACATCAAATAAATGAATATATTGGAAAAAAAAATGAAGATCCAATCTACGGTCCAAAAGAAATACAAATGAGAAAAAAATACACAAAAAGAAAAAAAATACACCCTAAAATACACAAAATGAAAAACATGGGTTACAGAGTGATCGACAATGTGTACAAATTTAAACGACGGATTAAGGTTTCGAGTCCCCGATTGGATTTCGAAGATTGGAAGAGAAGGACGAGCGGGTTGTCGGGAGAATCTTCGGAATGTCGGGAGAGAGAAGGAGGAGGGAAGAGCACGGGCCTAGGGCTGTCGGGTTGGAGGAGGAAGATGAGGGGTTTCGGATTTGGGGTGTTGGGTTTCGGTGGAAGAGAGAGAGAGAGAGAGAGACTTGGAACTATAGGGCGGGTAGAGAAAGAGGCGGCGGCGGAGGAGATCGGGTTTGGGTTTTGGGTTTCGGGAGACAAATCGGAATAAATGGACATAAGAGAGCGTGAGAAAGTAGAAAAGTTATATTGGGGTGAAATACTCAAAATACCCATCTTCACTTAAGTGAAGAGGAGAAGAAGAGGCGGGGAGAATCAAAGCCGTTGCATCATGATCATGTTGATCCAATAGCCGAAACTCAAGTTTGCAACAATCTGTGCACACAAACCCGTTTACAATTGCACCCAATTTACAATGGACGATATATATATATATATATAGCAATGCTTAGTTGCAAATGGGTCTGTTTGCACAGACCCGTGCAAACGGCATTGCTGACCACTGGATCAAGTTCATCTTGATCCAAATGCCGTGATCGAGCTCCGCCCGTTGAATGAACCTAGGTCGTTGTTTGGATCAATGTCCTAAGTTGTTTGAAACAGCGACATTTTATAGCCTAGGCTATTGTTAGGGTTATAAAAGGTCATTGTTTCAGACAACTCGTTGATTGAATCTATGCCTCGGTTGTTTGAAACAGCGGCCTTTTATAGCCTAGGCCGTAGTTTGGAACAACGGCCTAGATTATAAAAGGTCGTTGTTTCAAACAACGGCCTAGGTTTTATAACCTAGGTCATTGTTTGGAAACAACGATCTAGGTTCAAAAGTGGGAGTGAGTGAAAGAGCGAATGGGGCGAAGAGTTATTTGGGACGAAATTCTCAAATTAGCCCTCACAACTTAAGTGAGATGGGGTGATGGGAGGGTTCGATCATGGTCGTTGGATCTTGATCGATCTGATCCAACGAACAGCAACACCGTTTGGACGGGTCTGTGCAAATATACTCTTTTGCAGTGGAGCATTGCTCATATGTGTGTGTGTGTGTGTGTGTGTGTGTGTGTG
Source organism: Hemerocallis citrina (assembly GCA_017893485.1). Lineage (NCBI taxonomy): Eukaryota > Viridiplantae > Streptophyta > Magnoliopsida > Asparagales > Asphodelaceae > Hemerocallis > Hemerocallis citrina. Next base: position 40,613,529 of record CM030364.1, read on the forward strand.
TGTGTGTGTGTGAACTAATTGATACCGGAAAACACAAAAATGTTGCATACCAAATATCATAAAGCGTGGAATATGATAATGACACTCCATTTAGTTAATATTTCATTTTCCGATGGGTATCGAAAATCGTATTACGCACACTAAGCACTCAAAAATATGTAAAACATTCAAGACATGGGCGGATCCAAGATTAAAAACTGAGGGGAGTTAGGGAAATATTTTTATGCACAAGATAACATTCAAAATATATATAAATACTAGAGTGGTAAAGTTGCTATAGACACTAGATGGAATAGAGTTGGGCTTGTACCCAAAAAAATAAATAGAAGGCCCAAATTTAAATGGGATATGCTTCAAAACATATTTGGGGGAGCTCAAGCATACATCCCACACTAATATTCCCAAAAAAAAAAACCAAAATCTTGATTGGGTGGAGGGTGGGGGGGGGGGGGGGGGGGGTAGATCTGCCCCTGATTCAAGATGAAAAACATGAAATTTTATAACGATAACTAAAAATACAAAGTCCTTAAATACATAAAAACATATTCTCTGCATGTGCAACTCAATTTACAACTCAATTTCATTTGAAGCAAGAATATTTTTTTACCTCAAATTTATCTATTACTGTGCGGTCAAACCAATCAGGAAAATAGCTATTGTCTTTTACATTTTTGATCTTTGTAACTTTTAGTCGCTATAAACTCAATGTGTTTAATATTTTATGTTTAACAAATTTTTGTGTATATCCATTAGAGGATTGGATAAATTCGAATTTTGAGTTTAACTCAGATCTCAGATCTCAGATTTCACGGATCTCGTCTCTCCTGCCCCCGGCGCTGTCTCCTCCTCTCAGTTCCCCGTCGTCCCTCCTTTCTCTAGCTTTGCCTCTTCTTTCTGCCTGTTATCTGCCTGTTACCTAGCACGTCCTTTTCACACCCCCTCATCTCTCCACTCGCATGGCATCCAGGTCTTCTGCGTCTGCTTGCTTTCCCTTTTTGTCTCGGTGGACTCATCCAGGCGACGTGCGGTGCGTAGCCCTTTGGATCTTCCCTGTTTGCGGCTTTCGTAGACGTGTGCCCCAGGTTTGGGGTTGTTTCGCTCGGAGTGGTGCAGGTTTCCCCCTCGCATCTCTGGTCTTTCAAGGTTGGTACTGCTTCCCAGCCTAGGACCCAGCTGCCCCCTGTACTGCTCAGATTCTAGCAGCCTCCTCTGGCCAGACCCTCACTGTAAGTAATTGTGCTTTTAATTTTCGTTTTTTGGCTGTTTGCGCTCGCGTTCCTGAGTGAGTTTACCTAGATCTCTTTCCTCTTCTCTCCTTACCTCGTTCTATTCTTGTTCTTGCGTTCTTTCTCGCTGAGTTCTGTCAGTGGTTAAGTGATTTTTTAGGTTATTTTGATTGTTTGTTGTGGTTTAGGGTTGGTTTGATCTTTCGACCCTCTTGGTCAAATCCAATGTTACTTCGTTATTTCTTGCGTTTGAGCTTGTAGAGCTTGTTCTTTCAACATTTTCAGTGTTTGTAGAGGTGTTTTCTCCTCCATTTTTAGACCAATCGCTACAGTATCAGTTTGTTGACTCTTGAATTTTTCACCCTTTTCCCTCTCCCTATTTTTGTTGTGGGCCTGGGCTGCTATGGGCTCCTGGGTAGAAATTGTTAAAATAATAATAATAATAAAAATATTATTATCAAAAATAGCTTTTAGGCCGCTAGAAATGGGCCTTCCCAGTGTGATCCTTACCTACTGAGTACTCAGTCTGTTCGACCTAAACCACAGAAGATTCTAGGGCGTATATCTTCGTCCCTTTACTACCCTGTCACCTCCCCTTTTAGTTCCCACTCAAAGTTCTCCTCCTATTCCTCTCCCCCCAAGCTCTGGTTTGTTACCGTTGTCTCCAAGCTGGTCACATTAAGGCATTCTGCACCGATAACATGAAGTGCTTGTTCTGCTCGAAATCTGGCTACTCCCGTAACCGCTGTTTTTCTTTACAGCAAATCTTGTGGTTGTCCATGGGAGTTCCCATCTCCGATCAAGTTATCTCAGCGCTTGATTTCCCCTCTCTTCAATCCAAGCTAGCGGATCTTCATGCTCAAAATGTAATACCCCGTAATTTTAAGAAAAATTATTACATATATATATATATATATATATATATATATATATATATATATAATAAAGTAGGCTGATTTGGTAAAATATGTTGAAAAAATATATTAAAAAGGTGGGCCTACGGTGAATGGAGATTGAAGCACAGAGAACGTGTTGTGCTTGGTTTGGTTGTGAAATTGATGATGACGTCATCAATGGTTTGTGGGCCCATGGATTAATTTCGTAAAGGAATTCAGAGAAGGAGTTCTCTGTGGAGTATGGTGACGTGTACTAATGGGCCTACGGGCTTCAAATGTGCACAGATTTGAATAAAATGAGAGAGAGATGGTATTAAATAATTCCATATCGGGAGTATACAAAAAACTAATTGAGTATAAATAAAATTGCCTATGATCAAGAGTCACCTAATTGGTTAACCACCTTTTGAGAGGCGGCCTGTGGTGGGCAGTTGTACTACATAGTATTTATTTTGTCTTCTAAAAATAATAAAATTATCTGAGTATTGGAGCGGGGCGTTACAAATGGTATCAGAGCCGACTTTCGACACCGGGTGTGGAAGAGGGCCTCAGTATGATCCGCGATGTTGAGAGTCATTGATCTCTGGGGTCGGGTATGATCTGCGGTGTTGAGAGAGTGATTGATCTCCGGGATCGAGGACGACGCCACATCGGCTAGAGAGGCGGAACCTGCACTAGATGTGCATGCCCCGTACTCAGCGAGGAAGCTGATTTCTAAAGGTGAGGTGTATGTAATACCCCGTAATTTCAAGAAGAAGTATTTTATATATATATATATATATATATATATATATATATATATATATATATATATATAGGGGTCGGTTCGGGTGAGAACCAACTCTGGGGTGAGAACCTAAGAGCCTATCCTAGCCATTCATCTGTGTAATCTTAACGGTCAAGATTTTTTAAATTAAACAATAAGATTAATTAATTTTTGCATTAAGATGTCAATCCCTTTAATTAAGGGATGGGGACCGCGTAATAAAAGGAATAATTATAAATTGCCTTTTTTTGTGTGCAACGGTTAAGGCAAATTTGGTCAAATTGGAGAGAGAAATAATTTATTCCCGTAAAATATTGGAGAAGATTTTGTTTCCCAAATTAATAGCAACTGCAGAATCATTCACCATTTCGTTCCTTACAGTTACTATTTATTACAGTTGCTATTTATAATTATTACAGTTGCTGTTTAAGTGGTCAGGTATTGCTGTATAATTATTTCAGTTGCTATTTATAATTATTTCAGTTGCTATTTATAATTATTACAGTTGCTATTTATAATTATTACAGTTGCTATTCGAGAAGATTTTGTATCCCAACTTAATAGCAACTTCAGAATCATCACCAATTCGTTCCTTTACCAATTCGTTCACTATATAGCAACTGACTGTATTGTAAGTAGATACAATAGCAACTTCAGTTGCTATTTATAATTTTAACTTCAGTTGCTATTTATAGTATTCCTTCACCAATTTCAGTTGCTATTTATAATTATTTCAGTTGCTATTTATAATTATTACAGTTGCTATTTATAATTATTACAGTTGCTATTCGAGAAAATTTTGTATCCCAACTTAATAGCAACTTCAGAATCATCACCAATTCGTTCCTTCACCAATTAGTTCACTATATAGCAACTGACTGTATTGTAAGTAGATACAATAGCAACTTCAGTTGCTATTTATAATTTTAACTTCAGTTGCTATTTATAGTATTCCTTCACCAATTTCAGTTACTATTTATAATTATTTCAGTTGCTATTTATAATTATTACAGTTGCTATTTATAATTATTACAGTTGCTATTCGAGAAGATTTTGTATCCCAACTTAATAGCAACTTCAGAATCATCACCAATTCGTTCTTTCACCAATTCGTTCACTATATAGCAACTGACTGTATTGTAAGTAGATACAATAGCAACTTCAGTTGCTATTTATAATTTTAACTTCAGTTGCTATTTATAGTATTCCTTCACCAATTTCAGTTGCTATTTATAATTATTTCAGTTGCTATTTATAATTATTACAGTTGCTATTCGAGAAGATTTTGTATCCCAACTTAATAGCAACTTCAGAATCATCACCAATTCGTTCCTTCACCAATTCGTTCACTATATAGCAACTGACTGTATTGTAAGTAGATAAAAATTTCATATTTAGCAACATTGTACGTAGCAACAAATGTTGTTCATCCTGATGAAGATTGTGGTTCGGCTGAAAATAAAATAAAAAAGGTAATATATGTTGCATAATAATCTGTGATCTACATTCCTTTTAAATAAAATAAAAAATGCAATATATGTTGCCTAATAACCTGTGATCTTTCATTCCTTTTATTACGCGGTCCCCATCCCTTAATTAAAGGGATTGACATCTTAATGCAGAAATTAATTAATCTTATTGTTTAATTTTAAAAAATCTTGACCGTTAAGATTACACAGATGAATGGCTGGGATAGGCCCTTAGGTTCTCACCCCAGGGAATGGTTCTCACCCGAACCTTTCTCTCTCTCTCTCTCTCTCTCTCTCTCTCTCTCTCTCTCTCTCTCTCTCTATATATATATATATATATATATATATATATATATATATATATATTAATAATAATAATAATAATAATAATAATAATAATAATAAAGTTGGCTGATTTGGTAAAATATGTTGAAAAATATATTAAAAAGGTGGGCCCACTGTGAATGGAGATTGAAGTACAGAGAACGTGCTGTGCTTGGTTTGGTTGTGAAATTGATGATGACGTCATCAATGGTTTGGGGGCCCATGGATTAATTTTGTAAAGGAATTCAGAGAAGGAGTTCTCTATTGAGTATGGTGACGTGTACTACTGGGCCTACGGGCTTCATATGTGCACAGATTTGAATAAAATGAGAGAGAGATGGTATTAAATAATCCCATATCGGGAGTATACAAAAAACTAATTGAGTATAAATAAAAGTGCCTATGATCAAGAGTCACCTAATTAGTTAACCACCTTTTGAGAGGCAACCTGTGGTGGGCAGTTGTACTGCATAGTATTTAATTTGTCTTCTAAAAATAATAAAATTGGGACGGGGCGTTACACAAAAGCCTAAGAGAGCAAAGTTATCATCTTCTTCTCCCCTCCTCCCTACGCCTCCTGTCTCGCAACGTTTTTCTGCGGCAGATCAACCCACTACCCAAGTGAGTTATATTCCTGCCTTGCAGTCGACCAAGCCTCAGGTCACTGAACTCTCCGAGAAAATGCACCTTTTTGAGTGCTACGGTGCCGTTACCTTCAGTGGAGGTCGGTGTCCAACTCTACTTTAGATTCTTTCCATTGTAATTCTTGTAATGTGCAAGGCTGGGTGTGTGCTATCAACTCTTGTTCCAACGGAAAAGTGGTTGATATGGCTAAAAATGGGGTTAAATCGGAGCCGTCCAGATTGGGCACGAATCTTGATGCTCGGGGGTAAAATGGTAATTTCACATTCAAGTGGATCCAAGGCGGGTACTGAATCTCCTTCTCACAGATCCAATAACCCGCGAACGGATCCACCCCTATTGGGTACGGGTCCCGACCCAAGGCGAACCCAAACCAACAAGGGGCAAATCAGGATCCCTGATTTAGCCAAATCAACAGCCCTGATTTGCTCCCACCGGGAATCAGGGGCTAATTTCCCAAAACAGAATAGGAGGATTTTCCTCCTTGCTGTTAGGCAGGAAATCAGGCCCCTAACCGTTCCAATGGCGACTATAAATATAACCCCTCTACCACCATGACCAGGTTAATCACTTCTTCACCACTTTTAAGCTCTTCCTTAATCTCTTCTGATTACTGACAAGAGCGTCGGAGGGTGCGTCGCCGGAATCAACCCCGGTGTTTCGCACATCCTTGCAGGTCGCGGCAGGAGCAAGAAGGCTGAGTCAACTGTTCAGGTTGTTCCCGGACTCACAAATTCTATCTGTTTACCCCCACACCGAAATCAGCGGTAACAGATTGGCGCCGTCTGTGGAAAAAATCACACGAACAGCCTCAGCCCCTTCTCCGTCGTCCTCTGCAGCCATGCCTCCGAAGAAGGTCAGATCTAGAGGGTCGAACCGTGTGGCCAATCCCGTCGACCCTACGGAGGAAGCCCCTGTCAACCCTATTCCACAGTCCGATCTTCCTCCACCGGCCCAGCAGGTCCCACCTCCTCATCCCAAGCAGCAGCCCAACAATGGCCCTTCCGGTCATAACGGCCGGAAGCAGAAGCAGCCCTTCCATCAGGACCATGTTTCGGTCCATAATGGGTCCTCGGACTCGATGGCTTCTCATCATCCTGACCTCCGCAACACGCTCCTGAACCGCCAGAAGGACGACGACCTCCGCACCCACCTTGACGAGAGGCGGGCCCGAGAGGGAGCCTCCCGCCAGCGCCAGGGTGAGCGGTCGCCTCGTCACCGAGACGGTAGGAGGTCCCCGGACCGCAGGGGCCGGGCAATGTCTCCCGAACGCAGGAGGAGGAGACCGCATTCCACCGCAGATCGGCACCCTCGGAGGAACAATGACGCACCGATCACTCGTGCCGAGTTCCTGCAATTCCAAGACACCGTTCTGCAGGCCCTCAACCTTCGGCAGAATGTCCAGAATGCTCAGAGGGCTCAGACGCCCCCGAGGGACCCCAGTCCTCGCCGCCGAACCCGAAGTCCTTCCCCGGCTCCCAGTAGCCAGCAGCAGCAGTACAGTCCTCGCCGATCCCAGGGCTACCGGCGCCGCAGTCCGCGCTCCCCCTCCTATGAAGAGGAGTCCGGGGGGTCATACGATTACCAGCGGAGGGACGACGCCCTCATCCGCCATCTCCATGAGGTGGAAAGGCGTATCGGCCGCATGGACAAGAAGGAGGAGTCCCGAGCAGGAACCGTCCGTCCCAGCCGACCCCCTTTCTCGTGATCGATCATGGAGACCCGCATACCGAGGGGTTTCAAACCTCCGCAGTTTGAAACGTACTCAGGGGAATCCGACCCGGTCGATCACGTCGAAAGCTTCAAGACCCTGATGCTGATCCATCAAGCTTCCGACGCCGTGCTCTGCAGGACCTTCCCTGCCACCCTCAGGGGGTCGGCTCGGGAATGGTATTCCAGACTCGCCCCCTCCTCCATCTTCTCGTTCGAGCAGTTTGAAATACTATTCATAACTCACTTCGTGAGTAGCCGGCGAGCCGAGAAGACAAGTCTCTCCCTGCTGAACCTGCGGCAGGAAAGGGAAGAGAAGCTGCGGAACTATGTGAAGAGATTCACCGCAGAGGTCAGATCTATCGCCTCCTTAGACCAGTCCGTGGCGACCGTGGCATTCCAGTCGAACGTCCTCAACGCCAACCTCCGATCGTCCCTAGCCAAGAAGCCCCGCATGACTTCGCTGACCTCCTTCTGAGGTGCGAGAAGTACATCCGAGCAGAGGAGGCCGAGGCCCTTTCGAGCTTCGGAGGGCCCTCCGCAGGGTCGAAGAGGAAGGCGACGGGAGAAGAGGGGTCCAAGAAAGCTCAGAAGGACAGTGGCGGTCAGCGTCGCCCTCCCCCCAGGTTCGAGAAGTTCACTCCCCTCACCACTAACGTCTCTACCATCCTAATGGAAGTAGAGAAGGAGGGGGTCATCCCTCCAGCTCCGAGGATGCACACCCCGGCAAAGAGGAGGAACAAAGACAAGTGGTGTCGTTACCATCGGGACCACGGCCACGACACGAACGACTGCCGGGCCTTGAGAGATGAGATTGAAGCCCTCATCCGGAAGGGGCAGTTGGCCAAATTCGTGAAGGCTAACGATCGGGCGGACCGCAATTCTCCTCCGCCTCGGGGGGCTAACAAGCGTTCCGAGCGACGCGAAGAGACACCCGAGTTCGAGGAGGAAAGGATTCTGCACCTGATCCATGGAGGCCCCATGGGGGGCTCCTCTAATTCGTCCCGGAAGGCCTTCGTCCGAGAGGTCAATTCGGTTCACAGTGCTCCTCCTCCCAAAGGTCTCGGCGTCCCTGTGTCTTTCTCCGACGCAGACCTCGAAAGGGTCCAAACCCCACACTGTGATGCCCTCGTCATCGACCTCCGCATGGCCAACTTCAAGGTGCAGAGGATTTTAGTAGACAATGGGAGTTCGGTCAATATTCTCTTCCTCTCGGCCTTTCGAGGCCTTCAGCTGTCCCGAGACTGTCTCAAGCCGGCCGGTTACACACTCCACGGGTTCACGGGGGTCCCGGTAACCGTCGAAGGGGTGATAACCCTAGACGTTACCGCGGGAAGCACCCCTACTACCCGGACCGAGCCGATGGACTTCATGGTCGTCGACGTCCCGGCAGCGTATAATGTCATCCTAGGCCGGCCCGGCCTAGCCGCCTTGGAAGCTGTCCCCTCGGCGTACCATTTGAAAATGAAGTTCCCCACTCGGTCGGGAGTAGGGGAAGTCAGGGGAAGCCAAGAAACAGCCCGGAAGTGCTACATGACTTCCACCGGGGGACCAGTGCTCTCGCTCGAGACACTAGAAATTCCCGAGCCGAAAGCTCGACCAACGTCCGAGCCGACGGACGAGTTAGAAGAAGTGCTCTTCTCGGACGAGGATCCGAACCGGAAGTTCCTCATCAGCAAATCCTCGCCGACCGCACTGTGCTCGGACCTGATTAAATGCATCCGAGATAACCAGGACTTGTTTGCATGGTCGGCCGCGGACATGCCCGGCATTTTCGAGGAACTGCTCGTCCATCGCCTGAGTGTTGAACCGGGGTGCAAACCGGTCCAGCAGAAGAGGCGAAAGTTCGCTCCCGAGCGACAGCAGGCCATCAAGGAAGAAGTGGATAAACTGCTGAAGGCCAAGTTCATACAGGAGGTAAATTACCCCGAGTGGCTGTCGAATGTCGTAATGGTCAAGAAGTCTAACAGCTCGTGGAGAATATGCATTGACTTCACCGACCTGAACAAGGCGTGTCCGAAGGACCCATTCCCTCTCCCGAACATCGACACCCTTATTGATGCCACCTCGGGCCATGAGCTCCTCAGCTTCATGGATGCCTTCTCGGGGTACAATCAAATCCGAATGTTCCCTCCGGACATTCCGAAGACCTCCTTCGTCACCGACCAAGGCCTCTACTGCTACCGGGTCATGCCGTTCGGTTTGAAGAATGCGGGCGCCACCTACCAGCGCCTCGTCAATAAGGTCTTCCAGAGCCAGATCGGCCGAAATATGGAGGTGTACGTTGACGATATGCTCGTCAAAAGCATCCGGGGCACAGACCACGTAGCCGACCTCCAAGAGGCCTTCGGAGTGTTGAGAAGGCACAACATGCGGCTGAACCCGAACAAGTGCGCGTTCGGGGTCTCTTCGGGAAAGTTCCTCGGCTTCATGGTAAGCCAACGAGGAATCGAAGCTAATTCCGAGAAGATTAAGGCCATACTAGACATGGCCCCGCCTCGGAACATCAAGGAGGTGCAGAAGCTCACTGGTCGGCTCGCTGCTATCGGTCGGTTCCTCTCGAAGTCGGGGGAAAAGTGCCTCCCCTTCTTCAAAGCACTCAGGGGGGCTAAGGGTTTTGAATGGGGCCAGCCACAACAGGAGTCGTTCGACCAATTGAAGGCATACTTGGTGAACCCCCCTCTGCTCAGCAAACCGGTCCCGGGCGAGACCCTCTTCATCTACTTGGCTGCTTCCGAGCAGACCCTAAGTGCTGTCTTGGTGAGAGAGGAGGACCGAGCCCAAAGGCCTATCTACTACGTGAGCAAGGTGCTTCGGGACGCCGAGCTCCGCTATCCGAAGATTGAGAAAATGGCCTACGCCCTAGTCACAGCGGCGAGGAAGCTTCGGCCATACTTTCAGTCCCACTCGATCGTCGTCCTCACCGACCAACCCCTAAAGCAAATCCTCTACAAGCTTGAGACCTCGGGCCGGCTGATGAAGTGGTCCATAGAGCTGAGCCAGCATGACATCACTTACCAGCCTCGGACAGCGATTAAGGCGCAGGCGCTCGCCGACTTCATCGTGGAGTCCACCATCCCTGAGGTCGAACACATTCCGAACGGACCCCCCATTTGGACAGTCTTCGTGGACGGATCCTCTTGTAATGAAGGAAGTGGCGCTGGCATCATTCTGAACGGTCCTGACAACTTCGTCCTCCAATACGCGATCCGTATGAACTTCAAGGCCTCGAACAACGAGGCGGAGTACGAAGCACTCATCGCTGGTCTCGGACTTGCACGAAGTGCCGGGGCGCAGTGCCTCCGGATCCACAGCGATTCCCAGCTCGTCGTGAACCAAGTCTTGGGCGAGTACGAGGCTCGGGATGAGCGGATGGCGAAGTACCTTGCCCGGGTTCGAGACCTCATGGGCCGGTTCGAGGAAGCGCTCATCCAGCGGGTCCCTCGTGAAGAGAACTCACAGGCAGATGCCCTCTCCAAATTGGCCTCGTCCTCCCTGCAAGGGCTCGAATAGACCGTACTGATCGAAGTCCTCTCTAAGCCGAGCATCGAAGACGAGACGCCTGGCTCGGCGGAATCGTTGCCGGTTATGTTGCAAGATAATTGGATGAAGCCTCTTGTGGAGTTCTTGAGGGACGGGCTCCTACCCGAAGACCCCAAGGAGGCTCGCCGAGTCAGAACCCGAGCCGAGCGGTATGTCTTGATCGAGGGCATCCTATACAAACGCTCTTTCTCTCAAATAGATGGCCGACCGTACCTAAGGTGCCTCTCTCCGGATCAGGCCGAATATGCCCTACAAGAGCTCCACGAAGGCATCGGAGGGGCACACTCAGGATTTAGGTCCTTGGCCCGGAAAGCTTTGAATTATGGGTACTTCTGGCCGACCCTCCTTCAAGACGCCGAGCGACACGTTCGGCAATGCAGCTCTTGTCAAAGACACTCAAGCATCCGACGCCTCCCTCAGGCCAACCTCGCCTCCCTATCAAGTCCCGTCCCCTTTGCAATGTGGGGGATGGATTTACTAGGGCCCTTCCCTCCGGCTCCGGGTTAGTTCAAGTTCTTGGTCGTAGCCATCGACTACTTCTCAAAGTGGGTCGAGGCCGAGCCCCTCGCCACAATAACCGAGAACAAGGTGGTGCAGTTCTTCTGGAAGAGTATCATTTGTAGGTTCGGCGTCCCCCGTGTCCTCGTGACGGACAACGGGACTCAGTTCACTGGCACAGCATTCCGAGCTCTATGCGACGACCTGGCCATCCAGCAACGCTTCTCGTCCGTCTCCCACCCTCAGTCGAACGGACAGGCCGAAAATGCTAATCGGCAGATCCTCGCAGGCATCAAGAAGAGGCTAGACAAGAGTTCCAAGGGCTTATGGGTCGACCAACTCCCCAACGTCCTATGGAACTACCGCACGAGCAAGCGGACCCCCACAGGCGAGTCCCCTTTCAACCTCACCTATGGGTCCGAGGCCGTGATACCTCTCGAGGTCGGACTACCTTCCCCTCGGCTCACCGCCTATGACGAAGCACAGAATGCCAAGGACCTCAGAGCAGACTTAGACCTGATAGACGAACTGAGAGAAAGGGCGTCAATTCGGCAGCAGATGTACCGAAGAAGGGTTGAATTAGCGTACAACAAAAAGGTCCGACCCGCCAACCTTAAGCAGGGAGATTTGGTCTTGAGAAAGCTAGCCGTATCCTTCCCCAGTCAGAAGAGCAAGCTGGCTCCGAACTGGGAAGGGCTGTACAGGATCACGAGGGTAGTTCGGCCCGGAACATATCATCTTGAGGACCTGGAGGGCAGAGAAATTCCGAGGACCTGGAATGCCGACCACCTCCTGAAATACCTAGAGAGCGCCCCGGCGCATCTCTGAGTAACCAGAGGTGTCGAACCATTCCTCTCCTCCAAGTTGTAACCGATTTTCATGAATTGTACTATGTAAAACGGTTCGCCGTCGATTATTAATAAAGAAAGCTCTTTCATGTTTTTGAATTCGTATGTTTCTCTCCCCTTACAACCTGCTTTTTTCAATTGTGATTTCAACCAATGGTTCGGAGTCCACGTTCGGCTCGACTTCACCTCCTCGGCTCGTCTCCGGACAAACCAGGGGTAGACCGTCGTTCAGAACTGCTCCCACAACTGTTGAACTTTACCGATGGTTCGGAGTCCAACACTCGGCTCGACTTTACCTCCTCGGCTCGCCTCCGAGCAAGCCAGGGGTAGATCGCCGTTCGGAATTGCTCCCACAACCGTTGAACTACACCGATGGTTCGGAGTCCAACACTCGGCTCGACTTTACCTCCTCGACTCGCCTCCGAGCGAGCCAGGGGTAGATCGCCGTTCGGAATTGCTCCCACAATCGTTGAACTACACCGATGGTTCGAAGTCCAACACTCGGCTCGACCTTACCTCCTCGGCTCGCCTCCGAGCAAGCCAGGGGTAGATCGCCGTTCGGAATTGCTCCCACAACTGTTGAACTACACCGATGGTTCGGAGTCCAACACTCGGCTCGACTTTACCTCCTCGGCTCGCCTCCGAGCGAGCCAGGGGTAGATCGCCGTTCGGAATTGCTCCCACAACCGTTGAACTACACCGATGGTTCGGAGTCCAACACTCGGCTCGACTTTACCTCCTCGGCTCGCCTCCGAGCGAGCCAGGGATAGATCGCCGTTCGGAATTGCTCCCACAACTGTTGAACTACGCCGATGGTTCGGAGTCCAACACTCGGCTCGACTTTACCTCCCCGGCTCGCCTCCGAGCGAGCCAGAGGTAGATCGCCGTTCGGAATTGCTCCCACAACCATTGGACTACTGCGATGGACCCGGAGTCCAATACTTAGCTCCCAGTCCCCCAAAGCATGCTTCGCAGCAAATCGAGACTGATTCGCCCCTCTGCTCCGTCAGTGGAGGGACACCGAAGCTACGATCGACCACATAATCCGAGCCCTCCAGCCTAATAACCGAAGCCCGAAGCCCTATGCCTTCGGTCGGCTATCGAGCAAGTGCCTTTCCGAGCTCGCAAACGGAGAAAAGTCACTTTCTCCTCAACTTTCGCGCATGATCTCAATCAGACGGCCCAGATCTCGCCGAGGACACTAAACGACAAGATAGTGTTTTCTTGAGAAATGTGCCCGCCTTGAGATGCGCGTCGTCATCCAATGGTTCAGACTGCGCCACGTCGCTCGTCCTGCCGAGACCTCCTGTCTCCGGACGGATTCCGAGCAAGTGCCTTTCCGAGCTCGCAAACGGGGAAAAGTCACTTTCTCCTCAACTTTCGTGCCTGATCTCAATCAGACGGCTCAGATATTGCCACCTACGCTAAACGACAAGATAACGTTTTCTTGGGAACTGAGCCACCTCGAGATTCGTGCCTACGTTCAACGGCTCAGATCTTGCCGCCCGCGCTAAATGACAAGATAGCTCTTTCTTGGGGGCTGAGCCGCCTAGGCATTCGTGCCGTACCTTGTCAGAGTCACTAAGCGACGAAGTACCGTACGTATAGGAACTCGCTCGGTTCAACGCTCTCGCCAACGGAACTAATGCGCTCGGTTCGAAGATCTCGGCGCGACCAACACAGTTATAAGCAAGATAAACATGCAGAACAACGAAAGATATTTCATTAAACAACCGGACCAGAATACAAAGCACATCTTTTTCATGGTTACAAAGTGTTGACAAACAAAATACACGACGCCGACCCACTATACTTGGCCCTCATATGGAAATATCTTCACTAGACTATTCGGCCGACTGTTCGTCCTCCTCGGCTGGTAGCTCCCCTGCACCGTCCCGGAGCTTCGCTACCACAGTCTGCAAGTGTCGAATCTCCGAGAGCAAATCATCCTGCTCGGTTATAATCTTCGACTAGTTGTGCCGAATACACTTGACCCGAAGAGCGTTGCTGAAAGTAGTTTGCGAATCTTCGTCCCCTTCTGTAGGGGTCAACTCGGCGATCCTGTTCTCCAGGCGTTGGATCTCGATTTCCCGTAGGTCGAGGACGGACAAAAGGTGGGCCCGCTCACTCTCAGCTCGGCGTAACTCCAGCTCGACACCCCTGGGACTCAGAGCCGCCATCCCAGAAGTGGCCTCAGATTTAGAGTCACCATCCGAGCCGTGGAGATCAGCATATGGGTCGGTCGCCTCAAGCTGAAAAAAAGGGAAAAGCAAACAACAAAATTTCAATGCACTGCCGAAGTCCAACACTTGGAAATTTTCTGAAGAAACTTTCAGATTTGCATTCATATATATATATGGTGGCTTCACATACATCAAGACCGACTCTACTACAACGTTTTACAACAAGTCAGAGGGGGTGAAAGATGACATGATCAGGGCCTCTTCGGAAGGGGAATGCTTCGGTTTAGGGAAACGCGGAGACGACGAGGCCTGCCCTCCGAGCTTGATCCTAAACCAACGAAGCACGACCACCCTTCGCTGCTGGCTCTAACTGCGGCGCCTGCCGAGGCCCCGCTCGACGAGACGGCCGCACTGCTCTGAGCGTCGGCTGGACTCCGCCTGGTCATAGGCGAGCGTGTCGCAAGTTCGTAAAACGTGATTCCCCTCTCGCTCTCTTCGCGGGTGCACGACGTACTGCGAACGTTAGCCCTCTCCGGCACGGGCTTGAGCGATGCGATCTCCTCCTCTAGTTCAATGATTCTGTCTCTCAGAGCGTCGTCCTTCGCCGACTTCTTCGGACGAGAAGGCCTTGACGAGCCAGAGGCATTGGCACCATCGGCGGCGAGCCGGCGGAAGTGGGTGACCTCGATTCCCCTATCTATCGTGATCCTTCTGAGCCTGTCGACTTCGGCCAATAATCTCTTGCGCTCGGCCGACACCTTCTCCAGCTCGGATGTCAGCTTCTCTTCTTCCGCCGAGCATTCCTTCTCCGCTAATTCCAAGTGTTGAACCTCTGCCAAAAGGTCGTCATTCTTCTGCTCGGCGACAGTAAGCTCTCTACGGAGCCGTTCGACTTCCCCTTCCGGATAAGGAGCTTGGGGGTACTTCTGCAGTTGATACAGCTCGCGATAGTACCTCCGCACAGCTGCCCTCGTCCCCTCCAGCTTGCCGAGCAGGAGAAACCTGTTCTGTCGGCTCTGCGAGAGCTCGC
Organism: Hemerocallis citrina; assembly: GCA_017893485.1. Taxonomy (NCBI): domain Eukaryota; kingdom Viridiplantae; phylum Streptophyta; class Magnoliopsida; order Asparagales; family Asphodelaceae; genus Hemerocallis; species Hemerocallis citrina. The sequence goes on from CM030364.1 coordinate 40,628,664, forward strand.
CCTTCATTTTCGCCAGCTCCTTCCGAAGGTATACAACCTCCGTGATCGGGCCAAACTTCACCTGAAAAGTGGAGATAAATCCGATGGGACAATACACGGAAACATCTACAACTAGTCACATGCAAATCCGTGGCTCAACACTTGGACAAATTTTGGCCAAACACAATGTTTTCATTCAAAATCGAGGTGAAAGTTTTACACAAGCGGTGGCCAGTCCGCAGTTAGGCTTACAAAAGAAAAAAGACTAAAAAAGACAACCGAGTCAGGGGTCGACCTTTTTGCCGTTCGGGTCCGTCGACCCCCCGGTCTTGTCCTCGCCATCGTCCTCGCTTCCGCCTTCGCTCCAACTCTCCTCCTCGGAGTCATCCTCCTCCTCGCCCTCGGCTTCGGTCTCCCCTGGGCCTTCGACGGGATCCGTCTCTCCCTCGGGGCCGAGCAACCCCTCGGGGACACCCTCCTCACCTTCCACGGGGTCGTAAAAGTTGTAGGAGGACGTATCGAAGCCCGGGTTCTTGGCGGCTACGTGTTGCAGGGCTCGACCGTAGGCATCCACCATGTTCTGGAGCATGTGCTGCGCGGCCTCCTCCTGCAAGGCCTTCCTCACCTTCTTCACCTTCTTCTGGTGCTTGGCCTTGATCTTCTCGGCCCTCTTCCTATCCTTCTCCGCCACCGACCGAGCGTTGGCCAGTGCCTCCTTCAGCTCGGCAGCCTCCTTCTCCGAGGCCTCAAGTTTGGCTGCCACATCCTTCGACAGCTGAATGGCGTTGGCCAGCTGCTGCTCCAGCCCCTTCACTTCAGCAGCCCTCTTCGTCGAGAGGAGCTGCTCGGCATCAAGCAGCTGCGTGGCCTTGACGCGCTTCGCCCTCTCCCGCTCCTTCTCCTGCTCCTTGTTCGCAAACTCCTCGACCAGGAAGTTGAAGTGGCAGAGGGTCTGAAAAAGAACAGCAGATTAAAATCCGAACCCAAAGACATAGAAAAAATTCTAGGAAAGAAATTTCAATGAGGGAGAGCCCAGCCTACTTACTGACATAGTATTCCGAGCAATCTGCATCACGGCGTCCCCTGCTTGCCCGGCCTTCAGGGTCGCTCGGTCCTTTGGGGTCGGCAAGTGCTTCACTGCCTCCATGCAGATGTTGCCGTCGCCCAAGAAGCCGTCGACGTTCATCACCTGCCAGTCGGGGACGAAGATCTGCTTATGACGCTCGGTCAAGATCTTCTCCACCTCGGCAGTGAGGGGCGGAACCTGGAGGGACAACACCTCCGTCACGCCGAACGCACCGCTCGACGAACCAGGAGCGTCCCCCTTCGGGGTCGGTGTCGGCGCACCCGAGGCAGGAGGGTCGAGGACCAAGACCTCCCCCTGCTCGAGGACCATGACCTTCGGCTGGTCGGCAGCCTTCACGACCGAAGCCTTCTTCGAGGCTCGGCTGTCCTGAGGCCCCGCCGAAGGCCTCTTCTTCTTCGCCTCCTGCTCCGACCGGCCCTTCGCCACCAGAGCTTTGTAGTCCAGCTTCATCGTCTCTGCACAAGCCGAATGAAAAAACTTAGAAAAAATTTCATGAACTTTAAGCAAAGAATATAAATACCAGAAGCGTACTAGGGTCGATCGGACTGAGACCCCCACGGAACAGATCCTCCTCGGTAATATCTTTCCAGCTTAGCGCTGGCAGGGCGAGGAGCTTCCTCTGGACTTCCGCCTCCTCATCACTCAGCGCCGCCGCCTTCTTGGTCCGCTTGGGCAGACCTTCCTTCGCCCAAACCGTCGGTATCACCCACGGCGCCGGAGCTCGGATGAGGAAGTACTTCTCCTTCCAATGTTTGATCGAGTCCGGATTCTCGATCAGTTTCACGCCCGTCCGGGGCGAAAGATAAAACCTCTGTTCGTCTTTCCTTGGCTGGCAAGGTCGATAGAGACTCCGAAAGAGGAACATACTCGGCTTACCGCCGACCTCTTGGCATCGGAGGACGAAAGCCATTACGTGCCTCCATGTGTTCGGCATCAGCTGGGCGGGGCTCAAACCATACCACGCCAGGACCTCGGCAACGAACGGGTGGAGGGGAAAACGGAGCCCGGCGATCAAGGAGTCGACGGGAAAGACACACAGGTCCGACGAGGACTTTGTGTTGGCACGGAAACCCGGCCCGGGGAGAAGCAGTCCATACTCGCCAGGGATCCGGAAGCCCTCTCGGATCATGTGAAGGTCACCCTCAGTGAGAGACGAGATGGTATGATCCACCTCGGACAGCTCCCTCGGCTCGTTCTCCTCCACCAACTTAGCCGTACCTTGGGTCACTCTCTCCAAGGTGTCCTCGGCGTAATCCCGTACGCCTCCCACGCTCGACAGAGAAATGGGCTGCCGGCCGAACGCTCCCGCCGTCTTCGGCGTTTCCACGATCGTGACCATGGCCTTCTCCTCCCGGGACACCGCCGCAAACTCTTTAGGCAGCTCGGCCACTTCTCCCTCTCTGTCCGGACGAACGACACTCTGATCGCTCGGCTCCACTACCTCCTTCCCTTTATCCCCTCGGCCAACGGCTTGCTCCGAGGCGGGGGTCTCATCCGTGATCTTAACCATTTTTTCTAAAAGAGAAGGGAAAGAGACTGACCTTGAAGTGACAGGTACGGTCGGAAAGTTCGCCGGAGACAAGGCACGCTACCGCGACAGCTAGCAACGCCACCAGAGAGCAGAAAACTTCGAAGGCAAAGTAAAAACTGAAGAGAGAGAGTAAAAGTGAAAAGTGAGACTTGGTCTAAGGGGGGGTGAAGATTTATAGTAAAATGGAACGTCCTTTGGACTTCCAAATGAAGGAACGCGACTTTTGGGCCGCTCTCGAAACGTCGCGAAGGCCCAATACAACTGCCTTCTTCACCAAGTCAACTAGCTCGGCGCAATGGGATCTGAATCCGAGCTACACGCAATCCGAGCCAGATCGCAGAGCCTCCGGTCGGCTCCGAGCAAGTGCCTTCCCGAGCCTGCAAACGGGAAAAACGCACTTTCTCCTCAATTTTCGCATCGGATCTCGATCAGACGGCCCAGAACTCGCCGAGAACACTAGACGACAAGATAGTGTTTTCTTGAGAAAGGCGCCCGTCTGGAGATGCGCGCCATCAGGCGACGGCTCGGGTTGCACCACGTCACTCGGACGGCTGAACCCCCAGACACCCCACCTATGTCTAGAGGAACCAGGAAAAATTTTGATTCAAAGTTTCAAGGCACCGCCCTCGGCGAGGACCCCCCAGGTCCCGTGTCTCGGTCGGTATTCCGCCGACCCACGGGCCCCGGTCGAAAGTAGATCAACACTCAGCGATCGGGAGAAGCAAACCATTCCGAGCCAGTTGATTGCAACTGCAAAGGTTCGGCCTGCTCTGGCAACAGAACCTTCACAGTTGCAAACAACTTGCCCGGAACGCCCTTCTTTTCTTCCGGAAGAACGACTGCTCGTCCTTCCGACAAACTCACCCCTCGGATTTGGACATGGATGACCACCTCTCCCACCATGATCTCTGCCCACCCTGACACCCGCTGCGGAGCAAACAGAGTAGGCAGAAGATCTTGGTGGGAGAACGACCACCCGTCCCTCGGAAGTAGCTCACACCCCGGGTCCGGACTACGGTCGTCGCCACTACTGCCTCATCCTCTCCTGCTCCTGACATCCCCTTCGGAACCGTGAGGAACGGGAGAAGAACAAGGCAACAGGGCAACCACCCGTCCTTCCGAAGTAACTCATCCCTCGGATCCGGACTATGGTCGTCACCACTACTGCCTCGTTCCCCCCCCCCCCCCCCCCGCTCCTGACATCCACTTTGGGGCCGTCAGGAACGGGAGAAGAAAAAGGCAAAAGAGCGACAACCCCCTCGGACCTCGAAAGACAAGTTACCCAAGGCCAATGCCCCCGAAGTTTGAAACTCTACATTTGGTGCGATTGAAATGACAAAGGGAGTGGAGTACTTATAAGCTCCCCTCCAAGGTCCAGCCATTATGACCCTCGGAATTTGAAACGCCACGCATTAATTGAAGGAGTTATCCTTAATGAACTTGGGAAAATGGAACGCCGCGCAAACCCCGAAGCACCATTAATGCCCTTGGGAACAGGATCGTCTCGAGATAGAGTACACCACATCGCTCGACCTGCCGAGACCGCCTGTCTCTGGACGGATCCCGAGCAAGTGCCTTTCCGAGCTCGCAAACGGAGAAAACACACTTTCTCCTCAACTTTCGCGCCTGATCTCGATCAGACGGCCCAGATCTCGCCGAGGACACTAAACGACAAGATAGTGTTTTCTTGAGAAATGTGCCCGTCTTGAGATGCGCGTCGTCATCCAATGGCTCAGACTGTGCCACGTCGCTCATCCTGCCGAGACCCCCTGTCTCCGGACGGATTCCGAGCAAGTGCCTTTCCGAGCTCACAAACGGAGAAAACACACTACTTTCGCGCCTGATCTCGATCAGACGGCCCAGATCTCGCCGAGGACACTAAACGACAAGATAGTGTTTTCTTGAGAAATGTGCCCGTCTTGAGATGCGCGTCGTCATCCAATGGCTCAGACTGCGCCACGTCGCTCATTCTGCCGAGACCCCCTGTCTCCGGACGGATTCCGAGCAAGTGCCTTTCCGAGCTCGCAAACGGAGAAAACACATTTTCTCCTCAACTTCCGCGCATGATCTCAATCAGACGGCCCAGATCTCGCCGAGGACACTACACGACAAGATAGTGTTTTATTGAGAAATGTGCCCGTCTCAGGATGCGCATCGTCATCCGACGGTCCAGATTGCGCCACATCGCTCGGCCTGCCAAGACCCCCCGTCTTCGGTCGGCAGCCGAGCAAGTGCCATTCCGAGCTCGTAAACGGAGAAAAAAGACACCGAGCTACTACGACCGTTGGATCTCTCAGAAATTCACGCCTCTAATGATGAACGGTCCAGATTGCGCCACGTGCGCTAAAAGACAAGATAGCGTTTTCTTGGGAAGCGCGCCATCATCCGACGGCTCAGATTAAGCCACGTCGCTCGGCCTGCCGAACCCCTCTTCCTCCGGTCGGCAGCCGAGCAAGTGCCTTTCCGAGCTCGTAAACGGAGAAAAAAGCTGCCGAGCGATAACAGCCGTCAGATCCTTCCGAAATTCGTGCTCGTCCATAATCAACGGTTCAGATCGAGCCACGTCATTAATCGGTATTTAAATCATTTTTTATTTATTTAAATCGTTTTATTTATTTAAAAATTGCGAAAAAATTGCTAAAAATTCGGGAAAATTAGCTAAAAATTCTGGAAAATAATTGGAAATTCGGGGGCACATTTTCGAACCCCTGAACAAACAATTATTACCTAGAATGTACCGCTAAGACCCCCAAACGATTAGCAAACACATCGCAAAATTAAATAAATACTTCGAAAAAATAGATAAAAGACCGTCAGATACCCGATGCAGCTAAAGAACTGCGCACGACGTCAAAAATTACCTCACTACCCCCTTCGAGATTCAAAATCCTCCATTTGGACTCCGATACAACTCCACCAGCCACTAAAACAGTTAAACTACTCCTCAAAGTCTGATCACACTCAGTCTTTAGGATTGGGGGGCTCGTGATATGGCTAAAAATGGGGTTAAATCGGAGCCGTCCAGATTGGGCACGAATCTTGATGCTCGGGGGTAAAATGGTAATTTCACATTCAAGTGGATCCAAGGCGGGTACTGAATCTCCTTCTCACAGATCCAATAACCTGCGAACGGATCCACCCCTATTGGGTACGGGTCCCGACCCAAGGCGAACCCAAACCAACAAGGGGCAAATCAGGATCCCTGATTTAGCCAAATCAACAGCCCTGATTTGCTCCCACCGGGAATCAGGGGCTAATTTCCCAAAACAGAATAGGAGGATTTTCCTCCTTGCTGTTAGGCAGGAAATCAGGCCCCTAACCGTTCCAGTGGCGACTATAAATATAACTCCTCTACCACCATGACCAGGTTAATCACTTCTTCACCACTTTTAAGCTCTTCCTTAATCTCTTCTGATTACTGACAAGAGCATCGGAGGGTGCGTCGCCGGAATCAAGCCCAGTGTTTCGCACTTCCTTGCAAGTCGCGGCAGGAGCAAGAAGGCTGAGTCAACTGTTCAGGTTGTTCCCGGACTCACAAATTCTATCTGTTTACCCCCACACCGAAATCAGCGGTAACAGTGGTCATTAACTGCCCCTCAATTAAAATCCTGGAAGATCTTATTTCCATCAACACTCTTTCTATCGGCACTATTAAGTTATCCATTCGCAAATGGTTGCGTAAGGGCCACCCCCTCCTTCCCTGATTCACTTTCCTGTCAAAGTCACGCTTTTGGGACTCCCGCCGTTCTGTGATTCTCATTGAATTGTCGCTGATATGACTAAAGGTGTTGGAGAATTGCGTCGCATTTCCTCATCTTCTATGCTGGCTTCCGGGTGCCTTCAGGTAGAAGCTAAGTTCTCTTGTCCGTCGGTGAATGAGAGAATTGAGGCTTATTCGTTGAGAGATAATAAGTCCATGTTCGCCATTTCGGTCATTTACCAAGATCTTTCTAAAGGAGGCCCTCCTCCTGCTCCTTTGTCTTTGGGTGCTGTCAGAACCCCTACGAAAGCCACATCTTTCCCCAATACCTTCTCTGTCGGAACTTCGTCTCACTCAACTACTCCCTCTTCTAAATGGAGGTTGTCGCATAAAGATTTTCCTAAAAAGTAACCCCCGCTTCAGCGTAGAGGTCTTAGCACTCCTACCAAACCCAAAATCTCGCCTTTTAAAGCTCACAATTTGATCTAGATTAACCAAGACATTGTCTCGGTGAAAAGTCACCCTGCTTCTCAACATGCTCTGGTTGAGCTTCCTCCTAAGCTACCCCTTCAACCAGCAATCAAGCCTCACTCTTCCCTGGCCTCTGTTGCTCTAGCGACTACTGGCTCTACTCCTTCTAAGCCTCATCTGGTTGACTCTGATGAGAAGTGGCCGGTTTAGGAGGTGAATCCAAATTATTCTTCCGATTGGGACAAATTCAAATGTGTTGTTCTCTGCACTTCTTCATCTGGACCCATCTCTTCCCCTAAGCTTGGGAAAGCATTCTCTTCATCCTCTCTGAAATCTGATGCTTGGGTAGATAAAGATAACCTTCTGGATGAAGAATTAGCTGACCTGGATCCTTCTCTCTCTCGCAAAAGCAGGTAATCGTCAATTTTAATTCGGTTGTTATTAAGCTTCGTTCTTCTAATTGTCTTGCTCTCAATAGTGGATGCTACTTTCGATTTGGTCTCTTTACTTCTGTTTTGACTAGACACGCTCTTACTGTAATACCCCGTATTGGCAGCGAACAGTCGACTGGTCCATTAAGTAGTCGATTGTACTGCATAGTTGGGCTGGATTTGGTTGAGAAGGATTTGAGAAGAATATTGAGAAATATAGTCCCACATGGGAGGTGCACAAAACTAATTTGAGTATAAATATAATTGCCTATGATCAAGAGTCACCTAATTGGTTAACCACCTTTTGAGAGGCAGCCTGTGGTGGGCAGTTGTACTACATAGTATCTAATTTGTGTTCTAAAAATATTAAAATTGTCTGAGTATTGGGGCGGGGCATTACAAATGGTATCAGAGCCGACTTTCGACACAGGGTGTAGAGGAGGTCAGTAGGATCTGCGGTGTTGAGAGTCACTTATCTCCGGGATCAGGAAGGATTTGCGGTGTTGAGAGTGATTTATCTCCGGGATCGACGACTATACTACATCGGCTAGAAAGGCGGATCCTACACTAGATGTGTGCCCTGTACTCAGCGAGGATGCTGATTTCTAAGGTGGGGTGTATGTAATACCCCGTATTGGCAGCGAACAATCGACTGGTCCATTAAGCAGTCGATTGTACTGCATAGTTGGGCCGGATTTGGTTGAGAAGGATTTGAGAAGAATATTGAGAAATATAGTCCCACATGGGAGGTGCACAAAACTAATTTGAGTATAAATATAATTGCCTATGATCAAGAGTCACCTAATTGGTTAACCACCTTTTGAGAGGCAGCTTGTGGTGGGCAGTTGTACTATATAGTATCTAATTTGTGTTCTAAAAATATTAAAATTGTCTGAGTATTGGGGCAGGGCGTTACACTTACCTTCCGTCTTGCTACTTATTATCATTTTTATTCTCCTCTTTGGGCCCCTGCTTCGACACCGCTGGGTTTATACCCACCCCGTCGCTATAGCGAGACTTCCCACACTTCCCCTCCCCCCTCGTTCCTTTCTACTGGCCCTTTGGTTGAAATGACCACTTACTCCTCTAACTCTGATGGCCTTTTAAAGGCGTCGATGCGATTTGCGGATTCTGCTCAACATGGGAGACAATAGTTTTCTAGTGGCAAAAAAAAAATAACCGATCTCTATCATTCGCTCCAGTGCTAGCATTCAGGCCAATAGAGCTTCAAAAAATTCTACTGACTCTCAGACATCCCCAGCGGCTCAGATCCGCAAGTTGGTATCTCTCCCCCTTGCATTCTTCATCGGGGAAGGTACACCTTGGACCATCTATCAGGTGCATTTTGACTCCCTCTCAAATCTAGACATGCTTCGTATTACCAGGGAAATGGGTTTTCTTGTTAATTCTGATAACTTTGTTGACTTTGACTCGATTCATCGCCGCAAAATTTCTAGAGCTTTTGAGACTAAGTTTTTTAATGATTAGCATATCTTGGAATATTCGGGGGCTGCGGTGTGCAACTAAGGCTCTGTTTGGTTCAAAGGAGGGGAGGGGAGGGGAGGGATTTTAATGGAGGGGAGGGGAGGGGAGGGGAGGAATTTAATGAAGACTCTGTTTGGTTCAAAGGAGGGAAGGGGAGGGAAAATAATTATCTTCTTATTTGGTTCACAAGGGGAGGGAATAGATTTTATAATAAAATTTCTTTTATACCCTTAGCCACATGCTAGTAGGAACTTTATAATTTTAAATTTAGAGTCAATAGTTAGATGTTTCAGACATTATTCTTTAAATATAAAGATAAAAGATAAACAATCTCATCGATTGTGATTTCAAGATGCACAATGTCGCAAATTTTTTGGAAGTGGGCCGTGACAGTCATCGTCTATTTTCTTCTTCTTTCTGTTTTCTTCATGCATGACACAGATTTTTCTTTCCAGTGAGTGCTACTTTAGATGAACATCCACCAATGTTGAAGAGTAATTTCAAGAGGTTTCTTACTGTGTGAAAGAAGGATGTTCTGTAGCTTAAGCGGTACAAATTTCGTCATAGCTGTTGGACATCGATGGTTAACATCTGAGTCTCATATTGTCGTACCAAGTTTGGAGGTGGTTCATGCATTGGTAGGCTGAGTTTGACTCCTTGAATTTTAATGAAAATGGAAAAATAAGAACTATTCAAATAATTTTACATAGTATATTCTGCTAAAGCAAGCATGACTTCAATTAATATTATAATAATCTAACTACACTTTTTTCCCTGTCTGGTGAAGTGTTCTTCTAAGGCTCTGTTTGCTACTGTATGTAGTTGTGCCATATATGCAAGGAGACAAAACTAATTAGACATAATCTCTCATATATGCAAGTTTGTAAGAAAAAACCTAAGAAGCAAAAACAGAGAGATTAGGTTTTTTTATTAGGATTTAGATTTAAAAAGAAAATTTAGTCCATTCACATTTAAAAATTAGTCATAATTTCTCTCCCCTCCAAATCCCTCCACTTTTGGAGGGGAGCCAAAATTGGCTCAGGAGGGGTGTTGCACCCCCCCATTTCCCTCCCCTCCTCTCCTAAAAAATGAACCAAACATGAAAAGTTTTAAAAAACCCTTCCCCTCCCCTCCATTTCCCTCCAACCAAACACTCCCTAAGCAACAAGCTTTGTATCAATTGATATCTTCCTCTCACTGTGATTTGATCTCAATTCAAGAATCTAAACTTGAGTCCTCTTCTCCTACCCTCCTACGTTCGATCGGGGGATCCTTAATCTCCAATTGGATATTTCTTGATGCCATTAGATCAAGAGGAGGCATACTTTTTGGCTTTAAAGACTCCAGATTTTCCCTCATTTCGATACGTCGTTTAACATTCTTCCTCTTGGTTCAAATTCACTAGATCGAATTCAATTGTGATCTCACAGTTGTATCGGTTTACGGACCGTCCACTGCGGATTGCTGAGATGTTTTTTGGAACGAACTTAACTCCTTCCAAAACAACATTCAGGGTTTCTGGTTTTTCTATGGTGACTTCAATGTCACCAGATTCTCCTTTGAAAGATCAAGGAATTTCTCTAACTCTTCAGATTTCTACCGTTTTAATGAATGCATTCGCTCCCTCCATTTGACTGATCTTCCTCTCAACGGTAGATCATTCACTTGGTCTAATATGCGGTTGTCGCCAATCATGGCTAAGCTCGATCGCTTTCTAGTATCCTTTGAATGGATCAACTTTTTCCACAACTCCTTTGTCTCAGCCTTGCCCAACCCGTTGTTGGACCACGTTCCAATTTCTTTATCTTCTAACTATAATTTCTCTAGATCGTTCAATTTCCGTTTCGAAAAGTTTTGGTTGCAAGATCAAACCTTCGTCAACCTCATCACGGAATGCCTCTCTGCTATTATGGGCTCTTTCGGGTTTGGATGCATCCTGATTAAACTCTACGCTATCAAATTCGGTTGTAAAATTTGGCATAAAGAGAGAGTCACCAACACTAATTTTCTTTAAAATGTTTTCATGTCTACCATTGAGTCCATTGATCATCTTGGGGAGCTTGGCCCTATTTCGGAATCCCTTTGTTTTGAACGGACGTTTTGTAAAAGAGAATATGCGTCCATTCTCCACAACGACCACATTAAATGGGCCCAGAGGGCTAAGTTTTGTTGGTTGAAGGAAGGTGACGGCAACACCTCCTTCCTCCACAATTATGCATCGCACCGGCAGCGATGCAATCGTATTTCTTATATCCTCGACAATGGCAATGAATGCACTACCAACTCCGAATTCCATGCTACTTTCCTTTGTTTCTTTAAAGATATCTTGGGATCTCATAAACATCGTTCTATTCATCTGGACTGGAACCAGTTGTATGGTCAGCAGTCGCATGATCTGTCTTGCTTGGAAGCACCCTTTTTCGTTGGAAGAGATTAAGTCGGCGGTGTTTTCTTTACAAAGTGACTCTGCCCCAGGTCCAGATGGGTTTCCAGCTTTCTTTTTTCAACATTTTTTGGATTGTCTCAAAGACGACCTTTTCAAGATGTTCTCCGATTTGCACAAAGGGAATTTCTCCTTTGAGAGAATCAATTATGCACATATCATCCTTATACCCAAATTTTTGGGAGCCAACTCGGTCTCCAACTTTCGGCCAATTAGCCTTCTCAATATGACCTTCAAGATCATCATGAAAGTTCTCTCGCTCGTCTTAGAGCTATTATCTCTCCCTTGATCGATACCGTGCAATCGGACTTCATTAAAGATCAATTCATCCTCGATAATGTGGCGTCGGCCCAAGAAATCATTTTCGACTGCCATAGATCCAATTCGGAGGGGATCCTTTTAGAATTAGATTTTCAAAAAGCTTATGATAATGTCAGTTGGGAATTTCTTTTTGAAATCCTTCTTCATTGGGGTTTTGGTCCGAAATGGATCACCTGGATTAAATACAGTCTCTTCGCTGGTATCTCGTCCATTCTTATTAACGGGATGGAAGGTCACAATTTCAAGTGTAGGCATGGCCTCCGCTAGGGTGATCCTATTTCCTCTCTATTATTTTCTCTTGTTGTTGACGTGTTCAGCAAGTTGCTCCGTAATGCTTGGGAAGCCGATGTGATCGAAGGTCTTTGGGGTTTTTATAGTTTCCGAGGCATGTTGAACCTTCAATATGCTGACGATACCATTATCTTTGCGAAACCCAACGAGTGCATTTTACGTAACCTGAAGTTACTTCTTTATATTTTTGAAAGTGGTTCTGGTTTAGCCATTAACTTTCAAAAGTCTTCAGTTCTATGGCTTGGAGGGTCTCCAAACCGTCAAGCAGAAATAGCGCAATTCTTTAACTGTGCTTCGGCCTCTTTCCCTATCCATTATCTTGGTATCCTCTTGAAATGGGGTAAACTTCATAAATCGGATTGGATACCGATGATCGATAAAGTTGAATCTAGACTTCACTATTGGTCGGGTAAACACCTGTCGCGTGGAGGTAGACTCATTCTTGTTAATTCAGTTCTCTCCTCTATTCCTTTATATATGATGTCTTTCTTTTACCTCCCTTCTTAGGTGATTAAGAGGATAGACCAGATCATAAGGAACTTCTTCTGGTCGGGTGCGGACTCTTACAAAGCTGGCACTCATCTTTGCAACTGGAAGCTCATCTGCACTTATAAGGCAGCTGGAGGTTTAGGGGTTCTTAATCTCAAGCACCAAACTTAGCACTACTGGGCAAATAGTTATGGAGATTTCTTAAAAATGATCATCTGCCCTAGGTTCGTCTTATCTCTCTTAAATGTTTTTCCCGCCGTAAGATGTGGGATTTTCCTACTCCCCTTTTCCGTAAGGCCTCTTCTTTCTAGAAGGGGGTCTGGAAAGTAGCCAGCCCGTTTCGATGTGGTTTAGCCCATGAATGCACTGATGGTTCTAAGACGAAATTCTGGAACGATTTGTGGTTCGGTAATATTAAGCTTGCTTCAGTTTTCCCTTCGATATACCAGATGGCATACAACCCCTCTACCATGGTGGCAGATTATGTTACCATCATCAATAACCAAATATTCTGGTCGATTCCCTTCACGGGTGTTCTTCCTTCGCCTTTTGTGAATGAGCTTCATGAGCTCTTCGTCTGTCTCAACCTTTTCTCCTGGCATCCCATAGAAGATTTCAAATGGAGATGGACCACTTCTGGAAATTACTTGGTTAAATCGTTCTATAACTTCCTTAATTTCGGGGGTATCTACTCCCCGAGTGCCAAGTTCTTATGGAGCAATTGTGCTATCCTGAAATCCAAAATATTAACATGGCTAGCGCTTAACAACAAACTTCTTACAGTTAATGTTCTTAACAAGATGAACTTGGCCTTAGGCCAACTATGCTCCTTATGCTCCACCGTTCATGAGGACGCCGATCACCTTTTTTCAAGTGTAACTTTATTCAACAGTTATGGAGGATTACAGTTATTTCTTGGCAAGCGCCTTCCTTACCCAGCGAATTCTCATCCTGTTGGATGTCTCTTTCTCCCAGAAAAGAATTCCCTAAATCGTGGGTTCTATCTATCATGACTATCATTTGGGTCATTTGGTCGGAACGGAACAATTGCATTTTTACTCACTCCATCTCTTCGATCGATAACATTATCGACGATTTCTTATTTTTCACTAAATTTTGGCCTTCTACTTTAACACATGATAAAGTGGAAGATTTGCACTTAAGTCGTCTGGATGAGGCGATTTGTATTTTTCGCTCTAATATTTCTTAAACTAATTAGCATTTTTCCACTTCTTATTTGTGTTCTTTCAATCCTTTTTGCTGCAGCCCTGAAGTGGTGGTTATGACTTTTAGCCTTCTTTGCTAGAGGTTATTTTGGGGTCATTTTGGTTGGAGCTGGAGAGTTTAGGTTGCAAGCTTGTTGCTCTGGTGCTCTGCTCTGAGTTTTAGGCTCTGTTGTTTGTTTCTACTTTTTGGATGTCTCTTCTTCTTTTTCTGTTTACTAGGGTTGAAAGTTCCTGGTGTGTTTCTTGACTCTTTCTCTTGGTGACCGATGGTTTTATTTTGGTTCACGACCTTAATTATGATGTGTTTATAACTATATTGTTGCTGTGTTCTTAGCCTCTGGTTGTTGGTATTTTGATGGTTTTGGTTTGCTTTGGTGTGATGCTGCTATTATTGCATCTGGGTTGATATCTTATTGTTTATTTCTCTTGAGGCCTGATTATGTGTTGGCTTATGCTAGTTTGCTGCGCTCTTTTGGCCTGTTACGGGGCCTTCAGATTGGTAATTAGGTGCTTAGTCCCTGATTTCTCTTCGATGGTAACATCATCTCTCTCTAATCTTTGCTTTATGTGGTATTCACCGTTCTCTGAGCCGAGTTGTGTAAGATCTTGAGGTTTTCAGGATCAGACCTTTGTATCTTTGTTTGGAGTTCCTCCCTTCAGAGGATGTCGTGGTGTTGCTGCCCCATTTTTTCGATATATCTAGTCTTAATTTCAAAAGTTCTCTGATGCGAGACTTGGTTATGTAAACTTGATGTCTCGCTTGTTTCTATTGATTTTTTGATGTTTTCTTACTTTGGTGGTTATTTTTGTTCTTATTTCTGGAGGAGTCTCGACGTTTAGTGAGCTGCCTGTTTTTTTTTTTTTTTTTTTTTTTGTTTTTGGTTCTGGCCAGTTTTTGGAGTCAGTGGGGTTTGGCTCTTGGTCCACTGCCTATCATTGCGTCAGTCTTGCTATTTTTTCTTTGGTTGTTGTGGATGGTCTTCTTTCGGTCTCTGCACTTGATCGTTGCCTTGTTCTGTTTCTTGCGGCGAGGTTGTCATCGGCCGTGGTCGCTTCTGTTGTGCCGATTTGTAGAGTGGGCTTGTAGGGTGAATTGCTTGCAGCTGAATTGTATCATCCCCTCCTTACCACTTCCGATGTCGTCACTAATTCCCCTTTCGCTCTTGTAGTGGTAGTATCGTTTGAGTTATTGTAAATTGCTATTTTCGGTGTTTCTGCTGTCCCCCCTTGTCTGTGGTTTCCTTTTGCTTATAGTCCTGCTGTATATATTCTTGCAACTGTAGTTTGCGCAGTTTTACTTCTGGTAAAATTGCACCCTGTTGTACTATTAATTTTGTTTATATATGATTTGTGGGCTGGAGTCTTAAGACTCTATCTGCGTTATCAAAAAAAAAATCCATTAGAGGATGAATAAACAATTAAATTGGGTTTCATTATCACACTCTTTGCTTTGGATATTGTGTGTGCTATGTATCTTATTTTTATGTGTCAATTAGTTTCCATGTATATATTTTTTACCGCTTTTTTCTTCTTGAGGAGCTAGTTTTGTTCAATAAACTTTTTCAAGAGCATTCTGTGGTTAGTTTTTTCTAATATTGATGTTTGTTAATTAATATTCGGTAAAAACCAAAGTAACAACCCCCCCCCCCCCCCCCCCCCCCCCCCCCCCACACACACACACACACACATTTGGCCTGGATACAAAATACTTATATAACGTTTGAAAAAATACATTATACCCATTCTCCATTAACTCATTCTGTTAAAAATGAATTATTAAATTACTGTTTTCCTCTTACTCTTTTATAATTAATCCCTTCTTCTTTCTTCCCTGTCTTCATTCTCTCTCACCTATCCTCTAAAACCCAATTCAATCTTAATCCAAAGTTTCAAACTTACGATGACTCAATTCAAAATCTTATTAAAAATAAATTCAATTTCAACAAATAAGGCAAGAAAATTATACTAAATCAAAAACACATTTGGCCCTATCTTCAAAAATGTTGAAACTGAGTGAGAGAAAGAAACATACCAATGTTGGATCGATTAGAATGTTATGTTAGTCATAAAAAATAGAATATAGTTATGCGAGTGAGTGAGAGAAAGAAACATACCAATGTTGGATCGATTAGAATGTTATGTTAGTCATAAAAAATAGAATATAGTTATGCGAGGGAGAGCTAAAGTAAGAAAATAATCCAGTTATTGTTAAACCTTAGAAAATAATACAGTTAATAAATAATTTGAGATGAGTTACTCGTATAACTAAAAAAATGAAAATGTAAAATATCTTATTTAGATTATAACTGTACAACGTTGGAAAATAAATATAAGAAATTAAATGATTAATTAATTAACTTAAAAAGACTAATTGAAGTCTCTGTTTCTAGTCAATTATTTGGGGGGAAAAAAAGAAAAAGACTTAAGAAACAACATTTAAAAACATTCAGAAATAAAAGGATAAATATTTCATTTTAAAAAATTAAGAAAATAAACATAAATCAAGGAAAATTAAAATAAAATCTAAAATTACTTCCCACTCCAGGAAAGAAAATTAAATAAAAGAAAATTAAACAATATAGTTGAATGTACCTTCATCGTTTCCTCATCTAGAACAATGTCCATGTGATTAGTAACAATATTTTCTCGAACGCCAATTCTCATCAGTGGCCATGGAACTGGATCTTAACGAATTCCAAGTTTGATGGGAAGTGACAACTGCAGCCCTAATATTTTTTTCAATTTCTTCCTTTTTCTTAGATCTGATTCGACTAATGGTGGTGGAAATATGGGTCTGGGACTGAAAGTGAACTAGAATACCTGCTTATGACCAACGTGAACCTTGAACAGGTTAACGGGTCTTAATTTGATAGGAAGAAAAAGAAGGGATTAATTATGAAAGGGTAAGGATAAAACGATAATTTAATAATTCATATTTAACGGAATGAGTTAAGTTAATGGAAGAATGGATATAATGTATTTTTTCAAATGTTATATTTTGTATTCATGCCAAACATTGAGGGAACTTTGGTTTTTGCCCATTAATATTTAATACAAAACACCCAACAATTATCTATGTTAGCTTAGCTTGTAATTCATTTTGTTGTCAATTAAAAGATCTTGACTTCAAATTTTGGTGACATATTAATTATTTTATTTTATCTTAAATATTAAAAATTGTTGATGTGACATTATTTGATGATGTGGCAATCAAAACTCTAGAAGATGGACAGTCTGAGAATTATTTTTAGTTCAATGATAATTTGAGATTTATTTTTAAAAATAAAGATAATGATGGAAATGATTCCTTTCTGTGGACGATAAATGGGTTAGTTGTACAAGAATGCATTAATTTTCTTTTTAACATTCATTACGTTTTAGCGAAGGGAGACTCACAATGTGCAAAGATAACAAGTAATCTAGCAAAGATAACGCCGCCGACGTGGATGTTCTAACAAATGGAATTTCTTTCTTTATTTTGTGTAATAATGTTAAATGGGCTAGATTTATTAGGTACGAAAACAAACGCGCTATACTTAATTTGAGAGTCCAATAATAGGATCTAACCATGACAAAAAGAACATCAAAACAATCAAAATTTACACAAACCACACACGCACATACTCTCACAATAATTCAATAATAAATAAATGATACAAGTGGAAATTGAACTCCTACCTCTTCCTCACTAACTAAGAAGTTATCAATAGACCATAGTGACACTTGCTGCTGAATGTGAAGTTTGTCAAACATCTTAAATGGGTTAGTTATATCAAAATGCATTAATTCCTTTTTCAACATTCATTACATTTTAGCAAAGGGAGACTCACAATAAGTAGATCGAGATGATGTGCAATCTTGCAATGATAACGCGGAAGTAGATGTTCTAATAAATGATATTTCTTTCTTTACTTTGGGTAATCATGTTAAATGGGCTAGATTTCTTAGGTACGACAACAAACATGCTATACTTAACTTGAGTCCAATAGCAGGATCAAACCTAAAGGATATCTCACTAGCGCAGGGTCAGATATGACTATGCTCAGTGAAGGTGGGGGGAGCCTAATAACCGCCACTGTTAGAAGAGCGGGAATATCTTACTAATAAGAAGGTATAATCTATTTCTTTTAATTTTCCTTCTTCGGTGTCTATTTCATCCCTTGCAATTTCTACTTTTCCTTTTCATTTTCCTGATTGTATTTTCTCGATTTATCAATCTTTAGGTGAGAGGTTGTGTTTGGATCATAGATTGCAAGATGTTATGAATAACTTTTAATCTTACCCTTTGAGGTCTTCTCCGATTATTAGTGTTTCTTCTCCCTGCCAATCTATAATCGCACAACTGGGTAGTATATGTCATACTAACTCGATTTCTGTGTCGACCTTTTGGTCTTCCAATTTACTTTTGGGTTCTTCGCTCCTTCGCAAAGGCACAGCTAGCAAGTCTAGCATTGTCGATGTTCTTCACCGTTGTTAGAGATCACCCCTCCCTCTGCAAAGAGGAAATACAATAAGAAAATTTATAACACGCTCAGGTTCGAGTGAGTGTGCAGATTAAAGCTAAGAAATCCGGTGCTATGTTCTTGCCTGCCAAGGCTTGATTCATAGCGGTCTCATTATTTCTCCTTGTTTACTGGTTGATTTCATTCGTCTCCTTCTCATTTAGTTTTGTTTATGCTTAGTTGATCTCTCCCATATTGTGGAGTCTTCTTTTTGCTGCATTTTATTTTTTCACAGGGTGTTGGTTTCTCGGTTTCTAGCTGTTGTTGCTGCTGATTGTTAGCACTGGATGGTTTGCCACAGTCGGTCTGTGCTTGTTGGGTCTTGGGTTGATCATGATGTTCTTTTTTGTTTTTTGCTTGGCTTCATCCTGCTTATCTATTAGGGTCTAACGGTTGGGTTGATGCTATGGTTGTTCACTGGTTGTTTTCTTGGTGGTTGCGGGGTGTGACGTCGCATCTTTATTGTAGCTGCTAGTTGATTTCCCCCATTGTTCTCTTGTTTTTGTTCCATTTTCCGTTATGTTATTTGCTTTATTTTGAGTTCTCGTGCTTTTCTCGTCTGAGATTTAACTACATTCAATTTTTTGTGGGTTTGGAGCTTCGGGCTCTATCCTACTTAACCAAAAATAATATAATAGGATCAAACCAGGAAAAAAGGAAAATCAAAACACCCAAAAATGTGTTTGGAATCACACCCAAAAACTGTTGAATAATAATGAGAATAAGGACAAAGAGAAATTAGGGTTAATGTTTAATATCCTTACTCCTTGAGATATTATACCTTTATTATCAGAATTGGAATAATCACATGCACTACTGCAAGATCAGTATATATGAAATAATACTGATCTTTTGGGTATTGGGCTTTATACCCACTTAACCCGGTCCAACAACTAACAGATAACACGTGCATATACGTATTATCACATACAATATTATACACAATAATATTCTTTTATATTTAAAATATACCTATATATCCAACAAAAACTGCTCATTGATGACACCATTTAAGGATGCAACTGCCAGAAGCGGTGAACTGTGTCCCTAGACTCCGAGCAGTGTCTATGGTGGATTCACATCAACTGGAGGAAGCTTGGCAAAGAGAAGGCAGTGAGGGCCTTATGTATATATATATATATACACACACACACACACATATATATATATATATATATATATATATATATATATATATATCACGATAAACTTTGTGCAAACTTCTTAATAGCCAACACATAGATGTTCTGAACCATTATAGTCTAAATAAATAAAATCAAGTCATTTGATATTCATTTGTACATCCATCATGCCATTTTAAACGATAACGATATTCAATCATACAATTTGTAACACTTTAATGCATGGACAAATAAATTCCAAATGACTTGATTTCTTATCAGTAGACTAATTAGATGTGTAGATAAAAATGAATGGTTCTAATTTTTCAATTTCTATTTCAAAAAAAGTTCACATATGGTTCTCACCGAAGGAGTTCACACACACACACACACACACACACACACACACACACACACACACATATATACATAGATGATGATGAACCTTCCGTTGTGCATTCGCCTCTGTGTGCACTCGGCATGTGACCTTCGTATCGACGAACCGAATGATCTACACGTCTAAATTAGTCTAAATATGTCAAATCAAGTCATTTGAAATTCATTTGCCCTGCAATGAAGTGTTACAAAATTGTATAACTGAAATACCATTTTTAATATATATAATGACATGATGATGGGAAAATGAATTTCAAATAACTTGATTTTATATATTTAGATTAATTTAGACGTGTAGATCAATGTGAACAGGTCGGATCGTCGATACGACGGTCAAAAGGCCAAGTGCACACGGAGGCGAGTGCACAACGGAAGGGAACTATGTGTGTGTGTGTGTGTGTGTGTGTGTGTGTGTGTGTGTTGTGTTACTTGTGTATTGTATTGAGTAAAAATCATAGAGTTATAGTCTTCTAGTAGTTTACACGTGCTATGCACATCTTAATAAATATATATTTTTGAAAGTGAAAACATCAATGTAGTCTGGCTTTGAACATAAGACCTCCTTTATATTAGTTATGTACGGGCATGCACGAGTTTGTTTTTCTAAAAACGAGAAGTCCAATTCTCACATTATAAGATTAGAATAGATTATATTATATTAGATAGATTATCGAACTATTCTAATCAGCCCGATCCTCACAATTAACTTGTTAGATATTGTAATATATATTTAGTCCCATATCGGGTTATGTATTAGTTTAGTATTTGCTTCCCTTATATATATAGGAGTCATTGTACTCAGTTATAATTAATCCAATAATCCAATGATATGTTTTCAATCCCTCTGTTAACCTTAACATGGTATCAGAGCCTTAATCATAAGTTTCTTTCTTCCTTACTAATTCATAACCCTAATCACACAAATTCTCTCATTCTCAACAACAACAATAACTTCGTCAACAACAACATCGTCAACATCAACATCAACATCATTAACATCATCATCGTCATCAACAGCAGATCCCCTCTCCGACCACCCATCGACTTACCCTCCTCATCATCGTCGTTAACATCATCATCGTCTCCCCCCTCATCATCGAAACCCTAGCCGTCTCCTTGCCGACCACTGTAATACCCCGATTTTCTTAATATATAAAGATTAATTCTCTTTTTAGTATGCTTGTATAGCACGTGGCTATTACTCCATGATGTATAAATTATATATTCTTCCCTATAAATTACTTACTTTAAAGCCCAATGTTAATTTGTCTATTTTTTCTTTTAATAAAATTTATTTTGGCCCAATTTGGTTTTAAGCCCATGGATTGTAAACTCTCTTATTATTTTTCCACAACTTGTAATGTAACATTTTTCTTGCTCTATTTTATCCCGGGTATTAAATATGCTATTTGTAGGGTGTGGTTGTGTGTATACGTGCACTCAATGTACACGTGTTTTAGGCACAACTCTTTGGCCGGTTTTGGGAGAGAGTGGGCTAGATCATGGGTAGTTACCCTGAGTTGTGGGTAGTTTTTGCAACCCCCAAATCAATCTCAGCCCTTAATCCTCCAACTCCCTAATAGATCTCAACCCTTCATCTTATTGGTCTTCTAGTATAAATACCCCCCTACTTTCCCTATCTCTTTTACACTTAAATTTCCTGAGTTTTAAGAGAGTATCTGTGAGTTGTGTGGGAGCTCTTCTGTGGAAGCAAGCAGCATTGCTGGAGATTTCGGTGTGGAGCAAAGGAACAAGAAGTGCTGTGTTATTGAAGGACTTTGCGGGATTTCGGTTTATTTTCTTCATACAAGGTGGGTGTTTCTCAGGACTTCTAATGTAGGAATAATGCTACAATGGCTATGATTGATATTATGCTATAAAAGTGATTTAAATGCAGTAGAAATTGCTTGAACTTGCTATTAATATTGAAACGAGGCTGTCGGTACAGTCGGCTGCCATGTGAGCCAGTCGACTGGTACGAGACATTAATTCGCATGATCGCAATGATAAACGTGTGTATAAATGAACATGATGGCATGAATACTATTTGCATGGTTTCCCTATGACACATATGCTGGAGGGAAGGTAAATGAATAAAAAGAGCTCATGGTAATTAATAATTTTGGAATTGTCTAAGCAGTCGACTGATAGTGTGTTAAGTCGACTGGTACCTCAAATCTGACTGTGACTGTTGGGTAGTTTCATAAACTGATATATTTTCATCGTGTGGACCCAGTTTGATGACTTGGGATTTACATCTTTATTGTTTTAAGACATTATGAGCATATGTGAATGCATGTTTAAAGTATTTTCCTTAACGGAAAGGACATGGTAGTAATTTGATGATCCATGTTGTAGTGTTACTGAATGATAAGAGACCTTGTCTGTGAAACATGAACTTTGTGTACTGTTAGTTGACATCATGATGGAATGCACGTAAGAACTGTAAATGATTTATTGAAATTAGATCTGTCCAGTCGACCGATTGCGTCTAGCAAGTCGACTGATCTGGACATAGAATTATGCTGTTGAAATTGTTAAGACAGACGACTGAGGTGTGAACAGTCGACTGTTGTGTGACTAATATTGTGAACTTGAAAGTTGCGGGACAGGCGACTGGTAGTGTACATAGTCGACTATCCCGAGCCTTTTGAGAACCCTGTATATGACTGTATAAGTCGACTGGTGTTCTTCCAAGTCGACTGTATAGAAAGGACTGTGACATATTTGAATTCATGTTATTTTGCTGTTGGTAATTGTGAACTGTATGATTAAAGTCAATGGATTCTGCTTATGGTTGCATGAATGGTGTAAATGAATCATAGATGAGAAATGGAAGATTAAATGAAATTATGAAATGTGAAATCATGATGAGAAAAGTCTGTGAGACTCAAAAATGAATGAGGAGCTGATGATGCTCAGTTGGATATTGTGAATGTGAAATTGAACGGAAGAGTAGCTAAGTCTCCCCGGCAGTGAATGAAATGATATTGAGAATTAGACCAGGTTGGTCAAGTGAAATGAAATGATAAGTCCGGATGATGGAGAGGCTAACTCTAGAGATTGATTTTCATTCATGATTCTAATTAAAGTAATACATAGTGTGGAGGTGATGAAGATGAGAGAAAAACATGAGTATGAGAGCTAGGGTACGGTGCGGGTATGTGAGCCGCAGAATGCATGCTTGACGAGTCAAGATATGGCGCGGGCACAACTCAGTAATGATCGGACTCTAGTCACGCTTATGGGATGTTTTGGTGACTGCAAGAGGAGTGTGTTCAGGGAGGAGGCTGAATTGTCGCAGAATGCATGCTTGACGAGTCAAGACATGGCACGAAATTCTACTCCAGGGACCAGGATACATGCTTGTACTCATAGATTCATCTAGGATACTCATTGGAATTATAGAAGTAGAATAAGTCATGGCGGTGGATTGAACCCTACAAAAATGAAGATCGTTTAAGGGGCTTGCACTCGAACCTATGTAGTATGGGATGCATAGAATTCGAACAAGTGCGCATTAGTGTCATGTTAATTAAGTAAATTGCATTAAGGATTTAAGTGCACAATCACGACACGACATCATTAAAAGTTCCCCCTTATTTGCATGCTTATGTTGAACCAGTTTGTGATTTGTAAGAAATGAGATTCATTATACTGTTTCTGGCATAGAGAGGATGGCCATGTATAATTATCGTCGGTTGAATAAACTGACGTACCCACAGTGTTTTATGCAGGATAATTACATGTAAGAAGAATGGATGCACAAAGAGTTCATTATGTTGTTGTTCATTTATGTAAATATTGTATATTTTGCTTCCGCTGTGTAAATTTAAATGTAATATGTTGTAAACTCTGATGTAAAAGTAAAGTTTTAAATTCCTTGTAAAATTGTATGTGAAGAAAGCGAAAAGATCCTGAAGAACATCTCGAATTCAGTAAATTGGGATTCGGGGCGTTACAACCACCCAATCCGAAATGCCATCTGCCTAGCCGTCTCCTTGCCGACCAAGATCCTTGCCGACCTTCACCAATCCTAGCCGCCTCCATCGACTAACCCTACTTTCTTTAAACCTTTTTCTCCACCTAAACTGAACATCCAAACCCGATATCCACATCAGTTAAACCCAATCCGCAAACCCTGTTTGCTGCTGTTTGCCAAAAAAAATGCATAAAAAAAACAATTTTTTTTACAAGTACTCTTTCTTTTCCAATGGAACCTCAATCTCACCGGCTTCCCCGATTCATTCTCCACCGGCTTACCCACTGCTACATCTCCCTCTTCCTTCTACCTTACATCCCGATCTCCATCTAGATTCAGACAAATGCAGTGTCGTCATCATCCCGATTCTCGCATCCCCGCTTCTCCTCCTAATGTCATCCTCAACACTGTCTCACCCCTTTCGCAACTAGTAGCACCATCGAGCTCCCTATCCCGATTCTGACACCAGCAAAAGTTCCACCCTTATTTCGATCCCTGCCACAGTGACATCAGTCTCATTTCTCCTTGCAGCCCCTCTTCCCTTACATCCTCGGCCATAACCGTTACTCCAGCCTTGCCGACTCCTGCTGATTGGGCTAATCTCCAACATCTCTTTTCTCAGCTGGAACTCCAGCTCTTGGGTTAGTCTATCACTGCTGGCTGCACTACACTTCTCTCCCACTCTCCATCCTTACTCTCACGTTGCGCTATGTTCTTTATGCTCCTCATTTATCCATGAACCTTATTTCCATTAGTGCACTGCGATAGTGGCCTTGTTGTAACGCCCCTGCCCCTAGCTCAGACAATTTATATAATTTAGAAGACAAATTAGATACTATGTAGTACAACTGCCCACCACAGGCTGCTTCTCAAAAGGTGGTTAACCGAATTGGTGACTCTTGATCATAGGCATTATTATTTATATATTATATTATTCTAGTAGAAATCCGATATGGGACTATTAAACCAATCCCCCGTTGTTTCCTTCCAAGACCGTGGGACCTTCTTCCCCATGCCACGTCACCCTAAGGTGACGTCAGCATTTGAACCAAAGCAGCAAAGCTTTGCTGTTTTTGTTTCAATTCAGGTGGGCCCCTCCCATTACTATTCATCTTTGGTATATTTACCAACATGCCACTTTACTTTTTTTAACATATATTTATATATATCTATTATATAGTTATTTCAAATTACGAGGTGTTACACTTGTCGTTACAATTGATTCTTTCGGTTGTTCTATTACTGATTCTCACACTGGTCAGGAGTTTGGGCGTGCTAGTCGACAGGATCGTCTATATCACCTAAATTTTCTCCATGCACATAAATCTCATCCTCATTTTACTGGTGTTGTGCACTCTGATGCTGATCTGTGGCACAAATATTTAGGACTTATTAGTGGATCTCGATTCAAGACTTTAGCCCGTAGTGGTGTCCTTGGTCCTCTTACTTTTACCCATTTGTCTGATTGTTAGGGTTGTCATTTAGCCAAACACAAAGTACTCCCTTTAATCACAGAAGCACTTCTCAAACCACCCATCCTTTTCAGCTTATTTACTCTGACATATGGGGACCATCACCTACACCTTCTCGCAAAGGTTATCTCTATTATGTTAGTTTCATAGATGACTATACTCGCTACACATGGGTATTTCTTATACGCTAACGCTCTGAGATACCTTACATTTACCATTTCTTTACGAACATGGTTCACACTCAGTTTGGTGTGCGTATCAACCTTTCGCTCAGACGGTGCTCGTGAGTACACTTCCACTGCTATAAGATCAATCATTCAATTTCATGGTACACTCTTTCAGCAATAATGTCCTCACACACATGAACAGAATGGTGTAAATGAACGCAAGCATCGTCACATCCTTGAGACAGCTTGCGCTTCTACTCTCCTTTTCTATTCCTCGTTCTTTCTAGGCTGAAGCTGTCATGACGTATGTCAGTCTCATTAACATCACCCCCTCGTCTGTCCTATCTGGCACGTCACCTCATGAGGCTCTTCGACACTCACCGCCGGACTACAGTATGTTTCGTACTTTTAGGTGCACCTATTATGTCCTTCTTCCTCTCACTGAGCGCACGAAGCTCACCGCTCGAGGTATTAAGTGTGTTCATCTAGATCTCAGTTCAGAACATAAAGGATATCGTTGTTTTGATCCTGTGGCGGGTCGTATTCGTATTTCCCGACATGTCTCCTTTGTGGAAGACTCTCCCTACCAGTTGACTTCTCCTGAGGATGCTAGTTTTCTCGATTCCCTTGTAGTTTGACCTATCTCCTCGACCCTACCTTCCTGCATTCCATATGATACCAGATGGTCTACCACAGGTTTCTGTCTGTTTCTTAATGATTCGCTGATCTCATGACGAAGCAAGAAACAGGCAGTTGTTGCATGTTCTTCCACCTAAGCTGAGTACAGAGCAATGACAACTACTACTAGAGAGATTGTTTATGTTCGTTGGTTGTTATCAGATACGAGTGTCACTCTTACAGGAGCTACTCTTCTTCATTATGATAATTGGAGTGTATTGCACATTGCAAGCAATCCGATCTTTCATGAGAGAACAAAGCACATAAAGATAAATTGTCACTATGTTCATGAGCGTTTTGAAGTATGGACCATTTCCCTTCATTCTGTTACATCTTTACAGTAGACAGCAGACTTCTTCACCAAATCTCACAATGTTCAGAGATTTCGTTACTTGGTGGGCAAACTCACACTGTTCGACCCACCGTGAGTTTGAGAGAGGCTGTTAGATATTGTAATATATATTTAGTCTCATATCGGGTTATCTATCAGTTTAGTATTTGGTTTCCTCCTATATATAGGAGTCATTGTACTCAGTTATAATTAATCCAATAATTCAGTGATATTTTTCAATCCCTCTGCTAACCATAACATAACTCAAGTTTGCATCTAGACTAGATTAATTAAATCTGCAATAATGTTCTCCTTGTTTTTGTGTAGAAAATACTAGTTTTAACCTTAGGATAAACGACTTTTGTTGTCCCCATTATCTGGAAGCATCAAAGTAGGTAAACAGCGCATACGACTTCTCTCGATTCACACATGGGAAACGAGAGTGGACCACGACAATTAAAGAAGGAAACTGTCTGATCCGTAGAGTCTTTGTGGGTGACAATCAACCGAAGAGTAATCAACGTGGAATTGGTTCTGATGTTCTGCTTGACGGCCTTAAAATGTAAACATCAATAATAATGAATATTCAAGTGAAAGGAACCTGAGTTGTGGAAGAGAGATGAACTCACACTCTGTTGCTCACAACCATTCATATGGCATGAGTCATGTGAGTCACGAGTCATGATGTGAGGTGATTTGAACCAGCTGCTCAATTTCCACTTCGAATTTACTTCCCCTTTGGAGTTCTCCTGCGATTGCTGGTCGAAAAATATTGGTTTGCGAATTTGAGCGGGGCCATGGATGTTGATGCAAAAAAGCCTAGGACTGGAGGTGTTTTGGGCCTTCTGGGTTGATGAGAACAGAGCACACATATAAAGAAAATTACATTTTACTTTATACTTTAAAACATAAAATTAAAAATTAAAAAAAAAGGATTTGATTAGTTAGCTACAAAAATTTTCACAAAAATAATTAATTGCGAGAAACTTATGATATCTATAGAATATTGATCAAACTCAGTATCGTGAACTTTTTACCAAACTATCCCACTTTTTGTAAGTATATACTAAACTCTCCCAGTTTGAAAGTTAAATACCAAAAAGTCACTGTCGCTGACTGAGATAGCGCGCCTGGTAATAATCTGCGCGCTATCTCAGTCAGCGTGTGTTAGGGGCCACTACTTTTTTCCTCAAGTCAGAGTGTGGAAAAAGTCTCAAGTATAGACTCGCTATCTCTGTTGTGGTGTTGTTTGTTATTCCTTGTTTTACTGCTTGTAAAATTACTCCGTGTACGATACTTTTATTTATGTTATTTTTGTTTGGCTGGAGTTGTAAGACTATCCGTTTCATCAAAAAAAATATACTCGCTATCTCTGTTAGCGCGCCTATTTAAACTAGACGCGCTAACTGAGATAGCGAGTGTCGATTGGGATTTCACTTAAATCACACTCGCTGTCGCACTCTCATCCCGCTTCTTATCTCTCCCAAAACGCGTTCGCGCCAACTAAAACCCAACCCCCAAACCCTAGCCCCCCCCCCCCCCCCCCCCAATTTGACCTCTCCTCAACCCAATCTCTCGAATTTTTTTGGAGTTGGGTTTCGAAATTGGGAGAGAATGAGAAGAGAGAGATAGAATATGAAGAGAATAGTCAGCGAAAGTGAGTGTGATTTAAGTGAAATCCCAATCGACACTCGCTATCTCAGTTAGCGCGCCTGGTTTAAATGGGCGCGCTAACGGACATAACGAGTTTATACTTGAGACTTTTTTGCACACTCTGACTTGAGAGGAAAAAGTAGTGGCCCCTAAAACACGCTGACTAAGGCACGCAGATTTTTACCAAGCGCGCTATCTCAGTTAGCGACATGAACTTTTTGGTATTTAACTTTTAAACTAGGACAGTTTGGTATATACTTACAAAAAATGGGATAGTTCGGTAAAAAATTCCAGTATCGTATGAATACAACTTCGTTGTTGTAAATCCAAGAAAATGGATTTAATAAGAATGTTTTGTTGACTCAAAGATAGCGACGTCATCATATTTTATTAATGAAAAAATAACGATACAAGATTTCATAGTACATAATATCTATATTCAAATGAAAATGCAAATAACAAATTACAAAAGTACATAAAAATACAATTATTCCTGCATATCTTCATCATCTTCCCCATTTTTATGTGTCTTTAACATTTTCTCCTTCCCTCATGCAATTAGTCTCTAAGTCTTGGTGCTCAAGACTTGAGAGCCTTAAGTGTTGCAATCCCTTGGCTTTGTTGGGAATGGAGCGTCAACGAACGCCCGTTGTCGCAGCGGAACTAAATAAAACAATGAGGAAGTCGAAGTAAATGAGACAAATTAATTGAGCAAGTAGATTCACCAATCTAACATAAACACAACGATAATTTATCCCGGTTAGCTTTCGCTTAATCCGGGGAGAAAATATAGGGAGATCTGATATTCAACTAGAAGAGATTACAAGGAGTTGCTGATTCACTCAATATAAGGAATTAAACTCACTCACCAAGAACTATCTCTCTCAAGCCTCCCTTTGCAATGGAGAAAATATCAATGAAGTACTCTCATCTCATATTGGAGAAATTTACAATATATATAGAAGAGTAGAGAGAACCTTACATTTAATCTTGATTCTCAGTCGTCCGATATAACCTATAGGAGAAGTAACTGAATAGGAGTTGTACGATCTAACTTGGAGTTGATGATTGGCCTGAAACGACCTAACAAATCGAGGCCCAAAACGAACATAGCATCGCAGTCGGTCGACCGTCCAACAAGACTCGTTGACCGTCCTCCTCTCGGCCAAACTCTGTTCAACTGTGGTCAGGTGTGCGGTTGGGTCGACCGTCTCCCAGGACAGTCGAACGCAACTCTGCTGCACCTTGTTATTGCTGTTTTACCTTCTACTCTCTTCGACGCTTCGACCTCCGTACTTCACCTTACCTTCTTTTATTCTGAACCATGAGTATTCAAGACATAATCCTAACAGTCTCTACCTTCGATTGCATACGATTGCTATCACATGATGCGATTATTCATCTCCAAACTCTAATGAACTCCACTTGTAAAAACACTTAGAACAATAGCTTCTCTTCTAGTTGAACAAATCTCTACCCATTCTCACCAATCAGTATACCCCTTCATGGGAACACCTTTGTAGACGTAATCATGGAGTTTTCAACCTCCGCACAAACTCCACCTACATCAAGGCACTCTCCACCTCCCGATGATATTCGAATGTCGTAGTCTCGCTTCGATGATGCTAACTACGGCAAACTAGATGAGCTTGCGGGAATAACAGGAAAAAAAGTAACAACACCTGCGCAGGTATTTCGAATTCTCCAAAGCTTGTAGAGATTTTTTTTGGCTTGTACCAACAATTCTCATACCTCTAATCACCTTACGAAGACCTTGAAAAACAGATAGAACTCCACCTCGAGCTGTGTACCTACAACCCCGTGCATCAAGAGTTCCCAAGAAAATCAGATTCCGTTTCAGCAGAGGAATATGGAAAACATCCCTTAAAGTAAACATATTTAGATCTGGCATCTTCAACTCAACTGTTCCCTCACCTACTAATTCACAAATCTCTCCAGTTCCCGTTCTCACACAACGCCGTGTAGTAGACTTATAAGTAGAATACAACTCCCTCCCGGAGCAAATATGATAATAACTCCCTGAGTCAAGAAACTAACTAGAATCCACTTCTAAAGAATTTGAAACAAGAAGACACAAGTCACTTAAATCAAAGGCACTAACCACATTAGCGGCTGAATTCCCATTCTCGGCGCTTTCCTGATTCTGCAATTTTCAACAGTTTTTCTTGATATGCCCTGGCCTTTTGCAATATCGGCAACGGATCAAATCCTTTTGCATAGCACTTTGTCTTCCCCCTGAAGGACCTTCCACTGCTAGACAATTTGTGGGAATAGACGATGATTTTTGAGTCTCCTTCCTAAGTTGATTTTCCTTCAATGCTTTGATTACACCATCTATCGAAATACTCTCCTTGACAGATCTATCGTGTAGCATGGTAGTGTTCAAAAACTCTTACGAATCCGACAGTGAATATATTAGGTTGAAAATTTTATCTTCCTTACACACATCCACGTTTATTGCCTTGAGTTCAGATAGAACCTTATTGAACTCTGTGGTGTGGTCTTGTAGATCGCTACCGTCCTTCATTGACAAACGGAATAACTTACTCTTCCAACGCATCCGATTTAATAATGACGAACCAAAGTAGTCAGCCATGCATTTTTCCCACTAACTTCCCGCATCAATTTTTTCAAGAAATCTGCACTTGACCTCGTCCACCAATGATAGTCAGATCAGACTTATAGCTCTTTCACGAATATCTTCCCAAACATCATCCTTCATATCAGTTGGCTTTTCTTTCTTCTTAACAACTAATTGTAAACGTCCTGAACAAGGACATCATACATGTCAACCTTTCAAAGATTGAAATTGATCTTTTCATCGAACTGCTTGATCTTCAAAAGACTGTGACCTGTCATCATAACCAAGGGACTCGGCAACATGAAGCTCTGATACAATTTGTTGGGATTGGGGCTTCAACAAACACCCATTTTCACAGTGGAACTAAATAGAGCAATGAGAAAGTCGAAGTAGATGAGACAAATTAATTGAGCAAGTAAGTAGATCCACCAATTTAACAAAAACAGAACGATGATTTATCCCGTTTAGCTTTCGCTGGGAAAATATGGGGAGAACTGATATTCAACTAGAAGAGATTACAAGGAGTTACTGATTCACTCAATACAAGAAATTAAACTCACTCACCAAGAACTATCTCTCTCAAGTCTCTCTTTGCAATGGAGAAAATATCAATAAAGTACTCTCATCTCATATTGGAGAAGTTTACAATATATATAGAGGAGTAGAGAGAACCCTAGGTTTAATCTTGATTCTCAGTCGTCTGATATAACCTGTAGGAGAAGTAACTGAATAGGAGCCGTTCGATCTAACTTGGAGTTGAAGATTGGGCTAAAACGGCCTAACAAATTGAGGCCCAAAATGAACACAGCGTCGCAGTCGGTCGACCGTCCAACAAGACCTGTCAACAGTCCTCCTTTCGGCCAAACCCTGTGCAACTGCGATCGGGCATGTGGTCGGGGGGGGGGGGGTGCGATCGACCGTCTCCCAGGACAGTCAACTTTACTGCACCTTGCTGTTGTTGTTTTACCTTCTACTCTCTTCAATGCTTCGATCTCTGCACTTCATCTTACCTTCTTCTAATCTAAACCACGAGTATTCAAGACATAATCCTAACAGGCTTGACCAAGCCTTTTTTGCTCTCTTTCTAGCTAGTCTAAGACTCTACCATGCCAATATAAGATAGAAAATTTTGTTAATCACACTATTATTGATTTAATTTGCATATATTCATTATACTAACAACATAATTTTGTTAAATTGTCAAACCATTTTCCCACAAAACAAAAGTTGAAGATCCTTTTATAATTCCATTTCAGGAAATCCAAACCCTCAAAACCACCGCAATGAACATCTAAGTGTTAGGAATTCGTACTGAGTTTTGCTAAAACCTAACATTATGAACAAACCAGCAAGCAAACAGTAGATCAAACCAAATACACAATGTAATACCCCGTAAAATTGAGTTATGACAATTTTGCTTCTACACGTGTTATGCACATATATTTTGTACTATTGCGTATAATGTCTCATATAATATCCTGAATATTTTTAGATGTTAGTTTGTAGAATATAAATAGTTGGGAATAATCCATATGCATATTTAATATACTAGAACTTGATAACTTAAAAGCAATTTTGTTGGTGACTAGGGACTTCTAGAAAATTGGTGAATGAGAATCATGAAAAATGGTCTTAATGAAGTTATCCATTTTTTTATTATGACTGGATCTTGTTGGTTAGTCTTCGTCGCCTCTCTCCCTTTATATATAACGCATGCAGTAATTATAAAATACTCGGATCAGGACCTTCTTGAATGGGTGAAAGCTGGCGGCAGGGCTTGCTTAACCGGATACACGGAATTGGGGAGAGCGTTCATAGTAGAATAAGGTTTGGATGAGATTTCCTCTTGATGTAGTAGAAGAGGTCTAGTCTAGGTTGGAATAGATTCGTAGACCAGGTCGACTGATACGTTTTAAAATAGTTCTATATATTCTTTTTCTAGTCTCTCTATGTCACATGGTAGCTAAAGCTCACGACCACTTTCATCTGTAAGGAAGACAACTTCCTACGGCCTCGACAACATCGTAGTGGGTAAGGTCGTAATAACGGAGGAATTCTTAGGATAAGACATAGAGGAGAAGGTTCGTCCCTTGGGACCAACAAGGGGTAGTACAGGAATATTCACCTGTTATCCATCGACTATGCTGTCCCTCTGGGCTCCTCTCCTACTTGCCCAGTGTTCCAAAGCGTTGGTCTTTCTTTCCAAGCCGTGCTTTGTAAGTCAGATCTTCTTATCCCCTTACCTATCTTTGACTAAAGTTGGGCATTTCCTTCTCTTCTTTGATCATCGTTGCTCAGTTCAACCTCCTTTCTAGGGTAGGGTCTCAGAGGTGTTAGGTTCACTACTCCCCGCGAATACCTTCTCCCGAGGAATGAGGCCAATAATTTTGTTTTCGATCGCTACAAGATCAACAATTCCATGAGCTTGGGCTTCAATGACATATGGGAGGTTTAGGGGAGGTGGAATTAATTATAATTTAGAGTTAGGAAAGGTGGATTAATGAGTTACAGGGAATAGTGCATAATTAGGGTTGTAAATAACCACATAAGCCTTGTCTTCAAGAGATGAGGGACAAGATATTTGGAGTTGAAAATTTCATAAGGTAAACTTAGAAACTCTATACTATTTCATAAGTTGTAAGATTATTAACATAACATATGATAGTAATAGTGTATGTTTTGTTATGGTCATAATGTTAAGTTTATCGAGTTTGGTATTGGAAAGCTTCGTGGAGCTTAGAAGCCATCGAATTCAGAAGCTATATATGGGTAACAATTTTACCATTCTTGATTTCAATTATATTGTAGGTGGTATGCATGTTAGACACGATATATATATTGTATTGGATGAGTATTCAAGCATAGATTGACTGAATCATGAGGTTTGGATTTCGTTTAATATTTTAAACAAGTCTTAACTTAGGACTGGTTGACAGTTTTGCCTTGGTTCTAAAACTTTGTACACCTTCTGATTTCTGACCATTTTAACATCTTATATGCAGCATTTTGAGAGAACTCAAAACTAAAAATTCGAAGTAGATTCGTTAATATTTCTTTAGAGTCTAAATAATCAAATTTTCATGAAGTCTGGGACTTTTTGTGATTTTTATAAGTAGTGAGAGCTGCAGGTTTTTGAAACCTGTACCTACCGTTTTACATGTTGATTTAGACAAAACAATTGTGGTTAAATTGAGATATTTTTAACTACAATGTTGTAGTAGTCTCATACGGATTTCATATGAAACTAAGAAATTTCTTTTTTGATAAAAACTGAAATTTATATGTGTAATATCCAAAAAATTTTATTTATAATTAATTGAGAATTTATTGATTTTATGTGTTTTACACGTATAAATTCATGTACATTTTCCCTTAAAAATTGTCTCTTTTATAACATGAACAAATGATCATTTTAAATTCTTTTTTTTTTCCAAAAGCCTATTTTGAAAAGCCTAAGGCCTATTTTTCTAATTTAAGCCCATCCTTATTAATTGAGTGTTTTATTATTAACCCATGGGTCTAAGTCCCACTAATTAAATCACCTTTTAATTGTTCTAACATGTAATGTAGACATATTTAGTAGACAATAAATTAATTAATCTTGTACAACAATTACTGGGTACTAGTATTGCATGTGCATTGCACTAGCACGTGCACGATGCACCCTAGGGAGTAGGCCGGATTTCACAAAGAGAGAGGGAGAGATGGGAGTAGTGGTGAGGTGGTTGCTCCATCAAGGGTAGTTGCTACAACTCCCTATTTCATCATAGCCCTTGATCCTTAACTATTTGGACTAATTCTAGCCTTCCATTTGCACTCAAAAATTGTATAAATACCCCCCTACCCTCTTCATACTTGCACCTAAAATTTGTAAAGAAAGAAAGAAAGAAAAGACAATTTGTGAGTTAAAAGATTGAGAGTTGAGTGTGTTCTTGCACCCATTGGAGGAGGCCGGCCTACACCCAGGAGGGAGAGCTCGGATTCATCAATCACTAGGAGGAGACGACGCGTTGGTGGCTCAAACTAGGAGGAGAAGGACCCATTCTTTCATTCTAGGAGATTTCTAGGGGCTTTCTATTCGTTTTCTCCAATAGGTGGGTGATTCTTATGCTTCTAATTTAGACATCATGCTAGGGTTTGAATTGATAGAATTGCTAAAGAAAAACTAAGTAATTTTGCCTCATGTTTGCTTATTTAGAGAAGGAAATTTGTAGCTAAGAGAATGCTTGACCAGTTGATTGCTAGTGGATAAAATTGTGATTGAATGTGCTAGAATCTATCATGCTATTGAAATATACTTTATCGAGAAATTTGTGCTTATGAGACGAATGATTGATTAAATGCATCATGAAAATTTGATTGTTTAAATTGAAGCAACACTAATGTAGAAAGATGAAAACTTGTGTTCTAAAAATATTGTAGGATAATAACAAGTAAAAATAAAGAGGAAAAGTAATCTTCTGTGGAAACTTTGATTATAAATAATGTGAAAATTATGATCTTGTTCTCAATGTCAAAAATATATCCATGATCTACTTTAAATTGCAAACTGGTGCAATCGACAGTCGACCGAATCAGAGTTAATCGGATAAATAGCTTATGGGTGACGTTAGTCATTCGCTGGGCCAATGTCATATACTCGTATTCCGTATTTTTGGTAAGCGTGGCGTGACATTTGGTAATGGAAAAATTGAAGGTGTGAATTTGGGATTTAGTATTGATAAAATGAGAATAAAAGAATTATGAATGTGACAAGTTAGAAAATGAATTCATTTATTCTATGCATGAAATTGTACATGAAAGTGAAATCAAATGTCGTGATGAATTATGAAAGACCTTATGAATATGAATACACAAATGCTATGAACATGAAATGGAATTGAAAGCTAGAGGGTAGCTAAGCCTTATACCGGCATTTAAAGAATATTTTGAGATGAGATATTGAAAAGGAAAGACCAAGTTTGGGTCGTATTGTTGAATTGATGATTAAGACCGGTATAGAGGAAATGCTGACTCTAGAGTATTTAATTTATTCATGATTCAATAATTAAGGATTAGATACATAGTGAAGATGTGATGAAAGTAAAAGAAAAACAAGAGTATAAGGGCCTTGAAGCTACGACGTGAGAGTATTCACAGGCTGTCTACATGATGCGTCGTGTCATGACGTGGATACGTCTCCAGGAGTCCATACCGCAGGTGACGCTTGTAGGGTGTTTGGTGACTGCGAGTGGTGTCATGTCCCATGACAGAGGCTGAATTGTCCATAGGTTCTACACGATGCGTCATGTCATAACGTGGGATTCCACTCCAGGCTGTCTGGACATGAGCTCGTAACTCATAGAACATCTAGGATACTTACCATATTTACCGTAGTATTTAATTCATGGCGAGGGATTGAACCCTACAAGATGAAGAACGATTAAGGGCTTGACCTCGGACCTATGTAGTATGGGATGCATAAAATTCGAACAAGTGCACATTAGTGTCATGTAATATAAATAACTGCATTAAGGACTAAATGCACAGCACAACACAACATCAATAGCATGTCCCTTTGTAGCTTTGTTTGTGATCAAGTTTGTGGTTTGTTAAAGTATTTGGGAATCGTTATACTGTTCGGCATAGTGAGGATGGTCGTGTATAACATTTCGTCGGCTGTAAGCAACTGATGTACCCACAATTTCTATACAGGATAAAATGCATGAAAAGACTAAGGAGGAATTGATGCTTAAAGAACTATTCAAGTGTTGTTGTATTTCATTCATGTAATTGTTGTAACTTTGCTTCCACTGTTTAAAAATGTATCTCTGATATAATAAAGTTTTAAATTCCTTGTAAAATTGTACGAAGAGAAGTGTAAAGATCCTGTGGAACTTCGAATTCGGTCTTATTTAGAATTCGGGATGTTACAGAGTAGTATCAAAGCCACACTTCTAAGTAGTACAAATTTATAATGAACGATACCCTAAAGTGGACATTAGAGCGTGTGTTGAGTCTAGAGATTTAAATGTAAGTCACTTACATTTGTGTTGCTCTATGATTTATGCTTCTTCTTCTCCTTTCTTTAAGATGGCAGACCACTTCAACCCATGTGGCAGTGATGATTGGTACATAGTCGAAAAGGATTACTACACCGGACAAGCTGATTCTGACGAAGAAGATCTCAATGAATTTAAGGAGGAATGGCCTGAGTCCCGAGAGATCACTCCACCTCCAAATTCATCTAATAATTCCTCCGAAGAGGAAGAACCAGTTCCGAGTAGTCTTATTGTGTCTCTTCAGAGGCAGGTAGAGACTCAGAGGGAGAGAGCAGAGCTACTACAGGCACAGTGTGCGAAGTGCAAGGAGAGCATTGCAACTCTCAGTCATCATGTTTGGGAACTTGAGAAGAGGAAAAATTTGTACGATGTACTGAAGGAAGAAGTGACGGAACTACGGGAAGAGCTTTGAGAAGCCAAGAGGAACCATAGGAACTAGAATGTTGTATCTTCTTACTACTTTCATTTGATGTCAGAAATGTTTTAAATTCGAATGTATAAAATTTGGAATTTAATGAAATGAAGAGTTGATTTAAATTCATGTCTTCTACTTTGAATTTAATAGATTTTTGCATCAGAATATGGCTGGAAGAAGAGCTAGAAGCGA
The DNA here is from genome assembly GCA_017893485.1 of Hemerocallis citrina. Classification (NCBI taxonomy): domain Eukaryota; kingdom Viridiplantae; phylum Streptophyta; class Magnoliopsida; order Asparagales; family Asphodelaceae; genus Hemerocallis; species Hemerocallis citrina. The sequence goes on from CM030364.1 coordinate 40,665,670, forward strand.
AGAAGGGTTGGATTTGGAAACAGAGTTAGCGAGGGTCTATCAGACACTCAATCTCGTTGCCATGAATCAGAACCAAGGGAGGGTGCCTGTGAATTCAGTACCTGAAGCAATAAACTCGTGGAATCACTCAAAAGGATGAAACCACCCATGCTTGAGGGGAAGGCAGACCCTGACGTGGCTGACAACTGGATCAGACAGGTCGAGACTATCTTCTAAGTCTTGGAGACTCCAGAGGGCAGCAAGGTGAAGTTAGCTGCACTACAGTTCGAGAAGGATGCGGCTGTGTGGTGGCAGTCGATGAAGCGGACGATGGGAGATATTGTTCTTGGCTGGGAGGAATTCTTGGAGGAGTTCCGCAGTCATTATTTTCTATCAGACATCCAGGAGAAGAAGGCCATGGAGTTCCTGGCACTGTAGTAGGGCGATATGTCGGTCAGAGAGTATGAAACAAGGTTCACTCAACTCTCGAGGTATGTGCCAGAACTGGTGATGGACAAGGCAAAGAAGGCTCGGAAATTCGAGCATGGTTTGAGGCCAAGTCTGAGATCACAGATAATACCCCTCGGTATCAGGAGGTTTGACAAGTTGGTCAAATGAGATGCAGCCACTGAGGTGGATATGGAGCAGTTCCATTTGTTCAGAATTGGAGGAACAATTGGCAAGTTGGGAAGAGGCCCGCAATTTCTGGCAATTTCAAGGGACAGCCGTCAACTCAAAGGTTCAAATCGACAGGAGCGAACGCTATCAACATAGCTGGGAGACCCGAAAATAATTGGGTGAGACCTCCTGTGGTGACTTGTTTCAACTGTGGCGAGACAGGACATTACAAATCTCAATGCCCCAAGCCGCAGAATGTCACCCGTGGTGGACCAACGTAGCAAGTTGGGAAGAAGTCGTACCAGCAGGGGCGAGTATTTGCCTTGACTGAAGCTGATGCTGATGAGATGGATCGCATCATCACTGGTACGAGGGAGGATGTTTAGAAGTGTTTTTCTGTTGTTATATTTTCCCTGTTTATTTAGTAGAACTATTATGTAACGAGTGTGTTATGTAACAGGAGAACTTTATTTGAAAGGAAAGAAAACTGTTGTTTTGTTTGGTACTGGATCCTCTCACACTTTTGTATCACCTAAGTTTGCTAAAGTTTTGGAAGTTGAACCGAAAGTCTTTCTAGGCAAGGTCTTAGCAGTAGCTACTCCATCAGGAGAGACTCTAACCACTTATCGGTACTATGCAGACTGCGAGATCATGATTGGGGATAGAATTTTTGTGATTGATCTGATCAAGCTGAATGTCTTGGGAGTCGATGTTATCATTGGCATTGATTGGATGTCGATGTACAGTACAAACATCGAGTACAAGACCAAGGAAGTAACAGTGAAGGCTCCAGGTGGTCCTGATGTTACTTTCCAAGGGAAGAAGAGATGTTCAGGTTTGGTTGTAGCCATCAGCAAGAAGAAGGTTCCTGTAAAAGTGCAGCAAATTCTAGTAGTTCGGGATTACCCGACTGTATTCTTGGAAGATTTACCCGGGTTACCCCCGCATCATGATGTAGAGTTCAGCATCACTATTCATCCAGGGAGTGCACCCATTTCCAAGGCACCATATAAGATGGCTCCTGTGGAGCAGGATGAGATCAAACGGCAGATTGAGAAACTATTGGAGAAAGGCTTTATTCAACCAAGTGCGTCGCCTTGGGGAGCACCGGTGCTGTTGGTAAAAAAGAAGGATGGTTCGATGAGGATATGCATTGATTACCGAGAGATGAATAAGGTCACTGTTCAGAACAAGTATCTTATTCTCCGAATTGACGACCTGTTCGATCGTCTACACGGAGCAGCTATTTTCTCCAAAAATAGATCTTCGATCAGGGTACCATTAGGTTCATGTGAAGACTGAAGATGTGCATAAGACTACGTTCAGAACTCAGCACGGGCATTACGAATTCTTAGTTATCCCGTTTGGAGTGACGAATGCACCTGCAATTGTCATGGACATGATGAATAGAGTTCTGAGACCGTTTATTAATTCTTTCGTTGTGGTGTTTATCGACGATATCCTTGTGTACTCCAAGTCGGAGGAGGAGCACACGAGCATCTGGCTGTAGTTTTGAAGAAGCTTCAGGAGCATGAGTTGTATGCCATGTTGTCCAAGTGCGATTTCTGAAAATCTGAGGTGGCATTGCTGGGTCACATCATTTCTAAGGATGGAGTGGCAACTGATCTGCAGAAGATAGAGGCGGTGAAGGATTGGGCAAGGCCTACTACACTGAAGAAAATCAGGAGTTTCCTTGGGCTAACTGGATACTACAGGAGGTTCATTTAGGGCTATGCTCAGATAGCCGTGTCGCTCACTGGTCTGACCAAGAAGAATGTGAACTTCAAGTGGACTAAACAGTGTAAGGCAAGCTTTCAGGAGTTGAAAGAGAAGCTGACTACTGCTCCCATTTTAGCTTTGCCCAGAGCAGGTGTTGAGTATGATGTCTACAGCGATGCTTCACATCGTGGGCTTGGTTGTGTCTTAATGCAAGAGGGGAAAGTGATCGCTTATGGGTCTAGACAACTAAGACCGCATGAGAAGAATTATCCGACTCATAATCTAGAGTTAGCTGCGTTTATCTTTGCCTTAAAGCAATGGAGGAATTACGTGTATGGCGAGAAGTTGAACATGTACACAGACCACAAAAGCTTGAAGTACATCTATCAGCAGAAGGACCTGAATGTGAGATAACAAAGATGGCTGGAAGTACTTAAGGACATCCGTCTAGAGATTAAGTACCATCCTGGGAAGGCTAATGTTGTTACTGATGCACTTAGCCGCAAGAGCAGTCTGGCTAGTTTGATTACGACTCAGAAGCATCTTGCAGAGGAGTTGGATCGGGCTGGTATTGAAGTTATTCTGCAAGGCTTGGGAGCATCCTTAGCTCAGTTGAGGCTTTAGCCCACGCTGAATAAAAGGATTATCGCAAGCTAGAAGGAATATGTAGAGATTCAGAAGATGAAGGAGTAGGTTAGTGCTGGCAGGTTGTCAGAGTTTCAGATCAGGGATGAGGTGTTGTGGTTTGGAGAGAGGCTATGTGTTCCGGATCAAGCAGAATTGCGGGAAAGCATTCTTCAGGAGGCACATGCTACTGTCACGCCCCGCTTCTCAAAAATATGGAATACGAGCATGTAACATTGGCCCAGCGAATGATTTTCATCATCCATAAGCTATTTAGGAATCTTTACAACATCTCACAAAATAATCAGAGTCGAAAACAAGAGAATAAACCACATATGCATAATTGAATCAATATACCAACAAAATTTACTTGAAACAAAATGTATTAATCTCAAATAAATCAGATCTGAACAAGTCAAAAATTCTGGGTCATGCTGCCCAAACACAAAGAATACAAGTAACAGATACATTGTTCAAAATGAGCAACAGAAAATAAATGAAGACAGCAAAAGCTCCAGCCAACTAGAACTTTAGATCACATACTCTATCGGGCAGCTGATCACCAAAACCTGCAAATTGACAAATTGCAGGAAGAAGGCAAAAGAAAACAAGTACCTGTCAATGCAAGTTACATGCCACTTATAGTGTAGAATACAAGTACATGGAAAACAATCTAAATAACAGTGGAAACAAATGTAGCATGGTATAACACATCAACAGTAATATCTATCATGAATCAGTAAAGCAAAGTCAACTAGCATGGTATACTAACAGTACAGATGTTTGTGTCAAATGCAGTGTCATATGACAACTAACAGTGTCCAGTAACAGTAAGCTCAGTATAACAGTGAATCAGGATAACATTATAACAGTATCAGTCCAATGGTATTAGTCTAACAGTATCAGTCTAACAGTATCAGTCTTATGTTCTTACAGTCTTGTGTGTATTACTAGCTAGGTAGCATTTCATGCAACCCACCTTACATGGTTGCCCATTCAAACAGTTTCGTTTTAAATTTCGTAGGGGATCATATAGGGCAGTTTTACTTAGGTATCAGTAACAGTAGCAGTAGCAGTAACAGTCAGAACCTAGTGGTCCTCCTCCGATTACACCTTCTTATAGGGAAGTGTGCAGTCAGGTAATCAGTAATAGAAATCAGACAGTCAGAACCTATTGGTCCTCCTCTGAGTACACCTTCCTTTAGAAAAGTGTGCAGTCAGGTAATCAGTATAACGGTATAACAGATGCTCAGTATGGGAAACACGGACCCTCTTCCATGTATACATTTCTATAATTTTCCACTACTAGATCTTTCCCTTAAATCCCGACTTGGTTACTTTTATTATGGTCATCAAACACGCATGGATGTGTACGAAATAGTATCAAACTAACATGGTATAATCAGTATTAGGCTCAGGAAAATAAATAAACATGCTTAGATAATATACAGTCACATAAACGAGCAAAACAGTGTATGTTTATATTCAGGACAGCAAGACAGTACAGTACTAAAACAGTGACTGCTGTTACTACAGAAATCCAAATCTGAATCCGTCAAAGAATCTGGAAAATAGACCTCCACACGAATCCAGCGATTATAAATAAGCCATATTGTATTTCACAAAATCATAACTTAAAACGGATTTGAATCCAGAAAATACATTCAATCAAAAATCAGTAAAACGAATTTTCAGTCAGAAAAACAGCATTAAAACTATTCAAATAAATTCAAGAAAAATCTGGGGTAATCCCCTACATGTCTAGTATCAAAATAAAAAGTTTCATAATATTCCAGTAAAATTAGTTCAGGCAACAAAAATCGGAAAACCTCAAGAAACGATAGTTTGGCAAATCTGGAATTCCCAACACAGCTGTACGAAAACTGAAATATCTCGCAAACCGTGAAACAAAATCCAAATCCACCAAAGGGAGGTGAAAATAGACAAAATAATCTAACATTAATATTTCATAAATATTTTCCATACAGTAGAAAGAAATATGGTGAACATACGATTCTTTACAGAACATCGATCAAAATACAGCAAGTACAGTCTTTATAAACAAGCATGAAACGGCATATAAAAATCATCAATAAAATCCACCAAAATTCTGGGTAATCTCTAAATAGATATAGAATTACTGACCAAAGTTTTAGTTCAAAATAATATGTGTAGCACAAGTGTCAAAATAATTTAGTCGTCAAAATCATCTTGAAACGAAACCTGAAATTGATCTACACTTCGGTAGTAAAACAGTCATAACTCACGCATACAAAAACGAAATCGAGTAAGGTCAGAAGGGTTGAAAAGAAGACGAATTTCTCTAAAACTCATGTTTTATACTGAAATTAAGATTCTGAACATTATATGGTCTAAATTACTGATCAAGAAAGAATATCGGCAAAACACAGAATTTCCTCAAAAACCAAAATTAACATAGATTCAACGAAACTTGATCCAAACACACCCAAACATAAAATCGAGTCTACCAAGTGTCCAAACATCATGAAATAGGGTAATTAACATATCTAAAATAAGTCTATCACATGGTTCTCAACAAATACCCAAATTCTCACAAGAAGTATCACATACATGTTCAAATCAAGAACGGGCAACCTAAGTTAATTCATATCGATATTGTGTCGTAAGGCAACTATAGTCAATTCACTATAGAGACAATATCAACAAGGGGTTTCACACACAATTATCTCTAGAACCCAACTACACTACAAGCGGTATTTAGTACTTGTATATGCAAAGGAATTTAATACAAATTACTTGCCTTAACCGAAGACGAAAATGATGAAAACCAAGAATAACGAGAACGGATTCCCGGGAACGAACTTAATGATCGAATCATGAACCAATCACGAACACAAGGAACAACAGATCACGAACACGATCGGACGGCTAAGAATAAGAGATCAAGATATCAAGGTGATCGGATCAGATCGGACGACTCTGATCGAAGATCAAGATCAAGATCGAGATGTGATCAGTATCTTGATGATGATGATGATGATCGGATCAGATTGATGATCAAACGGTCAAGGATCACTTGATGAAGATCATGATGATCAATGGCCCATGATCAAATAGCTAATGATCTTGATGATCAAGATCAAACCAACCGGACGGCTCACGATTGAAGGATCAAAACCTCATGATCACACAGTAACCCTTGGGCATGGTGGCAGACGGTGGACGGGCGGTGCACTGTGGGAAGGAGACAACGGCAGAAGAGGGACAGCAGGCGGTCGGCACGGCACCGGGACTGCAAAACGGCGGCAGGTGCAGGGTGCACGGGGAGGAACACAAGCCAGGGCAGAGTGCACTGCATCGGCATCAGAAGGACAGGCCGAGGGGGCGAATGCACAGGTGCTGCGACGCAATAGGGGCATTAGGGCTGGCACTGCAGAGGAACGACGGGAGGTCGTCGCGACTGGAGCTGTCATGGCGTAGTGGGGGTTGCGACATAGGGACGCGGGAGAGAGGGAGAGAGGAGGGTATGGCTAGAGAGCAGGGGACGATCGAGATAGAGATGGGAACGGGAGAGGGACGGACAGGAAACTATATGGCGGCTAGGGTTTATATGATAGGGTAGATGATAGGGGTAGCAAGTGGGTTAAAATATATAGGGGAAGAAGGGGTGACGAGTACGGGTATAGGGAGCTATCGGGTTGGGGGTGTTAATAACAGGGTAGGGGATTTGAACGGGTTAGGTTCATAGGTGTAAATGGGTTTAAGTATTTTAAATGGGTTTGGGTTAATATAATGGGTAAATGGGTATTTTAGAAGTAATAGGGTTTTATAATGGGTATGGGGATAGTTAAATGGGTTTTAAAATCCAAAAGAGATGAAATAACCAATAAAATAGAGATTTTCAACAAAATATAATTTGTATTATAACATAGAATTTATGTGAAATATCTACAATATAATTTATAAATAGAACTAGGTTTTTAAATAAACAATCAAAGTAATAATACTAATAAAAATAAGAGCATCCACAGTCGTTTGCTATATATCCCATTTTGCCATATTATAGCAAACGAATAGCAAACGAGCGCTGCAGTCGTTTCTCATTTTCCCATTTTTTGGCAAACGTTCTATTCTCATTTCTCAAATATGAGAAACGAAATGAACTTTCTCAAATTATAAAGGACGGGGTATGATACCCCGTCTCTCCGATTTAATAATTTTTTAATCGATTCAGACGGAAGATCATATACCGTCTCTCCTATTTTATTAAATTTTTTTTAAAAGGTCGGACGGGGAATGATACCCCGGACGGGGTATCAAACCCCGTCTCTCCCTTTTTTTTTATTTGTTTTAATTTGTTTTTTTTTTAATAAAATGAACGGCCACGATTGAGCGATAGGAAAAAAAAAAATAGGGTGGGACGGGGACACATACCCCGGACGGGGTATGATACCCCGTCCATGAAATGCTGCCATTAATGCACACCATTAATGCTGTGCAGGGAAAATTTAGGAGTAGTTAGTATCCTTAATTAGGTTTAGTTAGTATATTAATTAGGTTTAGTTATTTTTATATTATTTAATTTAGTTAATTAATATAGTTTAATAGTTAATAAGTAATTAACTTTTTTTAATTTATTTGAAACGATCGGACGGTGTATCATATACCGTCTCTCTAAAAAATAGAAAAAATATAGCAAACGACGACTGCAGTGAACGATCGTATTTGCTATTACTGTAGCTGCCATATTATAGCAAATGAGAAAAACGACTGTGGATGCTCTAATAACAATAAGGAAAAAATGATAATAGTAATAATAAAAGTAATAATAACAATAATAGGAACAAAAATCATAAAAAAATAGTTCGAAGTGAAAAACTAATTTACAAAAATTTGAAATACCAAAAATACACAGAAAAATACATTTTTGGGGAAAACAGGGGTTACAGCTACTCTTTTGTCCGTACATCCTGGGAGTACCAAGATGTATAAGGACATTGAGCAATATTTCTGGTGGTCAGGTTTGAAGCGGGATGTAGCCGAGTTTGTGGCGAAATGTGAGATCTGTCAGCAGGTCAAAGCCGAGAATCAGAAACCCGGAGGTTTATTGTAATCGTTATCTATTCTGGAATGGAAGTGTGATAAAATTAGTATGGATTTCATCACGGGTTTGTGTAACACCCCCCAAAGAAATGACAATTTTACCATCGTGTGATACACACGTGTATTTTATACGGTTACTTGCAATATTTGTAACGTGTTTTCATTACGTATTGTGATTTCTAACTAATTTTGCACTCTCCGTATATTTTATCCTATTTAAATCAACTAAAATATTATATTTCAATCTCTGTATTTTTACGTGCTTTTTACGTGTTTTTGATACACGTCTCGATTATGTGTTTCCACCGCTACGTGTAATATCTTCTATATGTTTAAATTATTTATTTTTGGTATTCAAATCTATTTTTATAAACAGAAATTCATTTTCCCTTATTTAGATTAAAATATTATTATACGTATAATGCACATGTTTTCTACGTACGTAGCAATCACGTCGTGGAATATATATAATTTATTTTCTTATATTATATTTTTATTATCTTTAACATTCTTTTGTTGATAACTTCGAATTTTGTATTTTTGATATTTACGTGCGATGCACATGTTTGTTTCGGTGCATGTATTTGAGCGTATTCGTTTTAAAAAATAAATTTTTGGAGTATGTGTATTTATTTTAATTGTGCATGAAATATTATAATTTTAATTAAACAAATTTTTACATATTATGTATAAATTTTTACCTATGCTTACACCTATACCCTAATTCACTTCTTTCCTTGTCTACATCCGAACACAACAGTACAACCCAACTCAGCAAATGGTCCCCCTTCCACTGTTGCCTACATTACTATACTTATATCCTATATTTATTTGTGTGTATATATATATATATATATATATATATATATATATATATATATATATATATATATATATATATATGGTCATATAAATATATATGCATACATGAGTGGGAGTGGGCTTTTCCTGTGCTTGGTCGGTTTAAGGATGGGAGAGGCCGGGAGCTAGGAATTTGAAGAGGTGAGTGGAAAATTAACTTAGATTAGTGGGTAATTAAACTATTTTAGTGGGTAATTAATCACATTAAATCTTTTCCCTTATAAAACTACCCCCACTCCCATCTTCTAATCAGAAAAACTAAACAAAAGAAAAAAAATGGAACAAAAAAATGTAGTGCTATGCTCTGCTGAAAACTTGTTGCTTCCTATGGCTGCCGAAATGGAAAAGGGACTTCCTGTTACTTGCCGAGTGGAGTTGGGGCTTTTTCTTGCACGCGGTTTTCGAGGAGGTGAAGTGGAGTTTCTAGAAGCTCTCACTTTAGGAGTTCTATTGCAAGAAATCAACATTTCTTGGGTGGGTGATCCTTTATACTTTCTAAATTTTTGAGTAGTTGCATGTGTAGATTACCCTGAAAATTGAATTGCTAATGTAGAATTGTTTAGTTGCTCTCATGATTTGTGTTGTGTGTGCTAGTAGATACTCTAAAAATTTAAGTAGAGTGCATGTTGATTAAAATGGACTTGAAAGAATTAAAAAATTGTGTAAATTGGCATGTAAATTGTTGACGTGTGTTCACTCTTGAAGAATAGATATTCTATGAACTTATTCATCATGAGAAAAATTCTCGTATTGTTATTTAACATGAAAAAAGTATATTTATTGAGTAAAAAATGATAGTTCGCAAAACATAGCGAAAATTGAGTTACTCTTCACACGGCGAAAATTTTCAATTGTGTGAATATATTATTGCACTAGAATTTATTTTACTGTTCTCAAATTATTTTTAGAGTGCAGGGGTTCGACTATTTTTGTCGTGAAATGGTTTTCGGAAGAGTAAATCTTTTAACAGAGTGTACTGGGGAGTGGTTGGGTATTTAAACCCCATTGGAATACTCCAACCCGTGGGCGCTCTTAGCCCTGTGGCTTGAGCGTTGGGTTGTTTCCTTGCTGGTTCTGGGTTCGAATCCTCCTGGGCTCTCAGACTTGGGTTTCTAAAACAAAATTTTTGAGTTATGGGTTCTCTGACTTGGGTTTTTAAAAAAATTCGAGTTATGGGTTCTCTGACTTGGGTTTCTAAAATGAAATTTTTGGGTTCTGAGCTCTCTGACTTGGTTTTGAGTTATCTGACTTGGGTTTCTAAAACATTTTTTGAGTTGTGGGTTCTCTGACTTGGATTTATAAAACAAAATTTTTGAGTTATGGGTTCTCTGACTTGGGTTCTAAGAACAAAATTTTTGGGTGTGAGCTCTCTGACTTGTTTCTAAACATTTTTTTATGTGTGGAGCTCGGACTGGGTTTCTCAAACTCCTTATTAAAATTTTTACATATATTTCCTTTGAGTATTTTTAAAAGTGGAATTGAGATAAATTGATGAGTTGACGAATTTGAGAAATTTATTCAAGAGTATGACCTTGAATTATAGGAAAATGAAATTTTGGACAATGCAGTTGATTTTTCTCTTAACAAAATTCTATAATTATTTTGGTTGATTAAAAATATTGGACGGTGTATAAAATACGATGTGTGATTAAATTATGTAGTGATTACTCTATTTTATGAGCCATGAAAGGCAATGTTTTTTTTAAAGAGTTGTGAATAAGTGAATGAATTGAATTGCAGGAGAATGATTAAGATGAAGATATGAATATATTGAGTTAATACATGACGGGTATGAATATGCATGATTTCTTGTACATGGAAAGTAGTGATTTAGAGTTAGTGAGACCTCGGGTACCGGCACTATTGAATTAAAAGATTTGAGATATATTTGTTAAATATGGCTATGGAGCTATCTCGTATTTTGTGATTAAGTTCGGTAGGGGGTAAAACTAACTCTATGTATGGAAATTTATTCATATCTTGAACTTAAGAACTAGGCACTTAAAAGAAGATGTAGTAAAACCTAGGCAAACATAAGTGGGGCACTCTATATAGTCGGACGGTGGATTTGCTGCGGCGATTCACCGGAACTATAGACCAAGTCGGGCAATGTACTTCGGGATTGTGGTTGCCTCGTGGGAGACGAGCTTTTATTTTAAATCCGGGACTATGCGTAGTCGGACGGATAGTTCGCCGTACTTCAAAGTATATACGTATACCGAGGCTAGAGGGGCACTTGCAGAAGGTTCGCACGACGAGGAGTCTGTATAACAGTCGGGCAGGAGATTTGTTGCGGCGGTTCCCCGGGACTGGGATCCATACTCGTGGAACGTCTCAACTTTATTTTATTACTGGATAGTTTGTCATGTCGAGGGATCAAACCCTTTTTTGTGGAGTACGTAGGTGCTTGCCCTCGGACCTATGTAGAATGGGATGCATAGAATCCGTACAAGTATGCATTAGTGTCATCTTAGTATAAAATATCTGCATTAGGCATTAAGCCATCGCATACACTTACATGTTTAGAGTAGTCACATTTAACACTTTATTCGCATTCAAAATTGTGGTTTGTTAAAGTATTGAGATCGTTATATGTACGGCATAGAGAGGATGGCCGAGTATGACATTTTCGTCAGTTGTAAGTAACTGATGTGCCCACAACTTATTATGCAGGAAATGGACATATTCAAGAAGGAGTAAAGTTGATTTCGATGCTGTTGATTTATTAGTTGTTAAAGATGTATAAGTTGTATATTATTTTCATTGTTGTATTCTATCTTTATTCTTCCGCTGTGTAATCAATGTAAAGAACTATGATGTATGATGAAAAGTTTAAATTTCTTTGTAAAATTGTACGAAGTGAAGTGTAAAGATCCCGTAGAATCTCGAATTCGGTCTTATTTAGAATTCGGGGCATTACAGTTTGTCCAAGAATTCAAAAGGCAATGATGCGATTAGGGTCATAGTCGATCGACTAACGAAGTCCGCTCACTTCTTGGCAATGAAACTCACTTCGTCTATGGACAAGTTGGCCGAGCTGTATGTTGGAGAGATCGTCAGGCTTCATGGTGTTCCGTTAACCATTGTGTCTAATCGAGATGCGCGGTTTACTTCGTAATTCTAGAGGAGTCTTCAAATAGCTCTGGGTACCAAGACAGATTTCAGCACTGCTTTTCATCCTCAGACCGATGGGCAGACCGAAAGAGTCAACCGTATTCTTGAGGATATGCTTCGATATTATGTTTTAGATTTTGGAGGCTATTGGGAAAGGCATCTAGCTCTGGTGGAGTTTGCCTACAACAACAGTTTTCAGAATAGTAATTGGATGGCGCCGTACGAAGCTCTGTATGGCAGGAAGTACAGAACACCTGTTTGTTGGTTAGAAGTGGGGGAGCGGTAGATGTTTGGGCCTGAGATTGTGCAGCAGATCTCTGAAAAGAACGATCTGATCAGGAAGAGGTTGGTGAATGCTCAGAGTAGGCAGAAGAGCTAAGCAGATAACCGGAGGAGGGACCATGAGGTTGAGGTTGGTGACTTTGTCTTTCTGAAGGTTTCACCTAGTAAGGGTGTGATTCGCTTCGGCAGAGGTGGAAAGTTAGCCCCGAGGTTCATAGGCCCGTACAAGATATTGAAGCGGATTGGGAAAACTGCTTACCGGTTGGAGTTGCCGAAAGAGTTGTCTCAGGTGCACAATGTCTTTCATATTTCTATGCTAAGAGGGTACATTCCAGATTCCAGTCATCATTTGCCCGAAGTGCCGGAGAGTTTGCAGTTGGATCTGAGTTACATTGAGCTTCCGGTTGAGATTGTCGATGGTCGGGAGAAAGTCTTGAGGAACAAGACGATACCGATGGTCAAAGTAGTCCGAAAAAACCAGTTGGTTGAAGATGCTACTTGGGAATCTGAGAAGAGGATGATGAAGGATTATCCTGAGCTCTTTGCTTCATTTGTATCTTCTTTTCTTTTCTTTTCTTCTTGTTGTGTTCTGTTTTCTCACTCTTTAAGCATAGTTCCGGGGACGGAACTATTCTAAGAAGGGAGTGTTATAATATCCCAAAATTTTTAATTATAATTAATTGAGAATTTATCGATTTTATGTGTTTTGCACCTATAAATTCTTGTACTTATTCCCTTAAAAATTATCTCTTTTATAACATGAACAAATGATGTTTTTAAATTCTTCTTTTTTTTTTCGAAAAGCCTATTTTGAAAAGCCTAAGGCATATTTTTCTAATTTAAGCTCATCCTAATTAATTGAGTGTTTTATTATTAACCCATGGGTCTAAGGCCCACTAATTAAATCACCTTTTAATTTTTATAACATGTAATGTAGACACATTTAGTAGACAATAAATTAATTAATCTTGTACAACAGTTAATGGGGGGTACTAGTATTGCATGTGCATTGCACTAGCACGTGCACGATGCACCCTAGGGAGTAGGCCGGATTTCACAAAGAGAGAGGGAGAGATGGGAGTAGTGGTGAGGTGGTTGCTCCATCATGGGTAGTTGCTACCACCCCGACCCTCTTCCCCGTTCTCCGCCATCAGCCATATCCCGCCAAAACCCAAAAACCCAAATCCCCTGTACTTTCATCTTCTCCGATCGACCTCCGGCACCCCCGTCACCACTTTTTCCCTCCGGCGCCGCTCTCCTAGCGCGTGCCGCCACCAGCATAGCAACCCCTGCTCCTCCCTCTTTCCCTTTCAACAACAGCAGCCGAAACCCCAAAAAGCCCATTGTTGTTTCCCTGTCCATCACTGACCTGAGTCCAGTCGCCACCGCCTGCGCCGCCATGCCCTCTTTCTTCCCGCTGTCATTGCTGCAGTCTCTTTAGTTATTGTAGTTGCAGTGCTCTTCTCTTTGTGTGCTTTATTGTTTGGTACATGTATATTGCACGTGCTAGTTCGTGTGTTCGTGAGTTCGTTGCTTCGGGATTCTTATCCCGTTATTCTTAGTATTCATTTTCATTGTTAACAGGCAAGTAATTTGTATTAAATTCCTTTGCATATACAAGTACAAAATACTGCTTGTAGTGTAGTTGGGTTCTAGAGACAATTTATGTGTGAAACTGCTTGTTGATATTATCTCTATTGTGATGATTTGACCATAGTTGCCTCACGACATATATGACATGAATTAACCTAGGGTTGACCACTTTTGATGTAAATGTTCATGCTATCTTGAGATATCTGTGTTTGATGTGATATTCGTGGTATACTTATTGTAGACTTGTAAAATACCCTATATCATGTTGCTTGGATATCTAGCACACCATATTCCATGGTATCATCCTATTGTTTTCCTATTGTTATTATCGTTCATCTCATGTCTTATAATTGCATATTGTATTGTTGCATTGATAAATAATTAACAAGCCGGGATTTAAGGGTTGACTTTAGTAGTGGACAATATAAGAATTGTACTCGGAGGAGGGGCCCGTGTTTCCCTATTTATTGGTCTATTGGTCTATTGGTCATATCGGTTATTGATTAATTGTAGATTACTGACTACAGTATCTCGATTGATTCGGTCATCGGTCACTATTGAATATTGATTATCGTTGCCGAGTACATGAACTATAGAGCCCACCACTAAGTCTAAAATGAAACTGTTTAAATGTAGCAACCATATAGTAAAAATATAGATACATGAAGTGCTACCTAGATAGTAATAATAAAAGACTCGAACATAATCACTTGACACTAGCTACTTGATACTTGTTACTTGTGATGTTGATATTTAGCAAGTGTACAAAATTGCACAAGTAATATAGATAGGTGAGTAGAGTGTCGAACCCACAGGGACTAGATATTTTGCTGAGTACCGATATCGCTAGATTAATCACTATTTGTAAGATTGGAATTTAATTATGATAAAGCAACTAAATTAAATTAATCTAACTAAATGTAACTAAATTGGTGAAGAGGGAGAGGGCTGTGAAACTATGAAGCTCTTGTACTTTGTTAAGGGTAAAAACAGTTCTAGGGCTCTTGGTTCACCTTGTTTATCACACACAAATTATTATTCCTTATAAATAAAAATATTATCATTCCCAAATTGTCGACCAAAATCCTAAAGATATTAACCACTCTATCAACGTATTCTAAAAATTATTCTCAACTAATTCTTCGCCTATCCATCAAATTATTAGTTGAAAAATTGGATTTCTTAACGGTCACGTCCTCCAATATACGGTGTTAATTTTTATTAATCACAAATCACCTGTTCGGTCTCTTTATGATTTGAAAAATCATACAAATGTCTATCCACCATGTTGTACGCATAAATAATAAAAATTAAAACACAATCAGGAAAACAGAGTAATAATAAGAAATTAAAATTTGTGTTCTACAAAACTCGGCTACATCTTAGCCTCTAGAACAATAAATTCAGTTCATGTTTGTTTGGAATTGCATCTAAAATAAATCTGAGAAGAAAAGATACAAAAAGGAATACAAAAAATTAATTCAAACCCCTGTCTCAAAAGCTGTGTTGACGTCAGGATGGAAGACAGCGCCAGCAGCTGTGCGTCGTCTAGGATTTCGTGCGCCAGGCCACGTCACGTCTGTCGCGTCTGTCACCCGCGCGTCAGATCAAAAGCCAGGTCAGCACCTCTTGGAACTCATGCGCCTGCTGCTCCTACTTTTCTGCTTCGAGCTGCGTGCGCCAGGGAGAGAGGAAAAGCTGCTGTCACTTCTTAGAAGAAGAAGACGCGTGAAGCTGTCTTCACTCTTCTTCTTTGTTTCGTAGTCAGTACACACGAGAGAGGACGAAGGAGTCGCCAGGTCAAAGAACAATCGCTGGGTGCACTTCGAATACTGCGCCAAAGAAGACAGCAGCCCTACTGCCCACACGCTGCTGTTTCGCCTTAGAACTCGCACACGCCTTCTCTCTCTCTTACTTTTTCTTTTTCTTCTTAAGTTATTGTACAGCCGTCACCTCCTACTTTGTACCCTCTCTTTGGTTTGTATTTATAGATAACGGAGAGGACCATTAGGGTTTGCACTTTTGCAGAAAAGTCCACACTCTTTCTTTATTTTCTTCCTTTAATTGATCTGCATACACAAAATAATATCTGAAATTAGGAGTTTTAAATTAAATAAAATTAATTAGTTTAAAATTAATTAAACTACCTATAAATTATATTAGCGCATAAAAATCCTTTTAAACATTATTTGTCGCACTTTTAACTCAACAAAACAATAAAAATTTATAAATCAATTATTTTACTTTCTTTGTTGATTTTTTTCCACAATTCTTTACTTTTTGCATCAAAAATATTATTTCTTCAAAAATAATTAATTGAATGAAATCATATAGAAACAAGATGAATTATAGACAATATCAGCGAAAACAAGTCATTTTAATAGGTAAATGAGTACAAATATATATATATATATATATATATATATATATATATAAATTCGACACATCAAATACCCCCAAACTTAAGATTTTGCTTGTCCTTGAGCAAAAAGTAGAATCATAAACAGGGGAATAATAAAAGTAGACTCAACCCATCACACCAAGAGATCTTATCATGCAAGCATCAAATTTTCAATTAAAAATATAAACAATTGCAAATAAAGTAAAACTAAGCATACCCACTTTCTCCAGTGCAATTATTTATTCATAATTCCCAACCCAATCGCATTTGTCATGCAATTAATGTAATTGTTGTATGTAACAACTTAATCTGTGATTATCCCTTCTCTCTACTACAAACCGAGTAGCAAACTAGAGTTTTTTTTTTTTCTTTCAGTCCCTTCTTTAAGTTGTCACTTGCCTTTTTACGCGAATGCAAATCATTTGTGATGAATTCACCCGGTTACTCAACAAGTCACAAACTTAAAGTGCTTTGCATACTCATATTTCAAGTTGCCGTTTTACGTAAGTGTAAACATTTGTGATGAATACCCCTAGTTACTAAGCAACTCAAAACATTGGAGTAGATTGACTTTATTCATAAACAAATTTTTTTTCATTATTACTCTATTTACTTAAACTCAGTTTAGGACTAAATTAAAGGGGATAATCACGAGAAAAAACATCACATTTGTCTTTTATGTATAATAGCATGACTCACACAACTTTGTAAGGAATTTTGAAACTCAATAATCCTAAAGTAAATAAGTATGCTTAATATTGCTTTATAAAAAAATTGTTTATCCCAAAAAAATTGTTTCAATGCTTATCACAATAAAGAACTCAAAAGTGTAAAGGTAAGCCTAATTATAATCCTTTTATTTTGTTTTTCTTTTCTAAAATAATAAAAATAAAAATAAATTTGTAAACCTTCCCCCCAAACTTAAATATCACATTGTCCTCAATGGGAAAGGAAAAGAAAAACAAAAAGAATGCAAAAAGTTTAGAATATCTCCCCTGATTCGTCTTTAATTTTCTGCACGCGCAGCGTTTAGTATTTTGGCGATATCTGAAGCTGTAGATGTCGAAATGGGCTGATTTTTTTTTGCTGGAAAGCTAAGAAAATTGTCTACAACTTCTCTTTGATTCACATTTCCAGATTCTGACTCCATACTGCTCAAAAACAGCCATCAATGCAGGTGTTCAAAACAGCTCCACCTGGAGACTTTCAAAATTTGTGCAATCCTACAAGATAAAATCAAAAATCAAAATAAAATAAACTAAAATATAAATCAAAACTAAATGCAATGAAATAAAACATGGGTTGCCTTCCAAGAAGCGCTAAGTTTTAAGTCTTCAGCCAGACATACGGGTGAGATGGTTATGTAACGCCAAGATCCAACAACATTAACACATCTTTTCTAATTTTCCTCTTCAGATGTGGATCAGGTTCAAGTTCCAATTTGAGGTGTTTCCTTCGTGATGATGATGTCTTTGATTCCCCCACCTCTTTGAATTTATGCTGCAAAAATGAATAAATAGAAGGTTCAGCATCCAAATACAGGACATGTTCAAAAATATTTTCTTTCTTAGTTTCAAAAATTTCTGAACTTGTTGGACATACTTCAATTGGTGATTTTTCATTTTCAGCCTTATGTTTCTCGCCCACAATTAAATCAGTTTCACTTACTTGAATGGATGACTGTTCTTCAGGAGGAAAATTTATGGAATTAAAAACATCATACATTACTTGCTCATGCTGAATTTGTTCCTCCACAATTTGTTCAATCTCACTTTGCTTTTCAACCACATTATGTTCTTCATTTTCTTCTTGTGGTTGTTCAATTGTCCTTCCGCTTCCTAGTGTTATAGCCTCGACATGCTCCTTAGGATGGACAACTGTATTGCTTGGTAATGTTCCTGCAGTTTTTTCGTTAAGAATATTTGAAATTTGACTAATTTGTACCTCAAGATTGTGAATGGAAGCCGAAGTTGAATTTGTAACATTTTGGATTGCCAAATCTGTCTTTTGCATGTAGTGCATAAACATGTCTTCAAGCGTCGACTTCTTTTCTTGCTGTGAAAAATGTTGAGGTTGTATAACTGCTCCTTGATTGTTGTTCCATAAAAAATTTGGGGTGTTTCTCCATCCTTGATTGTATGTATTTGCATAATGATTGTTTTGCATTTGAAGGTTTGACACAAAATTTTCATTTACGGCATTTGATGGAGCAAAAGGGTTCCCCACTTGACAATCTGAACTTGCAGGATTTCCTGCACAAAGATCACAAATCATATTAGATTGCATAACATTAAAATTTATATTTTCTACTTGTTTATATAAAATATCATTTTTTGCATTTAAAGTAGAAAAAGGATTAAGTTCAAAAACTCCAGCCACTTTTCTTGGCATCGTTCTCTCTGAAGACCACTGGTAATGATTTGATGCCATCTCCTCTAAAAGATCATAGGCTACTTGGTAAGTTTTGCTCATCAGTGCACCACCAGCTGCTGCGTCAACCATAGATCTATGTGTAACTCCCAAACCATTATAAAATGTTTGCATTTGCAGCCATTTCGGTAGTTCATGATTAGGACACTTTCTTAATAACTCTTTAAACCTTTCCCATGCATCATACAAAGACTCGGTCTCAAATTGAGTAAATGTGCAAATGTCATTCTTTAGTTTTGCTGTCTTTGCTGGAGGAAAATACTTGGCTAAAAATTTTTGTGCAAGTTCCTCCCAAGTAGTAATACTACCTGGTGGTAGATAATATAACCAAGCCTTCGCCTTATCTCGTAATGAAAAAGGAAAGAGTCTCAATCTGATCGCATCATCTGATACTCCATTGTGCTTGAAAGTGTCACAAATTTCTAGAAAATCTGCAATGTGAGCGTAAGGATCCTCGTGTGGTAGTCCCCAAAATTGAACAGTCTGTTGAAGCATTAGAATCATCGCCGGTTTAATTTCAAAATCGTTAGCTTCAATAACCGGTTTCTTTATGCTTGGTTCGTAAATTGAGGACATAGCATAGTCTCTCAAAGGCCTATTTTCATCATTCGCCATGATAATGCACTGTATGTCCTGAAATGTACGTATCGAAAAAGAAAAAGAAAAAAAATAGAAAAACTAAAAAAAACTAAAATAAGAAAAATAAAATAAAATAAAATAAAGTAAAAGTTAGTCAAAAGAAAATAAAGATGTAAAATAATAATAAAATAAAAATAATTACAAAGGATCCAAATTAACAATAATCTAGCAATTTTCAATATCAATAAAAGAATAACTAGTCCCCGGCAACGGCGCCAAAAACTTGATGTTGATATTTTGCAAGATTACAAAATTGCACAAGTAATATAGATAGGTGAGTAGAGTGTTGAACCCACAGGGACTAGATATTTTGCTGAGTACCGATGTCGCTAGATTAATCACTATTTGTAAGATCGGAATTTCATTATGATAAAGCAACTAAATTAAATTAATCTAACTAAATGTAACTAAATTGGTGAAGAGGGAGAGGGCTGTGAAACTATGAAGCTCTTGTACTTTGTTAAGGGTAAAAATAGTTCTAGGGCTCTTGGTTCACCTTGTTTATCACACATAAATTATTATTCCTTATAAATAAAAATATTATCATTCCCAAATTGTCGACCAAAATCCTAAAGATATTAACCACTCTATCAACGTAGTCTAAAAATTATTCTCAACTAATTCTTCGCCTATCCATCAAATTATTAGTTGAAAAATTGGATTTCTTAACGGTCACGTCCTCCAATATACGGTGTTAATTTTTATTAATCACAAACCACCTGTTCGGTCTCTTTATGATTTGAAAAATCATACAAATATCTATCCACCATGTTGTACGCATAAATAATAAAAATTAAAACACAATCAGGAAAACAGAGTAATAATAAGAAATTAAAATTTGTGTTCTACAAAACTCGGCTACATCTTAGCCTCTAGAACAATAAATTCAGTTCATGTTTGTTTGGAATTGCATCTAAAATAAATCTGAGAAGAAAAGATACAAAAAGGAATACAAAAAATTAATTCAAACCCCTGTCTCAAAAGCCGTGTTGACGTCAGGATGGAAGACAGCGCCAGCAGCTGTGCATCGTCTAGGATTTCGTGCGCCAGGCCACGTCACGTCTGTCGCGTCTGTCACCCGCGCGTCAGATCAAAAGCTAGGTCAGCACCTCTTGGAACTCATGCACCTGCTGCTCCTACTTTTCTGCTTCGAGCTGCGTGTGCCAGGGAGAGAGGAAAAGCTGCTGTCACTTCTTAGAAGAAGAAGACGCGTGAAGCTGTCTTCACTCTTCTTCTTTGGTTCGTAGTCAGTACGCACGAGAGAGGATGAAGGAGTCGCCAGGTCAAAGAACAATCGCTGGGTGCACTTCGAATACTGCGCCAAAGAAGACAGCAGCCCTACTGCCCACACGCTGCTGTTTCGCCTTGGAACTCGCACACGCCTTCTCTCTCTCTTACTTTTCCTTTTTCTTCTTGAGTTATTGTACAGCCGTCACCTCCTACTTTGTACCCTCTCTTTGGTTTGTATTTATAGAGAACGGAGAGGACCATTAGGGTTTGCACTTTTGCAGAAAAGTCCACACTCTTTCTTTATTTTCTTCCTTTAATTGATCTGCATACACAAAATAATATCTGAAATTAGGAGTTTTAAATTAAATAAAATTAATTAGTTTAAAATTAATTAAACTAACTATAAATCATATTAGCGCATAAAAATCCTTTTAAACATTATTTGTCGCACTTTTAACTCAACAAAACAATAAAAATTTATAAATCAATTATTTTACTTTGTTTGTTGATTTTTTTCCACAATTCTTTACTTTTTGCATCAAAAATATTATTTCTTCAAAAATAATTAATTAAATGAAATCATATAGAAACAAGATGAATTATAGACAATATCAGCGAAAAAAAGTCATTTTAATAGGTAAATGAGTACAAATATATATATATATATATATATATATATATATATAAATCCGACACATCAACTTGATTCTTGACACTCGTTACTCATTACTTATTTACATGATACTTGTTCACTCGACGCTTATTTCATGCTACTTACACTTGTTTATCTTATCATGCTAGTGGTTATATTTTGTTATCATGCCTATTCCATGATATTTATTTATCCTTCCCATGTACTTGTGCATGCACTACAAGCGGCCCGTAACTTGCATTGATGAGCATTTTGTTTTTCTCTTCCTGCAATTTATTAAATTGTAAATTTTGGAGAACAATTGCCTGCTGCAGTCGGAGAACAAACATTCTGAAGAGTTCTGCTTTCTAATTGCTTATTGGTTTAATAAACTTAATGTATTGAGACTTATTATTATTTGGATTGTATTTATTATTGTTTTGGACTTATGTCTCGAATATTGTTATTTTATTTCCAGACGTTGGATTATTATTTTACTTGGATTTTTTTTTATTGCTTCTTTCCAAGTATTATTGTTCATGAGATTATTATATTGCCTGTGTATTTATTCTGTATTATTTATATTGTTGAGTTAATCGGATAAACAGCTTATGGGTGACATTAGTCTTTCGCTGGGCCAATGTCATGTACTTGTATTCCGTATTTTTGGGAAGCGGGGCGTGACATTTGGTAATGAAAAAATTGAAGGTGTGAATTTGGGATTTAGTATTGATAAAATGAGAATAAAAGAATTATGAATGTGACACATTAGAAAATGAATTCATTTATTCTATGCATGAAATTGTACATGAAAGTGAAATCAAATGTCGTGATGAATTATGAAAGACCTTATGAATATGAATACACAAATGCTATGAACATGAAATGGAATTGAAAGCTAGAGGGTAGCTAAGCCTTATACCGGCATTTAAAGAATATTTCGAGATGAGATATTGAAAAGGAAAGACTAAGTTTGGGTCGTATTGTTGAATTGATGATTAAGACTGGTATAGAGAAAATGCTGACTCTAGAGTATTGAATTTATTCATGATTCAATAACTAAGGATTAGATACATAATGAAGATGTGATGAAAGTAAGAGAAAAACACAAGTATGAGGGCCTCGGAGCTACGGCGTAAGAGTATTCACAGGCTGTCTACACGATGTGTCGTGTCATGGCGTGGATACGTCTCCAGGAGTCCATACAGCAGGCGACGCTTGTGGGGTGTTTGGTGACTGCGGGTGGTGTCATATCCCATGATGGAGGCTGAATTGTCCATAGGTTCTACACGATGCGTCGTGTCATGATGTGGGATTCCCCTCCAGGCTGTCTAGACGTGAGCTCGTAACTTATAGAACATCTAGGATACTTACCGTAGTAGCATAAGTCATGGCGAGGGATTGAACCCTACAAGATGAAGAACGATTAAGGGCTTGCCCTCGGACCTATGTAGTATGGAATTCAAGAATTCGAACAAGTGAACATTAGTGTCATGTAATATAAATAACTGTATTAAGGACTAAGTACACAGCACAACACGACATCAATAGGATAGTCCCTTTGTAGCTTTGTTTGTGATCAAGTTTGTGGTTTGTTAAAGTAGTTGAGAATCATTATACTGTTCGGTATAGCGATGATGGCTGTGTATAACATTTCGTCGGTTGTAAGCAACTGACATGCCCACAGTTTCTATGCAGGATAAAATGCATGAAAAGACTAAGAAGGAATTGATGCTTAAAGAATTTTTTAAGTGTTGTTGTATTTCATTCATGTAATTGTTGTAACTTTGCTTTCGCTATTTAAAAATGTAACTCTGATGTAATAAATTTTTTAATTCCTTATAAAACTGTACTAAGAGAAGTTTAATGATCCTGTGGAATTTCGAATTCGGTCTTATTTGGAATTCGGGGTGTTACTATATGGTTTTGCAAGACTACTATGTTGTTGTCCAAAGTCATAGTTGAATATTCAAATGGTGGATTATATATGGGACTGAGGATACGCATGGAAAATCCATGTGTGGGAGCTAGGGGTAGGCAAGGAAGGTCAATGAAATAGTTGGTAAAGAGCTACAGCTCCTAGGAATGTTCATGACTGATGATATGCCTCGTAAATTTGTATGTGTGGGCTAAGGGTAGGCCGGTAAGGTCCATGAATACAAAAAAATGACTTGGTCAAATCCAAGGAAATGATTGTGACCTAAGCGAGACCCGCGTTCGATAGAGTTAGAGAACTCCGAGGGAAGAGTGGAATAGGATCGGTGTGATTAAGATTCCAGTTTGTGTGAAATATATGTCCGGAATATGGATTGTTAAGTCTAGGTTATATTTTTCATCACTTAGTGAACAACTTGCATTAGAAAAAGATATGACTAAAATAATGACGGACATGGCCAATAAGGAGTTGAGGCTCCTAAGAATGTTCGTGACCGAGGATACTCCTGGTAAATCCATATATGTGGGCTAGGAGTAGGTCGATAAGGTCTGTAGCTACGGAAGATCAATTCGTTGGGGTTTGCGATAGAGAGTACGCCCAAAAAATCTATGTGTGTGGCTAGGGATGGGTTGGAAAGGTCCATGAAATGGCCGATAAAGAGTTGTGGCTTCTAGGAATGTTCATGACTAAGGATACGCCCGGTAAATCCGCATGTGTGGGCTAGGGGTAGGCCGATAAGATCCAATATCCTAGGAGTTCGACTTACACGTGATTACGTGTTGGATTACTAGTCATTGGGTTTAGGTAGGCATAGCAAGTGGTTGAATCCTATATTGAGAAAAAGAATTCTTAGTAGTTTGTAATTGGGAACCATGTTGTATGAGTGCATATAGAACTTATGAAGTAGTATCTTGTTGGAAAATCATTAATGATATAAAAATATTGACATTTCTATGTTATGATTGTTTTATTTAGAATTGTCATTACTTATTAACTGTGACAGTGTAAAAATGGCCTGAGGCCCAACCAGGGCCCAATACAATTCCCACTCAGAAAGGTAAAGATAGCAACCTGGTTCGGCTCCGGATCACTTCAGGGTCGGTGCCGAACCTCGTGTTTGCCCTCACGGTGCCGGCCTCCTCGTACTGACGAGCCTCAGTATCCCTCGGAGTCCGATCCGGAGCAGTCCCACAGGCCGTCCCCCCTCTCTGGCGGGGCAGAAGGATGACCTGGCGCAGCCTAGGCCCTCCGATTCCCCCCAGAGGCACAGGGGGCTCACGATGGGCCACGTCAGCTCCAAATACCGCCAAGGGTTTCGCCACGTCAGCCCTATACCACTCCTGGTATCACCACGTCCGCCCTAAACCCCCTGGGCCTTCTGCCACGTCAGGCCCATGGGCTTTCGGATCCAAACCCGGCCCCCAAGTGGAACCAAACCCGGTTGGGATTCTCTATAAATACTAGACCCACACCCACCTTTTGAGGTAATCAATCTTTTGCCACTTAAATATACCTAGTTATTGCTACTCTCTCACAGAGACTGACTAGAGCGTCGGAGGGTCCGCCACCGGGACAAACCCCGGTGTTTCAGGACCGTCTGCAGGTACACAAGACCTCGGATCCGACCCTTCCGATCCGAGCCCAACCTTCAACATCTTTCCGAGCTCATCGTAGGTCCCAGAAGGTCAACTGAAGGTCGGCAGACGAGCGGCAATCTCCTTCAATACAAATTGAGTTCGAACTCACACCTGGTGCTTCCACACGTTTCTCAGAAATAAACAGCATCAGGTTGGCGCCGTCTGTGGGAACCGCTGCTCTAGAAGCCGATCCGACCCAGACTCTCAAAGGCCATCGACAGCCGAATCCTCATGGCCTCCAAAGGCAAGGGGGCTGCTTCCTCCGTCAACCAACGGGACTCGCCCCCACCCACTGATGAAGCCAGGCCACGCACGTCGAAACACAAGGCTCTCCCTCGGGAGTCCCAAAGGAGCGTCGGCCGGCCAGCCCAGCCCGACCTCCGGGGAATAATCCTCAACCGCAGGATTACCCGCCGCAGGGGAAGGGCCGCTTCCAACCCGGTCCCGAACCGTCCGAGACCGCCGCCCGAGGTACGAAGACCCGCGCTCAGTCGAGTCGGAAGACAACCCTCGGGCCAACCAAACCAAGTCGGTGGAGCCCCCGTCACTCACAAGGAGCTCCAAGACTTCCGAAGAGAAATTCTGGGAGCCCTCCGACGGACCCCCAGGGAAGAAACCCCCCATTCCCAAGCAGGGTCGGACGCCGAAGCCAGCGCGTCCCGCCCTTCAATAATCCAGCCTGAGGATGATGACGTTCTCCTAAGGCGCCTACAAGGGGTGGAGGATCGCCTCGATCACATAGGGGACGGCGGCCGAAGAGCGACTCAGGGGTACAGACCTGTCCGTCCTCCCTTCTCCACCCCCATCCTCCAAGCGGAAATACCCAGGAATTTCCGACCCCCTCAGTTCGAGACCTACGACGGCGAGGGAGATCCTGCTGATCACATGGGGGGTTTCAAAACCCTCATGATGATTCACAGCGCCTCGGATCCCCTGCTATGCCGAGCCTTCCCTGCCACCCTTCGGGGTCCCGCTCGTGAGTGGTTCTCGAAGCTCGCCCCTGGCTCCGTTTACTCCTTCGACCAACTCGAGGGCAATTTTCTCGCCCACTTCGTCACCAGCCGGAAGACCGAAAGGACCAGCGCCTCGTTACTCAGACTCAAACAGTTAGAGGGGAAATCACTCAGAGTGTTCGTCCGGAGATTTATCGCTGAGGCAAGGTCGGTCTCCTCCCTCGACCCGGGCGTCGCTTCAGCGGCATTCCGTCACAACGTCCGTCACGGACAGCTGAAGGCTTCTCTGGCGAAGAAACCCCCCGTCGACTTCCCCGACCTCCTCGGTAGGGTCGAGAAATACATTAGGGCAGAAGAGGCCCTTAACCCCGAAGATACCAGGGACGACACCGGGAAGGGAAAGCGGAAGACCGAAGAAGTCGAACCATCGAAGAAAGCTCCAAGGGACCCGGGGGCCATGAAGAAGGTCCCGCCGGTCCCCCGCTTCGAGAGATACACTCCCTTGACGCACAACATATCCGCCATCCTCCTAGAAATCGAAGACAAAGGCATTGTTCGACTACCTCCCCGACCTAACAATGGCAAGAACCGAGATCAGCGCTTCTACTGCCGCTTCCACCAGGACCATGGACACGACACAGATCAATGCCGGGCCCTGAAAGACGAGATTGAGGAACTCATCTCCAGAGGATACCTCCGAGAATTCACCCGAGAAGTCCCGCGGGGTCGACGAGATACTAGGAGCGGGATACACTCGCCCCCGAGCCCCCCTCCGAGCCGCATACCGGGTCGGGATCCCGAGTCCGAGGGAGCCGCGGACACACCATTTATCTTACATTAAGCCCATGGAGGGCTAATGGGAGGAGAATCAAATACTTTCCGAAAAGCCTTCCTCCGAGGGATGAATACTGTCCAAGACGATCCCACTCCCGAGCTACAAACCGCACCAGTCTCCTTCCCAGGGGAGGACCTCGAAGGCGTTCGCCTCCCCCACTGCGACGCCCTCGTCATTAGCCTCCGCATGGCTAAGTGTGAAGTTCGCCAGATCCTTGTCGACTACGGCAGCTCGGCGAACATTCTTTCCCTCAAAGCCTTCGAGAAACTGAAGTTACCTAGAGGCAAGCTCCAACCGGCCGGATACACCTAACATGGGTTTTACGACATCCCTATCGAGCTAGAAGGGATTGTCACAACGCCAAGACAGCTAACAACGCCATACCCGGCCGATCCAGATTATGCTCCCTCCAAGCGATGCCTTCGGCCTACCATTCGGAGCTCGAATCTTCCACCCCACACGGGGTCGGCGCCATCCGAAGTAGCCAAGAAGCAACGCGGTCGTGCTGCATGACCATCGACGGAGGAGCAATGTTCCCCCCCAACGCCGTCATGCTCTAACCTAAGAAGGACAGCCCTACCCCCGGACCTACCGTCGAACCAGAGAGGTTCCCCCTTGACGCCTAGCACCCAGTGAACTCCTGCAAAGAGCAAGCCTAGACTTTAACTTAACTAGAAGTAAACCTTTTGTAAAGCTTTCCTTTGTATAGGACCGTTTTTAGCGGCCCCCCCTATCTTATACTAAGGAAATCTCGTTGCATCGTACTCCAAACGCCTCGGCAGACCCGACCTAATACCCGGTTAGGGGGTCGACCCCCAAGGCGTCACCTCGCCCCACTCCAATTCCTCGCGAAACAATAAGGCCGAGCCACATCCCCTTCATCACTTTATATACCGTCAACCGGGGCAAAGGCCGTTACAGAAATACTCCCCTCGTCTCGAGCCGCACGCCACGTCGGAACGACGGGGGCCCACCTCGGGAAGGGAAGCCGCAACCTACGAAGTGAGCCAACTCGAAGCACATAAGCGGGGAGATCCAGAAACGACCGGCGTCGAAACCCTTGGCAAGTCCGAATTACTTTTTTATATAAATACGAAAAGGCGGGGGCCAGTCCGCGGGAGGCAAATACAATCGAAAGGAGGAAAGAAGAAAGAAAGACAAAACTATACAACTCGGTTTCCCTCCTCGGCGTCGATCGGGTTCACAGAACGATCATCGGCCGGGTTGTCAATGAGCCCCTCTACGGCAGGGACCTTCGGGGTCCCATCAATCTCCATGTCGTACTCGAAGTTCGACAGATCGAGGGTCGGATAGAAATGCCTCACGTGACTGAGCGCCTTCGCGTAGCACTCATCCTGGGCGGCTATCACCATCCGCTGACCCGCATCCGTCAGCTCTTTCCTCTCATTGGCGAACGCGGCTATTAACTCCCCCTTCTCCTTGGCAAACTTCCTCTTCAAAGAGGCCACCCTCTTCTCCCACTCGGTGTCCTTGGCCTCGAGCTCCAGCTTCATCTGCTGCTCCCTCTGACGCGAACCCTCGAGCTCGATCCGCATCTCCTTCGTCTCTCGTCCGCTCTTGTCCGCCCGAGCACGCTCTTGTAACAGGGACGCTTCGTAGAGATTCTTTACATTAGCTCCCTGCATACAAGCCTGCAGCCGAAAGAAGCGGATAAGAAGAAAACTCCTGAGGCAAGACCAAACGGAAAGGAGGAGGTCGACAAGCTTACCAACACGGTGGCCTGCGCCAGGCGCGTGAATGCCACCTCCACGGGCTCGTTCTCCATCATCTGGCGATCGCGAGGCGTTGCCAGCTTCTCCACCACCTCTACGGCCTGGGCTTCCTCGGTCAGACAGTCGCTCATCCGAACCGACCAGTCCGGCACCCACCGCTGCCGCAACAACTCCACCACCGGGTCCTCCTCCTCGACCCCTACCAAGGGACCTTTCCCCTTGTCAAGATCGGACGCCCTCGCCGGGCCCTTACCCCTCAAAGGGGCACCCCCCTTGCCCGTCTCCGAACGAGTCCTCTTAGCCCTCGGCTCAAGCGGTACCTCCGAGATAACAAGGGGCAGCTCCCTCGGCCTCTTCGCCGCCTCCGCCTTCTTCTTCTCGGCATTTTCCTTCTTCATGGCGAGCCGCCTTGCTTGGATCGATGCCTCATCCATATCTGCAGAAAAAACCATTAAGAGCAATGAGCAAAAATGTACGAAAGGATCGAGGGAAAAGAAACAACTACATACGGAGAACGGCGGGGCTCAGTCCAACGCTCGCCAGGCGAACCTCCGTCACCTTCGTCCAATTAATACTAGGGGACAAACGAAGACGCTCGACAAACCCCCACTCCTCGACCGTCAGATCCCCCTGCCCCGGCGCAGGATAACTCGGCTTGGAGTAATTCCATCGAGTCGGAATGTCCCAGGGCTCTTCACTCCGGATCACCAGATACTTTTTCCTCCAGTCCTTAATAGAGTCAGGGTGGCTATGAACAACCTTCCTCCTGCTCCGGGGGGAGATATAGTAAACCCCCTCGGCTGCCGAACAAAACATCAGCGTCGCTCGGAACACGTTCAAGTGCAAGGGTACCCGTTGTTCCTCGCACATCAGTACAAAGCTGATTATCTGCTCCCAAGAGTTCGGCCCATACTGCATCGGCGCCAAGGAGGCCCAGTTCAACACTTCCCGAACAAACGGATGGACCGGCAGCCTCAGTCCAGAAATAAACGCGTCCACGGGGAAGACACAATACCAAGCAGACAGGGGATCGGTTGGGCGAAGAGTAGAGCTCGGCAGCATCAATTCGTAACTAGGACCTATGTGGTACGCCAACTGCAAGACTTCCAAATCCCCGCCGTCCAAGGTGGTCAGAATCGCGTCCATCAACACTCTCGTCCGACTCGGCGAAGAGGCCTGCACACCAAAGAGCTCCTGGTCGGACAGGTCGTCAGGATATTGACGGAAATGCTTCGGCTGCGTGGGCGAACCAGTCCCCTGGCTCGAGCCACCGGTCCCCAACCCTACCTTCCTCGGAGCCTTCTTCCTCTTCTCGGATCGCTCCGACGAGGGAGTGAATAAGGGCCCCCGACCAGTCAGCATGGAACTCGGGCCTGCCCCCGGAACCGTGGATCTCCTTACAATGCCGCCCTCGCCTCTCTCACCCTCGGTAGCCGGCTCCAAAACACGGACGTCGTCCGAACCGTCAGTCGCTTCCTCCGACTCACTGCTCTCCACCACGAAGGGACGACGAGAGCGCGTCCGCCTCGCACCATGTGCCGCCTCCTCAACCACCGGTTCCTCCCACGAAACCGTGTTAGAAGACTCGTCAACGTACACTGACTCCTCCTCGAGTACGGGATCCTCCCAGGACGTCGAGTCAGAGATGGGCTCCACCTCCCCCCTAGACGTCGACGCTGATGAGCCGGACTGAGCCCTGTCCATCTATGCCTAGGCTAAGTAGATTTGCTAACTCACCTGGGGTTACTTCGGAAGGGCAAGTCTGGTACAGCAAGACGCGAAGATGAGCGCTGAAGTGTTGAAAAATTTTATTTTGAAAGAGAAAGGAGTGGACAAATAGGGGAGAGGGGGGACTATTTATAGGAGATAGAAGCGACTCCTCGATTCCCGCGAGTACTGTTCACCTATCCAACATGCAAATGCCGCCTAAGAATTCGCGCCACATCCTCAAAACGTGCGACGCTGACATCATCCATTGACAGGCTGGCAGCCAGTCAAGGAGGCCAGCGCGGAAGAAGTATTCGGAGGAGGGAACATTTTTATTTTTAAGATTTAAGGCGCCGTCCTCAGACAGACGCCCCGGGCTCCGAGACTGGGTCGGTTCCCCTTTCACCCGCGAGCAGCTCGGGGCTTACAGCATCATCGGCCGAAGACCCGAACTGTTCCCGGGTGAGACAGAAACCGCCTCAACCTGGAGCCCTATTGGGACACAGAATAGTCAGCCTCCAATCGGAGAACTACTCATCTACCCGGGGCCCAAAGCTTCAAGACGCCCCCCTCGGCAAGCACCCCGGTCAAAAGCAGATCAACACCCGAAGGCCGAAAGAAGTGCTCCATTCCGAGCCAGTTGATGCAACTGCAAAGGCCCAGCCTACTCCAGCAACGGAACCTTCGCAGTTGCAAACAACCGGCCCGGAACGCCCTTCATCCCTCTCGGAAGGATAGAACCTCCACAGTTGCAGACGGCTCACCCTTCGAAGTTCGGTCGTTATCCCTCTCGCCCGGATCCCCCCTGGATCTGGCCGCCACATCAGGGCCATCAGATCCAAGAGAAGATCGGGCGACAAAGAAACTACCTCTCCAACAAAACCGGGGGTAAGAATTATCAAAAAACAGGCGTCCGCCGAAGCAGACACCTTTAAGGGCCAAGCAGACCACCTTTGCTTTGATCTGAACCACAACGAGAAAGAGGGAGGGGGGTACTTATAGCCTCCCCCCAGGGGCCGGCCTTTATGATATGGGGAAAACCAAACGACGGAAGACCATGCGCCATACATTTATTAGGCGGCGCCATTAACGCACCTAGGAAATGGGAATCTTGCACAGGTCCCAGGGCGCCCCCAAATGCTCCGCGAAAACAACGGACTACCCTACTCAAACAACCCCAAGTCACAACGGTTCGTCCCCTAACGGCCCGACCTATGATCCCCTCACCAGCTCGAGGTCCGGTCTGGCACCAGGGCACCCCTCTTCGGAGGATCCACGGGCTGGCCATCACCCTTACCAGCCCGTAACTCCCCCTCATCTCGAGGTCCGGTCTGGCACCAGGGTACTCTGCTCAGGAAGAAACAACGGCTCACCTTCACCCTCACCGACCCATAATCCCTCGCCAGCTCGAGGTCCGGTCTGGCACCTGGGTACTCTTCTTCGGAAGATCCACCGGCTGGCCATCACCCTTACCAGCCCATAATTCCCCCTCATCTCGAGGTTCGGTTTGGCACCAGGGTACTCTTCTCAGGAAGAAATAACGGCTCGCCTTCACCCTCACCGACCCGTAATCCCTCGCCAGCTCGAGGTCCGGTCTGGCACCTGGGTACTCTTCTTCGGAAGATCCACCGGCTGGCCATCACCCTTACCGGCCCATAATTCCCCCTCATCTCGAGGTTCGGTCTGGCACCAGGGTACTCTTCTCAGGAAGAAACAACGGCTCGCCTTCACCCTCACCGACCCGTAATCCCTCGCCAGCTCGAGGTCCGGTCCGGCACTTGGGTACTCTTCTTCGGAAGATCCACCGGCTGGCCATCACCCTTACCGACCCATAATTCCCCCTCATCTTGAGGTTCGGTCTGGCACCGGGGTACTCTTCTCAGGAAGAAACAACGGCTCGCCTTCACCCTCACCGACCCGTAATTCCTCGCCAGCTCGAGGTCCGGTCTGGCACCTGGGTACTCTTCTTCGGAAGATCCACCGGCTGGCCATCACCCTCACCAGCCCATAATTCCCCCTCACCTCGAGGTTCGGTCTGGCCCCTGGGTACTCTTCTCAGGAAGAAACAACGGCTCGCCTTCACCCTTACCGACCCATAATTCCCCCTCATCTTGAGGTTCGGTCTGGCACCAGGGTACTCTTCTCAGGAAGAAACAACGGCTCGCCATCACCCTCGTCGACACATAAACCCTCGTCCTCTCGAGGTTCTGGCAGGCACCAGGGTAATCCTCTCCGGAAGATACCGACGGTTCGCCATCGCCTTCGCCTACCCATAAACCCTCGACAAACTCGAGGTCCGGTCAAAGCCTCAGGACAGCACCACCAGGAAGGCCCTGTGATTCGCCCTCCCATTTTTTTCTACAACCATAAACACTCCTCCACGGCTAGCTCCCGCACCCCCTGCAGGAGTGGGGGGCTAGTGTGACAGTGTAAAAATGGCCTGAGGCCCAACCAGGGCCCAATACAATTCCCACTCAGAAAGGTAAAGATAGCAACCTGGTTCGGCTCCGGATCACTTCAGGGTCGGTGCCGAACCTCGTGTTTGCCCTCACGGTGCCGGCCTCCTCGTACTGACGAGCCTCAGTATCCCTCGGAGTCCGATCCGGAGCAGTCCCACAGGCCGTCCCCCCTCTCTGGCGGGGCAGAAGGATGACCTGGCGCAGCCTAGGCCCTCCGATTCCCCCCAGAGGCACAGGGGGCTCACGATGGGCCACGTCAGCTCCAAATACCGCCAAGGGTACCACTCCTGGTATCACCACGTCCACCCTAAACCCCCTGGGCCTTCTGCCACGTCAGGCCCATGGGCTTTCGGATCCAAACCCGGCCCCCAAGTGGAACCAAACCCGGTTGGGATTCTCTATAAATACTAGACCCACACCCACCTTTTGAGGTAATCAATCTTTTGCCACTTAAATATACCTAGTTATTGCTACTCTCTCACAGAGACTGACTAGAGCGTCGGAGGGTCCGCCACCGGGACAAACCCCGGTGTTTCAGGACCGTCTGCAGGTAGATAAGACCTCGGATCCGACCCTTCCGATCCGAGCCCAACCTTCAACATCTTTCCGAGCTCATCGTAGGTCCCAGAAGGTCAACTGAAGGTCGGCAGACGAGCGGCAATCTCCTTCAATACAAATTGAGTTCGAACTCACACCTGGTGCTTCCACACGTTTCTCAGAAATAAACAGCATCATTAACTAACCTTTAATATAATTGAATAGGAATTCAATGAAGTTGTTGGGACTTTTACTGTCAGCCTCACAAGCTGTCGATCCCACTGATTGTGGTTTTTCAAGTAACTTTGCCTGAGAAGTTAGCATACAAGTGTAGCATCATGATGATCTGTCACGATATTACTCCATGTGACTTGGACATGCAGTAAATTTATATGTATTTTCCTATATTATAGTATGTTTATGCACTCAATTGAAATAAAAGATTTTGTATGTATCACGGATTTTCAGTGTATAGAATTGGGGTGTTACACACAAAGCACACAATTTGGTCCATGTTTAGGCAAACCCTAATCCGACTAATTCGGGACAAATTTGTTCGCTTTTATGTCTTTTGTTTGATCTCATATTTACTTGGTGGTTTGTTCGTAGTGATCGACTGTTGCTAAACTCATCAAGAATTCCTAACAATTGGTATCAGAGCATCAGGTTGCAGAAAGGGGTTGCTCTAACTCCTTGGAGATAACGGATCAGTTCACGAAGATCAAGCGGTTCGACGATAAGATCAACTTTGATCTCTGGAAGGTAGACATGTGCAACACATCAGTTCAACATGGATTAGATCTAGCCCTAGAAGGAGATAAAGGAAGAACAATCGTCATAAAGCAGGAGAATTGAGAGAAGATTTGTTATGAAGCCTTGGGTTTAATCCGGCTGAAATTGGCGAATGACGTCTGGTGCAGGAGAAGCGCAGCGAGTCTATGGGAGAGACTCAGAGCTGACTACTCAGAATTGCCGTTATAGGATCAGATGTACTGAAAGAGAAAACGGTGGTGTACCTCAATGAAGGAAAGTAACGCGCTTCATGATCATGTAATGGAGTTCAATAAGGTGTTGTGTGAACTAAGGGCGGTAAACGCAGATGACCTTAATTTATCCACTTTGATAACCACTATGCAAGATGGAAAATCTGTCAAGGAGATGTTTTCGGTAGCATGTGTGATCGAGAGCTTAGGGAATGATGCACTTAAGAAGGAGAGTCAGAATCGGCATATACTTCAGTCAGTTGCTTGGTAGTGGATGAAAGTTCAGTTGGAATAAAAAGGGCCCATGTGGGTGGGTCTATTGCCATCATTACATAGGGTTTGGATATTACAAAATAGATTGTTGCAAGTGGTTGAATCAAAGGGGTGCCCACATAGTCGGCA
This sequence comes from Hemerocallis citrina, assembly GCA_017893485.1. NCBI lineage: Eukaryota > Viridiplantae > Streptophyta > Magnoliopsida > Asparagales > Asphodelaceae > Hemerocallis > Hemerocallis citrina. Next base: position 40,700,058 of record CM030364.1, read on the forward strand.
CCGCTAAATCATGTGATAACTTAGACTGTCTTTTTGTTTCAAGTACTTTAGATATGAATTATGTATGGACTTTTGACTCATGAAGTTTTTCTCGTATTTGCTCTAAGAAGTGCATGGTATTTACTTACAAGTCTACATTTTGTCAGTGTGTGGGAACGTGGATTGGTGGGATTTATGAAGTAATGGGTGAGGGAACAATTGAGTTGAATATGTCAGATGGAAAGGGCTACACTCTAGAGAAGGTCATGCATATTCTTTTGTTAAATCGGAGCCTGATATTTGGGAGAACTGTGGAAGCGCGGGGCTACAGGTATACAGCTAAAGGTGGAGTTCTTTCAGTTTGGAAAAGTCGTGGTAAGGTGGTGAAGAGAAAGATGGGTATTAGGCAGAGTCGGCACAACCTCTACCTCCTTGGATATGAGAAGGGCGTCCTCGGAATCTGATGAGAATCTTCTGTTAGGTCCTTATTTTATTAGTCATGTGATTACAAGTTACTGCAATCCATTAATTATACTCTATTTCTTAATTTGTTCCTTAGTCTTTTTATTCACTAATGGTTGAATACTAGGTGAATTAAACCTAGATCAAAAAGTTAGTCTTGTCTTTATAACATGTCATCTAAGTCAAGTACGGATTCAATCCAATTTTATCGGATTAAGCTAAGAGTTGGTTTAGCTTAGATACTTGTTATTGACATATATCAAAACTAGTGCACTTAATATGCATTTACTATATATGCATAACCAAAGGACGCTTAATGCACTAAATATCACCATATGCATATCAACACTAGTGCACTTAATGCACCAAATACCACAAGATGCATACACTTATGCATACTACCACCATATGCATACACTTATACATACTACTTAATAAAGTCTTTGATGCCTACAATCTTTTCTTTACTTTACTATAATCTACTTTACTTGTCATGAATTTTTTTATTAGTTACGCATGCAACTACAAGTGGCTTTTTTATTTTACTACCATTATTATATAGTCATAAATTTTAGTTAGCTAAGTGTGCGACTATGGCTTTTACTACTATCTACTTTACTACCATTACTATAAGTGACTACACTCTACTATGAATTATTACTTCTACCATGCATTGCTAACTAACAAGTAGCTTCTACTATCATGACCGAGTAGTTTTCTATTGCCATGGATTACTATAGATTCTACAAGCTAACTAAACCATTATATTAACTAGGCATACACTCCCACAATTATTCTATTTAAGTTTTTTTTTGTTATTTTTGTATATATGAGCTAAGCATATAACCTAAGCATACATCTACATTAAACATTAACTAAGCATACTATGAGTGATCTTTTCTACTAACATACAACATTACTCATATTATTCTATATAATTTATATCTACTAACATACAACCTCATTCATGTTATTCTATATAATTTATATAAAACTCATGTATTAATTCCACATATAACTCACTATAATTAATTATACATGTAACTTCATAACTAATTATAAATGTAACTTCTTCATATACTTTATACTACTATCATATATAAGTTCTACAAGTACCCTTTTTCCTTAATTAGATTACAACTTTTTACTTCACATAATCACTTCAACTATTATGCATAAACAAACAGTTAGTTAATTTATTAAAGAATAAAACATGATTGGGAGAGCATATATTTTCTTGCTATGTTTACTCCACATAAACTGAAGTATTGATTTCTTCCAACCAACAATATCTTATCAAGAATAACTTCTAACATAACTTCACTACTTCAATCAATAATTTAACAAGCATCACTTTTAACACAACTTTACTACTTTCAATCAACAATTTTAACAAGCATAACTTCTAACACCACTTCACTACTTTCAATTAACAAACATAACTTCCTATGTTAAATATCATAAAAATAGACAAGAGGTAAAGGAAAAATACCCACTTTTGACTTAGTGAACTTGTGAACTTCAAGAATATGCTTCCTTCTCCTCCTTGCTTCAGGTTGCTTCCTTCACTGCTTAGCTTGATTATGCACTCCAAGGCTTCTAGGAGCTATAGATATGTATATATATTTTTATATAGTTGAAAATGGAAAATAGTAAGAATGAGAAGTGAGAAATAGGCTGGGTTTGAAAAGGGTATGAAAAAAGGGCTAGGGTTTGAATGAAAATGCCTTAGGGTTACTCTTACCCTCCTATATATAGAAGAAACGGAAGAAAGGGGGTGTCGGCCTGCAAAGAGAGAAAGAGAGAGAGAAGTAGTTGAGTGTAAAAAACTCTAGGTGTGCTTTGTGCTCTCTGTTGTTGGGTTGGGCTTTTTTTTTTTTTTTTGTTGTTGATGTAAGCATGTTGGGCTTTAAGAAAGAAAACATATTAGGTTTTAAGACTAACCATATAGATAAAAACAAACATAGTAATAATAGTGTATGATAAAAATAAAATAACAATATCAATGTATATATATTTTATTAACTAAACATGTTAGGGGTATTACACTAGCAGGTACTTCAGATTTTTCTCTTTGTTTTGGGGGAGATTAATTGCAAATACATGGTTATGTGGATGCGGATTTTTTGGGCAATCGTGATGGCTGCAGAAGTACTACAGGGTATGTGTTTACAGTTATAGAAACAACTGTCGGTTGGGTTTCACAGTTACAAAAGGTTTTTAGCACAGTCAACCACGGAGTCAGAATATATGGCACTTACAAAAGCAACGAAAGATATGTTGTGGATTTCAAAGCTTATGAAATAGTTGGGCAGGGAACAACCCATAGGTGAGCTATGGTGTGACAGTCAAAGTGCAGTTTTCTTGGCAAAAAACTCGGCATATCACTCTAGGACTCGGCACATTCAAATGAGGTATAATTTTATTAGAATGGCGGCTGAGAAGAAATTGTTGAAGCTATCTAAGATTCTTGGCACTAAGAATTCGGCAGACATGCTCACAAAGGTAGTCGATAGCAGGAAACATTAGTTTTGCTATACTGCTATTGGATTGTCTCCAGGTTAATTGATGAGGAGACTCGCAGAGGCACAAGCCTAGTCTAGGCCAATGAAAGAATGAAGAACAAGTTAGAGACTTCATGTATATCTCTCCAAGTGGGAGATTTTTAAAGTTTGTCGATCCAAATAGATAGAACTGGTGTTGTATATCTGAAGTGTCTCCAACTATGGTTTCTTTGAAGTGTCTCCAAATTATTTGCTGACAAGTAGAGTGGCACAGGTCTTTCGGATGTCATTGTATTTAGATCGAGGTATGACCTTTGGTTTCTTTGAAGTATCTCCAACTATGTTGATATGAAGCACACAAGTACTGTTAAGATTATGTCAATAATAATTTGGTTTAATACCTACCAGAAAGTGATGGAAGTAGATATCTACCAATTTCTCAAGTATTGGAATAGGATGTGTTCACACTTACTTCACTAGCTTTTGTTCGACTATCTTAGCTTATTTGGTTCAAGGTCTCCTACTTACGTCTTGGCACCCTTTCCTTTTATATTGTCTGGCTTAGATACCTATCGAAACATGAAAGGCTGAATTTAAGTTTTGACACAAAGAAGATAGCCTACAATTTTTAGAAAATAATGTGTCGTTCGGACTGGATCAAGACATGTTATTTTTGTCTTTCACCTCATGTGGGAGTCATTTGAGATGCTTAAGAGTATTAATGATGTAGATGCCATAGTTATGTGTGAGTCTGACTTGTGCTAAAGCTTTCTAGAGTACCCATGCTTTCAATTTTACAATGAACACTATTTCTAGAGTACCCATGCTTTCATATTATAACATTCTCCTACAGAATAATAAGGTAAAGTGATACTTTGTACATAAAAGTATAACTGCATATCTTCCAAGTATAGTTTTATTATATACTATCATGGTTATCAGCAGATCAACACTCTTCTTGTATGTGGTGGGCTATTTAAAGCTGAATCAGTGAGTATTTATTTTAGTATACACAATTCATTTATAAAATTTAGTTTATTGCTGCAATATTTCCTGTTGGTGAATTTTTTTTGTACTCTACATATCTCCTCAGTTTATAACTCTACTCGAGAACTATGTTGCCTTGGATGAGCTATTATGTTGTGTCATCAGATGAGAACCAAAAATATGGAATCATTCGAGAGCTATGAAGCACAAACATTTTTATGGAATCATTCGAGAACTATGCTGCAATGTAAGCTCAAAGGACTGAATTAAGCCCTTTTTAAAAATCTAGTTATTCTCTGTTGTTGATTGTCGTTATTTTGAAACCATGGAGGTTTTGGCAGATCCATCTAAAGTGGAGATCGTGAGTATTGATAACTGCAAAGGCATGGTGAACAAGTACCACCACCTTGAGGACTACCACTGGGCTGTGAGGGGGCTGCCAAATGCCGACGTGTTGATGGATGTCGGGGGACTAGTTCGGCCGGGGTGGTTGGGGTTGGCCGGAGAGAGGCTACGGGAAAGGGGAAAGGTGATAAATTTGATGTTGATTGAATTGAAATTGATTGATTGATTGATTGATTGACTGATTGATTGATGATTGATGATTAATGATGGATGTTTGGTCGATTGACTGACTGATTGATTGATTGGTTAGTTGGTTTTTGAATATTTGAATTTCAAATTAGGGTTTGAAATTCAAATTATATTAGAGAATGGTAGGAGGGGGGCAAGCGTTACATTTTTTGGGCGGTGATGTTTCTGCCTGATGGTTGAAAACAACGACTAATGTTGATGGTTGGATTTGGCGCAATCGGATGAGGGCACCGCGGTGGGGTTGGTTAGGCTGATCCAATACAGCAACGTCATTGGGAAAGGAAAGAGATGCCCGCAAGAGACGGTGGTGGTGTTTGTTGTCTTGGTGGACGCTTGGGGGAAGATGGAGGAAGTTTCTGAGGTGGAGTTATTTTGATGGAGTTTGAATTTCAATTTAGAGTTTAGAAACTCAAATTACATTTGGGAGGTGATGAACGTGTGCAGGGGCTTTCATCTGGGCTCTTGGTCGAGAGTAAGAGGTCAGATTGAGTTGCTTAATTTTTTCCTTCATTGAATGATCGTTGGTGATGGTGCTAATTCTCACCGATGCGGTGTCCGATTTTGTCAACATCGTTGGGATGATGTGCGAGTCGTCGATATGGTAGAGGATGTACGAGCTGTGACAGTTGTGATAGATGTGCAAGCCGGCACTGATATGGTAGATGTGGGAGTCGTCGCTAGTTTGGGAGTTTGAGCGAGGTTTTTACTGTGGTGAGAGTGATGTGAGTCATTGCAGGCCTGCTGGTGGCCAAGTCGTCACATAGACGGTGTTTGGGCTAGTCATCAGTGACGTCGCAAACAGAACATCAGCCACCATGGTGGTGAATGAGCTAAGCGTTCCAGACTGGAGAAGTGACAAGTCGTCACTGAATGGGCGGAAGGACAAGTCATTATCGGAATTGTGATTAAGCAAGTCGTTTTCGGTATGTTGTTTTAATTAGGTGTCATCGAATGGGGTAGAGAAGTCGTTGTTGGAGTGGTGTTCAAGTTAGACGTCGCTTGAAGGTGCATGGGCAAGTCGTAACTATGGTTGGTGCTCGATGAGTCGGTATCAGATTGTTCAATATGAATTTGCATGCGGCACATCTGATGGGGGGGAACAGATTACAGGTGGCAGCGTCTATAAGTTTAGCTAGGAGAGGGACTAGTAATGTTGTACGCTTAACTGTCTATTTGTTTTCTGTGGTTCTATTCTAGGAACAGATAGATGTTATATATTTGTAATACTTATTTCATTAATAATTTATTAATGAAGCGGTGACGCGGTAACCTTTTTATCAAAAAAAATAATAATAATTGTATGTTGGTGTTATGTTAATGTGTAGGGAAAACTCTTGGAAGAGGAGAATATGAAACTGGCTTACTTACTGGTAATCCACTAACTGCCTTGGATTATATAGAAGGCTCATCTATACGCTAATGAATAATTAATAAGATAGACCATACCTAGTGCTAATTGAATAAACAAGACTATGTAACTGGATGTTTGTTAATTTTTGGTTGTTAATATTTTAATATATAAACGTCGCTATATAGATAGAACTGGTGTTGTATATCTGTCTATTTAGGCATCAATGAAAAAAACTAGCTACTGATGCAGGGGCTGCTTTGGCGAACACTTCTTTGGAAATTTCTATACTTCTTCCCTGTAGTATTTTCATTTTGATGGGAAATACGTTATAGCTAAACTTGATTTGTTTTGCTTTGTATAGTGACTTACAAATGACAACATTTAGGATCGTAACTAACTACTTGTTGATAAATATTCATGTTGATTCAATTGGTCGTATTGAATGAGATTGAGGTGTTCTATATTGTTTTATAACATATATATGAAATTTTATTTCATGTTGGGTAATTTTTATTAAAAATTATTTTAAAATTCAAAACAAAAAATTTTTAAATACCTATATATCCCGGTGTTTTAAGACAAAAACGCTGGGATAGGGTGCTTTTTTTATTTAAAAAAAATTTAATAACCTATCCCGACGTTTTTGGTCAAAATCATCAGGATAAATTATCTTTTCTCTTTTTCTGACAAAAGCTCTATACAGGCATTTTTTCAATTGAACGCCAGGATAGATATAGGCTATAGCGGCGTTGTTAAAAAATGCCAGGATAGACCCCATATCTGTCCCAACGCTCGCTATAGCGGTGTTTCTAGCAGTGTTTTCAGAAATGCCGCTATGGTCTATCCCGGCGTTTATAAATGCCGGGATAGCCCAAAAAAAACGCCGGGGAAGCCTGTGCGGTTTGTAGTGTCACCATTCGGAATTGCTCCCATTACTGTTGAAACTCTCCAACAATAAGTTTGGAGTCCAAAATTTGGTTCGACGCCGCTTTAGCCACTTGCAAACAACCAAGTGCGAAGCAGCTTACTATTCGAAATTGCTCCCGCAACTGTTGAAACTCGTAAACAATACCCAATGTACAGAGGGGATACAATGAAAAGAAATAATGTTTTCACACTTAGAGAATCTCTTCATCCAAACCAAAACCTCAATACAAGTCTCCATAAGAGTTACAAAATGTCACTCAGCGTCCTATCAACTCTTCCGTAGCAGTGGGATATTCCTCTTAAGGGACACACGCGGTTATCGACTTTCCACTGAAAAACCAGCACTATCCCTTCCCCTCGAACCGCCTGAAGCAAAATCCAAACCTACAGATTGGGTCGCGCCATTGGGGCCTATTGCTCGTTCCACCCAGCCAACAGATGCTCCACTAGACGAGTCGGCCACAACACTTTGAGTGTCACCAGGGTTCTGCGGAGCCTCTGGTAAACGTAAAGCTAGTTCATGTGTAACACCCCGCAAAATTGAGTTATGACAATTTTGCCCACGGGTGTTACGCACATGTATTTTGTATTGTTACGAGTAATATTCGTAACATGTTTTTATATAAATATCATACGTATTTTATATTCCGATTATTTATATGTTTTTCGTTCTCTTAAAATTCATTTTTATCCTATTTTGAGCCAGCTCAAATATTAATTTTAATCTTTATATTTTTACGTGTATTGCACGTGTTTTCAATACACGTGACGATTACATATATTCTACCGTTACGTGTAATATTTTTACGTATTTCAACTATTTATTTTTATAACTCGTTCGAATTCGTATTATAAATTGAATTCATTTTTCTTATATTTTAACTCGAATATATTTTTATATGTGTTTTCTATGTACGTGTTGATTACATTGTCATATATATATAATTAATAACATGTATTTTCCGTATGTTGTATTTCGATTATTTATAAACATTTTCCGTTGATAAAAATCCATTTCGTATTTGAATATTTTTTTTACGTGCAACACACGTGTTTGCAGTGCACATGTTGGTTCCTAAAAAAAATTTGAGTCATGAATATTTTTCTTCGCATTTTTCTAGTCACAATTGTGTGATTTTTTTTTAATCAAAATCCATTAGGGCCTAAATCCATTTTGTAGCCCACTAAAATTAATTTAAAGCTCATGATTATTTTTACACTTAAACATTTTTAAATCTAGTTAGATTGGTACACTTGTCATGTAACTTGATAAAAAATAATAATAGAGTTTGTATGAAGAGTGTGCACATACATTGACTACACGTGCACGTGTTTCTTACCATGGTTGAGAATGAGGGAGAGTGGTGTGAGTTAGTGGGAAGTGGAGAGTTATTTAGGAAAGTGGGGAGCTATTTTGAGCACACAATTTTCTTATAAATAGACCATACTTTTGTCATGAACAACACAACTCAAAATAAAAACAAAAGAGAGAAAGAGAGCAAGAGAGCAAGAGAGCTAGCGGTTTTTGCTAGGAGAGGAAGGCCATCATTTTGGGAAGCTTTAGAGCAATTTTTTAGGGGGTTCTACTACTAGGAATTCTACAATTGAGGTGAGTATTTTTTCAACTTTCTAATATAGTTTTATTAGTAGAATGCTTGATATGTGTGAATTGTTAGATGCATGATAACTTATATAGATTGAGTGTTCATGTTTAGATTATTTATTGTTGATTGAATGCATGTGTGAAATTATGATATGATTGATTTGAGTCTTAGTTGCACTTCAAAAAATCATAACTATTAAACTAGATGGAATCTAGAGCTAAACTTTTTATAGGAGCATCTCATATATGTTAAGAACATCTCCTTAAAATTTCATAATATTTTAATGTCGTAAACTATTTTAATAAAATTCAAACTTAGGACCGGTTGGTAGTTGGCTAGTTGTTGGAAATTTATACATATTTCAGATTTTGATCATTTCGATATCTTAGAAAAAGTATTTTGGGAAAAGTCAAAACTAAGAACTTGAAGTATACTCGTTAACCTTTCAGTAAAGTCCAAGAAATCAAATTTTCATGAAGAATTGAATTTATAATGAATTTTACAAGTTTGAACAGTGACAGTATGTGTAACACCCCGTATAAATTTTTTTAATGAAAAATACATTTCTTATTTTCACACGTGCAACGCACGTACAATTTCATCTTATGATTTTTTATTCTCAATTTTATTTAAAAGTTATGCATAATTTTCTTTCATTCATTTTTGTTGCATATTAGAACTCATAGGCCTAATAGAAGACTCTAAGCTCATTAAAATAATTTAAATAAATAAAAATAGACCAAGCCCACAAAAGGAAGCCCACTAAAAAAAATCCTACAATTAGTTGTACACTTGTCATGTAAACAACATGTACAAATAAATAAATAACAACTAACAAATGAGAGTGTGTGCTTGTCGGTTACACGTGCACGTAGTGCAACCCAAAAGTCACAAGAAGAGTTAGTCATGCATAAGAATAGGAAGAGTTGGGAGTTTGTGAGAGTAATGGTGAGTGGGCAATTAGTGAAGGGCGTTATGTAGGTTATGAATTAGAACACTTAATTTGAGTATTAGAAAAGCCTTCTCAAACCCTATAAATACCACCCCTTTTCCTTCATAATCTAGCACCAAAGATCAAAAGACACAAAAGATAAAAATAAGAAAGAGAGGAAAAGAAAGAGAGAATTGTTTGAGTTCTTGCTTGGAGGAAGGAGAGCTTGCTAGGAGAAGAAGAAAGTCTCATTCTTGGAGCTAGGAGCAACTTCTAGGTGTCTTCTTCTACTTTAGAATCTTCATTTGAGGTGGGTGTCTTCTTGAGCTTTCTAATTCATAGTATCATGTATGTGTAGGTAAATTGATAGATAAACTTGATATGCATATGAGTAGTGATTAAATTGAAATTATGATATTTAGAATAAAGATGCATGCTAATTGAAAGATTTTCATGAAGATAAGTTGAATTGATGTTGTTTAATTACATGGTAGTACATCTTGATTAGATTAAATGATATGAAAATAGATTTGTACACAAAGTTACTAATTAATGCAAAGAAAGTTACTATTTTAAATTTTGTTTACACTTCAGAAAATCATATCTAATAAAATAGATGGAATATGGAACTAAAACGTTTTAGGGAGCATCTTGTATATGTCAGTAGCATCCTTTTAAAATTTCATAAGATTTGGAGTTCGTTTACTATTTTAATAAATTCTAAACTCAAAACTGGTTAGTAGTTGGCTGGTTGCACACCTTTCAGTTTTTGATTAATTCAGCATTGTAAATGAAATAATTTGAGAAAAGTCAGAACTAAGAAATTATAGTAGACACGTTAAACTTTCTGAAAAGTCCAAGAACTCAAATTTTCATAAATAATTGGATCTTATATGAACTTTACAAGACTGTACAGTAGCAGTATTTTAGTATCTCGACCCCACTGTATATTTTGAAGAATTCAGGGTTATAGATATGATATTTTGAGAAAACTTATAACTACAAAATGAAAGTAAACTTGTATACCTTCAGTTTGATATAAAAAAATGCTAGGTTTTGTGAAGTATAAATTTTCTATAATTTTTACAAATAGAATGAAATGCAGTTTTCTAACTTTGAATTTATTGTTTTGCAATGTTACTTAAATGACTTGATTGAAAATATATTCTCGCTGTTTTAAGTTATATTTTGGGAAAGTAAAGATCATATTCATGAGTAGATCAAATGTGAACTTAAGAAAGACATATATATATATATATATATATGGAACTTAAGAAAGACATATATATATATATATATATATATATGGAACTTAAGAAAGACATATATATATATATATATATATATATATATATATATATATATATATATATATATATATATAGGATTAAGAGGCTAAGATTAGTTCAAAATTAATCAAAGGAAGATGATGAAATTGATTTTCAAAGATAAATTTTAATGAGATTACGTCTTATCCTTAATTAACTTGATTCAAGAAAGTTTTGGAAGAATATGAAAAGTGTTTGTGACAATGAATAGGTTGAGATTGTACATATCGATGAATGAATAAGAATGCATGAAAGAATTTGAATAAATTATGAATACATGAAATTTGAGAATATGAATTATAAGGAGATCAGTACCCCAAGTTGTTGAACATGGAAAGATGTTGATTCTAGAGGCTTGGTGATACCCAGATACCGGAAAAAATAAAGATAATGAATAATTGGTTTTTGAGAAGTGGCCAATAAGGGTGTTTTCTCGGTATTTTGTGTAAGACCGGCAGGAGGGTAAACTAGCTCTAGGTAGTATTATTTATTCATGTTCAAACTTAAGAATTAGGCAATAAGTGAAGATATAATAAACTTGGGCAAACGTAAGTGGAGGGCCTCTATATAATCGGGCGGTGGATTCCGGGACTATAAACCCAGTCGGGCGGTGGATTCCGGGACTATGGTTGCTTGCGATGGAGGCGATCCTTAATTAAATCCGAGATTATGATTGATCGGGCGGTGGATTCTGGATCATGAATATTCGGGCGAATAGTAGGCCGTACTCCAGTGTATATGTGTATACCGGAACTAGAGGGACACTTGCGGGATGTTCGCACGATGAGAATTCTGTATAGTCGGGTGGTGGATCTCCGGGACTGCAATTCGTACTCGTGGAATGTCTAAACTTCGTTTTATTACTGGGTAGTTATTATGGTGATGGACTAAACCCTTTAATGTGGAATACATAGGTGCTTGCCCTCGGATCTATGTAATATGGGATGCATAGAATCTGAACAAGTATGCATTAGTGTCATTGTAGTATAACACCTGCATTAGGCATTAAGCCATGTCATACACTAACATATCTAGGGTATTCACTCTTTACACTTTTATATGCATTCAAGTTTGTGATTTATTAAAGTAAGAGATTTAGTTATAATACAGCATAGAGATGATCGCTGTTTGTAACATTGCGTTGGTTGTAAGCAACCGACTTTCCTACAGTTTCATATGCAGGACTTAGATCTTACAAGGAGATATAGAGATGAATTTGATGCTGATGATTAGTTACATGTTTAAGTTATTGAAATTGTATATTTATCATGTTGTACTTCATTTATTTTTCGCTGCGTTATTGATGTAAAAGAACAATGATGTAATAAAAGTTTCAAAATTCATTGTAAAATTGTACGAAGTGAAGTGTAGATCCTGTTGAGCTACGAATTACCGTACTTTGGTATTCGGGGCGTCACAGTATGAATAACATTTCGACCCTACTGTATATTTCGAAGAATTGAAATATATAATTTTATATAATTTTTACAAGTAGCATGAGCTGCAGTTTTCAGATTTTGAACCTACTGTTTTGCAAATGAGTTTAGACGAAGTAATTTTTTGATGTGAACGGATAGAGTCGAAAGACTCCAGCCATAGCAAAAATATATTAATAATGAGTAAAATGTACAACAAAGGGTTTTACAAGTTGTAAAACAATAAACAGACAGGCCTAGACTAAATAGATACAAGCATAAAAATAAACTAAAGCACGCAGCAGCCCAGCCAGATGCTCGCAAAGCAGCATCAGAAGGCAGCGACGCCCAAGAGAGCAGCACCAGGTTCCGCAAAAAAAGCGCCCACACTGCTAGGCCTGAACCGGGAGACGAAAACCAGAGCCGCTCGAGACTCCAGGCTCGCAACCCTCACAAATAATCAAACGAATACCGTGATAAGGAAAGCAGCGAAACAAGCTGCAAAGAAAAAGATCACAAAAGGAAGGGCAAACCACAAAAACAGGCCCCGAATAAAAAAAACTCTACCGCAGGTCGCCCACAACCGGGGACTAAAAAAATAAGCAAGATGATGGCCTAAGAAGAACCAAACGGAGGATAGCTACTAGCGAAAGAACGCTATCGCTCCAGATAGTCAACAACCATTCAAGAGAGCAACAATATAAATCCTCCCACCACAAAGGAATCAACCAGAACCATCATCACAGAACAGGAGCCGAGCAACAAAACAACCACTAAGGGGAAAGCAGAGCAACATAACAGAGCAGACAAAACAAAGCAGCTAACAGTACTACACATAGTCACATAGTCTAATAGCAGGAAGAACAGTTAAGCTAGTCACAGATCAGACGAATAAACAAATAACAAAGGTCAGCATAAAGTGACCATCAGAAGGCATAGAGCAAAAGAACAAAAGGGACTAAGCCCACCACATATAAACCACCAAAACCAAATGCCCACAGACCATCAAGTCAGCAAAAGGCCACCGAGCCAAATCCACAAGGCCACCAACAAACCCACGGAAACCACCAAAAACAAAACACAGCCAGAGAACCCAAAAAGGCCTTCAGAACCAAGGCCAAGATAGATCGGAAAGCCTCAATCAACCTGCGATAGAAGAGAACATAAAGTAATAAGTCGAAGAAAAAGTATTAAAACGCATTAAGACTGCGAAGAACAATATGAGAATCATGTAAACGAGTGCCATTATAAAGCTCTCTTTTTAGACGAAGTAATTGATGATGAATTTAGATGATCTTAACTACAAATTTGTAGTAGACTCATTTATTTTTCCTATGAAACTAAGAAATCTACTTTTGGAGTAGTATTAGAATTTATATGATTTTTATAATACCATTGGGTTGATGTCTTTTATTTAGTTGTCCTAAAAATTTTACACCGTATCAAAAATAATGAATAAAAAAATTTAAAAGATGTTAAATGAATGGAAATTTTTATATGAGGTTAGATGTAACCTATGTGATCTTTTTTGAGATGGTTGCTTGTTCTAGAGTGAGTGGGACCCAGAATACCAACATTTGTGATAAATGAATTTTTGAGAAGTAACCAGTGTGTGTTGACTTTCTCTATGAGAGGTAGCCAGTGTGGGCTAACATTCTTAGTGTTTTGGTTTAAGTCCGGTGGATAAGCTAAACTCTAGGTCTCGTTAACTATAATTTAAACTTAAGGACATGCACTAGTTGGATATATGATAGAAACAACGACAAACATGTCTGGTAAAGAATGTGCAGCTCCTAGGGGTTTGAGATCGAGGAGTACACCCTGTAAATCTACATGTGTGGCCTAGGATAAGCCAGTGAGGTCGATGAAATGGTCGGTGAAGGACTGCGGTCCCTAGAAATATTCACGATTGAGGATACACCTGGTAAATCTATATGTGTGGGCTAGGGGATGTTCGTCTATTATCGAAAAGGCCGGTAAAGAGACTGAAGTTCCTAGAATGTTTGGGACGGACAGGATACGCCCGGTAAATCCACTAGGTGGGCTAGGGGTAGGCCTGGTTCGTAGTTGCGGAAGATCAACTTGCTAGGGTTTGTGGCTGAGCATACGCTTGGTAAATCCACTGAGGGGCTAGGGGTAGACCGGTAAGGTCTAATATCCCCGAGAGTGCGACTCCTCGGTGACTATGCGTTGGAGTATATTCATTGGGTTAGGTTGCATGGCGTGGGATGTAAACCCTATAATGAGGAGTACGTTAACGGCTTTCCCTCGGACCTATGTAGTATGGGATGCATAGAATCCGAACAAGTATGCATTAGTGTCATCGTAGTGTAATGTCTGCATTAGGCATTAAGTTCATATCATACACTGACATAACTAGGATAGTCAATTTTCTGGTTTGCATTCAATTGTGTGATTGCTAAAGTTAAAGAATCGATATATTATAGCATTGTGTCAGTTGTATGCAACTGACATGTCCACAGTTTCCTAGTTGCAGGATTGGACTTGACATGGACTTGAAGATATTATGATGAGTTGTCACAAGATTGAACAATATTTATTATCGTAGATTGTATTGTGTTCATTTAATTCAGTTGTGCTGTTGTAAAGAACATTGTTATAATAAAAAGTTTTAAATTCCTTGTAAATTTGTACAAAATTGAAGTAAAAGATCATGTATTTGCTACGAACTACCTATGTTTGGAATTCGGGGCGTTCCTCCCCTGGGTACGCTCTTCACGAGAGCAAGAAGTGTTCCTAACGTTGCCCCCTTCAAGGAGGTGCTTCAAACGGTGGTTCTCAGTCTCTAGTTCAACAAGTCTCTTTCAGAGAGTCGTCCTTCACTCTAAATTTCAAACGAGGCACACCACTTGCTCCGGCCTCTTAAGAAAATTCAAAAATAGTCCTCCTAAGATGGGCCACTTCTAAACCCTTCTCGAGAACGACGTTATTCAGCTCATTTCTCTCGGTCGTGACCATAGAAAAAGAACAGCGAATGACTTTAAGCTTCGAAGATTTCCCTACAGCTGCCACACATGGAGAATGATCTTCCACACCAATCAAGGGTACTTCTCGGAGAATCTCATCATTATGCCTCGCCTCGATGTCACTGCTGGTCAAGATCCTTCTCAAGTGTCCAAGCTCTACCTCTGCTTTGGGAAGCCTCTCTCGTGAACAAGAGAGCCCCAGCTCCATCACCTGGAGTTTGGAACGGAGACGGACTACTTCACGATCTAGAAAATCTTGTGCATTGTACACAATAACCTGTAGACGGAAAAGAATAATAGATTACTCTAACAAAGACAACCAAGTCACAGGATGTGCGAAAACTCAAGCCACACAAGATAAGAACAACTAAGGAAAGAAATGTCAATGCTAAGTAAAATTACAATAAGCGGTGGCCAGTCTGCAATTTGGAGAATACAAACAAACAATCACTAAAAAAGAGATAGATGGGGAGGAAGGAATCAAGGTTCCACCTCGCTCAGTGGAACCAAAGGGATGGAAGATTCGCCTACAGCTTCTTCACCACCCCCCGTACTCCCAGCAACCACGGCAGGAGGACCCACCTCTGCTTCCTCTTCCTCCGCTTCCTCTTCCTCCTCCACTTCCTCAGTATGAGGGAACAACGAGTACCCAAAGCGATTGAAACCTGGGATGCATCCACTCACATTTTCCAAGGCCCTGGCGTATGTCTTCTCCATGTTTGTAGCGAAGTACCCCACGGTCTTCTTCTCCGCCGCCTTCTTAGTAGCCCATACTGCAACATCTCTCTCCCTAGCTTAACTCTCCCTATCACGGGCTGCCACCTCCCTCTCTCGAACTAGCTGCCCCCTCTTCGAGGCCACAAGCTTCTTCCCCTTAGCCAAGGCAGCCTCCAGCAAAGCGATTCGAGTCTCCTGAGCTTCTGCTCATAGTGCAGCGGCCTCTAACTCCTTTGTGTCTTTTGACCGCTCAACCTTCTCCCTATCCTGGATTACCTTCAACTCCCGCTCCTGCTCCGCCATTTGTTTCAACAAGTGACTGAAGTGACAGATGGCCTACAAAGAATAAATTTAAAGTTACAAGCCAGATGATAGAATAGCAACACTACAAGAAAATAATTATAAGGAAAGGGGATAACAACGACGTACCGTCATGCTCGCCCTAGCAATCTCTAAGGCCGAGTCTCCCACGGTCCCATGCTCCATCGAGGCCCCATCCTTGGGGGTAGCTAAGTGGCGAATCGCATCCGTACAACTCGTCGAATCCCCGAGGAAGCCATCGTGCCTCCTGACCTGCCAATCGGGGACAAAGATCTTCAGCTCATCGGTCAGGATCGCGTCCACAGCCGCTGTAAGAGGGTGAGCCTCAAGTGCTAGAGCTGCTGACAGTGGAAAGTCCCGCACAGCGGGGACAGCTGAAGCAGCAGGTGGAGACTCCAAGTCCACCATAGGAGGCGCACCCCCCCCCCCCCCCCCGTGCTCCTAGCAACCTTCAATGGTGATGGCTTGATGAATGAACACTTCCTCTTCTTCTCTTCGGGCCGCTTGTTGCTCAGGCTTGAACGCTTTGACATGATCTCATCAAAATCAGTGTTTGCCTCTCCTACACGTGGAAGATGAGAAATATTAAAGCGATTGGAAATGGTAGATGCAAGTAAAGAAATAAAGATAAACATAAAAGGAAGACGCGTACTAGGGTTCATCAGATTGAGACCCCCCTGAAGAAGAACTCCTATTTTATCTATCTCCAGTGCAAAGTTGGTCGGTCCAAAAAAGTGACCATACCCTCGAGGCTCAAAATTGGATCTGACTTAACCCTCTTTGGCACATCCTCCCTCCACACTGTGGGGATATCCCATGGCTCGTGACTATGAATCACGAAGTATTTATCTCTCCATGATTTCACCGAATTGGGGTTGTCGAGCAGCTTCACACCCCTACGGGCCGTAAGATAGAACCGATACTCCGACCTGTTCTTCTAGTGGATCTCGTACAACATACGCAGAACGCTGAGTCGGGGCTCAAACCCCGCTGCCTGACAATGTAGCACAAACCCCGTAAGGTGCCCCCACATGTTCAACATGAGCTGGATAGGACCTAAGCCGTACCGTCTCAAAACTTCTCTCACAAAGGAATGGAGAGGGAGGCGGAGCCCCACATGAAATGCATGGAAGGGAAAAATGCACAAGTTGGGAGAAAGCGAAGAACAAGCTCTAACCCCATGACCAGGAAAAACAAGATCAAACTGTAATACCCCGCAAA
Source organism: Hemerocallis citrina (assembly GCA_017893485.1). Lineage (NCBI taxonomy): Eukaryota > Viridiplantae > Streptophyta > Magnoliopsida > Asparagales > Asphodelaceae > Hemerocallis > Hemerocallis citrina. The sequence goes on from CM030364.1 coordinate 40,717,386, forward strand.
ATAGCATATGGCTATTTTGCATCGTAATCTGTGCGCAATTGAGAATTGCACCCGATTATGTATTTTTTCTAATAACAATTGATTTTAATTGAGAAATATCAGATATATTGTCTACTTTATTTTATAATTTTGGAGGATTATTATGAGGTAATTTTAATGTATTTTGTATTGTTGGTATTATTAAAGAAAAGAGTTGGGATTTATTTGAAATATATTTGAAACTTGGGTGCTTATATGTAATATTCCCTTACATTATTTACTTATCTATCTATTTATTTATTTACTTTTCCAAACCCCCCTCCCCCCCCCCCCCCCCTCCTTCTCTTCTCTTCCTCCTTTCTTTCCTTCCCGCTTCTTTCCCTCAACCGAAAGGAAACCCAAACCTTCGACCGCTACTTCCCCCGCCCAAATCCGCCTATTTACTCCATGATTTTTTAATTAATTTGGGGGGATGACTAATTGAAGGATTCTCTACATCGTTGCAGTGTCCGTTTTTCAAGAGGATTTTGGGAAGGTATGCCCTAATTTATTTTATTGTATAAAATTGAGTGTGGTTAAATTCTATTGAGTAGGAGTATTATGGTAGGAAGATTAAGAGATGTTGAAAATGCTAGATGTGAGAAATTAGCAGATTATTAGAGATTTTACAAGTTGCAAATAAATTAGGGTTTTGGATTTGTAGAAGAGAGTTAAATATATAAGAATTATCTTTTGCATGGTAGTAGAAATTGTAGTTGAACCATTGAGATATTTTAGGGGTGATTTTAGTTATTGTTTGGGGGATAAAAATCTCGTAGGATTTTGAATATCCCGTGCTTCGCATGTGCGTATTCCAAGCGTTCAATAAAACGCCTGTGTGGTATTGGCGTTAGTATTATTATTTTCTCCCGTGACTGGTTTGGATGTTTAAGCCTTGATTGCTTTGAAATTTTGATAATAGGAGTTGGCAGCGGCTTTAGATGCAGGATGGGGTAGTGGGGGTTCGAGTCTACACAGGATATTCTGTGAGTATGATTATACTAAATATATGTTTACTGTTGTGATAAAATCTTAGGCGGTTTTGAAGCAGTCCTTGTTTAATTCAGCCAAATGAAGTTTTAATTTAAAATACGAAAAGTTCTTATTTGTTAAAAGTTGTTATATGGTAAATTGGTGTGTATATGGTGAATTGATGTGATTTTAAATATTCAGTATGATGGCGATGTATTGTGTAGCTATATATACATGGTGTTGTGATGTGTATGTGAATTCTTAGCTTGTGGGAGTGTTTGGAGAATTTTGATTACATTGTATGATAAGTGGAATGCTAAGAAAGATAGTTGTATGATAAAGAACAACTCATTTTTTTATAAGCTTTGTTAAGAAGCATGTTTATGAGGGTAAGTTTGAGAATTTCTTGTTATGAAATGGTTAAGAATTTGGGAAATTGACCAACTAGAGAGTCGTAGTAGGGAGTCATAGCTTTCTAACCCATCTGGAGTTTTGTAATTCCAGTTTATAGGTTGAGAGTTAGATTTTTCAAAGATGGAACAGATCTAGTCTTAGTTAAGGTATTATTGGCAAAGTAAACCCTTTTCTCCCTATTGTACCCCTGATGGAGCTTAGTGTTTTTGAGAACTCAAATGATAGAATCTGAAAGAGGTGTTCAACTAGGAAGTTGAAGTAGACACTCTCACCTTCCCATAAGACCCAAAATCGAGAATTTCCGATGAGTGAGCGAACTTTTATGATATTGAAAAGGTCCAGCAAGTGCAAGAAGAATATACTATTGAGAGTATATGAGGTTTTATAGTATCAAGTAATTCTGTATTGTGTGTTGGAAGTTATGGATGTTGCAAGTTAGCAACCTGTTGTTTAGACTAAACTTCAAGTTTAAGTTGACTCGGGGACTTGAGTTCTATAAGTATTTGAGGGAGCCGTCCACTAGGGGATTGCAGTGGATCTCCCTACCTTTCTAGAAATTCTGAGTGTGTTGGATTCCGATGAGCGTAGCTTGGGTCACAGCTACTGCTTTTTCTTGAACTATTTTATCAGACAATTGATGAGGAACCCTCGACGTACCGCAGTGGGGTGATCATGAGCTATCGGGTTTTAATGATGTTTTAGCATTTTCATTTGGAACTTAGATAAGTTCCGATGCTTAGTACTTATGGTGGACATGAGTGAGTTGGGATATAGCTCTGGTCGAGTTGTGTTTGGTGTCTCGATGCCTGAGTCTGTCAATGGTCGAGAATTGATGGTTATGTGTGTGCTTACCTTCATTTGAATTGTATTGTATCCTTGGGGTGCCACTGGACCACTCGCTGAGGGTCACGGACCGGGATTATTTGGTTGCTGACCTGTGAAGGTATTGGGAATCAGTAGATGTGATTCCGAGATGATTGTTACCTTGACAGACAAGTCAGGATCGACTTTGTTGATCGACACTGAGTGTGATTTGAATAACAACATATTTTCAGTAAACTGCATTGGTGAAGTTTTCTTTTATTGTTTCGCTTGAAGACCGAATTGGTGTTAGGGGTAATTCCCTATAATCCATCTCGTTCTGATAGTTAGCACTGGGTGGTGATACTATGTGGTTGTCTTTTTCTGTCATTAGAGATACGTGTTGCGGTGCGTATCTTGCATTGTTGATTCCTAAAGTACCGTGGTAAGAATGGGATGGGATCCGGGCACATGCTGGTGGACACGAACGGGTCGTATAGACTGCGGTCCTGTGAAATACGGTGCCATAGGTATGCTGCGGTATATCTTTAAGTTCGTCATGGCTGTTGAATGGGATCCGGGCACATGCTGGTGGACACGAACGGGTCGTATGGGCTGCGGTCCTGTGAAATACAGTGCCATAGGTATGCTGCTGTATATCTTTAAGTTCGTTACAGCTTTCGAGGAGGGTTCGATGTGACAATTATGGGTGACAACGGGGTAGCACTCCGAATTATGTCTTTTATTTACACATCCTTAACCATGTCATACTATCAGGAACAGGAAGTGGACTGAATTAGAATGAATTGCAGAACGAGGGTTCAAATCCCTAAAACTGGAAGAAACGGCTTGATTTGGGGCACATGTAGTATGTGATGCATGTGTGTCGTGAGTCTTGCTTACATTAGATTAAGTGCATCTGTTCTATATTCTGTGTTTTGTATTAGACTTCACATGGCATACACGAACACTAGGATACACGTTTCTTTTTCATTCAAGATGAATTGTGAGTGTGATAGTTGAAGTGTATAATGAGTGGGAAAGTGATGTATTGCGAAACGCAATGATATATGTTGTAAGAAATGAATGAATGCGATGTTATGTGATATGAGATTGAGAAAGAACATAAGTCGTGAGTCTGTAAATGCAAAGGAATGATAAATGAGGTGCAGTTTATGTGAAAGTAGAGTTATTTGTGAATGATTTCCAACTAAGGATAAGTATGTTGTGAGCGGGTATGGATATGCATACAGGAAATGACTCAGAAAGTATTTAATGTGAACTCCCAGTTAACAGATTTACATGTTCAGATTTCAAGTAAAATTTGATTATCTTAGTATTCGTAAGTTCATTCTGTTTTTACTTGTAAAGTTTAATTTATTTGCTTAATTAGTAGATTATACTCACACCAGAAATGGCTAACCCCTTAGTGTTTGGGGGGTTAGGGAGTCCCTGGACTACCCTAGATCCCCTACTGTTACAGGTCCTCAGCAATGCAGAGGTGATATGTAGATTCTGCGGAATGGAGCTTTTATTTTGAAATTGTTGTTTAAGTTTAATTATGTGAATAGTGAAATTTATGATTTAAATTGTATTTTTGATGTATAAGTACGTGGATGACGATGATGAGTATAGTGTGGAGTGGCATGATATGTTTTTGACCCGTACCCATCTCGTTGTGGAGTACCGGGCCTTGTGGTATGTTTTACAAATTATTTTCTAAAAACTTTACTACGTTTTCAAAGGAATTTATGGTTTTAATTGATAATTGATATCCTATTATGAGTTTGGCCCCCAGAGCATGATATATATATTGCCTGTGTGATTCTGCTCATCTTGGCCTGGGGAGCCCATGATATTATTGCCTGTAATGTGAGCTACGAAATTTAGAGCAGAATTCCGTAAGCTTTTTGTGTTTCGGGACAGAAATTTCAGGAAAAACTCTGCCAAAATTTTCTTTGAAATATAACTATCTTAGTTTATGTTTAAAGTAATATAGAAATTGAAAGGATTGAATTTGGAGCCAAAAAGGGAGGGTGTTATAGTTTGATGTGACAAATCGATATTTGTAATTATTGATGTAATAACTCTGATAGCAATAAAGTGTTTAAATTTCCGTGTCATTTACTATGTTGAGATGCATTTGAAGGCAAAGATTCTGGTTGTGTCATGGATGTCCGATAACGGGGATCCGGGGGGTTACACAAACTCTGTGGGGATCTTGTAGCACTTTCGAATAACACCCAAATTTGCCTCTGTGAGCATAGAGACGATGTCGTTAGCCTCAGAATGCTCGCGTGATGCGTTCTCTTCATAAAATCGCTCCATGCCATGTTCGACTCTCCTCAACTCCTCAACTGTGTACTCTTGAACACCACCTAAGTGTGACACTGCGATCGAGTGTCTCCTGAACTACCACATCCTTCTATCTCTCTCTATAATCGTCTCTACGACGACCGAAGGTGAATCTGCTACACCCTTCCCCTTATCCACACTAGAAAAAGGAGTCAGAGGTTGCAGTTCGATGCAACCAGATGGGGAGGTCTCATCACCCGAAGAAACTTTAGACATTTTTTATAAAATAAAATTAAATTACCTCTGATTAGATAGCCACGGTCGGAATTCCTCGCCGGAGGTTGAAAAAATTCGCCGGAGTTTCTCTACAGCTGATTTTCGCAGGTGAGAAGAAATTATGAGAGAAGTGAGGAGGAAGTGGGGGGGGGATTTATAGTAGAGCGCCAAACTCTTGGGCCAAAAGATTAGTGGCCCCCGAGAACAAAGAGGAAGACCAAAGGACAGGGAATCACAATGGTCGGGGAAGACTAAGCGACAAAACTTAGCGTTGACCGGTCAGTGGTTAGAAACGCTGCATGTCACAAAGCAAAAATGACCAAATTGTCTGCCAGCGTTCGCCAGATTGTTTGCCAATGTTCGCCAACGCTCACCGAGCAAACGGAGGACCGAACAAAACAAGGCCAGATCGTTCGCCAATTCGTTCGCTATCGCTCGCCGAGCAAATGAATGACAGAACGAAATGAGGCCAAAATGTCAGCCAAACATTCGCCATTGCTCGTCGACCAAATGGAGGACCGAACGAAATAAGGCCAAAATGTTCGCCAATGTCCGCTAGATCGTTCGCCATCGCTCGCCGAGCAAACGAATGACCGAACGAAATAAGACCAAAACGTTCGCCAATGCTTGCAAAATCGTTCGCCAACGTTCGCCGAATCGTTCGCCAACGTTCGCCATCGCTTGCCGAGCAAATGGAGGATGAACGAAATAAGGCCAGATCATTCGCCATCGCTCACCGAGCAAATGAATGACCAAACGAAATGAGGCCAAAATGTCTGCAAACGTTCTCCAGATCGTTCGCCATCGCTTGTTGGGCAAACAAATGACCGAATGAAATAAGTCCAAAACGTTCGCCAACGCTTGCAAAATTGTTTGACAACGTTCGTTAGATCATTCGCCAGCGTTCGCCAATTCGTTCTCCATCGCCCGCCGAGCAAACGAATGACCGAATGAAATGAGGCCAAAACGTCTGCCAAATGTTTGCCAGATTGTACGCCATCGCTCTTCTAGCAAATGGAGGACCGAACGAAATGAGGTGAAAATGTTTGCCAACGTTTGCCAGATCGTGCGTCAGCATTCGCCAATTCGCTCGCCAATTCGTTCGCCATCACTCGCCGAGCAAACGGAGGACCGAACTAAATAAGGCCAAAATGTTCGCCAATGTCCGCCAGATCGTTCGCCATCGCCCGCCGAGCAAATGAATGACCGAACGAAATAAGGCCAAAATGTTCGCCAACGCTTGCAAAATCGTTCGCCAGATCATTCGCCATCACTCAACGAGCAAACGGAGGACCGAACGAAATAAGGCCAGATCGTTCGCCAATTCATTCACCATCGCTCGCCGAGCAAATGAATGACCGAACGAAATAAGGCCAAAATGTTCACCAACACTTGCAAATTGTTCGCCAACATTCGCCAGATTGTTCGCCATCGCTCACCGAGCAAATGAATGACCGAACGAAATGAGGCCAAAACATCTACCAAATGTTCGCTAGATCGTTCGCCAACGTTTCCCATTGCTCGTCGAGCAAACGGAGGACTGTACGAAATGAGGCCAAAACGTCTACCAACAGCCGCCAGATCGTTCACCAGCGTTCGCCAATTCGCTCGCCAGCGTTTGCCAATTCATTCTCCATCGCTCGCATAGCAAACGGAGGACCGAACGAAATAAGGCCAAAACGTTCGCCAATGTCCGCCGAATCATTCGCCATCGCTCGCCGAGCAAACGAATGACCGAACGAAATACGACCAAAACGTTCACCAACGCTTGCAAAATCGTTCGCCAACATTCGCCAGATCGTTCATCAGCGTTCACCATCGCTCACTGAGAAAACAGGGGACTGAATGAAACAAGGCTAGATCATTCGCCAGCGTTCGCCAATTCATTTGCCATCGCTCGCCGAGAAAATGAATGACCGAACGAAATGAGGCCAAATCGTCTGCCAAATGTTCGCCATACCGTTCGCCAGCATTTGCCATCGTTCATCAAGCAAATGAATGACCGAACAAAATAAGGCCAAAACGTTCGCCAATGTTTGCAAAATCGTTCGCCAACATTCGCTAGATCGTTCTCCGGCGTTCGCCAATTCATTCGCCATCGCTCGCCGAGCAATAGCGAAACCGAATGACGAATGAGAGTAAATTTTCCCTCCCGATCTTGCCCGATCGTGATCTACGATCTAGATTTCGCCACGTCATCAAGGTAATTTCATTCTAAATTAATTTCCTTATTTAATTATTAAATCAAATTAATCATTTAAAAATTTGGAAACAATGATTAAAAAATTAAAAAAATTAATTAAAAATTAAATAAATAATTATTGATTCGGAAAATAATTCTGAAAATATAATTATTAAATTTAAATAATTAAAACTTTCGAAAATTAATTATTTAAATTCAAAAAATGATTCAAAAATTGGAAAAATCACAAAATATCCAGAAAATTCTAAAAACAATTTTTAGTATTTAAAAAAAACTCAGAAAAACACCGTTACACCTCAAGTAAGATCCAAACTTTTCTGGGAACACCGATAAGTTCTGTAAGCCATTAAAAACGAGCGAACTACTCCTCAAAGGCTGTGAAACTCATTCTTCGGGGGTGAGGGGCTTGTGATATGGGTAAAAATAGACCTAAATCGGGACCGTTCAAATCGGGCACGAATCTTAAAGCTCTAAGGGGTAAAACGGTAATTTCGAGTATAAATGGGTCCATGAATGGAAATTGAGCATCTTTCAAGCCCAATAACCCGACAACGGATCTGTCTTATTGGGTTGCCATAACAACCCCATACAAATGAGTCCATATTATTTAAAAATAATTAAACTCATTATAATCTATAAGAGAATGTTCAAAAACCATATCTCTTATCTAAGGGAGAGTTTAAAACTCAAATCCCCTCAACTACTCTTATCTCTTCACGAACAAGAGATAACTGATTCAATCCAAAAACACCGGAAAGTAAAGATAATTCATTATCTTAAAACTGACCCCCAAGGCAACTATAAATAGTTCTCTACCCCTCCATAAAAAAGGTAATCAATATTTTTTTTTACACAAAAGCACTTTCATAATCTTTCAGATTACTGACTTGAGCATCGGAGGGTTCGTCACCGGAATCAATCCCGGTGTTTCGAACTTTTTGCAGGTCAGTAGCAGCGTTGAGAACGGTCAACACCGGCCAGTTGTCAACAAGTTTGCTTTCTCTTGTTTCAGAAGAATTCACGAATCATCTGTTTGCTCCCCGTCGAAATTAGCAACAACAAGAACCCATGAGATTTTTATAAAAATTCAAAAAGGTAGAATGAAAGTCAAATAAGGAATCTAATTCTCTATTGTTATCAATAATGGGAGCAAATCTATTAATCCTTTGTAAATGAGAAGCATAATTATGAAAATAAGAACTATTCCCATCACCTTCTCTTAACCATTTAACTTTGGCTCTTAGTACCCATTTGATATGATCTTGATTTAAAAGGGACATGCTTTGGCTCATAGTACCCATTTAACTTTGGCTCTTATACTCATGTTTATCATCAATTCTTTTATCTAAATAAAAAAGGCCCCGCTCCTCCATTTTATCAATATAATTAATGCTAGGTAAGAAAACTTGCTTAAGAACTTGGGAAGAGCCAAATCTTTCTTTCTTCTACAATCTACAACCAGTTTTATTTGATTGTAGTTCAAGAAGAAATCTAGCTAACCATAAGAACCAACCACGAAGAAAGGCAAGTAATAATCATATTCACAAAATTTTGATCTTCTAGTCAAAATTTTCCAAATCTAAATGCAAATGGATTTGAAAAGTCGAAATCAGATTAAGACTTAAAGGATCATGATCCGATATAGGATTAGGTAAGGTCTGAAGCAAAGAATTATGAACTGTAGAAATTCAATCTTGAGACACTAAAAATCTATCTACCTTGGCCATAGAAGGATAGGTTCTATTATTAGACCAATTAAAAAGATTACCATCAATATGTAAATCAATAAGATTAAGAGATCAAATACAATCATTAAAATTATTAGAATCACTAAGTCTAGCTAGGATACCATTCCTCTCATATAAACTCCTTTAACATTAAAGTCTTCACAAAAGATCTAAAAACTAATGAGTAATTCAGAGAAGGAATTAAATTCATCCCAAAATTTAGATCTCAAAGAAGCCATAGAAGATCAATAGACAGAAACAAAAGTGAGAAGAGTGTTAAACTCAAACCAGTCTAGAACCACTACAAAAAAATATTTTATTTTGTGTACGGATACAATTTAAACAAGAAATCTTTGAATCCTAGTAAAATACCACCACAACTATTGAGAGCATCTAAAGAAATCCATTTAGTCATAAGAAAGTTACCGAGATCTCTTTTGATAGAAGGAGAAAGAGAAGCTAATTTGGACTCTTGAATAGAAATAATATCACATTTGTGGAAAAGAATAAGATCATAAATACCTTCTTTTTTGTACAAGCTACCAGCACCTATAACATTCGAAGACACAAATTATTGGCACTATTATTCACAGAAGCTCTGGAAATCTCTAAAGCTCTAATTTCCAATATATTATTATCAAAAGAACTATTAATCAGTAAACCCATATCTACAGCTAGGGATCTAATCTCATCCTTAGAAATTGAATCAAACTGAACTCGATCAACAGAGCCCAGAAATGTACCTTCATCAAGTTCATCAGATAAAGGAGGAATTTCAAGGTTTCTAACTTGTGCTGCTAATGTGGCTTTCGCAGAAACACGCATGGGAGAGGAATTTTTAGCTTTGATCCTAAACATTTGTTCTTATGAATGAAGAATGAAATTTTCTCTCTATAAATCTATATGATAAAACACAAAGAAAGCTATCAATAGGCTCTTATTCAATAAGGTTGAAGTCAATGGTCCAGATATAACATTACAAAATATATTTTCATGCCTAAAAGTTTTTCCCCAGTTTTCAAATTCAAATCCCCCCAAAGCAACTCCTTTATTTATTTATTTATTTATTTATTTATTTATTTATTTATTTATTTCTCTCTCTCTCTCTCTCTCTGTTTACACAGAAATTTATATTTTCAGATTTCAGGTTTGTAAATTTTCAGAATTTTATGCATTTTTTAATTGCTCATGTTACATTAAAAATAGCAAATATCTCATCAACAGGTAAATTTCATCATTTTCCACACTCAAAGTTCTAAGATGTTGGATTTTACACCCTCATTTATAATTATTTTTCAACATATACTAATGGAAACATGGACTTTTATTTACAACTAATTATTGTTTTACTATTCAAATTTGAGCGACATAATTGTTGTTTTATTGTTTACAAGACTTTCATATGCTGTATCGTTCCGAAGACGTGCAGTAGGCACGTGCCCACCGGCAAATCTAGTATATATATATATATATATATATATATATATATATATATATATATATGTATAGAGTAATGTTCCATTGCAAATCACTAAAGCTGTTGTTTGGAACAACGGTTTCATTTATTTTGAACATATATATATATAGAGAGAGAGAGAGTAATGCTCCATTGCAAATCACTGAAGTTGTTGTTTAGAACAACAGTTTCATTTATTTTGAACATAAGCCGTTGCTCGGAACAACGACTTAGATTATATTTTGAACAACGGCCGGAACAATGGCTTTAGTGGTTTGCGTACCCGTTTGCATGGGACCCATTTGCAATGGAGCATTGCCGAATGCTTCATTGCAAACCACTGAAGCTGTTGTTCGGAACAACAGTTTCATTTATTTTGAACCTAAGTCGTTGTCAGGGCCGGCCCCCACCTTGAGGCAGGTGAGGCGGCCGCCTCAGACCCCCAATTTTTTTACAATTTTAGGGGTCCCAAATTTGTATTCCCCTTGTAAATATAAGCAAGTATTTTGCGCGTAAAAACTATAAATTGTTATTAGGGATCCAAAAAAATAATTATTTGGGTCTTTCGCCTCGTGCCCCCGGGAACTTAGAGTCGGCCCTGGTCGTTATTCGAAACAACGGGTTAGATTATATTCGGAACAACGGCTTTGGTTATATTCGGAACAACGGCTTTAGTGGTTTGTATACCCGTTTGCACGGGATCCGTTTATAATGGAGCATTGTTTTTATATACCCGTTTGCACGGATCCTTTACACGGGATTCGTTTATAATGAAGCATTGCTTTTATATATATATATATATGAAATAGTAGCCAATGGACTCACATCCAAAGCTTACTTAGAATTGTGAGAAGAAACTTCAAAAGGAACGATAGTTAAATTATGATCAGCAGGAGAAAAGCTATTCTCAGCATCAGTAAAATCAGATGATGCAAAAGCTTTAGAATCAGTATTAAAATAAAGTCTAGAAGAGTCAGGAGATAAAAAAAACTATAAATATTGCTGTCTATAATAAAAGAACTAGGAAAATGACTAATTGTAAAAGTAATTGAACTAGGATGGATACAAGTAATAATTTTCATATACTGACCTTAATAGGGTCTAAAATATTGATCAAAAATGGGGAATCGACAAAACAGAAAATATCCTTCATGCACAAAATCAACTAGTTCATATGAAACTCATCCAAAACGTAACCAAACATGAAATATAGTACACTAGATGTCCAAGCAATATGGTACAGGGTATTCGACAAGTCCACAACAAGTGTACTACAAATAACACAACCAAGCACATGACAATCATATGAACAACATGCATGTATACAACAAAAGGTGGTCATCCCTAAGTTATTTCATGTCATAGGTGTAATACGGGCGGATCAACACAATAGAGACAAGATATAACGGGGTTTCACACAAGAATTGTCTTTGGAACACAACTACACTACAGGCGGTATTTATTACTTGTATTACACAAAGAAAAGAATAAAAGTTACTTGCCTGGAGATGACGAAACGAAGCAAAGAGCAAGAATAACGGGAATGGATTCCCGGAACGAACACGACAAACGAACGAGAACACGAGCACACAAACACAACGGAACCAAACACGCACACAAAGAGAGAGTGACGGACGGACGGGATACATGAGGGGATGGCAACGACAGCGAGTCGCTGCTGCTGCGGACAGTCGCCGGAGGAGCACACAGGGGATGGAGCCTCAGGGAAACGACGATGATAGTAAGTTGCTATCGCTGCTGGAAGAGGGAGCACCGGGAGGGGGCTTGCATCGGCTAGGTGTTGCAGGGAGGTCGCCAGCAGGGCTATGTTGTCGACTGGTGTTGTTGTAGTCTGTGGAGTCGTGACTGGCTGCGGTGGCTACGTCGAGGTTGTGCTGCAGATAGGGGACAGCGGCTGGCACTGTGGGGATGTTGCGTCTTTGACTAAGTGAGGCAGGACAGGAAGGAGGGCAACGTGACTGGCTGGCGCATCGCAAGGAGGAGGATAGGAGATGGGGAAGGGGACCAGGGGGTGCACACAAGGTAGAGGGAAAGAGAGGTCGGGAGATGGGTTAGGGGGAGAGGATCGGGAGCAGGAGGAGGATGGGAGAGAGGAAGACGAAACTACAGATGGGTTGGGAAGAACATGAGAAGAGCGGCTGAAAAAAATAAGGCTTAGGGTTTAGACAGGATATAGGGTAGAATATATAGGAGAGATGGGGGTAACGAGTGGGGTATAGGGGTAAACGGATATGCAACCGGGTTAGGAGGGTTTTAAACAGGGTATAGGTTATAAGGTTTTGGGTAGTTGGGTTTTTAATAAAAATTCAATAAGGAATAGGGTATTAAATCCAATAGAAAATAAAATAATCAATAAAATGTAGGTTTATATAACAAAATATAATTCTACTACGATATGGAAATTATTTGAAATAACTACAAACACAATTAATTAACAATAGAAATGGATTTTTTTTAAAATAAACAATCAAAGTTATAATAATAATAATAATAATAATAATAATAATAATAATAATAATAATAATAATAATAATAACAACAACCGTAATAACAATAATACTAATAGGGTTTGTATAAAAATTATTGGAAAAATAGCTACGATTAAAATTATTGATAGAGATCCAACAATACATTTTAACAAAAGAATTTGAAAGAGAAAATTTAATTTAAAAAAACTTTAAATATAGAAAATACACGAAAAATACATATATACAGGAAACAGGGGTTTCAATTATTATTTATTGTTTTCTTCATTGTCTCTTCTGAACCCCTGTAATTTGATTATTTAATAATAGAATTTATTATTTGCTTTCAACTTAATTTTTGTCTCCCAATCTATTTAATTTTTCTGCTGAAGATTTGTTGTTCACCCTATTCAAATATTTGCATATTGATATCCCCAATTAATCTAATTATAAATTCTATTTTTATTTACTTAATTCTTTTTTCCTATTGGATCTAAACTCAAAACCCTGTAATTTTTCCTATTGAATCCAAACCCTTTAACCCATCTCCTTGGAAGATCAAAATCCTAAACCCGCTACCCAATAACCCATTACCCACACCCTAACTCTATATATGCACTGTTAAACCCCCCTAACCCTAATCACCTAACCCTAATCCTTCGGCCGCTCATCTCCTACCTTCCTCCTCTACCTCTGTCGAAACCCATCCTGCTCTCTCTCCTCATCGTCTTCCCAGTTGACCTCCACTCTCCTCAGCCATCGCAACCACCCCGCCTTTGACCATCGTCTTCCTCACCCTCGAACCTCATTTTCACCCTCATCCTTATCACCCTCGACCCCTGTCCTCCATCCCCGTCGACCGACCTCCCGACTGCTGCCTTTCCCTGAAGCCCCAACAGCCTCATCACCACCGCAACTGCAACATTGCCACCACTTTAACCATCGTAACCACCAAAGCACCCTGCCACAGCCATCCATCTCCGCCATCCACCTTCTCACCTATCGATCTCACAGTCAATCCCTACCTCTGCATCGTCGTCCAGTGCACCGCCACTCGCCGTCCAGTGTCCGCCCTCATCAGTCAGCGTGCCGCACACAGCCAAAGTTGTTGTTGTTTGCTGTTTGGCCAAATTTGGCTATGGGTTTGCTATTTGCTATTGTGTTAGGAGATTGTTGTTTGTTGTTGCATCCGCTGGTGTTATGTGTCGCTGAGTTTGCTGTGTGTTTCTTTGCACAGGTTGACACGTGCTTTTGCAGGTACGTACATTGTACGTGAGTTGCACGCATTGCCAGGATCCTAATCATGTTATTCTATTATATTCGGACTAATCATATAAAGGCAAGTCTCTTCTTGAACCCCTCTATTGTTTGTGTTCAAGAAAATTATTGATTCCCGCAAGTAGCTCTTAATTCCAATTCATATCTGTATTTGTTTTTATTTAAGAGTTTATCATGGATTCATCAGCAAAACCAAGTGATAATGCTCTTTTCGTGCCATTATCTTTGACTCAAACCTAGTCCCTATTGCACATTGCATATGCACGTAATACTTGAACACAACTAGATCCATGCAATAGAATTGATTAACGATTGAGATATTCCCGATTGAATATGATTTCATGAATTAATTGCCCTGATTATAAAACGCATCGTTAACCTTGTTATTGCAGGCTAATAACCAAATAGAACTCTTAATTGCCACGAAATTTCATCCGTGTGTGGTGAAATTATTGTCAATTCATTTTCTGGTCTGCTGTTTGTTCTATGTTTTGTTAGAATATTCGAACCAGTTACTATAGGAATTTAAATTAACTATTAAATAAGAATTGTAGCTCAGTGTATCTATTTTCCAGAACATTTGTCGGATCTAAATTTCGATATTTATCCTGCTAGATATCTGACTCTAGTACTGCTAGATATCTGGATTTCTAGATGCGTAAATAAAAAGTACATGTTAACAGTAAAATTAAAATGTGAAATTAATTTGGCTGAGACTAGATATGCTTAGAAATCACCCTGAATGTTTGTGAATTTAATTGATAAATTTTCAGACCTGATACATATATGTGAACCTAACCTACAACCTGCTGTCTGAAGATAAAGTCTGCTAAAAATAAGAATTTGAACCCAGTTTCTATGATCTTTATATGTCGTGTGTATATGTGCTAGAACCGACAGAGAGTCTAGTTTCTAGAACTTCTGAAGGATCCAAATTTGCTTTGCTGTAGCAGCGGGGATACATATTTTTGTACAGCAACGTCCTGCTGTCCAGATCATATGTTTTGCACTGAATTGGTATAAATGTTTCTTGTTTTGCATGTAACGAGCAGAATTAGTCACACCTAGCATGACACAACCTTGACATCTTCTTACATGCTCACATAGGATGAAATAAAATATTAACAAGCCAAGGTATGAAGGGTTGACTTGGTAGTGAACAATCGGAGACTGTACTCGGTAGGGGTCCCTTACCACTTATTCCCGCTAATTCTCATAATTTCCGTTTATTCCCGTTAATTCCCGTTATTCCCGTTTATTACTATTAATTCCTATTAATTCCGGTTTACTGGACCGAGTACATGATCCGTAGAGTTCACCATCACAGTCTAAAATATTCACTTGTTTGCATGCACCGAACCTATGGTATGGAACACAGGATTACGTGCATTAGATAGGTTAATAAAATGAATAATAACTCTAAGTTGACATTGCATGCCTGATCCTGTATACTGTCATTGATATTGATCATGAATTGTAACTATTGATTATTGCACAATTGAATATAGACCCTTGACATTATTGCCAATCCTTGTTTTTGTTCTTGACTTTGATCCAGTCCTTCATTCTTGATATACCATGTTTTTTTATTTTTTCTCTGTTTTCCACTACTTGTTGTCCGTGACTTGCTCTAAGGACATTATTTTCTTTACTTTTAGGTCACGAGTTTACAGGTATTGAATGAGCGATACCAGAAGGACTTGGTGAGCAACAATTTTAGAGAATGGAGCTCAAGAATTGGCTGCTTTAATAATCCATTCATGCTTATTTTTTCCGTCGAACATTGTTATTGATATTGTACTTTGTTTTGGGCCTTTATGACCCGAAGTTTGTTTTATCCCAGATGTTGGATATTATGTTTTGAATTATTTCATTTATTATTGAAGTTGTTCATCGTTTATGTGATTATATTATCTTGCGTGGTTGTGATTGTTATTCATATTGTTGTGTTAGACTGGTACAGCTTATGGATGGTGTCTACATCATTTGCTGGGCCTTCGTTACGTGCTCGTATTCTCATATTTTGGAAAGCATGGCATGACAGGTTTTTAGTGGTATCAGAGTCCAGGTTTGGCTAATGTGTTAGTCATGTTTAGCTGATATGTTGGTCAGCTTTTTCTCTAGCCAGGTTAACTCAATGATATGTGCACCACATTGATTACATGAGCATATAATAACCAACATATAATCTGGGTACTGACCATATTTGATCTTGTTCCAGGCTATGGCTCGTGGAGGTTCTTTCTCTTTCCATCTGAGGGATGAGCAGCCAGATAATGCTGCTATTCTTCAGACGATGCAGAAACTGATGGCCCTTCAGTAGGAACATAATGAGTTGGTGAAGGCCACATTGGAAGCGGTCAATCGAGCTGCCGCTGGACCTGCACCCGTGCCACTGCCATCAAGGCCCAGCATAGTGATAAACTTTATGAAGCCGCACCCCAATAAGTTTTCGGGCACTGAGACGCCGTTGGAGGCCGAGCAATGGCTTATTCGGATGGAGCAGTTGTTGATTACTGCTCGGGTTACTGATGTTGGTCATGTGGAAGTGGTTAGCATCCTGCTGGTGGATCTCGTTCATATCTGGTGGCGGGCTGAGACTAAGTGGCTTGCGAGACCCGTCGAGTGGGCTACTTTCACGGAAAGCTTCGTGGCGAAGTTTTTCCCCAGTGTTACCAAGGCAGAAATGGAATGGCAGTTCATTTCTTTAACCCAAGTCAGTCAGATAATGTTATTTAATGTCATTGTTGTTGCCTACTTCACATGTGACAGTATTAATTTAAACATTGTCTTGACTCAGGAAACCGTTCCGTGGACGAGTATGCTACAGAGTTTACTCGGCTTAGCCGTGTCACTGCTGCCCTGGTAGCCACTGACGAAGACAGGGCTCGCAGATTCCAAATGGGCTTGAGCTTTCACATTCAGGACTGCTTGGCTACCCTTCAGCTTCGCACCTATGCCGATGTTCTGGATGCAGCCAGGATCCAGGAGCAGACCCTCAGGAGGATGGGTACTTCTCAACGGGCTGTTCAGCACCCTATTGCAGTTCGGCCAACCGGGGGACCTATTCGGAGGTCAGTTCCAACCCCTTCCGTGAGAGCGCAGTCGTATCTGCCTGTTGCCCCGAGGACTGTTCAGACTTGTGACTACTATCATAAGGTTGGACATTCGCAGCGGGACTGCAGATTAGCCAATCGGCTATGTCTGGTGTGTGGGAGCAGTGAACACATGGTTCGTGACTGTCCCAGGAATAGGGCCCCTGCACCAATTGGAGGTGTAGCTCAGTAGGGAGCACTGGCTCGAGGTCAGGACAGACCGCCTCTTCTACCACAAAGACAAGTCTTTGACCAGAGGAGAGTGGCCCCTAGGGGAGGTCAGACTGGGGGTCGTGGTCAGGCCTATAACCCGACTGCTTAACCCGACTGCTGAGGAAGTAGAGGCAGCTATTGGAGTGGTTGCATGTATATCACAGTAATTGTATTGTTTATTCTTTCTTTATGCTATTTCTGCATGTTATTTCTTCTTTTTGTACAATTATGTGTGCAGATATCCTGCTTGCATCTCATTCACATTCTTTAATCATCTTTTAGGTTTCATCTTAATTTTCTCTCTTTCTGCACATGTTTTGTTTGACTCCGATGCTACCCACTCCTTTGTTTCCTCCCTCTTTGTTGATCAGCATCATTTGGCAAGTGATGCTATGCCCGCAGCTTGGGACATCACCACAGGCAGATGTTTCATTGTCTGTTCTAGTGTGTACAAGCAAAGCCCTTTGCTGATAGGTGGTGTGGATTTCAAGGCTGTTCTAATTGTGATTCCCAGTTCTGGCTTTGATGTTATTCTGGGGATGGACTGGTTGGGTGTTTCTCATGCTGTGATTGATTGCCGAGAGAAGAAGGTGACTTTCAGGTTTCCTGGGCAACCAGAGTTCGAGTTTCATGCGGGTGAGACACCGCTAGGGCGTGTCAAGAGCTCATTAGACCCTAAGGTTGCTACACTTAAGTCGTTGTGCACTGATGGGGATGTTGCACCCTTGGTTGTGCGAGACTTCCATGATGTCTTTCCGAAGGAATTATCCAGATTACTCCAGACCTAGATATGGAGTTCTGTATTGATGTTTAGCCGGGTACGGTGCCTATCTCGAAGAGTCCATACCGCATGGCACTGGTTGAATTTGCGGAACTAAAGGTGCAAATCCAGGAGTTTTTGGATAAGGGTTTTATCAGGCCGAGTGTTTTGCCTTGGGGATCTCCAGTTTTGTTCGTCAACAAAAAAGATGGCAGTCGCCGACTCTGCATTGACTATCGAGAGTTGAACAATATCACTGTGAAGACGGTACCCATTGCCGAGGATTGACGATCTATTTGACCAACCAGGGGGTGCTTCTGTTTTCTCGAAGTTGGACCTCCGTTCCGGTTATCATCAAGTTAAAGTGAAGTCAAAGGATGTTCAGAAGACGGCGTTCCGGACGAGGTATGGGCATTGCGAGTTCTTGGTGATGCCCTTCGGAGTTACCAATGCACCAGCAGTATTCATGAGTCTGATGAACAGGGTGTTCTCGCCATCTTTAGATCAGTTTGTTGTGGTCTACATTGACGACATCTTGGTGTATTCTCGGAACCGAGAAGATCTTGCTGAGCATTTGAGAGTTGTTCTGGAGACTTTGAGGGAGAACTGGCTATATGGGAAACTCAGTAAGTTTGAGTTTTGGCTTAACCAAGTTGTTTTGTGGGTCATATTATTTCCAGTGATGGTGTTTCTATTGATTCGTCGAAGATCTCTGCGGTCAAGGATTGGCCGGTTATGAAGTCAGCATCTGAAGTACGAAGCTTTCTTGGATTGGCAGGGTATTATCGAAAGTTCGTTCAGGATTTCTTGAAGGTAGCTGGACTCCTGACCAATTTAACGAAGAAGGAGCAAAAGTTTGTTTGGGATGAGGCTTGTGATGAAGCTTTTTAAGGAGTTAAAGCGTCGGTTGATGTAACCCCTGTTTTTCATTTTTGTATTTTGGAGTGTATTTTTCGTTTTGGTGTATTTTCTCTCTTGTATTTCTGAACCGTATATTGGAGTCATTTTCAATATATATATTCATTTTATTTTATTTTGAGCTCTTTGTGTTTGATTGGTTGTTTCATTTGTTTCGTTCTTCATTAGTTGTGTTCTTTCTTCATTTTTGGTCTCGTTCTCCTCATTTTATTTTTGGGTGTTTGAGGTGGTGGTGTTTGGTTGTGAACCTATTTTCAATCCCATTATTGATCCCTATTTGGCTACCAAAGCCAAATTTAAATTTCCAACCCTATTAGTATTCCTAATTGATTGACCCAATATCTAAGAACCCATTTGGTAAATCCTATTACTAATCTTAATACCCACAACCCAATACCCATAAAACCATAACTAAAACCCTATATATATAAACCTCTCCCTCACAAACCCTAACCCTAACTCCATCTCTTACAAATCCCGACCTTCCTCTTTCTCTCCCTCTCCTTGCTTGCATCCCGACCCGCACACAACCCCAAGCCAGGCCGACCCTACCCCAGGCCGACAGCCCCCACTCCTCCCCTTTCTAGGCCTGTGTTCAACCCCGGAACACCCCATACCCGAGCCCTACAACGATCGGCATCTCCCCTCTCCTTGTCCATCCCATCCATCTCCTTCACCACCATAACAACACTCTTGCACCATACAATCCCTCTACTCTTTCGTGGTGTTCTCTTGTGGCCGCAAGCCACTTTGATCATCTCTCGCTTTTGAAAGTCTTGTTAGTGTGGAGGTTTTTGCTCTAGTCGCTTGGATTTGGTGATTAGCGGATTTTCGTTCGTGGGTTTTGCTCCTTGATTGCATCGTTCTTCTTCCTCGATTTAATGCAAGTAACTTGTACTCTAATTCATTTGTTTGATACAAGTCAAAAATACCACTTATAGTGTAGTTGGGTCTAGAGACGACTCTTATTTGTGATAGGCTTGATGGATTTTGTCTCTATTGTGAAAACTTGACCGTGGATGACTCACGACACAATATGGACAGGAATTAACTTAGGATTTACCCGTTCTTGATTTTGATCTTGTATGTAAGATTTTCGTGAGAATTCGTGATTTGGTTGAGACCCATGTGAAATACTTGGTGTGGACATGTTAGATACCCTAATTCATGATATTTAGATACTTGATAGACTTGATTTCATGTTTGGGTGTCTTTGGACAAATTTTCTTGAATCTATGTCGATTTTGTTTTCAAGGGAAGAATCCGTAGTTTGTCATTGTTCTGTTTTGGTTGCTGTTTTGGACTATTTTAAATTCAGTATCTTGATTTCTTTATAAAACATGAGTTTTTAGATAATTTCGTTTATTTTTAAACCCCTCTGACCTTACTTGATTTTGATTTTGTATGACTGAGTTATGACTGTTTTAGTACAGAGATGTCGATCTTTTCTAGATTCTGTTTTTCAATAATTTTGATGACAAATCATTTTAAAGAACTATGCTACATATAATATTTTGATCCAAAACTTTGGTCAGTGTTTCATTATCTAGTTAGGAATTACCCAGAATTTTGGTAAATTTTATTGATGAGTTTTATGTACTGTTTCATGCTCGTTTATGAAATCTATACTTGCTGTATTTTGCTTGCTGATCTATAAAGAACCTTATTTTCACTATGATTCCTTTTACTGTATGAAAAATATTTGTGAAATATGAAAGTTAATATATTTTGTCTGTTTTCATCTCCCTTTGGCGGATTTGGATTTCGTTTCACTGGTTGAGAGATACTTCAGTTTTCGTACAGCAGTGTTGGGACTTCCAGATTTTCCAAAGCGTCGTGTTGATGTTTTCGTATTTTTGATGACTAAACTAATTTTTCTGGAATATTATGAAACTTTTTATATTTGGATGCTAGACATATAGTGGAATACCCCAGATTTTTCCTGAATTTATTTGAGAGGTTTTGATGCAGTTTTCCTGACTGAGAATTCGTTTTCTTGATTTCTGACTGAACATGTTTTTTGTTTTCAAACCTGTTTTGAGTTATGATGTTGTGAATTACTATGTAACTTATTTATACTCGCTGGATTCATGTGGAAGTCTATTTTACAGATCGTTCGACAGATCTAGATTTGGATGTTTGTAGTAGCAGGAACACTGTTTTAGTACAATACTGTCATGCTATCCTGAATTAGAAAACTAGTTGTTTAACCCTGTTATGTGATATCTTGTACCTGTACTTGTTTATCTTGCACCCTGAACCTGATACATGTTATACCCTGTTATCCTCGCTTTGTTTTGCGACACATACTTGCATGCCTGATTATAATAATAAATGACCAAGCCGGGGTTAAGGAAAAAATTTAGTAGTGGAAAATATAGAAACGTGTACTTGGAAGAGGACCTGTGTCCTGCCTGCATATTACGTGTTCATGACTACATGATTCACGATCCTGTTACCTGTACCTGATTGCTTGCTTCCCTATAGGAAGATGTACTCGGAAGATAACCACTAGGTTATGCCTATTTCCTGTACCTGACTGCATACTTCCCTTAGGAAGGTGTACTCGGAAGAGAACTACTAGCTTCTACCTGTTCCTATTATTATTGTTTCCAGTACCTGAGTACACTATCCTATGGACTCCATTACGAAATCTAAAACGAAACTATTTGTTGTAGCAACCATGTGTTATGTTTTTGGGGTGCATGAAGTGCTACCTAGATAGTAATAAAGCAAGACTTGACATAACCTGATACCTGTTACATGATTACCTATACTTGTACCTGTTACCTGTATACTTTTATACCTGATTACCTGTTACCTGATGCCTGTTACCTGTTTACCTGTTTACTTGACACTTGATACATGTTGCCTGTACTTGTTAGTTTACCATGCTATTTGATTCTATTTTCCTGATTCATGTTAGATATTATATTTCTGTTGACACACTTATACCATGCTATGCTTGTTACTTAGAATTACCTAATCCATGTACTTGTATCCTACATTATAAGTGGTCCATAACTTACAATTAACGGGTACTTGTTTTCTCTTTCCTTCTCCTACAAATTTACTAATTGCAGATCAGGATGGACGACTGCCAGATGGTATTGGCGAGATAATGTACTAGTGCTGGATTTTTCTGCTTTATTATTATTATTGTTGTTGCTTGAACTTAAATAAAATGTACTTGATGACTTGGATATTTATCTTTTATTTGGGCGATATGACCCAGGATTTTTAACTTGTTCAGAACCTGATTATTTGAGATTATTGTATTTGGTTTCAAATAATTTCTGTTGGTAACTTGTTTCAATTATGCATGTCTGGTTGTATCTTTTGCTTCTGACTCTGATTATTCCTGTGTTATGTTATAAAGATTTCTGAACAGCTTATGGATGATAAAAATCATTCGCTGGGCTTTTGTTACGTATCCGTATTCCGTATTCTTTTGGGAAGCATGGCGTGACAGGGTTTTTAGTGGTATCAGAACACCAGGTTTGGATAATGTATTAGTTGCCTAATATAATAGACAAGCTTGGCTCGAACTGGTATCTGCTCAACATTTTACCAACCATGCATACATAAATAAAATTATACCAACTCAGATTCTGGATACTAATTATTTTTGGTTTTGTGCAGACTATGGCTCGCAGGGGTTCTACTTCTCAGTCGCAGGTTGATCCGATTGAGGCTGTCACTACTGTGCTTGAGCGGCTGATTAATCAGCAGCAAACCACAGTGATCTTGTGATGGCTGCTCTTGAACCTGCCCGGGTTCTGCCTCCTGTTGTGCCTGTGCAGGAAAATCATCCGCCTCGTCCAAGGACAGTTACAGATTTTATGAGGCTGCATCCTGACCGTTTTTCCGGCACTGAGATGCCTTTGGAGGCTGAACAGTGGTTGATCCGGACTAAGCGCTTGTTGTTAGCGGCTCGTGTTGCCGAGGCTGATCAGGTGGACGTGGATTCCATCCAGCTGGTGGATCTGGCCCATATCTGGTGGATGGCCGAGTCTGAGCAACTTAAGAGGCCTATTGCATGGGCTACTTTCACTCGGGGATTCTTGGAGAAGTTCTTCCCCAGTAGTACTCGAGTTGAGATTGAACAGCAATTCCTAGCCCTAAAACAGGTTAAGTCATTTTTCCAGATTGGATTTGTTACATAATTGTTCATACAATGTTGTTACATGAACTTTCTTGCAACAAGATTCTAGGTCAGTGGACGAGTACGCAGCTGAGTTTACTAGAATTAGCCGCTTCGCTGCCGTTCTTGTGGCAACCAAAGAGGGTAGGGCTCGTAGATTCACAAATGGGCTTGAGCAGGATATCAAGAGGCATCTTGTCTCTTTTCGCTTGCGTACCTACACTGAGGTTCTTGAAGCAGCCCAAGCTCAGGAGCAGGCTTGTGGTGGTTCGTCTTCTTCTCAGCAGACTGTTCCCGCTGCTGTTGCTAGGCCTTCTGGTGGGCCTATTCGGATGCCTGTTTCCGCCCATCCAGTCAGGGCAGCTCCTTACTCTTCTGCTGGCTCCCAGAGGGATAGTTACTGTGATTTCTGTCGGTTGCCTGGGCATGATCGTAAGGAATGTAGGCGCGCCAATCACCGATGCTTTAGGTGTGGCTTTACTGATCATGCAGTGCAAGATTGTCCCCAGCTGTTGCAGCAGTTGGCTCTTCCAGCCAGGAGTCCTGTTCAGCAAGCAGTTCCAGCTCGTGGTCTAGTTAGGCCACCGCTTCCTCCTCAGTGCCAGATTTTCGGTCAAAGCACTGCTGTTCCGAGGAGAGGTCAGGCTTTCAACCTGACTGCTACAGATGCTAAGTCAGCTGAGGGTGTGGTTGCAGGTATCTTTTGTTTTATTGTTCTATTGTTTGTTGTTTCTCTTTGTTTTATTCCTTCCCTTGTTTTATTTCTTTTCGTTTGTCCTTTCTGCATTTGTTTTCCCTCACCCCTGTTCAACCATTCTTTTCTTTGTCTCTTTTGCTTTCTGTCTTAGGTATTGTGCTTGTGTTCTTTTTGATTCTGGGACAATCCATTCTTTTGTCTCCTCTCGATTTATCGCTCGCCATCAGTTGGAGTGTAGCAACATATCAGAGGCTTGGAATATTGTGACAGGTGGTGGAGTTGTCATTTATTCTCGTGAGTGCAGGCAATATTCCATTGTTATTGGGGACGCAGATTTCAAGGCCAACCTGATTATAATTTGAAATTCAGGATTCGATGTCATTCTCGGTATGGATTGGTTGGGTGAAATCCATGCCATTATTGATTGCCATGCCAAGAAAGTTGTCTTCAGAATTCCAGATCGAGCAGAATTTGAGTTCCATGCCGGGGAGTCCTCCCTTGGCCGAGCAAAGACTGCAGTTGAATAGGTGGATTGTGCGATGGAATTGCATTCAGGCTGTGAGGCTGCGGCTCTAGTAGTTCGAGATTTATTGGATGTTTTTCCAGATGAGTTGTCTGGCTTACCCCCTGATAGGGAAGTGGAATTCGGTATTGATGTTCAGCCTGGAACAGCACCAATATCGAAGAGTCCCTACAGGATGGCACCGGTTGAGCTAGCAGAGTTTAAGGTGCAGATTCAGTAGTTGCTTGATTTGGGTTTCATCAGACCTAGTGTTTCGCCTTGTGGTGCTCCGATCCTTTTTGTTGACAAGAAAGATGGTAGTCATCGATTGTGCATGGATTATCGAGAACTGAACAGAGTTACTGTGAAGAATTGGTATCCGTTACCCAGGATCGATGATTTGTTTGATCAGTTGTATGGGGTTGTTGTTTTCTCGAAGTTGGATCTTCGTTCTGGGTATCACCAAGTCAAAGTGAAGGCTACGGATATACAGAAGACTGCTTTCAGGACTAGATACAGGCACTATGAGTATCTTGTGATGCCGTTTGGGGTCACGAACGCACCGGCTGTATTCATGAGTCTTATGAACCGGATCTTCTTTCAATTCTTGGATAGATTTGTGGTGGTCTTCATTGATGATATTTTGGTGTATTCTCGGAATCGGAAAGATCATGCTGAGCATCTTAGAGTGGTTCTGCAGACTTTGAGAGAGAATCAGCTCTATGGAAAACTCAGCAAGTGCGAGTTTTGGCTCGATAGGATTTCTTTCTTGGGGCACATTATCTCTGGCGATGGTGTTTCTGTGGATCCGGCCAAGATTAAGGCTGTGAAGGATTAGCCTATTCCCAAGTCAGTTTCAGAGGTGAGGAGTTTTCTTGGTTTGGCTGCCTATTATCGGAGGTTTGTTCAAGACTTTTCGAAGATGGCAGGACCATTGACTAAATTGACTGGGAAGGATCAGAAGTTTTTTTGGTCTGATGAGTGCAATGAGGCTTTTATTGAGTTGAAGAACAGATTGACGTCAGCGCCTGTGTTGAATATTCCCGATGGTTCAGGTGGATTTGTGGTTCACTGTGATGCTTCTGGTAGGAGTCTTGGAGCAGTTCTTATGCAGAAGGGTCGAGTCGTTGCGTATGCATCGAGGCAGTTGAGGCCGGATGAGAAGAACTATCCGACTCATGACTTGGAATTAGCGGCAGTGATTCATGCTTTGAAGCCGTGGAGACATTATTTACTTAGGGACCGAGTGGAGATCTTTACAGACCACAAAAGTCTCAAGTACGTCTTCACCCAGAAGGAGTTAAACATGAGGCAAAGGTATTAGTTGGAGCTTATGGCCGATTATGACATCGGTTTGCAACACCATCCTGGTAAAGTAAACTTGGTGCCAGATGCATTGAGCAGGAGACCAGCAGTTATGTTTCTTACTCAGCAGAGTGATCTCATTGAGCAGATACGGAGATTGGAGTTGGATGTTTTGCTGCCGAGTTTTGGTCGGAGTTGTTTGGGGCTCCAGCTGCAGTCGTCTTTTGTTGATTAGATTAAGGAGGCACAGGCTGGTGATGCGCAGTTGCAGGGTTTTCTAGCTGAGGTTGAGTCTGGGTCCAGGACGAACATGGTTATTCATGCAGATGGTTCGCTTCGTTTTGGTTCCCGGTTGTGTGTCCCTAAGGGTGAAGTTCGTCAGAGGTTGCTTGAAAAAGCTCATCAGTCTTCGTATTCTATCCATCCTGGCGGTACTAAGATGTATCGGGATTTGAAGCTTCATTTCTCGTGGCATGGTATGAAAAGGGCTGTTGCTCGGTTTGTTTCTCAGCGTTTGATCTGTCAGCAGGTTAAGGTAGAGCATCAGAGAGCCGCTGGACTTCTTCCACCGCTTCCTATTCCAAAGTGGAAGTGGGAACATATCACTATGGGTTTTGTGGCCGCTTTGCCGAGGAGTCCTAAGGGTCATAATGCTATTTGGGTGATTGTCGACCATTTGACAAAGAGTGCTCACTTCATTCCTTTTCGTGTCGGTCAGTCTACTGAGAGCCTAGCTGAGAGGTATATGCAAGAGATTGTTAGACTTCATGGAGTTCCAGTCAGTATTGTATCCGACAAGGATATGAAATTCAGATCTCAGTTTTGGGTGAGTCTTCAGAACAGTTTGGGGCGTAAATTAAAGTACAGTACATCTTTTCATCCCAAGACTGATGGTCAGTCAGAGCGGACTATTCAGATTTTTAAGGACATGTTGAGGTCCTGTATGCTTCAGTTTGGTGGGTCTTGGGAGGACCATTTACATCTCGTAGAGTTCTCGTACAATAACAGCTTTCAAGCCAGTATTAAAGCTTCTCCGTTCGAGGCACTCTGTGGGGGAAAGTGCAGATCGCCAGTGTGCTGGGATGACATTGGTGAGAGGCAGTTGTTGGGTCCGGAGTTGATCACCAAGACAGTGGATGTTGTGGTTCAGATCAGGAAGCACCTGCAGGCAGCTCAGGACAAGTAGAAGCGATAGGCCAATGTCCATCGAAGAGCTTTGGAGTTTGGTGTTGGTGACCATGTTTTCCTTAAGGTATCGCCGTGGCGCGGTGTCATTCGGTTCAGTGGTGGGAGCAAGCTTAGCCCTAGGTTTATTGGACCGTTTGAGATTTTGGAGCGAGTAGGCAAGGTGGTCTATCGTCTTGCTTTGCCGCCAACTTTATCAGGAGTGCACGATGTTTTCCGTGTCTCACAACTCAGGAGATATATCCGAGATGAGAGCCACGTGATCGACTACTCTGAGTTGACCGTTCGGTCGGATTTGACTTGTGAGATTCTGCCAGTTGCTATCATGGATCGGCGAGAGAAAGTGCTTAAGAACAAGGTCATCAAGTTGGTTAGTGTTGCTTGGAATCCTCACTCGCCTGGTGAGTCAACTTGGGAGTTGGAGGAGGAGATTCAGCAGAAATTTTCTCATTTGTTTGGGTAGTTTTTGGGGTTACCCTGTGTATCTTCTTTTGAATGTCGATGACGAAATTCTTCTTGTAGGTGGGTAAGATTGTAACCTATGTTTTTCATTTTGTGTATTTTGGAGTGTATTTTTCGTTTTGGTGTATTTTCTCTCTTGTATTTTTTTCTGACCAGTATATTGGAGTCGTTTTCAATATATATATTCATTTTATTTCATTTTGAGCTCTTTGTGTTTGATTAGTTGTTTCTTTTGTTTTGTTCTTCATTAGTTGTGTTCTTTCTTCATTTTTGGTCTCGTTCTCCTCATTTTATTTTTGGGTGTTTGAGGTGGTGGTGTTTGGTTGTGATCTTATTTTCAATCCCATTATTGATCCCTATTTGACTACCAAAGCCAAATTTAAATTTCCAATCCTATTTGTAAACCTAATTGATTGACCCAATATCTAAAAACCCATTTGGTAAATCCTATTACCAATCTTAATACCCACAACCCAATACCCATAAAACCACAACTAAAACCCTATATATATAAACCCCTCCCTCACAAACCCTAACCCTAACTCCATCTCTCACAAATCCCGACCTCCCCCCCTCTCTCTCTCTCCTTGCTTGCATCCCGACCTGCACACAACCCCATGCCAGGCCGACCCTACCCCAGGCCGACAGCCCCCATTCCTCCCCTTTCTCGGCCTGTGTTCAAGCCCCGCACACCCCATACCCGAGCCCTACACCGATCGTCATCTCCACTCTCCTTGTCCATCCCGACCATCTCCTTCACCACCATAACAACCCTGTTGCACCATATAATCCCTCTACTCTCTTGTGGTGTTCTCTTGTGGCCGCAAGCCACTTTGATCATCTCTCGCTTTTAGAAGTCTTGTTCGTGTGGAGGTTTTTGCTCTAGTTGCTTGGATTTGTTGATTAGCGAATTTTCGATCGTGGGTTTTGCTCCTACTTTTGATGTAACACCTTGCAAAATTGAAAATAACAATTTTGCCCCCGTGTGCTACGCACGTATATTTTGTAACGCGTTTTCACCACGTATTTTAATTATCGACAATTTATGCATTTTTCAGTATTGATTTTACCATATTTTGAGTCAACAAAAATATTAAATTTCAATGTTTGGGTTTTACATGCTCTTTACGTGTTTTGATGCACGTGTCTCCACCGCTACGTACAATATTTTCTATGTGTTTAAATTATTTATTTTATGTATTTAAATCTATTTTATAAAACGGAAATTCATTTTCCCCCTATTTTGATTAAAATGCATTTTTCGATTTTCCGCATATATAATGCACGTGTTTTCTACGTACGTAGTAATAACGTCATGGAAAATATAAAATTAATAAATATATTTTCTTTATGTTATTTTTTATTATATTTTAATAATTTTCCGTTAATAAATTCTATTTCGCATTTTCATATTTTACGTGCGACGTACGTATTTTCGGTAAACGTACTTAAGCACATTTGTTTTCAAAACAAATTTCGAAGTGTGTATAACACCCGTAATTTTCAAGAGTATATATATATATATATATATATGTGTGTGTGTGTGTGTGTGTGTGTGTGTGTGTGTGTGTGTGTGTGTGTGTGTGTGTGTTTTGAAAAAGTAATATGCTGTATGGATTAATATGTGAATGGTTGGCTTATGTTATAATTTAAATAAAATGTGTATGGTATAAAAAAGGTGAATGGGCCCACGGGAAATGGAAGTTCACAGCATAAAAGATTGGCTGTTGTTTCCCTTGATGACATGGCGCCCATGGATGGGGCCCACATAAGGGAATTAACTTTCTAGCATATGTTGTTTGATGACTTGAAGGGGGGATTTCGGTTTGAGTAGTGGGAAGAGATGAATG
The DNA here is from genome assembly GCA_017893485.1 of Hemerocallis citrina. Lineage (NCBI taxonomy): Eukaryota > Viridiplantae > Streptophyta > Magnoliopsida > Asparagales > Asphodelaceae > Hemerocallis > Hemerocallis citrina. The sequence continues at coordinate 40,746,443 of CM030364.1, forward strand.
AGAATTAGTGTGAGAGAGTGGGGAGATGAAGATGTAGGAGTTATAAGGATGTGAAGAGTTTGGGGGTTTAGGAGTTATAAAATATGAAAGGTTAAAAATTAAATATAGTAATTTATTAGATGTGAAATTTTGCAAATTGAACCCTCTACATATCCTATAAATAGCACCCTACTCCTTTTCATTTCACACACCAAAAATAGAATCAAAGTAAGAGAAAGAAAAGAAAGAGAGATAGAAAAATAAAGAGTGAGAGTTCTCCTTGCTTGGAGTCATTACTAGAAGGAGTCATAGCTAGGAGAGGAGGCTTTGCTAGGAGAGCTAGAAGGACTTGTGGAGCTAGGAGCAAGAAGGAACCCACTCTTTGTAGTTTTCAATCTCCAAATTAAGGTGGTTGTTCTTATACTTTCTAAAGTAGATTTTTTGCATGCTAATAATATTGAGTAGTGAAAAATGGAATGAGATATTGTAAATAAGAATCCATGCTAGCATCTCATGAAATGATTTTGTTGTTACCAAGCTAATAGTTTAATGAATAGAATAAAAATTGAATGTGATATGTGTAGTCAAAATGCTAGTATAACATGCAATAATTTTGTTGAAACTTACTAGTTGATTGATATCATGCAAATTAAAAGTAAAGAAATAATCACATAGATCATGGTAGAATATTTGCAAAGTCTTGTTTGACAAATGTGTGATGAGTATGAATGATTGTTAAGGAATATTTTATTGTGACATGCTTAGAAACATAAAGCTTAGAAGAAGAAAAGGGAAAGATAGATTTTATTATTTTGGCTTGTCGACATATGAAAAAGATACTAGTTTTCGCATAAAGAAACACTTGTTATGTCCAAGGTTGATTTAGAGACACATTTGGTTTTTAGCAACAAGAAATTTTATTTTTATGATGATGGATTTAAATTAAACACTATTTCTATAATTTCGTGTTTTTTTGAAAAATGCAAATTTTATAAAGTGAGGAGAAAATAATAGGAAAAGCTTATCTAAATAATAAGTCGAATTTGTATTCTGTATTTTTGACTCATTTCAGTTCCACAAGAAAAATCTATCTATTACTCCTAAAGGATTGGATCATTAGATAAATGAATTTTCTTCGAAAAAGGATTAGATTTCAGAATAGTATGAACAAAAGAGCACAAATGAAATTTCTAAACAGAAAATATATTTAGGCTTACTGGTTAGCCAGTGCACTACAAGTTATAAGATGTCTTTTGTTCAAGGCTTGATAGTTGCTTTTATATAATAAATTTTTTAGAAATACCGAAACTGAAGAAGCATGTGTAACAAACCCGAAATGAAATTAGACATAATGTCCACTTGGACTTCTTGGTCAGAGCGGTAGGAGGCTTGGGCCTGTGTTGGTTTCGGCCTTGGTCCAGGGTTTGATACCTGTGACCCCCTTTTTATTTTTTTGTGTTGTTTTCCTTTTTTTTTATTCAATGAGTTGATTTTTTTAAAGAGGATTTAATTGAAACTAATTATGAATATGAAATAGATTTTTTTATATGAAATGGAGTTCTAATTGAAAGGGGTTATGGAAGTAAAGTGGAATGAAAATATTAAAGGATAGTTTGCTTGTATAATTTGAGGTATAAAAAGAAATGAAAATCTTGGGAATGGAATTCTAGTATATTTTGTGAAGTGACCTTTTAAGGAATTACACTTATATCTTGTTTAGAAATATTTTATAATGAACAAAGACATTGTGATGACTTAGTAAAATTGTGTTCTTGAAATGAATGTTATTAAACAAACACTCATGTTGAGATAAGAATTTGTTTCAATTGCTTATATAAGTGTATAATGTTGAATCTTTTGAGATAGAGATCATTTGTTCTATGTTTGAAAATGCATGAATAAATACTACGTTGAATCATGAATAAGTGGGAGACATAGGCATGATCATTGAAAGGGTGTGAATCCCCATTATTCTTGTACATGAGAAATTTGAATTTAGAGTTAGTAAGACCTTGTATACCGGCAAATTTTAAATGAAATGATTATTATATTTTGAGATTTGCCATGGAGCTATCTTGGTGGACGTTGATTAAGCCCGGTAATAGGAAATACTAATTCTAGACTTGAAAATCTAATGATGCCTTGAACTAAGATAATTAGGCACTTAGGTGAAGTTGTAGTAAACTTGGGGCAACGTAAGTGGGGTGCTCTATATAGTCGGCGGTGGACTCCGAGCCTATAGACCCAGTTGGTAGACTGAGGTTGCCCTGTGGGAGACGAATTATTGTATTTTAATCCGGGGCTATGAGGACGGGTCAGTAGTGGACTCCGGGATCTTGAGTAGTCGGACAGATGGGTTTTGTTTACCGTCTCCAATGTATATATATATACTGGGCTAGAGGGTTACATACGGGATGATTTGCACGATGTGGAATCTGTTATAACAGTCAGCGATAGACTCCGGGGCTGGGATTCAAATTCGTGGAATGGTCTGAACCTTATTTTATTACTGGGTAGTTTTCATGGCAAGGGATCGAGCCCTGTATTGTGAAGAACGTAGGTGCTTGTCCTCGGACCTATATAGTATGGGATGCATAGAATCCGAACAAGTGTGCATTAGTGTCATCCTAGTATAGAAATGTCTGCATTAGGCATTAAGGCATGACACACACTTATGTGTTTAGCGTAGCCACTTTAACACTTTATTATTCATTCAACTATTGTGTTTTTATTAAAGTAATGAGATCGTTATATGTACGGCATAGAGAGGATAGTCGAGTATAACATTTCGTCAGTTGTAAGTAACTGACGTGCCCACAGATTGACATGCAGGTAATGGACTATTTTTGAAGGAGTATATGATGCAATCGATGACTCAATTTATGAAGTTGTACAAGTTACATTTTGTTTTCAAATGTTGTAATCTTTATTTCTTCCGCTGTGTAAAAACCAAGTGTAATTGAACTCTAATGTACTATTGGAAAATTTTTTAATTCCTTGTAAAATTATACGAAGTGAAGTAAAGATCCTGTAGAATCTTGAATTCATTCTTACTTGAAATTCGGGGTGTTACATTTGATTACATCGTTCTTCATCCCCGATTTAAGGCATATAACTTGTACTCCAATTCATTTGTTTGATACAAGTCAAAAATACCATATATAATGTAGTTGGGTCTAGAGAGGACTCTTGCTTGTGATAGACTTGATGGATTTTGTTTCTATTGTAAAAACTTGACCGTAGATGACTCACGACACAATATGGACATGAATTAACTTAGGATTTACCCGTTCTTAATTTTGATCTTGTATGTGAGATTTTTGTGAGAATTCGTGATTTGGTTGAGACCCATGTGAAATACTTGGTGTGGATATGTCAGATACCCTAATTCATGAGGTTTAGACACTTGGTAGATTCGATTTCATGTTTGGGTGTGTTTGGACCAATTTTCTTGAATCTATGTCGATTTTGTTTTCAATGGAAGAATCTGTAGTTTGTCGCTGTTCTGTTTTGGTTACTGTTTTGGACTATTTTAAAGTCAGTATCTTGATTTCGGTATAAAACATGAGTTTTAGATAATTTCGTCTATTTTCAAATACCTCTAACCTTGCTTGATTTTGATTTTGTATGACTGAGTTATGACTGTTTTAGTACAGAGGTGTCGATCTTTTTCAGATTCTGTTTTTCAATAATTTTGATGACAAATCGTTTTAAAGAACTATGCTACATATAATATTTTGATCCAAAACTTTGGTCAGTGTTTCTTTATCTAGTTAGGAATTACTCAGAATTTTGGTGAATTTTATTGATGAGTTTTATGTGTTGTTTCATGCTCGTTTATGAAATCTATACTTGCTGTATTTTGCTCGCTGATCTGTAAAGAACCTTATTTTTACTATGATTCTTTTTACTGTATGAAAAATGTTTGTGAAATATGAAAGTTAATATATTTTGTCTATTTTTATCTCCCTTTGGCGGATTTGGTTTTCGTTTCACTGGTTGAGAGATACTTCAGTTTTCGTACAGCAGTGTTGGGACTTCCAGATTTTCCAAAGCGTCGTTTCTTGTTGTTTTCGTATTTTTGATGACTTAACTAATTTTCTTGGAATATTTTGAAACTTTATATTTGTATTCTAGAAATATATGGAAATACCCCATATTTTTCCTGAATTTATTTGAGAGGTTTTGATGTAGTTTTCCTGACTGAGAATTCATTTTCCTGATTTCTGACTGAACATGTTTTCTGTTTTCAAGCCTGTTTTGAGTTATGATGTTGTGAATTACTATGTAACTTATTTATTCTCTCTGGATTCGTGTGGAAGTCTATTTTCCAGATCGTTTGACGGATCCAGATTTGAATGTTTGTAGTAGCGGGAATCACTATTTTAGTACAACACTGTCTTGCTGTCCTGAATTAGAATACTAGTTGTTTTAACCTGTTATATGATATCTTGTACCTATACTTGTTTATCTTGCACCCTGAACCTGATACATGTTATACCCTGTTATCCTTGCTTTGTTTTGCGACACGTACTTGCATGCCTGATTATAATAATAAATGACCAAGCTGGGGTTAAGGGAAAGATCTAGTAGTGGAAAATATAGAAACGCGTACTTGGAAGAGGACCTGTGTCCTACCTGCCTGTTACGTGTTCATGACTACATGATTAGGTTTCCTCATCCCGCGCCCGCCGCCGCCCGGCCCGCATTAGAGGGGAAGATTAGCAAAGCGGAAATCCTATTAACTGGACCTGATTGCATGCTTCCCTATAGGAAGATGTACTCGGAAGATAACCACTAGGTTATGCCTGTTTCCGGTACCTGACTGCATACTTTCCTTAGGAAGGTGTACTCGGAAGAGAACCACTAGCTTCTACCTGTTCCTGTTATTCCTGTTTCCAGTACCTAAGTACATTGCTCTATGGACTCCATTACGAAATCTAAAACGAAACTGTTTTTTGTAGCAACCATGTGTTATGTTTTTGGGGCGCATGAAGTACTACCTAGATAGTAATAAAGCAAGACTTGACATAACCTGATACCTGTTATATGATTACCTATACTTGTACCTGTTACCTGTATACCTGTATACCTAATTACCTATTACCTGTTACCTGATGCCTGTTACCTGTTTAACTGTTTACTTGACACTTGATACATGTTGCCTGTACTTGTTAGTATACCATACTATTTGATTCTATTTTCCTGATTCATGTTAGATATTATATTTCTGTTGACACACTTATACCATGCTATGCTTGTTACTTAGAATTACCTAACCCCTGTACTTGTATCCTACATTATAAGTGGCCCGTAACTTGCAATTGACGGGTAATTGTTTTCTCTTTCATTCTCCTGCAAATTTACTAATTGCAGATCAGGATGGACGACTGCCAGATGGTATTGGCGAGATAATGTACTAGTGCTGGATTTTTCTGCTTTATTATTATTGTTGCTGTTGCTTGAACTTGAATAAAACGTACTTGATGACTTGGATATTTATCTTGTATTTGGGCGATGTGACCCAGGATATTTGACTTGTTCAGAACCTGATTATTTGAGATTATTGTATTTGGTTTCAAGTAATTTCTGTTAGTATCTTATTTCAATTATGCATGTCTGGTTGTATCTTTTGCTTCCGACTCTGATTATTCCTGTGTTATGTTGTAAAGATTTCTGAACAGCTTATAGATGATGAAAATCATTCGCTGGGCTTTTATTACGTATCTGTATTCAGTATTCTTTTGGGAAGCGGGGCATGACAGTTGACGGCAGCGCCTGTACTGACTATACTCGACAGTTCGGGCAATTTTTTTATCCACTGTGTTGCTTTGGGTAGAGGTCTGAGAGCAGTGCTGATGCAGCAAAGCCGAGTTGTTGCCTATGCATCCAGATAGTTGAGGCCTCAAGAGAAGAGCTATCTCACGCATGTTCTGAATTTTGCAGCCGTGATTTTTGGTTTGAAGTTATGGAGGCATTATCTACTTGGGGATAGAGTGGAGATTTTCACAGATCACAAGAGCTTCAAGTATGTGTTCACGCAGAAGGAGTTAAACATGAGGCAAAGAAGATGGTTGGAGTTGATGGCAGATTATGACATCAATTTACAGTATCACCCAGGAAAAGTGAACATGGTACCTGATGCTTTGAGTAGAAGACCTGCTATTATGTTCCTTACAAAGCAGAAGGAAATAGTGGAGGATATAAGAAGGCTGAAGTTGGATGTGACACTTCCTGGATCAGCACAGTGGTTCATGATGTTGCAGTTGCAGTCTTCTTTGGTGGAGCAGATCAAGGAAGCCCAAGCAGGCGAACAGCAGTTGCAAAAGTTCCAAAGCAAAGTGGAAGCAGGCTTGAGAACTGATTTGATCATTTATTTAGATGGGTCACTTCGTTTTGGTTCTAGGTTGTGTGCCTAGAGGCGAAGTCAGGCAGAAGCTACTTGAAGAAGCTTATCGATCTCCCTATTATATTCATCCTGGAGGTACCAAGATGTACAAGGATTTGAAGCAGCACTTTTGGTGGCATGATATGAAGAAAGCTGTGGCAAGGTTTGTGTCGCAGTGTTTGATTTGCCAGCAAGTGAAAGCAGAGCATCAGAGGATCGCGGGACATTTGTAACCTCTTCCGATCCCATAATGGAAATGGGAGAACATCACTATGGATTTTGTGACAGTCTTGCCGAGAAGTCCCAAGGGTCATAATGTTATCTGGGTGATAGTAAACCGGTTGACGAAGTGCACCAATTTTATTTCCTTTCGGGTGGGTCAGTCCAGTGAGAGTTTGGCAGATAAGTACATTCAGGAGGTTGTGAGACTGCATGGAGTTCCTGTCAGCATCGTATCGGATAGAGATACGAGATTCAGTTCTCAGTTTTGGGAAAGTCTGCAGAATAGCTTGGGTACTAAGTTGAGCTATAGTGCAGCGTTCCATCCACAGATAGATGGACAGTCGAAATGGACGATTCAAACCCTGGAAGATATGTTGAGATCCTGCGTTCTTCAATTTGGAGGTTCGTGGGAAGATCACCTGCACTTGGCCGAGTTCTCATACAACAACAGTTATCAGGCGAGTCTCAAGGCAGCACCATTTGAGGCTCTGTATGGGCGCAAGTGTAGATCGCCGGTTTGTTCGGATGACATCGGCAAGAGGAAACTTTTAGGGCCTGAGTTTATCACGAAGACTGTTGATGTCGTGGCTCAGATCATGAAGCATTTGCAGACTATCCAGGATAGGCAGAGGAAGTGGGCAGATATTCATCGAAGGCCTTTGGAGTTCGAAGTGGGGGACTATGTGTTCATCAAAGTGTCGCCATTGAGAGGCGTCATCCGCTTTGGTGTGGGGGCAAGCTGAGTCCCCAGTTTATTGAGCCATTTGATGTTATGGAGCGAGTGGGCATGGTGGCCTACAGACTTGCTCTACCCCCGGCACTGTCTGGAGTCCACGATGTATTCCATGTTTCCCAGCTCAGGAAGTACATAAGGGATGACAGTCGTGTGATTTGACTACTCGGAGTTGTCCGTGAGGTCGAACTTGTCCTGCGAGTTTCAACCAGTCTCTATCTTAGACCGACGAGAGAAGGTATTGAAGAATAGAGTCATCAAACTGGTTCGAGTTTCTTGGAATCCTCACTCGCCGGGTGAGTCGACTTGGGAGTTTGAGGAGAAGATCCGGGAGAAGTTCCATCATCTGTTCGAGTAGCTTCTTTTGTTTTCTTTTCTTTTTGGGGTTATCCTATGTGCCATTTGTATGAATTTTGATGACAAAATTCTTCTTGTAAGGTGGGTATGATTTGTAACCCCTATTTTTAGTTATTGTATTTTTTGGTATTATTATTTATTGTTTTCTTCATCGTCTCTTCTGAACCCTTGTAATTTGATTATCTAATAATAGAATTTATTATTTGCTTTCAACTCAATTTTTATCTCCAAATCAATTTAATTTTTCTGCTGAAGATTTTGTTGTTCACCCTATTCAAATTTTTGCATATTGATATCCCCAATTAATCTAATTATGAATCCTATTTTTATTTACTTATTCTTTTTCCCTATTGGATCTAAATCGAAAACCCTATAATTTTTCCTATTGAATCTAAACCCTTTAACCCATCTCCTTGGTGGATCCAAATCCTAAACCCGCTACCCAATAACCCGCAACCCAATAACCCATTACCCAAACCCTAACTCTATATATGCATTGTTAAACCCCCTAACCCTAATAACCTAACCCTAATCTTTCGGCCGCTCATCCCTTACCTTCCTCCTCTACCTCTGTCGAAACCCATCTCGCTCTCTCTCCTCATCGTCTTCCCCGTCGACCTCCAGCCTCTTCAGCCACCGCAACCACCCCACCTTTGACCCCCGTCTTCCTTACCCTCGACCCCCGTCTTCACACTCATCCTCATCACCCTCGACCCCGGTCCTCCATCCCCGTCGACTGACCTCCCGACTACCGCCTTTCCCCGAAGCCCCGATAGCCTCATCACCACTGCAACTGCAACACTACCACCACCTCGACCACCATAACCACCGAAGCACCCTGCCACTGCCATCACCACTATCGATCTCACAGTCATCCCCTACCTCCACATCACCATCCAGAGCACTGTCGCTCGCCATCCAGTCACCGCCCTCATCAGTCATCGCGCTGCACATAGCCGAAGCTGCTGCTGTTTGCTGTTTGGCCGAGATCGGTTGTGGGTTTTCTATTTGCTATTGTGTTGGGCAATTGATGTTTGCTGTTGCGTCCACTGGTGCTATGTGTCGCTGAGTTTGCTGTGTATTTCTTTGCACGGGTTGACACGTGTTTTTGTGGGTACATGCATTGTACGTGAGTTGCACGTGTGGCCGTTGGGATCCTAATCTCGTTATTCAATTATATTCGGACTAATCATATAAAGGCAAGTCTCTTCTTGAACCCCTTTATTGTTTGTGTTCAAGATGTTTATTGATTCCCACAAGTAGCTCTTAATTCCAATTCATATCTATATTTTTTTTTTGTTCAACAGTTTATCACGGATTCATCGGCGAAACCAAGTGATAATCCTCTTTTTGTGCCATTATCTTTAACTCGAACCCTAGTCCCTATTACACATTGCATATGTACGTAATACATGAAAACAACTAGATCCATGCTATAGAATTGATTAATGATTGAGATGTTCCCAATTGAATATGATTTTATGAATTAATTGCCCTGATTGTAAAATACATCGTTAACCTTGGTATTGCATGCTAATAACCAAATAGAACTCTTGTTAATTAATTGCCATGAAATTTCATGCGTGTGTGATGAAATTATTGTCAATTCATTTTCTGGCCTGCTGTCTATTCTATGTGTCGTTGAATATTCGAAGAAGTTACTGTAGGAATTTAAATGAACTTTGTAAATAAGAATTGTAGCCTAATGTATCTGTTTTCCAGAACATTTGACGGATCTAAATTTCGATATATATCCTGCTAGATATCTGACTTTTAGTACTGCTAGGTCTGGATTTCCAGATTCGCAATTTTATGTGTATCACCGTAATTTGTTAATAAAAAATACATATTAATAGTAAAATTAAAATGTGAAATGAATTTGGCTGAGACCAGAAATGCTTAGGAATCACCCTGAATGTTTGTGAATTTAATTGATAAATTTTCAGTCCTGATACATATATGTGAACCTAACCTACAACGTGCTGCTTGAACATAAAGTCTGCTAAGAATAAGAATTTGAACCCAGTTTCTGTGATCTTTATATGTCGTGTGTATATGCGCTGGAACCAGAAGAGAGTCTAGTTTCTAGAACTTTTGACGAAGCCAGATTTTCATTTGTGTAGCAACGGGAATACCTATTTTTGTACAGCAACGTCCTGCTGTCCAGATTGTATGTTCTGCATTAAATTGGTATAAATGTTTCTTGCCTTGCATGTAACGAGTAGAATATGTCACACCTAGCATGACACAACCTTGAAATCTTCTTTCATGCTCACATAGGATGAAATAAAATATTCACAAGTCGGGGAGGGTCGACTTGGTAGTGAACAATCGGAGACTGTACTCGGTAGGGGTCCCTTACCAGTTATTCCCGTTAATTCTTGTTATTCCCGTTAATTTCCGTTATTCCCGTTTATTCCAGTTAATTCTCATTATTCTTGTTTATTACTATTAATTCCTATTAATTATGGTTTACTGGGCCGAGTACATGATCCGTAGAGTTCACCATTATAGTCTAAATTGTTCACTTGTTTGCATGCACCGAACCTGTGGTATGGGATATAGTACTACGTGCATTAGATAGGTTAATAAAATGAATAATTACCCTAAATTGATATTGCATGCCTGATCCTGTATATTGTCATTGATATTGATCACGAATTGTAACTATTGATTATTGCATAATTGAATATAGACCCTTGACATTATTGCCAATCCTTATTTTTGTTCTTGACTTTGATCCAGTCCTTCATTCTTGATATACCATACTTTTAATTTTTTCACTGTTTCCCACTACTTGATGTCCGTGACTTGTTCTAAGGACATTATTTTCTCTATTTTTATATCACGAGTTTACAGGTACTGAAAGAGAAATACCATAAGGACTTGGTGAGCAACAATTTTAGAGAATGGAGCTCAAGAATTGACTGCTTTAATAATCTATTCATGCTATTTTTTTCGTCGAACATTGTTATCGATATTGTACTTTGTTTTGGGCTTTTATGGCTCGAAATTTGTTTTGTCCCAGATGTTGGATATTATGTTTTGAATTATTTCTTTTATTATTGAAGTTATTCTTCGTTTATGTGATTATATTTTCTTGCGTGGTTGTGATTGTTATTCATATTGTTGAGTTAGAATGGTACAGCTTATGGATGGTATCTACATCATTCGCTGGGACCTCGTTACGTGCTCGTATTCTCGTATTTTGGGAAGCATGGCGTGACACTCTTTCACTCATAATCACCCTCCCACACTCAAAAAAATCCCAAATAGAAACATAACCCAAGAGAAAGCAATGAAGATCAAACATTCTCCTCTCTCTTATTCTCACTCACAGCCATACTCAATCTAATCCACAACCAAAAAAGAGTAGGGATCATACCTTCTTCTATCATACACAACATATTTGTATTTTTGCAACCACCATCATCGAAGGTTGTGGTCTGTGGCAACTGGGCTGGAGCAGGGAAAATGGGGCATGGGGGTGTTGTTTCCTGCTCATCCACAACCGGTCTGGACAGCCACCGCAGCGGTGGCTAGCGGTTCATCGGGATCTGGAAGCAACGCCGATTGAGGCTAGGGGTTCGCTGTGATGACCATCGACTGGTCAAGAGCCCCCGCAACCTTCGTTGAATCCCCTCTCACCACTAAACCTTCATCAGCTCCCCTCTCACCACCGAACCTTCGTCGGATCCCCTCTCACCACTCAGGTCATTGTTGACCTCGGGACCGACTCTACGATACAAGCCAGATTCACCCGTCGTCTGATATTCCGAATCGGAGGAGCAAGGGGAGGACATGGGTGCGGAAGCAGAGCACTAGGAGATTTGGCGTGTTAGTGGTGGGAGGAACGACGGGAAGCACAGGGGAGAGAGAAGGTGAGGTGGCGTGAGAGGCGGGAGGACCGACAGGAAGGAGTGCAAACAGGAGACGAACCCTAGTCGCCGCCCCCTTCAATTTTCAGATCTAGGATTTCTTGTTTTAAGATTTTTGGAGGGGAGCTTTTGTAATACCCCGCAAAATAGCATATAGCTATTTTGCATCGTAATCCATGCACAGTCGAGAATTGCACGCGATCATGTATTTTTCTAATAATAATTGATTTTAATTGAGAAATTTCAGATATATTACATATTCTGAACCCGATGAGGTATATTCGAGATATCTTCTCATTTAAACTAGGTGTATTGTCCCGATTGTTTAAACGGGACAATCTTGGAAAAAATAATATTTTTATAACATATATTCTTATATTTTATTTTACAAACAAATATTTTATTTGTATATGGAGGTACATATACGTATATGAATGTATGTATATTGTGATTTGATTGTATATGATATAATTACATGAATACATGTATGCATTTTTATACGTATATGTATATGTATGTATTTATATATATATGTATACATATTTAACTGATTTGTAATGGATTGGATTTTTATACTTGAATACACCTATATGTTTGTGTATTTGTATAAGTATATATGAGTATATACTTATATTAATAAGAGTGTGTGTGTGTGTGTGTGTGTGTGTGTGTGTGTGTATGGGTAAAAGGGATATGAGCAACTTGCTCATTTAGTAAATGAGCAATTGATTATGTGGCATGCATGTGAAACAATAGACAACTAATCCTTTTAAGGATTTTGCAATCACATGTATACCACATCATCAATTGCTTTTTTACTAAATGAGCAAGTTTCTCATACACCTTTTACCCTATATATATATATATATATATATATATATATATATATATATATATATATATATATATATATATATATATATATATATACTATTGTAGGCATGTGTAAGACTCACACCAAATCAAAACTCTCATGTCCATCCCTTCATCCTGATGAAATTCTAGGGCTAGGATTTAGCCATGAAGCAAACAAGCTCCAATCTCTTCATTAATCATGAAGCTTCTAAGTGGTTTAATAAGCCACATCTTCACCATAAATCTCATTCTCCCTTCCTCTCATTTTCTTCAACCGACCAAGCCATTCCCATCCTCATCTCTATGCTGCCGAAATCCACCTCCCCCTCCCCATCTCCACTCTCATCTCATCTCACCTCATCTCATTCTCTAAACCCATCTTGATCTTTCTTCTACTTCATCTTCTTCCACTTCTTCCATTTCTCAAAATTGAAAAGAAAGAGGATTTTTGATTTTTATGGGTTCTTGGAGCTTTGGAGGTGAAGAAGATGTTGAGAAAAGGAGGAGAGCTAGCAAAACAATGACTTGGAGATTCTTCTATGTGGGTGTTTTCTAAACTCTAGCTTGTTTCAAATTTTTGAAGATTTGATGCTTGTTTGAATGCTTGAATGATAGATGTTAGTAGTCTATATGAGTACAAATTGATCATGCTTGCGTTGAGTTAGTAGGAATGGTATAGAGGTGAAGAGATTGAAATTGCAGCTTTAAGTCATGTTATGTAGAGAATCTGTAATTCGATGATAAGCTGGAATTTCGATTCCAAAATTTTACTAGATGTTGATGACGATGTTAGGAGCAAGGTAGAACTATTTCGGAATTTTTGGATTTTATTTGGGGGGTTTACGAAATTCACTTCCAAAACAGCGAGTTAATGAAATTTTGCAATTTTGGGTAAGCATCGAGTCAAGTTCAAAATTTCGTAACTCAATATCTATAAGGAATTTTGAGTTGTAACCTGAAAGAAAAGGTTAGATTTATATGTTAAAACATGTATTCCAAATTTTTGAATATTTGGAATTTAATTTCTATTTTAAATATATTTGTTTGCTCGACTGGTTGAGTGGGGAAAACTGCAGCTAAGTAGATGGAAATGTGAAATTTGAAAAATTGTATCTCTCAATTGCTATAGAATTTTGTGATGAAATTTGAAATATAGCAACTTGTATATGTATACTATTAGTGTAGCAAATTTGAGAATTGTTGGAGAACATTTGGGGCTTCATTCGATCAATTGAAAACAGCGCAGTAAAGTAGGAGTGGCTGTTGTTGTGTTTGAAGAGGCTGATTTTGATCAATATTTGTAAAATCATAACTCTCTAATGGTATGAAATTTTGAGATGAAATTTGAAATTTAGTATGTTGTATATGTATGTTATTAGTGTACAAAATTTGAGAATTTTTGAAGAATATTTAGTACCCTGTTTGATTGTTACAAATAGCGCAGCATGAAGGAGAGCTGTTGTCTCTGTGTTGTGTTGGCTGATTTTGATCCATGATCAAAATTGCATAACTCTAAGGATATTATGAGTTAGCAGCTAAATTTTTTGGGTAATGCTCTTGTATATGTCTAGTTATTGAATCTAAAATTTCATAAGTATTGGACATGTGGTTGAATTGATATTGACTGTTGAGTGAGGTATGTTTAGTTCAGTCCAGTTTTTTAGTAATCAGTAAATTCGTGTAATTCTGGAATTTTGTGTTAAGAATTTGGAAGAATGATCAACTAGAAAACTTTATTAGAGAGTCGTATCTTTCCTAAACATCTGGAATCATGCAATTACAGTTCTTGGTTTGAAAGGTATGATTTTTTTAGATAGGGGAAGAACCAGTCTTGATGGAAGGATTTGGTTTTCGTAGAGGGAACTCATTCCCTGTGTATATGCTGATAGAAATTAAAGTTTTTGAGGACTTTAATGGATGAATCTGTGGATGTGTCCAACTAGAAAATTGTAGTAGACACTCTCACCTTTCCATAGAATCCAAAATCGAGTAATTCCGACAAGTAAACAAGTTTTTATGATGATGGAAAGAAGCAGCAAGTGCATGAAGAAATGCACAGCTGAGAATACGTAGAGGTTTTATAGCCTCTAGACGGCTGAAATTGAAGAAACGGTTAACTAGAGACTTGTAGTACATGGTCTTAGCTTTCCAGAATGGGTAATATCATGCAATTTTGAATCGTATTTTGAAAGATATGAATGTTGCAAGTTCAGCAACCTGTTGTCTTGATCCACTTCAAGAACGTATTAAATCAGGAAAGCTAAGTTCTATAAGGAATTTAAGGGATTTGTCAACTAGGAAATTGCAGAAGAGTTTCCTACCCTTTTAGAAGACCTAATTTTGTTGGATTCCGTTGAATGTAGCATCAATTATGGAATTTTCTACATGCTACAGTATTTATGACTATAAGGAGAATTGAGTTTTGAGATGAGTAAATGATTATCCCTACTAAGCACTTCATTTGGGTCTTATATTAGATTCTTATGCTTAGTAATCATGGTGGACACGTGAGTAAGTGGGAGAATAGCCTTATGGTCGATTTGTTGTATGTGGGGCTCGTAGCTAGCATAGTTTGGAGCTAGTCTAGGTTGTGATACCCTAGGACTATCAACCCAGTTGAAGAGTATTGTTATTGATTTATTTTCCACCCCGAGAGATAGTGATTTTCCTGTGCACCGTTGGATCGTTTACCGAGGGAGGGTTGACCGCGGGCTGGGATACTGGATGAGATTCGAGACAAAGGTGGTGGTGACTAATGGAGATCGGATCGCCGATGTTTGGGGTTGATAGGCTAGGTTATCTGCCTCGTCTAGAATGTGTTGATGCCTAAGTCTGTCAATGACTGGATATTAGTAAATTGTGTGTGTTTCACCTCTATTGCTGGGTATGAGGCACTCCCTTGGGCGCCGTTGTACTGCTTGCTGAGGGTTGCGGGTCAGGGACATTAGGTCGAAGACCTACAGAGGTGTTGGAAACCGATGAATGTCAGTTTACCGTGATTAGTTATTTTTTATAGAACCGTTTGGGCCCAATCATTCGTTAGACACTGTGCATGATTCGACAACTCACATGTTTTAACAACCGATGTTATTTCATATTGTATTTCTTTACCTTTCACTTGAAGACCAAGTTGATGTTGGGGGTGATTCCTTATAATCCGACTCGTTCTAAGAGTCAGCAGTAGACGGTGATAACTAGGATTGTCTCTTCCTGTCATTAAGGATACGTGCTGCGGTGCCTATCTCACACTGTTAATTCCTGAAGTTTCGTGGTAAGAATGGGAGGTTTCCTGTCGGATAAGGGGCTTAGACCTTTGAGGTCGTCATGTTCTTATGTTGAGTGGACACGAACGGGCCATGGGACTATTGTGCCATGGATCTTCGGCGCCATAGATATACAGTTGTATATCTGTAAGATTGTCATGACATTTGGTGTGATCCAGATTGTGCACTAGTGGTAAACAAAAACACCACTTTATTAAGCAGTAATAACTGCAGGATTCACCAACCACGATTGTATCTATCAGGAACAGGTCGAGTACAATAGTAGGATATATTTGCATGGCGAGGGTTCGAAACCCTAAAACTGGAGAAGACGGCTTGATTTGGAACGTATGTAGTATGGGATGCATGCGTATCCAGAGTCTTGCGGATATTAGATTAAGTGCATATATTTTCTGTACATTGTGTCTTATGCATTAGACTTTAGGTCATGGCATACACTGACACTAGAAAATTAGGATGCACGTTTTCTTTCTCATCAGGATTGATTGTGATTTCAAGTTTAGAAATCACTATTTTCTTATCAGCATTGCGTCAGTATATGTACTGATGTGCTCACTCAATTAGGTACTGAATACCGGGTCGCGAGTGCAGGAGAATCCAAGATAAGCAGGGCATCCAAGCGGAGTGCAGTGTACATGCCTACCATTCGAGTAGATGCTGAAATATCAAAGTAGTGCAGTAGAAAATTCGAGCTATAGGGCGCATCTCAGGGAAGCAGCATGACCGCTCAGTGGAGCTTCCAGTAGAGAGTTGTGGTTACCGTTTTGGGTGGCAGACGGTAATTATTACATTGTAGTGTTATAATAAGTTAATGTAATTTGTATTCCTTGTTCAGGAACAATATACATTTGTAATTAATGAGGTAATAACTCTAATGGCAATATAAGTTTTTAATTTCCATGTTATTTACTGTGTTGAGATGCATTTAAAGGCAAAGATTCTGGTTATGCCACGGATGTCCGGAACAGAGATCCGGGGCGTTACAGCATTTCTAGAGAGAGAAACTTCGACCCCCATTACAAATTGTGCTATGGTCTAAAGACACAGTTTTTATATTAGTTTAAAGCAGCACGAGTCCTAGGGGTGGCAACAGATCCGGGCCAACCCGGGACCGGCCCGGCCCAGCCTCCCGTTATGCGGGCTCAACCCAGGACCGGCCCCCCAAACCATGGGGCTGGTCCGGTTTAATATTTTGGCCATTTAGCCTGGCCCGGCTGAGGACCGGGACCGGCTGAACTGGCCCGCCCAGGCTCGGGCCCAGTCCAGGCCGACCGTTGGCATTTTTTTTGTTCAGAATTAAAAAATATATAAAAATTACCAAATTACCCCCCCAATGAATCTATACTAGCTAGTTTTGGGGTGTAACACCCCATAATTTATTTTAAATTTAAAATGCCTTTTTTATTTTTTGCACGTATGATGCACGTACAAATTTTTATTCTCTTTTGTTACTCTCATTTACAAATTTTTAGCATGCATAAGTTTTTAATTAGCCTTCTTTTGATCCATGGACCTAAAGATTAAAATCTAGTCCATTAGGAGAAGAGCCCACTAGGATATTTAAATTAATTAATTAGAAGTGAGCCCATGAATCAAGCTCATTAATAAAATCACAAATTACATTGAGCTTGGACTAATACATGACAAGTTATAACTTTTGGTACACATTTAGAATTATAGAATTGTATTCATTTTGTATGTGCATTTGTGCATGTGTGCACACTTGTTGGCAAGGTGTACACCTAAGGGTGGCTGGTTTTTGAGAGGGGAGAAGAAGGGTTTGGGGGTTGAGTTTGTGAAGAGTGGGGAGGTGAAGAGTTGTAGGTTTTAGGAGTTTAGAAATTGAAGAGTTGTATGAATTTAAAAAGAGAGTTATTAGGTGAAAAATTATGCATAATAGACCCTAACCATACCCTATAAATAGAGCCTCATTTCCTACTTCTCCTTTACACCAAAAACATAATCAAAAGAAAAGGAAGAAAGAAAAGAAAGTGAGTGAGAGAAATCTATTGCTTGGAGAAGTCTTGCTAGGAGGAGAAGGCTTTACTAGAGAAGCTAGGAGCTAGGAGGAATCCCTTTTCAAATGTGGTTTTCAATCTTCACAAAGGTGGGTGATCTCTTTCCTTTCTAGAATAGAAATTTGCATACTAAATAATTTAATGAGTAGTATAAGTTGAATGAGATATTTGTAAAATCCATGCTAGCATAATATGCAATGATCATGTTGAGACATAATGAACAAGTTGTTACCATGCTAATTTAGAAGGAAAATTCAACCAAAGAATTAACCATATGAACCATGCCAGAATGTTTGCAAATCTATGTATGTCAAATGTGTGATATGTATGAGTAATTGTTAAAGAATATTATATTTCGACATAAGCTTTAGAAACATGATGGTTAAGGAAGAAATAGAAAAGAGAAAAAATAATCTTAGTTATGGCTTTGAAACTTGTTGACATATGATAAAAATACAAATTCTTGCATGAAAGAAATCCTTTGAGATATCCATGGTTGATTTAGAGACACATTTGATTTTTAGCATAAAATTTTCATAATGATGGACTTAAACTAGTTTTAATAAACATAATTTCTACATTTTCGAGTTTTTGAAGAAGAAATGCAAATTTTATAAAGAAAGGAAAATCTATTAGAAAATGAAGATATATTCTAAAAATAAGTTGAATTTGTTGATTATTATTTTTTTTAGATTTCATCTCATTCCAAAAGTGAGGTTTAGTCCAATATCCTAAAAAATTGGATTATTAGGTAAACGAGTTTTAGTAAAAGAAATCAAATTCAGAATAGTATAAACAAAAGTACATTAGTACAATTGCTAAATAGAAAATACACTTGGACTTACTGGTTAGCCAGTGCAATACAGAGCACTCTTTAAAAAGGTCTTGGGTTCGAATCTTGATAGTCACCTTTTATTTTGATTTTACTCAATAAAAATCCAAATCTGTACCGTTGGTATAAAACGATTTTAATCCAATCCATGACACAAGTCCACAATGGACTTAGTGGTTAGTCCCTTGGACTTTGGGCGCTGCGTTGGTGTGTCAGCTGACCTGGGTTAGAAACCCTTCAGCCACTTCTTTTTTATTATTTTCTTTTTTTTTTTGAATTGGAGTTTCACTTTCATTTCCTTTGAAGCCTTACTGACTTGATAAAAGTTGGAAAATGTACTCTTTTTTTTTATGAAATCTCCTAAAAGATTTATTAGAAATAGTTTATTTTAAATTTCAATCTAATAGTTTTTCAAAGGAAATTGAAATAGTAAATGCGCTTCGTTTCCAAAATTATAATTTTAAATAAATAATTCTTTTGAGAAAAGAAAAATATGTAATAAGATTCTCTCGTTATAAATAACTTTTTTGTTGAGTAAGAATGCTAAACGAGATTAAAAATTTTGTGTGAATTCATATATAGTTTTGAAAGGAATTTCTATATTAATTGTTTGACTTGACGAGATCAGGTAAATATTTTTTTATGTGATAAATTTCCCAAAAGAGATTTGGATTTATGCTACAAAAAGAATTGTTGTCTTAAAAAGATAGTGAATGAATTGAATGAATGATGCTAAACAAGACATTTACCAAGTTGTGAATGGTTAAAGAATACTTTGAGTTAAGACATTATTATTGAAGGGTGTAAATACCCATGATTCTTGTACATGAAAAAAAATGATTTAAGAGTTAGTAAGACCTCGGTTGCCGGTACTGTTGAAATAAAAAGATTTGAGCTATAATTTTGAGATAAGGCCATGGAGCTATCTCGTGTTTTGTGAGTAAGTCCGGTAGGGGATAAAACTAACTCTAGGAATGATAACTCATTCATGTCTTGAACTTAAGAACTAGGCACATAAGTGAAGTGTAGTAAACCTGGACAAACATAAGTGGGGCACTCTATATAGTCGGGCTGTAACCCCTATTCCCGTAAATAAGTATTTTCTTGAGTATTTTCCTATATTTTGATATTTATAAATTGTTATTGTTAAACTTGTTTTGAATTTATTGATTAAAGCTTTTCCTAAACAATAGTTGTAACTATTTTGAATAAACCTTGTCTCTATTTCTACTTGATCGACTCTTTTCATTTTAAACTCAAATAAAATAAATATTGATATTACTGTTTGGGCTATTTTAACAAATTACTATTTTTCTATATATACTGGTATTATTCCGACGATTGCTATTATTTTGTTGGTATCTTTATTCATATTGTCATTATTATTACTAATTGTTATTACTAGTATATTATTTTTATTTACATGGTTATTTCTATTCTTATTGTTACTGTGAATATTTATTGTTATTATTGATTTTTGAAACAAATCAATTCTTATTTAATATTTGTTTTATAATTATTTCAAATAATTTACGTGGTACAAATTGTATTTTGTTATGAATTATATTTTGTCGGATATCTCATTATTTTGTATTTAGGTTTATATTGATCTTTATATTCATATATAATGTATTTTTATCTTATTGGATCCGTACCCAAATACCCAATACCCTATCTTTTCATATAAATACCTTAATTAAAACCCTAACCCTAATTAATTTCTTAAACCCCCCAGCTGCTTAATCTGTTTCCCTAATCACCCTCTACTGTTCCTCCATCTCTCCCGCTCGCTCTCCCTGTTTTCGCCACTCCAAACCCATTCCCCGTCACCATCCCCTCGTCCTCGTCGACCTCCACTCTTCATCGTCCTCCGATCATCTCTTTCCCGTCGTCTTCACCACCGAACCCATCGCTTGACCCAATCCACCGAAGTCACCACCACCATTTCCCCCACTCCGTGCACCCCATCGTCGTCAACGTCCTTCTCCGCTCACCCCCCTACATCCACCGAAGGTCCCCAACCCTCATCGTCGTCATTGCCGCCTCCAAGCCCCGAAGATGCCCCGTTCCGTCTTCCTCTGTTTTTTAGCGCGAAACAGAGATTGCGTCGCCGTTGAAGCCATCGCTGCTGCAGTCGCTTCCCGACCAGCGCCGCCGTGCGTCACCGCCTCGCCGCGATGTCCCGAGCTCGCCGCTAGCCTCCTGCACGTTTTCTCTCTCTGCCGAAGGAAGAAGAAGAAGAGGGACTGGACGATTTTGCCGTTTGGTGTTCGGCGCACACCAGATCCCAACCCATGTTCGCTGTTTGCCCCCGATCCGGTGTGAAGAGGGAAGCCCATTAGTGGGAGTCGGAGTCCCGTGTTCTGCCACACTCGATCCCTCTTTTGCTGTCCCGTGTTTTGGATCGGATCCGGTGTGAGGAAGAGATCCGATTAGTCAGATTTGGTGTTCCGTGTTCTGTGTGCGCCAGATCCAGTTCTGGTGTTCGGTGTTCTGTCCCGATCTGGTGTGAGGAATTGCTCTAGGATCTAGTTGTTTCGATTGATTCTTCGTGCATTATTTTTGGGAGATTTCGCCCAGGATTCTGATCCCGTTATTCTATTTTAATTATATCTGCAATAACAGGCAAGTCTCTCCTTGAACCCTTTTTATTGTTTGTGTTCAAGATTAATTGATCTCATGCAAGTAGATCTGTCCTTTTTTGTTATCAAAAATCTGCTCTTGACAATTTCGTTAAGATTATCTAGGGTTTACACGAGCTAACCCGACATACTCTTAACTTCATGCTATCTCCTTGATCATTAACCCAGTCCCCAATGTTTCATGCATGTGCACAATTAAAATAACTAGATTTGTACTTAGAACTGCTTGATGAAATGGACATGAATGTACTGATTTAGTTTTAATTGATAAATTGACACCAATGAACCCTAGAGATTGCATGTTGACACCTAATTCTTTGATTGCCAATTTGCATGCTTTACATGATCATATGATTTATTTAATTGCCAATTCATGTTTAGACATTTGCTGGACTGTAGTATGTTTCATTTTGAAATAGATTTTTGACCATGCTAGAGACAAATTCTGAAAGAACTTACTAAACATAAAACGTATATCTTGATGTCTAGATAATTTTTTCCTACTCTGGATTTAAATTCCAATTTGCCATCTATTAGTTATCACCACTTTAATGCAACTGTGTTAGTAATTTCAGACTCAGATTTTCATGCATTTTCTGCTGTTGTTTATTTTATTTGACCCTGTTAATAGTACAAGAAAAATCTGAAATAATTTAGGTTGGACCTAGACATATATAGGTATCACCGAATTTTTATAGATTTTATTAATGAGTTCTCTGACCCGAAACAATTAGTAGAACACAACCTACTGCATACTACCTGAACATTAAACCTGATTAGAATAGAGTTTTCACCCTAGTTCCTATAACTTTTATATACCTTAATTATACTCGCTGGAACCGTGCGGAAGTCTATTTTCCAGATCTTCCGGCGGTTTCAGTTTTTCTGTCTTGTAGTGGCTGGAATCAATATTTTAGTACAGCAAGGTCATGCTGTCCTGATCATATGATATGTGTGTAAATGACTTGTTTGCTTCATGCTTTGTCTGTAATGCTTAGAATTAGTCACACATAGTAATGAACAACATTGACACCCTCTTGCATGCTCACATAGGATTAAAATGACTAATAAAAAGCCGGGGTACCATGGGTGGACTAGGTAGTGAACGATCGGAAACTGTACTCGATCGAGCCCTACTGTCTGAACTGCACTGACCGATACTGATGACCATAAATATGCCCGATAAACACTGCTCGAGAAACACTGATACTGAACATGAAACACTAATTACTAGGCCGAGTACATAGACCGAGAATTCACCATCAGTCTAAAACGTTCACGGTGTGTTGCGCAGAACCTGTAATATGGGATGCAGTAGTTCGTGCACTAGATAGGCTAATAAAATATTAATAACCTGCATTTACTTCCTGATCCTGACATCCCGCATTACATGCATGATTTACTGTAGACCTTTGATATTTTGCCTTCCTTTGCTTTGCTCATTGTCTTTGACCATATCCATATTCTTTGATATTCATGTTTTCCTTTATTCTCTGTTTTCACTTCTTGCTGCCCACGACTTGCTCTAAGGGCTCTCTCTTTTCTCTCTTTTTAGATCACAAGTTGACAGGTACCGAAGGAACAGTGCAAGAAGAGCTTGGTGAGCAAACTCTCTGAAGATTGGAGCTGGACCATTAGACTTCTTAGCTATCTTTTCATATTTGCTTATTGTATTTTCTTTTTATCATACTTTGTATTCTTGGGCTTTATGACCCGAAACTGGTTTATCCCAGATGTTGGATTATTATTTAGTGAATTTATTTCATGATTATCTTTGAGTTTATTCATTATTTATGTGATTATATTGCTTGCCTGCGTGGTTGTTTTTCTTGTATATTGTTGAGTTAGACTGGTACAGCTTATGGATGATGTATAATCATTCGTTGGGCCTTCGTTACGTGCTCGTGTTCCCGTATTTTGGGAAGCGGGGCGTGACACGGGCGATGTATTTCGGAACTATAGACCCAATTGGGCAATGGACTCTGTGACTGTGGTTGCTCCGATGGAGACGAGTTTTAAATCCAGGACTATGCATAGTTGGGCTGATAGTTTTCGTACTCTAGGGTATGTACGTACACCAGGGCTAGAGTGGCACTTGTGGGGGATTCGCACGATGAGGAGTCTGTATAACAGTCGGGCAGTGTACTTTGGGACTGGGATCCGTACATGTGGAATGCCTAAACCTTGTTCTTACTACTGGGTAGTTTCATGGCGAGGGATCGAGCCCTTTTATGTGGAGTACGTAGGCGCTTGCCCTCGGACCTATTTAGTATGGGATGCATTGAATCCGAACAGGTGTGCATTAGTGTCATCCTAGCATGGCATACACTTACATGTTTAGCGTAGTCACATTTAACACTTTATGTTCATTCAAAATTGTGATTTTTTAATAAAGAAATGAGATTGTTATATGTACGGCATAGAGAGGATAGCCGAGTATAACCCATTCGTCAGTTGTAAGCGACTGACGTGCCCACAGCTTGATATGCAGGTAATGGATTTTGCTATGAAGATGTTATGATGAAATCAATGACCTATTTGATGAAGTTGTACAAGTTATATTTTGTTTTCACTGTTGTAATTTTTTATTCTTCTGCTGTGTAAACAAAGTATAAATGAACTCTGATATACTATTGAAAAAGTTTTAAATTTTCTTGTAAAATTGTACGAAGTGAAGTAAAGATCCTGTGAAATCTCGAATTCGGTCTTTTTGGAATTTGGTGCGTTACATGGGGGGTACTTTAGGTAATCAAAAAAATTGCATATTCTATATATACCACATCATTTCTTTTATTTCTCTTCACTAATTCACTCAAATCTCTCTACTATCTCTCAAATCAACAACAACAGTCAACACTCTCTCAACTTTGCAAGGATCAACAATCAACACTCTCTCAACTTTGCAAGGCTCAAATCTCTCTACATTTTGCTAGGATCAACAATCAACAACAATCAAGTGATCAACAAAAACAATCAATACTACTAGTCTACGACAAGCTCTCAAGTCTCAACTCTCTCAACATTCATTCTTCAAACTTCAAACACTCATACGGTATTTTAGTATATGTTTAATTTGTAGATTTAACATAGTTTATTATTCTCATCTATATCTCTTAATTAGTTTGGGTTCCTTGAACTTCTTCCTCTTTTTTTTAAGATTTTATTTATATATTTGGTAAAGTGGTAAAACATACATACACTACTCACTAGTTCTTGTTATTATTGTTATTTTTTAGTTGAGATAGATTGTTGTTCATTTTAAATTTTTTTGTTTCTCTTTATTTATTTTTGTTGTTTTAAATTATTAGTTGTCATACATTTAGTTTTTTCTTTTAATTTAAATTTTAAAACATACACTTGCTTTCTCTCTAACTATATATACACTAGTTTTTAATATTTAAATGGCTTCTAATCGATCACGCGGTGGTAGACATAGTAGTCAAGAGTCCACTAGTCATCACATTCCTTCCATTCCAATTCCATATATAGATAGTGGAGAAACATTCATGAATTATGATAGTTTTTCCGATTTGAATGAAACACACTCAAATCCTATAAAAATAGAAGATCATGTAGAATCACAACCATCGGAACAAGGTCCTTCTCTAACTCATAAAACAAGAAAGACTACTTCCGAAGTACACAATTATTTCAATTTTGACCCTTCACAAAATGATAAGAGTGTAGGACTAAAAATATGTAAGAAGTGTCAAACACCATATAAGTTTAAAATAGGATCGAATACGGGTACACTTCAACGTCACTTAAACAAATGTCAACCACGATTTTCGAAAGACAATCTCACACAACAAAAAATACATCCTAGCACCGGTCAAGTAGATAGTCATAGCTACGATCATGATCTCGTTCGTAGAGAAATTGCTAAGTTAGTAATTATGGATGAATTACCATATTCGTTTGGTGAAAGTAGGTATGTAGAAAGTTTTGCACAAATCTCCTTAAACCCCCATTATAAAAAGATTGTTAGGGATGTAGTTAAGGTTGATTGTAAATTAGTTTATAATGAGACTAAGAATTTTTTGATAGCAACATTAACATCACTAAACACTAGAGTTTCTTTGACATCGGATAGGTGGATAGGAGGAGTAAACGGCGTTCCAATGATGTGTGTAACATATCATTGGATAGATTTGGATTGGGTACTTCAAAAGAGGATAATTTTATTTGGATATGTTAGGTACCCACATAAGGGTGAAATTATAGTCACATATTATGGAAGCTTGTAATAAATTTGGTATTTATGATAAAGTGTTTGCTATTAGTTTTGATAACGCCTCTAATAAAAGTAAGGCAATTGATAGTTTGAAAATTACTTTAGATCCTATAGAATCCAAAAATTTTCATATTAGGTATGCTTGTCATATTTTAAATCTTTGTGTGCAAAATACACTAAAATATAAAAATGATAAACTTGATGCAATGAGAGATTGTGTTCATTATATTACATTGAGTGGTCCAATATATCAAGTTTTTCATGATTGGTATAAACTTAGGGGAATTGTATATAAATGTTTTCCTAAATATGTTAGACATCGTTGGAACTCAACATTTGATTTATTAGGTGTTATTCTTCATTATCGTTTTAATCTTAGAGATTTTTGTGTTGCAATGGGTATGCAAAATTGTATGTTAGATGATGATTTTTGGTTTTTTGCTAATAGTTTGTATAAATTTTTAGAACCTTTTAACGATGGTACTTTGTAATTTTCAAAAATATATACATCTACATCTAGTGATATTTTACTTGAAATTGTCACTATGATGACAACAATTAAAGATTTGCAAAATGACCCTTTTATTGGAGATATGATTAATGCGGCATATATTAAATTTTTAAAATATTTTCATCCACTTCCTATGTTATATTGTGTAGCTAGTGTAATGAATCCCATGATTAAATTAGATAGCACAAAAATTTAATTGAGATTTTTTACACTTATGCCCCACACGATGCAATACAAGATTTTGATCATGTTATTTTTACTCGTCAATTTGAGCATATTTTGACTAGGTTATATGATACTTATGATAGACTTTATTCATCTAACACTACACAAACACAAATACAAAATATTGATTCTTCTTCTTCTTCTTCCTCCATATTAGCAAAAGGAAAGAGTCATACAACTAGTAGTGTTTTAAATCTTATTAAATCAAAAAACCAAGAACCAAAATGAGTTGAATTGGTATAATGCACACAGTTCGATTAAAGATGTAGTAGATGTGTAGTTTTGGAAGAGCAATGAAGTTATTTTTAATATTATTTCTCGTATGGCTAGAGATTTGCTAACAATACCGGTGTCAACCGTTGCATCGGAAAATGCTTTGTCTCTTAGTGGTAGGATAATGAGCCCGAACAGGAATCGGTTGACAGCCAAAAATTTGGAGATACTAGTATTCGCCGAAGATTGGATGAAAGCGGAATAGAGGACCCAAGATTTACTTGAAGCATAAGCTGGCTCAACAAGTAGTGATGAATGAACAATTAGATTTAGTCGATTTAAATTAAAATGATCTACAATATATTGTAATTAATTGGAAAATTTATGGGGATGAGATTCTTTATTTAGGTTAAGTAGAAGTGCACGACAATAGTCCAATGTCTTCTCTTCAATCTAAATAGAGGTCATCCCGATCTCTAAATTCAAATAATTTTCTTATTTTGTAATTTGATCTAATTTGTATGAAATTTTATTCATGTACTTCATTTTATTTAAGAATTTCAAATTTATTAATTCAATTTAATACTTAGTTCTTTGCAATTGTTATGAAATTACAATTTAATACTTGATCTTTCACCTCTAATATATATATATATATATATATATATATATATATATATATATAATTTTTTCTTTAAATCCCCTCAAAAACCAGCCCAGCCCCCACCCTTGGGGCCGGGGGCCAGGTCCGGGCCAGGGTTTCCCAACTAGCCTGGCCCGGCCCGACCTGCGAAGTCTTCGAGCCCGGTCCGGGTGGCTCCGAGATCGGACAAAGCCCGGACTGGCCCGGCCCAACCCAACCGAGTGGCCCCAGTGCCATCCCTAACGGGTCCAAATCTATTCCACTTCATGTCCAAGAAGCACAGAGAAAGCCAATGATTAGTTTATTTTAAAAATCAATTAATGTGAATGTCTCTCCATTATCCCATTTTCTCCACTAACCTCATGATATCCATGTTCTCCACTCACAATTTACTCCATGTTTGTCCTTTCAACTTCTTTTGTAAGCCTATAAATAGGCCTTTAGATGAATCATTTGTGAGTGCTAAAAAAGAAAAGGAAATCATTGGAATACAAATTATACTCCATTCTCTTGTCTCTTTTACTTTCTAGCATCGTCTTGATTATTTTACAAAACGTTATCAGCACGAGGCTCTACTTCAACTATTCGAGGTATTTTTTTTTAATACTGTTATAATATTAAGGTTACTATAACTAAGTATGCTCTACACTCGCCATTCATTTGGATCTTGTGTATCAGAAAAGTTATAGCATTTTTTTTATACTCATATTATAATATTAAGGTTACTATAACTAAGTATGCTCTACACTCGCCATTCATTTGGATCTTGTGTATCAGAAAAGTTATAGCATTTTTTTATACTCATATTATAATATTAAGGTTACTATAACTAAGTATGCTCTACACTCGCCATTCATTTGGATCTTGTGTATCAGAAAAGTTATAGCATTTTTTTATACTCATATTATAATATTAATGTCACTATAACTAAGTATGCTCTACACTCGCCATTCATTTGGATCTTGTGTATCAGAAAAGTTATAGTTTGATCTAAAATTTTTTTTTTCTAATTGCAATTTTTTTTTTTATATACATATAGTTTCATCATGTCGAACCTTGTCAAGCTTGAATTTGAAGCTCTTGATATTACCGGCAAGAATTATTTGTCGTGGGTGTTGGATGCGGAGATCCATTTGGATGCTAAAGGTCTCAAGGAGACAATTGATGAATCAAAAGAAACATCCAACCAAGATAAGGCGAATGCAATGATATTTGTTCGCCATCACCTTCATGAGGGGTTGAAAGTTGAATACCTCACGGTCAAAGATCCTGCAGATCTTTGGAAATCACTGAAAGAGAGGTATGATCATCAGAAAACTGTGATTCTTCCGAAAGCACATTACGACTGGATGCATCTCCGTTTTCAAGATTTTAAATCTGTTAGTGAGTATAACTCGGCTATTTTTCGAATCAGTTCACAAATAAAATTATGTGGTGAAACTGTTACTGATTCTGATATGATGGAAAAAAACATTATCCACGTTTCATGCATCTAATGTGCTCTTGCAACAATAATACCGCGAAAAGGGTTTTACAAAATACGGAGATTTGATATCTTGTCTTCTTGTTGCTGAGCAAAATAATGAGTTATTGATGAAAAATCATGAGTCTCGTCCTACTGGCTCTGCTCCATTCCCTGAAGTGAATGTGATAGCATTCAATAATAATCGTGGTCGTGGTCGTGGCAGAGGCCGCGGACGTGGACGTGGACGAGGAAGAGGAAGAGGTTATTTCCCCGGTGGTCGAAGTAACCACAATGTTAGGGATGAATCACGCGGAAACAATGATGGTGGCATGAATAAGAAGATGAAGGAAAGCATCTGCCACCGATGCGGGATGCAAGGCCATTGGTCGCGTACTTGTCGTATTCCCAAGCATTTTGTTGATCTTTATCAAGAGTCGTTGAAGAACAAAGGAAAGAATGTTGAAGCAAATTTCATTGCTGACGACTCCAATGATTTCACCGAAGGCCTCGATGATTTGATGCACCTGGATGCAGCTGATTTCCTTATCCATCCTGAAGATGGAAGTGACCAGAAGTGATCAAGATGCTTATGATATTTGAAGTTTCTTTCAGCTTATTATTCCGTTTCTATGTTTAAGTTTGCTATGAACTATGTTTTATTTCAGTTTGTTTCAGTTTTGCTAAAGTTTTTCTTTAGCTTAATTTTATTTTCAAATTAATGTCATTCTTCGTTATTATATGCTTTATATTGCTTTCAAGTTTATTTATTCGCATTTTTTTCTTCTTTCTTTATCTAGATTATGAATATGTATCAATCCAAGATCCAAGTTGGGGATATATGTCTTGCAGACAGTGCTACTACCCACACCATTCTTAAAGATAAGAAATATTTTTCTAATCTGAGAAATGATCAAGCACATGTCAATACCATATCAGGCTGTGCAAAGATAATTGAAGGCTCCGGAAGAGCAAATTTTATGATGCCAGAAGGCACAAAATTCATAATTGAAAATGCATTATTTTCGCCTAAGTCCCAAAGAAACTTATTAAGTTTTAAAGATATTCGTCTAAATGGATATCATATTGAGACTATGAATGAAAGAGGTATTGAATATCTTTGTATTACCTCAAATATGATGGGCAAAAAGTGTGTGTTAGAAAAATTACCAGCTTTCTCATCTGGATTGTATTATACAACTATAAGAATAGTTGAATCATATAATACAATAAATATGAAGTTTACAGATATATTTAAGGTTTGGCATGATCGGTTAGGTCATCCCGGTTCAACGATGATGCGGAAAATTATTGAGAAATCATGTGGTCATTCATTGAAAAACCAGAAGATTTTTCAATCCCATGAATTTCCTTGTATTGCTTGTTCCAAAGGAAAGTTAATTACAAGGCCCTCACCAGCCAAAATAAAGAACGAATCACTGTCATTTTTAGAACGAATTCATGGTGATATATGTGGTCCGATTCATCCCCCATGTGGACCGTTTCGGTATTTTATGGTTCTAATTGATGCATCAACTCGATGGTCACATGTGTATTTATTATCATCTCGTAATTTGGCTTTTGCAAGATTACTTGCACAAATAATTCGGTTGCGGGCACATTTTCCTGATTATCCGATAAAGACAATTCGTTTTGATAATGCTGGTGAATTTACATTCCAATCTTTTATGAATTATTGTATGTCAATTGGGATAAAAGTGGAACATCCAGTAGCCTATGTTCACACTCAAAATGGTTTGGCAGAATCATTTATAAAACGGATCCAATGGATTGCTAGACCAATGCTTATGAAATCAAATCTCCCCGTTTGGGCCTGGGGACATGCTGTTTTACATGCAGCACAACTTATACGCATCCGGCCAACCAGTTATAATGATTATTCTCCCTTACAATTGGTTCATGGTCAGGAACCAAATATTTCCCATTTACGAATTTTCGGATGTGCGGTATATGTCCCAATTAATCCACCACAACGCACAAAAATGGGACCTCAAAGGAGGACCTAAATATATGTTGGGTATGAATCTCCATCTATAATCAAGTATATTGAACCGACAACTGGAGATTTGTTTACTGCAAGGTTTGCAGATTGTCACTTTGATGAATCACTATTCCCAACATTAGGGGGAGATAATAAACAGTTGGAAAAAGAGATTTCATGGAATGAATTATCATTGAAATGTTTAGATCCTCGAACAAAAGAAAGTGAATTAGAAGTTCAAAGGATAATTCATTTGCAAGGCATTGCAAATCAACTGCCAGACGCATTTACTGACCACAAAAGAATAACAAAATCTCATATTCCAGCTGTAAATGCTCCTATCAAAATTGATGTCCCTGAAGGACAACCTATAATTGCTAGTGAGTCTAAGGCACGCTTGAAGCGTGGTAGACCACTGGGTTCCAAAGATAAATATCCTCGAAAAAGAAAAGGAGCAAATAACCATGATTGTCAAATCGAGGATGTCTCTCCAGAAGAGACCATTGACATAGTTAATAATGAAGAGAATCAGGTACCTGAAATTAATGAAAATGAAGAGATCTCGATTAACTATGTCATTACGGGAAGAAGATGGGACCGGAATAATATAATTGTCGACAATATTTTTGTATATAATATAGCGCGCGATATTATAAATGAAAACGAGGATCATAAACCTACCTCTGTAGAAGAGTGTAGAAATAGAAATGATTGGCCAAAATGGAAAGAGGCAATTAAGTCTGAATTAGACTCGTTAGAAAAATGAGGAGTTTTTAGATCTGTAGTCCGAACACCAAAAGAGATCAAACCAGTAGTCTATAAATGGGTATTTGTACGAAAAAGAAATGAACGAAATGAAATTACCAGATATAAAGCACGGCATGTCGCATAAGGTTTTACCCAGATGCCTGGTGTTGATTATGAAGAGACATATTCTCCTGTGGTGGATGCAATAACATTTCGATATTTGATATATCTGGCAGTGCATGAAAGACTTGAAATGCGTCTCATGGATGTGGTCATGGCCTATTTATATGGTTCGTTAGACCGTGATATATATATGAAAATCCCTGAAGGATTTAAAGTGCCAGAAGCACATAATGATAATTCCCGGGAAATTTACTCAGTTAAGTTAAACAAAGCATTATATGGATTAAAACAATCAAGACGGATGTGGTATAACCGTCTGAGTGAATTTTTAATAAAAGAGGGTTATAATAATGATCCTATATGCCCATGTGTGTTTATAAAAGGTTTAGGATCAAAATTTGTTATAATTGTTGTTTATGTTGATGATTTAAATATCATCGGAACTCCTGAAGAGTTATTACAAGCCGTGCAATGTTTAAACAGAGAATTTGAAATGAAAGACCTTGGAAAAACAAGATATTGTTTAGGTCTTCAAATTGAACATTTGAAAGATGGGATTTTCTTGCATCAATCCACTTATCTGGAAAAAGTACTTAAAAGGTTTTACATGGATAAAGCTCATCCCTTAAGTACTCCCATGGTAGTGAGGTCATTAGATGTTAATAAAGATGTGTTTAGACCTCGTGAGGAACATGAAGAACTAATTGGTCCTGAAGTACAATATCTTAGTGCCATTGGAGCATTGATGTATCTTGCTAACAATACACGTCCTGATATATCTTTTGCAGTAAATTTATTGGCAAGATATAGTTCCTCACCAACTCGAAGACATTGGAATGGTGTGAAACATATATTTAGATATCTTCGAGGGACCATGGATATGGGCTTATATTATTCTAACCTGTCCAAATCAGATTTAATTGGGTATGCAGATGCAGGATATTTATCTGATCCACATAAAGCCCGATCTCAATCAGGATATGTGTTCACCTGCGGAGGAACAACAATTTCATGGCGTTCTACAAAACAAACACTAGTAGCAACTTCAACTAATCATGCAGAAATATTGTCAATCCACGAGGCAAGTCGTGAATGTGTTTGGTTGAGGTCGATATCTCAAAATATCCGGGGAACGAGTGGCCTTTCAGTCGATAAAGATATCCCCACAACCTTATTTAAAGATAATACAGCATGCATAGCTCAGCTAAAGGATGGCTACATCAAAGGTTGTATAATACAATCCAGATGAGAAAGCTGGTAATTTTTCTAACACACACTTTTTGCCCATCATGTTTGAGGTAATACAAAGATATTCAATACCTCTTTCATTCATAGTCTCAATATGATATCCATTTAGATGAATATCTTTAAAACTTAATAAGTTTCTTTGGGACTTAGGCGAAAATAATGCATTTTCAATTATGAATTTTGTGCCTTCTGGCATCATAAAATTTGCTCTTCCGGAGCCTTCAATTATCTTTGCACAGCCTGATATGGTATTGACATGTGCTTGATCATTTCTCAGATTAGAAAAATATTTCTTATCTTTAAGAATGGTGTGGGTAGTAGCACTGTCTGCAAGACATATATCCCCAACTTGGATCTTGGATTGATACATATTCATAATCTAGATAAAGAAAGAAGAAAAAATGCGAATAAATAAACTTGAAAGCAATATAAAGCATATAATAACGAAGAATGACATTAATTTGAAAATAAAATTAAGCTAAAGAAAAACTTTAGCAAAACTGAAACAAACTAAAATAAAACATAGTTCATAGCAAACTTAAACATAGAAACAGAATAACAAGCTGAAAGAAACTTCAAATATCATAAGCATCTTGATCACTTCTGGTCACTTCCATCTTCAGGATGGATAAGGAAATCAGCTGCATCCAGGTGCATCAAATCATCGAGGCCTTCGGTGAAATCATTGGAGTCGTCAGCAATGAAATTTGCTTCAACATTCTTTCCTTTGTTCTTCAACGACTCTTGATAAAGATCAACAAAATGCTTGGGAATACGACAAGTACGCGACCAATGGCCTTGCATCCTGCATCGGTGGCAGATGCTTTCCTTCATCTTCTTATTCATGCCACCATCATTGTTTCCGCGTGATTCATCCCTAACATTGTGGTTACTTCGACCACCGGGGAAATAACCTCTTCCTCTTCCTCATCCACGTCCACGTCTGCGGCCTCTGCCACGACCACGACCACGATTATTATTGAATGCTATCACATTCACTTCAGGGAATGGAGCAGAGCCAGTAAGACGAGACTCATGATTTTACATCAATAACTCATTATTTTGCTCAGCAACAAGAAGACAAGATATCAAATCTCCGTATTTTGTAAAACCCTTTTCGCGGTATTGTTGTTGCAAGAGCACATTAGATGCATGAAACGTGGATAATGTTTTTTCCATCATATCAGAATCAGTAACAGTTTCACCACATAATTTTATTTGTGAACTGATTCGAAAAATAGCCGAGTTATACTCACTAACAGATTTAAAATCTTAAAAACGGAGATGCATCCAGTCGTAACGTGCTTTCGGAAGAATCACAGTTTTCTGATGATCATACCTCTCTTTCAGTGATTTCCAAAGATCTGCAGGATCTTTGACCGTGAGGTATTCAACTTTCAACTCCTCATGAAGGTGATGTCGAAGAAATATCATTGCCTTCGCCTTATCTTGGTTGGATGTTTCTTTTGATTCATCAATTGTCTCCTTGAGACCTTTAGCATCCAAATGGATCTCCGCATCAAACACCCACGACAAATAATTCTTGCCGGTAATATCAAGAGCTTCAAATTCAAGCTTGACAAGGTTCGACATGATGAAACTATATGTATATAAAAAAAAAATTGCAATTAGAAAAAAAAATTTAGATCAAACTATAATTTTTCTGATACACAAGATCCAAATGAATGGCGAGTGTAGAGCATACTTAGTTATAGTGACCTTAATATTATAATATGAGTATAAAAAAAATGCTATAACTTTTCTGATACACAAGATCCAAATGAATGGCGAGTGTAAAGCATACTTAGTTATAGTAACCTTAATATTATAATATGAGTATAAAAAAATGCTATAACTTTTCTGATACACAAGATCCAAATGAATGGCGAGTGTAGAGCATACTTAGTTATAGTAACCTTAATATTATAATATGAGTATAAAAAAAAATGCTATAACTTTTCTGATACACAAGATCCAAATGAATGGCGAGTGTAGAGCATACTTAGTTATAGTAACCTTAATATTATAACAGTATTAAAAAAAAATACCACGAATAGTTGAAGTAGAGCCTCGTGCTGATAACGTTTTGTAAAATAATCAAGACGATGCTAGAAAGTAAAAGAGACAAGAGAATGGAGTATAATTTGTATTCCAATGATTTCCTTTTCTTTTTTAGCACTCACAAATGATTCATCTAAAGGCCTATTTATAGGCTTACAAAAGAAGTTGAAAGGACAAACATGGAGTAAATGGTGAGTGGAGAACATGAAGATCATGGGGTTAGTGGAGAAAATGGGATAATGGAGAGACATTCACATTAATTGATTTTAACAAAGAGGAGGGTAATTAAATTTTAAGGTGCAGCTAAATTCACTAGTTCTTTGAGTTGTAGGACTTTAATTAGTGCTAAGTCATTTTCTTCCCTCATTAGATGACCTTCACATGCACGAATGGTATATATTAGAGTTAGTTAATTATGAATATAATTATCTAATTTCTATCTCTACTATTTTAATGGGAGAGAGTTGGAATTTGTAACAAATAAATTCAAACTTTGTAACTATATAAACGCGTATAATATACGTTCAAACTATATCCAACAAATATAAATGTGCACCACACGTGTAGCCCAAATCAAAACATTCAAATATAAACTATTTTTTTCTTATCAATATATATTCATTTATTTTAATGACTTCACTTTTTTAGACGTGAAACGCACGTATATTATACAAGTACTATTTAATGGAAGAGTTTGTCACAAATAAATATTTTCTAAATATTTCTTTTGCACACAACAAACATCATTTTGTCACAATACAAACTTGTGCATCGTACGTGCATCTCCAGATTTATTTATCAACACGTGCATTGCACGTACAAATTAAAAAAAATTATTCTTAATTTTTAAAAAATATGTGTAACGCCCGTCCAGCTCCAATTTTATTAAAAATTAAGACATCCATTACACGTGCTAATTACTATCAACTTACATGTATCACACGTTTAACTTCAACTTTTTATTAAAAAAGGTATATCCGCACGAAAAAAAATACTAGTTTCTCATAATAAAAGTTATTTTCCTTTTAACCAAAATTCATATTTAATTATTAGAGGTACCAGCCTATTTTTCGACTGTCCGGTCGATACTCGATGCTACCGTATAATGAGAATAGATCGCGCGTGTGTATCATTGGTCTTCTCTCCTTTCACCTTTAACTGCTCTTTATTTTTCTATTGGCAGTTTAGAATTTTGTCCATTTACGTACGTTACTAGGGGTTTTATAACATTATTTCTTAAATATTTTTTGGACGTACGGATAAAAAAAGTAAGAAAAAAAAGACGTGTATTGCAAATGCAAATAATGAGTGTTATAAACTGTTTGGATTACATGTACTAGATATGGGTGTCAAAAAATATCATAATACCTGTTGAAAACAGATTTTGGAAAAAATAATTGTTATTCATACTTTTATTTTTTTACTGTATACATCTATACATAAGGATTATAATCTTAGAAAAGAATAAAGGAGATTGAGAGAAGATTGAGGGGTGAGAGATTTGGGGAATCTGTTTCCTATATATTAGGAAACAGCATATACACATTTGCACTTACTATATTTTAACACTCCCCCTCAAGTTGGTGCATAGATATTGAACATGCCCAACTTGTCAACAAATTTCAAGAAGAGCCGACTCGAAACTGCTTTGGTCAGGATATCTGCAAGCTGATCTTCTGACTTCACTTTAGATATCTCAATGACTTTCTCATCCAATTTCTCCTTGATGAAGAATCTATCCACCTCTACATGTTTCGTCCTACCATGTTGAACTGAATTTGCAGCAATATCACATGCTGCTTGACTATCACAATACACCTTCACAGGTTTATTCGGGCCACAGCCTAAGTCCTGCAACAAGAGTTTCAGCTACAAAGCTTCGGTTATACTTAGAACTACTCCGCAATACTCAGCCTCTGCACCAGAGCGTGCAACAACATTTTGCTTCTTACTTCTCCATGGAACTAGATTTCCTCCAACAAAGATGAAGTATCCTGAAGTGGAGCGCCTATCAATTATAGATTCTGCCCAATCAGTATCAGTATATGCATCAACCTTCAAGTGACCATGTTTCACAAATAGTATTCTTTTTTCTAGAGCAGACTTAATATATCTCAGAATTCTCATCACTGTATCCATGTGATGTTCCTGAGGTGCATGCATAAACTGACTTACCACACTTAAAGCATATGATAAATCTGGACGTGTATGTGCAAGATACATCAATCGTCCAACAAATCTCTGATATCTTTCCTTATCACAAGGCACATGATCAGATTCGTTGGAAAGTTTTAGTCCTTCTTCTAATGGTGTACCAATTGACTGATAAGCAGACATTCCAGTTTTCTTAAATAAATCGAGAGCATACTTTCTTTGAGACAGAAATATACCATTTCTCGAGTGAGAAACTTCAGTACCAAGGAAATATCTCGAAGAGCCAAGATCTTTCATTTCAAACTCTCGTGACAAGTAGCTCTTCATTGCCATTCTCTCCTCAGGATCATTCCCAGTTACTATCATGTCATCCACATATATAATGAGAGCAGTAATCTTACCTTCTATCCTTTTCAGGAATAGGGTATGATCTGAATTACTCTGACAATATCCGAATGTTCTCATTGATTTTGTAAACCTCCCAAACCAAGCTCTTGGTGACTATTTGAAAGCATTTAGCGTCTTCCTCAACTGACACACTTTATTACTGTGTGAGACTGGTATATTTGATCCTAGCGGTAGATCCATATAAACCTCTTCTGTCAATTTCCCATGCAGAAAGGCATTCTTCACATCAAATTGCTCAAATGACCAGTCAATATTTGCAGCAAGCGACAGTAGAACTCGAACAGTGTTGAACTTTACCACAGGTGCAAAAGTTTCATCATAATCAATTCCATAAGTTTGAGTGTACCCTTTGGCAACCGGCCTTGCCTTGTACCACTCTATCGAACCATCCGACTTATATTTCACTGTATAAATCCATTTGCATCCGACCGGCTTCTTCCCTGCTGGCAGTTCGACTATCTCCCAAGTCTCATTCTTCTTCAAGGACTTTATCTCCTCATCCATAGCTGCTTTCCACCTTGGATCAGCTAAGGCTTCCTGCACACTGTTAGGAATAGATATAACAGATAATTGATTCACAAATGACTTATTTGATTCAAACAATTAGTGAGTGGACACATAATGACTCATGGGATACTTGACTTTACAGTGGGATCAGGCTCATAAGTGAGTTTTGAGATACCTCTAGTAGTACGGTTTGGGAGTTCTCTTCTTGGAGCTTCAGACAGCGATGACGATTGGTTTTGGAGTTCTGCTGGGGGTGGAGATAGATCTGATGGTACTGGTGGTGGAGATGGTTCTGATGGTGCTGGTGGTAGAGATGGCTCATCTTTATGGAGGTTTGGCACTAATTACAGTTCTTCGTGGAAATCTTCTTCCTCAACAAAATCTTCATTTGAGTGATCGTCATTACTTACATCCCGATTTTGTCTCCTTAACTCCGATTGTTCAGTCTGAATGGTAGCTATTTCATCATAGGCAAGAGTTTGAACTTCACTTTGGTACTTCCCTTGAAGTCCAAACTCAGAGGAAAAATACATCTCATCTTCATGGAACACAACATCCATAGTCACAAACATCTTTTGAGTTGGTGGGTGATAATACCGATACCCTTTCTTATCCTGTGCTTATCCCACAAACACACATCGGACAGCTCGAGGAGTTAACTTATTACGTTCATGTTGATGAAGATGAACAAATGCAACACACCCAAACACACGAGGTGGCAGGTTGACGACTTTTAGTGCATTCACAGCTTCAGTTAATGCTTGAAATGGCATGAGAAAGTTTAGGATATTGAAGGAACTCGATTGATTAAGTATGCAGCAGAAGCAAGTGCTTCCCCCAATAAATGAGTGGCATATTTCCATAGATAAGAGAAGCACGGACCACCTCGAGTGTCTATTTTTTCTTTCTGCAACTCCATTCTATTGAGGTGTATATGAGCATGTAGTCTTGTGAACAATTCCGTGTTCCACCAAATATTGTTGCAGATTCGAACTCAGGTATTCTCCGCAATTATCACTCCTAAGAACTTGAATCTTTGATTTATACTGAGTCATAACATGCTTGTGAAATTTCTGAAATAAGCCACTAACTTCACTTTTCGACTTAATCAAACAAATCCAGGTCATATGTGTACAGTCGTCAATAAATGTCACAAACCATTTGGCTCCTCCAAACGTAGTATTTTTAGATGGACACCAAATATCAGAATGAATAATCATAAATGGAAGAGAGCTTCTACTTGGATTTGGAGGAAACGAGACATGGTGACCCTTTGCGAGTTCACACACATCACACCGAAAGACAGAAATATCCATCTTCAAAAATAAACTTGGAAATAATTTTTTTTCAAATAACCAAAAAGAAGCATGCCCTAGACGTCGATGCAATAGCAAAATATCTAATTTCTTCTTCTCACATTCAGATCCTTCCACACATAGAGCTTGAGTCAACTTGCTTGAACTTTCATATTCTAAATCTAGGTAATAGAGCTTCCCATGCCTAACCCCATAACCAATCCTCTTTCGAGTCCGAATATCCTTAAACACACAATGTGAAGGCCAAAAAACTACAATACAATGTAAGGCAGTAGTTATTTGAGCAACAGATAACAGATTAAAATTCAAGAATGGCACAACTAGAGCAGTATCTAAGGTTAGGTTGTTTGGGAGAGGTATGGAACCCTCGCCAGTAACAGTGGCAGGATCACCATTGGCAGTGGACACCGTTGATTTTTTTGGATGGTTGAAAATTTTGGACTTGTCTAGAATCAAAAGTCATATGGTCGGTAGCACCCGAATCAATTATCCATATATTATTCATAACAGAGGCAGAAAAAATTTTACCATCATTACCTGCAGCAGCACGATCAGCAACTTCAACTGCGACACTGGGTTGATTGCAAGTCTTCTTCCAAATATCCCTGCTATGATCCCAGTTCTCCGGATAACCGACAATCTTATAACAACGAGCTTTCGTATGGCCGATCTTGCTATAATGAATACACTTCCTTGACTCATACAGATATTGTCCCATAGCAACACAACAAGGAGAACAAGTTGTCTACCAAGCAGTGAGCAACAAACACCAATAGAGTACAACAGCAAATCAGATCTAAATAAATTAGATCAAGATCACAACAGCAACAGAGAAACAATCAGTTTTGGGAGAGGGTTCGTGATCTGGAGCAACAATCGGCACAACAGCAACACGATCTGGGTTGACAGAGCAACAATCGGCACAACAAAGCAACAATCGGCACAACAACAGCACGATCTGGGTCAACGACGGCTTTGGAAGACGACGGATTTGGGGGTCAGGGTCGAGGCCTCGACGATGACAGAGAGGCGCGACGGGGGTTCGGAGATGTCGGGACGACGACAGAGAGGGACGAAGACGACGAGTAATGTGGACAACGGGATCGGGGTCGATGAGGATGTTGGGGATCGGTGACGAGATCGGTGTTGGGAATCGGTGACGAAGATGTTGGGGATCGGTGACTGGGATTGTGGTCGACGAGGCAGAGCGGCGAGGACGGTGACGAAGATCGGTGACGGGATCGGTGACGGGATCTGTGGACGACGACGATGAGGTTTGGGGATTAGGTTTTGGTCGGGATCGGATGAAGATGGAGGTGTAAGATCTGATAACCTCATCTTTTTCTTCAGTTAGCCTAGATCTGGTTAGGCTCTAATACCATGATGAAAACAGATTTTGGAAAAAATAATTGGTATTCATACTTTTATTCTTTACTGTATACATCTATATATAAGGATTACATTCTTGGAGGGGAAGTAAGGATATTGAGAGAAAATTGAGGGGTGAAAAATTTGGGGAATCTGTTTTCTATAGATTAGGAAACAGGATATACACATTACCACTTACTATATTTCAACAATACCATACTATACGAGTACCATACCGTTACCATACCGAATAGTACCAAAAACTTGGTAATACCTTACCAAAATCTCGGTACTGTATCGTACCGAGATTATATGGTATGGTACTAGTACCCAATCAGGGGCGGATCAAGAAAATGTGAAGGGGGCTAGAAAAAAAAATTCACACAAGATTTAAACCCAACACCTAATACCTCTAACTCTTCCATCACCACCACCACCACCACCACACAAAAACAACCAAGTTACAAACCCAACACACATCAACCCCTAACTCAAAAATCCAAACAATATCCATTTCAGTTCACCAACAATGTAACTCAAAAATAGCAACAAGGTTCATTCTCGCTCTACTCCTAAAACATTTCAACAGAACATAGGCCAAAAGAAAATTTTAGTTACCTCAAAATTTGGCAATAAACTCTCTACTCCTTCACCAGAAACCCAGTGGTGGAATGAGAATTAGAATTAGGTTCGGAGATTGGATAAGGAGATGGAGGGATTCGAGGGAATTAGGGTTTGGATTGGAAGGGATTTGACGAGATCGGGTATGGAATAGGAGCAATGGAGTAGGAGGAGAAAGAGAATGAAGTGTTTGGACTTTGAAGTTGGGCATGGGCCAAAAAAAAGAAAGCTAAGGAAGAAGAGCATGTAAGTTTTATTTGGGGGGGATGTAGCATATAGCCCCCCAAATATTCCTATATATATATATATATATATATATATATATATATATATATATATATATATATATATATATATATATATATATATATATATATATATATATATATATATATATTCCATATATATATATATTCATGGGAATATATATATATATGGAATATATATATATATATATATATATATATATATATTCCATATATATATATATTCATGGGAATATATATATATATGGAATATATATATATATATATATATATATATATATATATATATATATATATATATATATATATATATATGGGACTACAAATTTTAGGGGGGGTTGTAGCATACCCTAGCCCCCCCCCCCCCCGCGGATCTGCCCCTGTACCCAGTATTGATACCGATGGTATATCATACCGTACGAAATATATTTAATGTAGATTTAATTTAATTTGGAATTTAAGAAGTTAAAGCCAAAAGGAGATGGTGAAGTTATTAGAGCAAATCATTGAAGAAGATAAGTCGTTATCTACAGCGGTTTCTGCTAAACTAAAGGTTGTGAAGAATGAGAAAAAGGCGGTGGAGCTTGAGCTTGTGTCTGCACAATCTGAACATCAAAATCTAAGTGAGATGGTGCGGTTTCTAGAAAGGAGAGTTTAGACTAAGAAGGCATTAAATGCCCAATTGCAGTGAAGTGCCAAACTTGGAGGATGAGCTTTCAAAGAAGAGCCAAGAAGTTGAAGTGCGACTTGTATCAAGATTAAATGGAGGATTATCAGTAAAACAGGTGCATTCAAAGTGCATTTAGTTTTTTACCTTACTGCTGCTATTTATTTTCTCGGTCCAAAATCAGTCAACGAACGTAATACCATCATTTCCATAATTTGCCTTTGCTTAATATATAGATGTACATCTACTGCAGGGGAAAAAGCTTGTCGTGGCTGCTCAGAAACTGGCAAAGTGCTAGAAGACGATAGCTTCACTCGGCAACCAGTTGAAAAAGTTTAACAACTTTTGACAACTACATAATTGATACTGAGAGGTGGAATTCAACGCAAGCCCACCACATTCATCTCCTTTATCCCCTATTGTACCAAATGGCAAGGAGAGTTGTGTCGCTTCATCTCCTCCGTTCTCAACCTCATGCGCATCAGGATTTGGAAGATGATGTCTTTTGCAGTAGTAGTAGAACTAGCAGTCGTATAGGAAACCAGTAGAATACAAGAAAAATGGTAGTGATATAAAATTTGGGATCTGTTTGATGTATCTTTGATAATGAATAATAGTTGAGGCCCTAGATCCAAAATGATTATTGATTCCATATATATATATATATATATATATATATATATATATATATATATATATATATATATATACTTCTACTTAACTGATTTTTTTTTCTTTTTCTTTTTAAGGTCCGGCACTACTGTGGCATTACCATTACCGCACCAATATTTCAGTATTACCGAAATCTTGACATGGTAATGGTAGAGAAATCTGTGTACCATGTATCTCAGTAGGATAGACAGTAGAGCAATCATGGTATGGTATGGTACAGTTTACCATCGCTAGTACTAGATACCCTACCAAAAGAAAACACAGAAAAAGAACCTGAAGAAGATTTTGATATGATATATGTAACCCCTGTTTTCATTAATACGTATTTTTAAAGGTATTTTTCCGTATTTAAATTTTCAGTATATTATAACTATTTTTCCAAAATTTATTTTGTTATTTAAACCATTTTTATGAACCCAATTGTTTAGTAATTTATTACAAGCCCAAGTTGTATTTTCTTTCCATTATTTGTTATTTTGAAATTCAATTGTTATTCCAAGCCCAAGTTACATTACTAATTTTATTAATTTTTTTAAGTGTGAGCCCAATTCTACATTTTGATTTTTATTAAATTGTTAAATTAATTTGAGCCCAAAAAATTTAGCCCAACATCCTATTTGCTTTATTTAAATATTTTAAACTCATTTTCAGCCCAAGCCCATCCAATAAACCCAGAACCCATATATAGTACAGATTATTATTATACACCTATTCCTATACAATTCTCCACACCCTCCCCACTTTTTGTCCCGTACTCCAACTCCTCCCCACTCCTCAAATCCGGTACAGCACTTTCCCCATTCTCCTAGTAACTACCCCACTCTTCTCACCCGTTACTTTATTTATTCCATTATAATAATCTCCCTACCCCGTTCTCTATCTCCCCCGTTACCACTCTCTCTCCCCGTTTCATCTCTTCTTCACCCCCCTCTGTTCTTCAACCAAACGAAGCAAAACAGAACAAACCCAAAACTACCCACCTCCGTCGCCAGCTTCCCCTGCGTCGCGCCACAACCCCTCGCCCGTTGCTGCTCCATCTCCGCGCGTCGCCGCGAGCCATTTCTGCTCGTCCACTGCCGCTCGACCTTCCCTCGCTCGCCTCCAGCTCCGTCGCCATCCCCTGCCCCAGTCGGAGCTCTGCCTCCACTCACGCCCATCTCCATCTTCCTTCGCTCAAGCCGCCGAGCTCTTCGTCGTCGACTCCATCGAAGCCCCCAACCTCCAGCTTCGACTTCTCCATCCCCAGTTCTCCTCGCCACCGTCTTCAATCCACTGGTCGTCTTCAACCTCGAAGTTTCGCCTTCGGCCCAGTCATCGCCATCGACAGCCACGACCACTACCGCTGTCTCCATTCCCCTCCCGCATCGTCTCCGAGCGCTTCTTCGCTCGATCCCCTTTCCGCCAGTCGTCTTCTCCACCAGTCGAAGCTCGCGACAACAGCGTCGTCTCCTTTCCTGCGCCAGAACCAGTCGAAGCTCAGCCGCGACTCCACCTTCCCTCCAGTTGCACTGACGAGTCGAAGCCATTTCCCCTCCGCTCAGGTACCTCGCCATCGAAGCTCAGCCTTCACCGCTCGAACTTCCATCGCGACCTTCCAGTCGCCGTGCCGCGCCGCTCCCGCCAGTCG
Source organism: Hemerocallis citrina (assembly GCA_017893485.1). Taxonomy (NCBI): domain Eukaryota; kingdom Viridiplantae; phylum Streptophyta; class Magnoliopsida; order Asparagales; family Asphodelaceae; genus Hemerocallis; species Hemerocallis citrina. Next base: position 40,790,706 of record CM030364.1, read on the forward strand.
CCGCCGTTGCCGAGCCAGCCGCTGCCCATCGCTTCCGCACTCAGTTCCCTCTCGCTCTCTCTCTTTTTCTATCTCTCTCTCTCTCTCTGTTCTGGGGATTAAGAAGAAGAGTTTTGGGGATTATCTGGTTGCTGTTTGGAAATCTGATTTTATTGATTGTATTGGGAATTATTTTTGCTGTTGGATTATTGTATGGTGTTTGGTGTTGTGGGGAGATCCGATTGGGAAAGGTGGGTGTTGCTATTTGCTGCCTTGGAGTTATTGAAGTGGAGTTGCTGTTTGGAGCTTTTCTGGCTTGGAGCTATTAAAAGGAATTGTTGCTGCTTTGGCGTGGCTGCCACACACATCTTACACGTGTTCGACTGCCCAGGATACTGATCCCGTTATTCTATCTTTAATTTCATCGTCGTCGACTAACAGGCAAGTGTCTCTTGTACAATTTTATTGTTCTAGTACAAGCCTTTGTAAAAATACCGCAAGTATATTATTTTTGACTCCAATTCGCATTCATAAGTCGAATTGATAACCGTTTCCATACATAATCCGTATCCCGTATTCGTACAAGATCACGAATACTTTGTTGCCATGTCCCTTGCATGAACACGATACACATATATACTACTATACATGATGTTGTGCATGAATTGCTTGTTATTAGGTTGCATGTTGTTATAATATATTTTATTCTTGATTAAGTGTTATGCATGTCATTAGTTGCATTACATGTTTTATAAGTCCTGAAATATGTTTCCTGTCTCGTATAAGTCTTGATACTTGATCTTGTCATGTTACTCTTGCCATGTTACCCGTCCATGTTGTTGCATGTAGTTATTGTTCATGTTTAATTGTAATTAAAAAGATAACAAGCCGGGGTATAAAGGGAAAAGATTTAGTAGTGGACAATATAGAAGAGCGTACTCGGTCGGGGGCTCGTGGTTCCTCGTTGCAAATTTGTAAGTTACAAGCTACAAGTTTGCTAAATTACAGGTTTACATGTGCACGTTACAAGACACACTAACTACATGTTCCACATTGCACGTATCTTGATACAAGATATACTCGACTTGACTTGACTTGACATGACATGACATGATTCCCGAGTACGTGACCTATAGAATCCACCACTAGTCTAAACGTTCACTTGATTGCGAGTAGCAACCATGTAGTATGGGATGCATGAAGTGCTACCTAGTTAGGTTAATAAAAGACATGACATGACACGTATACTTGCATGATCCGTTTACATGTTACATGTTATGATGACTGGTTTACTTGTTTACATGTTACGCGTTCATGTTGACATGTTTACTTGCTTACTCGTTTACATGTTACATGTTACTATGGATTATTTAATTGTTCACATGCACGTTATTTGTTCCATGAGGTCTTGTTCTTGATTCTGTCACATGTTGTATTTGCTCTATTATATGATTCTTGATTCCTTGCTCGTTTTTCCTGCTTTTGTTTCATTCTATTTTTTTGTCCCGTTGCTTGTACCACTTGCGGTCCGTGACTTGCATTAACGGGTACCACTTGTTTCTTTCCTTGTAATAATATACTTGCAGGCCCAGATGGAGAATTACCTGAAGGTGTTGCTGAACAGAGATTCTAGTCTTGTTTATTTTCATGTTATTTTAATTCATGTTTATTCATGTAATCTTGTTGTAATCCGGGCGTGTTTGACCCGTAACTATGTTTCTTTCCAGTTGTTGGTTCATGTAATATTCATGTACTTTGTTATCCTGTTGTGATTTTATATGTTATCGTGGTTGAAATTGTATCTTGTTGTTGAGTTAAATTTACAGCTTATGAATGATGTATCTGCATCATTCGCTGGGCCTCAGTTACGTGCCCGTGTTTCCGTATTCTGGGAAGCGGGGCGTGACAATATAACTCAATGGGAAAAAGAAAATTGAAAAGAAGAAGGTTTTTTTTTAACCAGGAAAATGTAGACATAATGTCTACCTCAAAATATATTAAAGTAGTTAAAACAAGAACAAAAGAAGGTTATAAAATCTTAAGTTTAAGTCGAGAAGGTTTGGATATGATATAACTCCCAGATGGAGAAAAGAAAATTAAAAAGTGAAAAGGCCATTAAATCCTTTTAATTAAATTCAAGTATAGGTTTAAGGACAAAATAGCATCCAAAGTTTTCCTTAGTTTCCAAATAGCACCCAAAGTTTTTCTAATACCCAATTAGCATCCTAAGTTTTTATAATTGGACCAAATAGCATCTCTATTAATTTCTAAACGGAATGATGGTCAAAAGACTGAAATACGGAATACCATTGTTCAGTTCTTCTTCTTCAACCTCTTCCATTTTTTCTTGTTTGACTTTTTTTTAAAAAAATTGGTGGTGTTTGAAGGTGATGGTGATGGTGATGGTGATGGTGATGGTGATGGATTTCGGGGATAGGGAACATGGTGGTCAATGGTGGAGATGAAGGTAATGGTGATGGTGATGAATTTCGAGAAACGGGGGAATGGTCATCGGTGGTGGAGATGAAGGTGATGGTGATGGATTTCTGAGGTGGTGGAGATGGTGGTTGGAGATGGTGGAGATGGTGAGGAAGGTGGTTGGAGATGGTGTTTGGTGGTGGAGATGATGGTGGAGATTGTGGTCGGAGGTGGCGGGTTTCGTAATTTGTATAAGAAGATGAGGGCAATTTTGATATTTCACACTCTTCTTAACTGGTTTAAATCCGTTATAAGGTATATTCGGAGAATTTTCCATTAACTTAACAGAAAACTTAATAGCTGGTGTTATTTAGTCCAATTATAAAAACTTTGGGTGATATTGGGTATTAGTAAAACTTTAGGTGCTATTTAGGAATTAAGATAAACTTTGGGTGTTGTTTCTGTCGAAGAAATCTACTCCCAACTCATAGTGCTAATAGCGGAAACACACCACAAGCAATAGAAATTCCCAAAACTTAGATGAACCAAGAACAAGCCATCACAATATATGGATCTCACAAGAACACAACCAATATGTAGAGATAACCAATAATTCTTATTCCCAAAGAAATACAAAGATTACAAAAGAGATTACAACACTCAATCTTTCTCTCTCACCTTTGAAACACTCGGCATAATCTCTCTTGAAGTTAGACAATGATAGCGGCTCACCTCTTGATACACAAATTGATCTATTCAGATTAGATTAGATCCAAAAAGATAACTAAACCCTAGAGTTTACGGCCATATATATAGCCTCTAAGTAAACTCTAAAAGATAAACACAAATATAGCAATTGGGCCTTTAAACTCGTAAGCCCAAAAACAATCAGCCGACGTTGTCGGTCGACCGCACCCCAAGTGTCGGTCGACTACAATGTGTAGAACCAACCCAGAGAGCTGACCGGTCGACTACACCCCCCTAGGTCGGTTGACTGTCCTCTCCTCTGTTGGACTTATACACTTGAAGAACTCTCTGTCTAGGGTCGGTCGACTGCACTCCCAAGTCAGTCGACCGCAACCCTCCAGACAATTTCTTCTACTTCGCTGCTTGTCTTCTCATACTTCTTTGTCTTCTCCTCTTCTTCTCCAACTTCAAGTACCCCGTGCCTATGTGTATTTGAGGCCACAATTCCTAAGAATCTCCCCTTGGACCAAATACACCACGCTTCAAAGTTATTGCAATCTTTCCTCGTATTATCTCGGCCATCTCCCACTTTCATGGAAGACCCAAGTACTCCCCACTCTCAAGAAGAGCACCTCCGCTACTCCACCACGTGGAGTGCACCAACCACCCCTCATCGCCTCATGAAGGATGTGCTCCACCAATCGCATAGAGCACGAATACCAGAGAAACAACCTCCCGTGTCGGATTCCATGTTATGAGACTCCCCAACTCGTAAAATCTCCATCAACACCGGACATGGTTCAAAGTCTCTCAATGCACCCTTTGCACTAGAAACCTCCATGGACGACACCTCCACAAACTCCGCAGACTGTTCAACCCCTACAGTCCCAATTCGGTTACCCTCATCGACATCACCCAGCATATCGATATCAGTGCTCTCTATCACACAAGAGCGACTTAAAGCTTCAAATGCCCATTCGCAAAGTACCTCTCCGCAGCAACGTCATGCCCTCTAGAATTAATTCCATGGCCAGCAGCTCCCACTAAATTAGTAACCTCCCCTCCATAACTAAAAGAATTCGGTTGCACCCCACACAACCTACTACTCGATTCTGACTGAGAGTCAACTACAGGAGAAACGCCCCTCATCTCTAAGCAAATACAGTGTTCCCTCACGCTTTTCTTTTGCAATCACCCTTGAACCTGCAGCTATGCACCACTCCCCACTACCAACTGTAGTAGACAACCCCTCTTAGTCTAGCCTTCTAATCGAGATAAGATTTTCTTTCAAGTCTGGAACATATCTTGTCTCCCGCAAGACAACACTTTGATCATTAATGGTATTCACGCGAACAGTACCAACCCCACGTACAGGACACCGATGACCATTCCCCATGATCACAGCTCCAAAAGAACCCTCCTCGTAGTCATCAAATACCTCTCTCCTCAGAGTGCAATGAAAAGAAGATCCTGAATCAATACACCAATCTTAAGTGCCCAACTCCTTCCAAGCTGATAAGCATAACTCCTCAACAAGCCCTCCTTGAACTTTCTTTAGGTTATCTCTCTTCGGTTTCTCCTGCTTCTTCTTCATATAAGCCTTACAACTGCACATCATGTGACCCTTTTTGTGACAATACCAGTACTCAGGCCCATGTCCCCCATTGCTGTCATCAGACCCACTCTCAAATGAACTACTCTGATCCTTTCTTCTTCAACTGCTCTTAGATCTCCCACGTCTCTTCTCAACGTACATAGCAGAATCTCTAGAAGATGATGATGGATATTCTCCGTTTCTCACCCTTCTCACCTTCTCGTTCAGAATGCTACTCACCACATCCTGTAGAGTCGTCGAATCTGTCATAGTGCCTGTAATAGTCGGTTCCACCGTACCATAACTATCGGGTAAAGTAGATAGAAGTAACAATGACTGCCCCCTCTCTGAAAACTTCAAACCTGCAGCTTCCATCTGGTTGTAAACCATACAGTAATTGTTCACATGCTCTGCTGTTGAACCCCATTCCTTCAACTTCATATTAACCAATTTCTTCAGATGAAGAATTTGGTTAGAGGTCGACGGTTTCTCATACATATCCATGAGAATCTCCATAGCCTCGTTTGTGGTCTTTGCCTTCGAGATATGAAATAACGCCTTCCTATTCAGCCCCAACTGAATCTGCCCCAGCGCCTTCTGATCCAAACGATTCCAATCCACCAAGACCTTCGCATCCTTGTCTGCACCTACCGGCTGCTCATCAAACAACAGACCATCAAGATATTTCTAACGAAGATACGCTATCATCTGAATCTTCTACATCGCGAAGTCACTCCCATCGAATCTCTCGATCTTCATCTTGTTATCGGCCATCTCGAACTAACTGCTCTGATACCACTTGTCAGATGATCTACCCCACAACTCGTAGTGCTAATAGCGGAAACACACCACAAGAAATAGAATCTCTCAAGACTTAGATGAACCAAGAACAAGCCAGTACAATATATGGATCTCACAAAAACACAACCAATATGCAGAGATAACCAATACTTCTTATTCCCAAAGAAATACAAAGATTACAAAAGAGATTACAATTCTCAATCTCTCTCTCTCACCTTTGAAACACTTGGCACAATCTCTCTTGAAGTTGGACAATGATAACGGCTCACCTCTTGATACACAAATTGATCTATTCAGATTAGATTAGATCCAAAAAGATAACTAAACCCTAGAGTTTACGACCATATATATAGCCCCCAAGTAAATCCCAAAAGATAAATACAAATATAGTAATTGGGCCTTTAAACTCGTAAGCCCAAAAACAATCAGCCGACGTTGTCGGTCGGCCGCACCCCAAGTGTCGGTCTACTGCAACGTGTAGAACCAACCCAGAGAGTTGACCGGTCGACCGTCCTCTCCTCTGTTGGACTTATACACACGAAGAACTCTCAGTCTAGGGTCGGTCGACTACACCCCCAGGTCAGTCGACCGCAACCCTCCAGACTACTTCTTCTATATCGCTTCTTGTCTTCTCTTACTTCTTTGTCTCCTCCTCTTCTTCTCCAACTTCAAGTACCCCGTGCCTACGTGTATTTGAGGCCACAATTTCTAACAGTTTCGTTCTTAGCCCTTACGTATATGCATTTCAGTTATATGCAATTCGACTCGCTATTAATTTAGATAATTTTGTTTCCAAAAAGTGAGGTCCACAGTTCAAATACCTAAGAAACAAGTAGCCGATGAATTAAAATTGGAACTAACTCAATTCGTGGAGTTAGAAGCCTTTACACAATTTGCGTATGATCTCTGTAATGTTACTCAAAATCAATTAGCACGAGGTCAACGATTACGCAATTAACTCAAACAATCCCAGCCACACCCTTTTACAGTGGAAGAACATATAGCTACTATTTATACTGGAGCGAACTTGTATTTTGATTCGTTAGAAATTGGACTAGCGAAATAATTTCTCACTAGGTTACACATACTTAAAATGGAATAAACTTCAATTCCTAAAAATTTATATCTACAATTAATATACCAAGACATTTACCAAGCAAGCAAAAAAACCCTTTTCAAGGAATCTATTCAGAAACAGAGTGATCTACTTCTGGAGAAACAAGTAGGTTATTTCTAAGATTTCAAACTATACCAAAGGTCTCCACCGTCAATAATATTCGTAGTAACCCTTTTATTATGTGAAGTATTTAAATACTAGCATTTTTTAAAGCTATAAATATATTCGAAATGAGAAGTGTTAGGATCGTGAGAAAAACAACAGAGATAAATTTGAGAAGAAAACAACACAAATATTATTTCTCAATCTCAAAAAGATTTACAAAAAAAACTCTCAATACTTTATAAGCTCTCTGTGGCTATCAATCTCTATTTTTCTCTTCAGTTGAGTGTATCATCAAATGAAGAAAATAGTGAGAATTTATAGAAGGGGAAGAGACACCATGCTTGCACCAAACGTTGTCATGCATCAGCATGCACCAAACGTTGCATGCATGAGTGCATGCTCTTTTGTGGCGGGACCTACAATTCTCCCCCTCACGCCACATCTGCACCAATCGTCATCTCTTATCCATTCCAGTTATGTCTCTGCATAACTCTAGTTTCTCCCGAGACACAATCTTTGTCAACATGTCTGCTGGATTCTCCTTCGTGTGGATCTTCATCAGTTTCAACAATTGTTGATCCATCACCTCGCGTATCCAGTGATAGTGAATATCAATATGTTTTGTTCGAGAATGGTACATTGAATTCTTGCTCAAATCCAGAACACTCTGACTGTCACAATGTACCTTGTAGTCATTCTGCTTGATCCCGAGTTCTTGTAGAAATCGCTTTAACCACAACATCTCCTTGCCAGCTTCAGCGGCAGCAATGTACTCTGCTTCTATCGTAGATAGTGCAACGCACTTCTGCAACCTTGACTGCCATGACACAGCTCCCCCTGCAAAAGTGTAGATAAAACCAGAAGTCGATTTTCTACCATCAAGATCTCCGGCCATATCTGCATCTGTATAGCCTTCCAAAACCGGATGAGCTCCCCCGTAACACAAACATATCTTTGAAGTACCCTTAAGATACCTGAGAATCCACTTAACAGCCTCCCAATGCTCATTTCCTGGATTAGAGAGAAATCTGCTTGCCACACCCACTGCATGTGCAATATCCGGCCCCGTACACACCATTGCATACATCAGACTTCCAACCGCTGAAGAATAAGGCACAACTTCCATTTCCTCTATCTCTTTCCTGGATGAGGGACACGAACTCTTGCTCAACTTGAAATGATTAGCCAGTGGGATGCTAACTGGCTTGGCACCCTCCATGTTGAATCGCTTGATCACCCGTTCAACATATTTCTCTTGAGATAACCACAATCTTCGGGCCTTTCTGTCTTGAGAGATGTTCATACCTAAAATCTGCTGAGCTGGCCCAAGGTCCTTCATATCAAAGACCTTAGAGAGTTCTATCTTCAGCTGTCTGATCTTCACTGCATCTTGTCCGACGACCAACATGTCATCGGCATATAGTAACAGTGCAATGAAATTTCCATCAGGGGACCTTTGAATGTAGACGCATTGATCTGCAGCAGTCCTCTTGTAGCCTTGACTCACCATGAATGAATCAAACTTCTTGTACCATTGCCTTGGTGCTTGCTTGAGGCCATACAAACTCTTCTTCAGCTTACATACGAGATTCTCTTTTCCTGGAACCTCGTATCCCTCTGGCTGCTCCATGTAAATTTCTTCATGCAGATCACCGTGAAGAAATGCAGTCTTCACATCCATTTGTTCAAGCTCCAAGTCTAGGCTAGCTGCTAATCCGAGCATGACTCGGATTGAAGTCATCTTTACAACTGGAGAAAAAATCTCACCAAAATCGATGCCTTTCTTCTGAAGGAATCCTTTGACCACTAGCCGAGCTTTGTGCTTCACCACCTTTCCGCTGCCATCTTTCTTGAGCTTGAATACCCACTTGTTCTTTAGTGCCTTCTTCCCTCCTGGAAGCTTAACCAAATCGTAGGTTTGGTTCTTCTCTAAAGAGTCCATCTCATCCCGCAAAGCGTGCAGCCAGTTGTCTTTGTCTGGATGAGACAATGCTTCCTGGAAATTCTCTGGCTCTCCTTCATCAGTAAGAAGAATGTACTCTGATTCTAGATATTTAGTAGACGGAACATGGCCTCTTTCAGATCTACGTAGCTGAGGCTCACTCGTCTCAAGCGGTGTATCATTATCTTGTACTGGTTCTGCAGCTGTGAAAGGTTGCGGCTCCCCAGGCTCATCAATCCCTTCTTCCTCCTCCTCTGGTTCTGCTTCTAGTTCTTGATCAGACACATCATCATCTGCGGCAGCTTGTACTGGTACTGTATCTGGAACAAAGTCCTGAGTACTGACAGGACTTTCAGCAATTGTAGGCTTTTCAGTGTCCCCATATGTCTGATTTTCATGGAACACCACGTCTCTACTTCTGATGGGCTTCTTCGTCTTTAGATCCCATAGCCTGTATCCAAACTCCTCGTCTCCATAGCCTATGAAAATGCATGGAGTGGTTCTCGCATCGAGCTTCTGCCTGAGCTCCTTTGAGACATGTGCATAAGCCAGACATCCAAATGTCCTCAGGTGAGAGTAGGAGGGGTTTTTGCCGGTCCATTTCTTCTCCGGGATGTTGAAATTCAGCGGGACTGATGGAGAACGATTGATCAAGTAGCAGGCGGTGCGAACAGCTTCTCCCCAAAATGGCTTTGGCAGCTTTGCTGTGCTGAGCATACTTCTGACTCTTTCCATGATTGTTCGGTTCATTCTTTCTGCTACCCCATTGTGTTGCGGGGTACGTGGAACCGTCTTCTCGTGCCGAATGTCCTGACTCTTGCAATAGGCATCAAAACTCCTGGATGTATACTCGCCTCCGTTATCTGAGCGAAGGCACTTCAGCTTCTTCCCCGTTTCACGCTCTACCATGTCATGAAATGATTTGAAGATTTCCAAGACCTGATCTTTTGTCTTCAGAAAATACACCCACACCTTCTGAGAAGCATCATCAATAAATGTCAGAAAGTATTTGTTACCGCCTAGCGACTCCACCTCCATGGGACCGCAAACATCAGAATGTATCAGACTGAGCAACTCTGATCTCCTTGTCGAAGAGGAACTAAAAGAGACTCTTCGCTGCTTGCCAAATAAACAGCTGCTGCAAGGTTGAAGCTCTGCATTCTTGGTAATGGAGATAAGATTTTCCTTCATCAAGGTTGATAAACCTTTCTCACTCATGTGACCGAGTCTCTGGTGCCACAGTTTCTGCGAAGCTTCATGTTCAACAATATTGAGACTCTCCACATTGATCTTCACATGAGTCTTGTACAAAGTGCTGCAGAGATATCCACGAGCGATCACCATTACACCTTTCAGCATCCTCCACGAGCCTTTGCAAAAACGGTTATCATAGCCCTTTTCATCTAGGGCTCTCACCGAAAGAAGATTTTGTCGAAGTTCAGGTACATGGCGAACATCCTGCAGTGTGATTGTGCACCCGGCATCAGTCTGCATCCGAACGTCACCAATTCCGACAATCTTAGCAAAGCTAGAATTGTCCATCCTCACCGAGCCAAAGTCCCCAGCTTTGTACGTCGTGAAGATGTCCTTTCGAGGAGTGGCATGGCAAGATGCTGCAGTATCTACCACCCATTCTACGCCCTGATTCGACACATGGAGGCATGTCTCATCCTCATGAGAGCAAAGAGCCACATCTTCTAGTACTGTGACTTGTGCATCTCCTTCCTTCTTTGGTTGTGACCTTCCGTGACCGCCTTGTTTTTGTAACTTCCAACAATTTCTTTTCATGTGGCCTGGTTTGCCACAGTGATGGCAGTTGTATGCAGGCCTCCTCCCATCACTTGATTTGCCTCTCGATCTGCCTCTGCTTTGGCTCCTGCCTCTCCACCTGCCTCGATCTTCCTCTCGCTGTCTGCCACGGACTTCTGTGACGCAGGCTTGTGCTTCTGTGCCAACGTCCTTTCTCCGAGCTTCCTCATTGAATAGGGCATCCTTAACCATAGACATGGTAAGATTGCCAGTCGAAGCCGAGTTGCTGAGGGAGACCACCAATGTCTCCCAACTGTCTGGAAGAGAGCTGAGAAGTAGAAGTGCCTGTAACTCATCTTCAAGTGGTAACTCCACTGAAGATAGCTGATTCACCAGGCTCTGAAACTCGCTGGTGTGTTCTGCTACAGAAGTTCCTCCCTGTAGCTTCAGGTTCACCAACCGTCTCATCAGCAGGGCCTTATTTCGAACTGTCTTGGCCTGGTACATATCTGCCAGCTTCTTCCAAAGGGCAAAAGCATCCGTTTCCTGGGCAACATGATGGAAGACACTGTGATCGATCCACTGTCGAATCTGACCGATCGTTTTCCTGTTCATCTTTTTCCAGTCCGCCTCATTGGTAGCTTCAGGTCTTTCTCCCTTCTCCTCAATTGGATCAAAGAGATCTTTACAACTTAGGAGATCTTCCATCCGAGGTCTCCAAAGTGTATAGTTGGTGGCAGTAAGCTTGATCATGGCTCCAAATGATGATGATGATATTGATTCCTCCATCGACATCTTGATCTGCAAAGGCTTTTGGTACTCAACAACTCAACCTCGCTCTGATACCACTTGTTAGGATCGTGAGAAAAACAACAGAGATAAATTTGAGAAGAAAACAACACAAATATTATTTCTCAATCTCAAAAAGATTTACAAAAAAAACTCTCAATACTTTATAAGCTCTCTGTGGCTATCAATCTCTATTTTTCTCTTCAGTTGAGTGTATCATCAAATGAAGAAAATAGTGAGAATTTATAGGAGGGGAAGAGACATCATGCTTTCGAAGAGACACCATGCTTCGGAAGAGACACCATGCTTCGGAAAAGACACCATGCTTCGGAAGAGACACCATGCTTGCACCAAACGTTGTCATGCATCAGCATGCACCAAACGTTGCATGCATGAGTACATGCTCTTTTGTGGCGGGACCTACAAGAAGTATAGCATATGTATAAAACTTTAAGAAGTTTTTGTAATTGTACTACTTTTTGATGTATTACTTCCATAACACACCGAGGTAATCATTCCCACAAGTATTAAATGCAAAAATGTTTCTCACGTGATTCATATTTTTGAATTAGTAGTATGGTAGTACATAAACTAAACATTTTCCAAATATATAACTTAGGCTGATAAAACCCACAAAGAGTAGTGAGGCCTTTTTACACCTTATAATTTTGCTCGTGTTGTACGCTACTCTTTATTTATGTACATTGTTGGAACTGGAGTCTTATGACTCTATCCGTTATATCGGAGAAGAGAAGAGGGAAAAAAAAGGGGAAAAAAAAAGTGTGAGCCCTTTCTTGAAAGTTTTCCTTAATCCCTTTCTGTCATCTTCATTATAAAAACATCCAACAAAAAAAAAGAATAATTAAACATGTTAAACCCCTAACTCCATTCAATGCACATTAATCCTCCTCCCTAATCCCTATATACACTCCTCCCTTCATCTTTTACGTTCCATTTTATTCAACAAACAAAAACCCAAATTCACAGAGAAGAACAAAGAGAAATTAAGAGAGAAGAAGTAGAGTTTTGAGGGATGGAGAGATTTATTAGAGGAAAGGTTGGCCACCTTCTCCTCCTCCTCCTCCTCCTCTCCCTCGTTATGGGCTTTAGTGCTGAAGCATCTTACCATGATGGGTTTCATAAGCAGAGAGAGATCGTGCACCGTTGGATGGAGAGGATCATGTCTGAGAAGTCGACTACTGCAGGATCAGCTCCTTCCCCGAGTCCTCAGCCTCAGGTACGTCGTGGTAATGTTAAGTTATAACTCAACCTCATTTCAAAAGACTCGTCAATCATCATTGTTTCATGGTACTAGCTAGCTAGCTATGGTAATTGAACCCTAAAAATCCTACAGCTAGCCAACCAAACCGGGAAGAATGACATTACAAATTATTAGATTTTTTTTATAGAAAAACCTAGCTAAAACCTGTGTTGTATGAATCCCAATTAATGGACATTTTTCATAAACTATTTTGATTTGTTTTGCAATTAATCTGCAGTTATTGGGATTTTTAAAATATGTATTGAATTATATATTTCGCATCTTTTTTATCTTTTAGATTTATTTATAATTGTGACTCTTTTGAATATTTTTTGAGAGAATTAATGCAACAGCCGGCCATTGTCGTGACTCGTGATTAGTTAGCATAATATGAAGGATTAGCCAAAGTTTCAAGCCTTTCCAACTAATCCAACCTTTTTTAAATAGTAAAATGATCAACCTTTAATCATACTATTTTATATATATATATTCAATACTAGTAACTCTAGCACATATATATATATATATATATATATATATATATATATATATATATATAAAAGACGTACTAATGGTAGATTTAATTAATGGAATTGGTTTTGAGTGAATAATCAGCCAGCATTACTTACTTCGATCGACTTGGAAATATCTGTGGTTGAAGATTCATAAGCCAGAGATGTATATAATACCAAACATACAATCCCCAACTCTCTAATTATGGTCGATCGGTCAGTGTATTCTATAAGCACTTGAATAATGCATGTGCCTATTGTTTTTCACTTCTCACTTTTTTTTTCCGCTCTGCTTGTATATATTTTTTTCAAATTTGACAACAGATTTTATCTCTTTCTATAATTTTGGTAACAAATTCTTTTTTTATATATAATATAATTTAGCAACATATATTTTTTAATCTTAATTTTGGGAATAGATCTTTGTAATCTTAGAATTTTGTTTTATATCTATTTTTTTGGTCAGAGTAACAGAGCTTATTAGGTTTAGTTTGGTTTGTTCTTTTGTGCTAGGAAAAGAAAACATCTAAGCTTAGAATAGTAGTAGAGATAGTTCAGGGTAAATTGGTGCCTTACTAATCAGCTTAAAACACACTGTATTGTTAGCTGAAAACATCGCTAATGAATGAATGAACGGTGCAGATCATATCATCCTCATCATCAACAACAACAACAACCACAAGCCGCTCACGTGTTTATCATGTGACGGATTACGGTGCTGATCCAACAGGGTTCGCTGATTCAACGGCTGCGATCACAAGAGCCATCTCCGATGCGTTCAAATCACCGTCCAATCATGTTCTGATGCCGGGGATCAAGGACCTCGGCGGTGCTGAAATACACCTGGACGGCGGGGTTTACTTGATCAGTAACCCTATATCATTACCATCATCTCGTGGTGGTAATCTTAAGGTAAAGATATATATACTAGTACACTAAATTAAATCTGATTGTTGTAATATTCATTTTTTTACTTGTGATGCAAACAGATACACAGTGGTTCTCTGCGAGCATCCAACAACTTTCCCAAGGGCGGTTACATGATCGAGCTATCGGCATTCCCTTCCGTACAAAGAGCCAATGCTTCCAGCTTGTCATCCAATTCAGACAATGATTACGACTATGAGTACATTACCTTGAGAGACCTTATGTTAGACTCCAATTATCGAGGTGGTGGAATTGCCATTGTCAATTCTCTACGGATCACTGTCGATAATTGCTACATTGTACACTTCGACTCTGATGGTATTTGGGTCAGAGGAGGTCACGAAACCCTTATCCGAGGGTCATATTTAGGGCACCACATCACTGCTGGGGGCAACCCGGGGGAAAAGGACTTCATCGGTGTGGGGATCAATTTGAACGGTAATGACAATTCAATTACCGATACTGTAATTTTTTCGGCAGCTACCGGAGTTTTGGTGACGGGACAAGCAAATACGTTGACCGGTGTCCATTGTTACAACAAAGCAACTGCATTCGGAGGGACAGGCATCTACTTGAAGCTACCTAATCTTACTCAGACCCGAATCATTAACTGTTATTTGGATTACACGAGCATTGTGGCAGAGGATCCGGTTCAGCTCATCGTGTCAAACTCATTTTTTCTCGGGGGTGCTAACGTTGTGTTCAAGTCAGTGAAGGGTGTGATCAAATCTGTCAATGTCATCGACAACTCATTCACCGGAGGAGGAGGGAAAGGGACAGCAATTGTGAAGTTGGATGAGACGAACGGGGAGTTTACAGACATAGAACGGGTAGTGGTGGAACGGAACGGGGTAAATGGGATGTCCGTGAAATCAACAGTGGCAAAGGCGACGGCCACGAGGAACGACAGTAGCTGGACTCTTGATTTCTCATCGGTGTTGTTGTTCCGCAATCGGATTGATCATGTTCTGTACACACTGCAGGCTGAATCAGGATTCCCCAATCACGCTTTGAGGAATGTGTCGAGCAATCAGGTTGTGATTGAATCTGACGTGGTGGTGCAGGCCACCGTACACGTGGAAGTGGATCAGACTGCAGGATAAAAGCATAGGCTGGTAAGGTTGCATTAGGGGGCCGGGAGACTCACATGCAAAAGTTCAGTTCCCTACCGATATATGATATGATATATTAATTTGCATCGATCGGTTCCTCTTTTTAAGTTTTTCTTTAATTGCTGATAGCAAAATATAATTGAAATTATTATAATTTGTAAAGAATTCTTACTGATTAAAAGCCAATCAAGAGTCAAATTCACTCTACGATCGTATCCCAACTTATTGTCCCAATCTTAAGCTATCGATTGCTCCTTAAATTGTGATTCGACCACTGTTACTAATTGACACCAAAACTAGTCTTTTAATTTGCAGACAGTCCAAAAACCATCTCAATTGATTCTCCTTATCCTCTTTTCGAGAGCCATTTAAAAGTTTTAGGGTCGAAGTAAATACTACTTCTATACTACATGGGGGGTCACATTCGACATAATCTACACGTATAACAGGAGACTTATCTATCAAAACTTGTGTCCATTGCTCGCCGCTAAATCATTTTAAACGTGCCCCGTGCCGTTTCAACAATGACCAACTCAAATTGACAGCATGGAGACAGAGAACACTGAACTTGTTTGCAACGTAACGTCGACAGAGATAAATACATGCAAGTTTTAAAATTTCATCATCTTTGATTAGTTTATAATAAGACTCACATCAACCAAACTTAGCATACTTACTGTAGTTATCAGGACCAAATTGAGTTTTCGGTCATGACAAATTTCAAACGACTTGCTGGGCATTATTACTCAAAAAGAGAAAAACATAACAAAAACAAATCTACAGTAAACATCAGATTACTGGACAACAACAGCGACTGCTAGATTTTATGATTTTTTATTACCGCATACTTATTAGAACAAATAAAGAAGTTTAATTAGCACGATAATAAATATGACCACTGCGAATCAAGAATAATTTACAAAAGGTCAGAAGAGTTTGAAGGGTATTCGACACCAAGTACAATCTCACCTATGAACAAGGATTATATGACACGTCTCCTAATAAGGAAGGAGAGGTTAGTTGGTAAGAATTATTATCAAAATGGAAAGAAACCCAATCAGATACAATGCAGATTTACTCTAATACAGATATTTGTATTTGATCAGATAATAACAGAAAGTTAGCATGAAGAGTAAATAATCAGTCCTTGGATGAACTACCATCGCATCGGGCAATAAATATTTATAAAACTCTTAACAACCTCGAAAGGTATTTCATAAAATCATCAAGACCATTCGATCTGCTGCCAAAAGTAAGTAATTTCTATGCACCAAACCAACCAAAAAAGAAATTAAGTGGATCAAAAGTAAATGGAAGTTTAAGATGTTACAAATGTTTTATTAATTAATTTCTTATCAACGAAACGGAGAGGGGAATTTTCACTCACTAGTTTCTCTCAAAATGAAAGTTAACGATGCAAATAGATGCATACAAATATATATAACCATTGGAATATGATGCTACTCAAAGAGTTTAACTACATGAATTTATAAGACACATCTGCAAAATATTGTGTACAGTACAGAATTAAACCAAGAGAACCAACTGGAACATTGCTATCCAAACTTACTATATACAGTTCAACCTTCCAACTAAGAACCAAATCAAGAACAAGTGACCATGCCCTCAAGACCAATGCCCGTCAAAATCTGACCCTCATGCTCTAGAGTCCTTCTAACTGCTCGATAGAGTTCAACCCAAGGCCGTGATCCTGATTCCTCTAATGTGTCCTCAAAAAATGTTAAATTAGGACTTGGTGGGCAAGCAGCAACACCGACCAAATCCAACACAGTTGTTGACCTCATCACATTCCGAGGGGGATTGAAAGCTAAATTATCCACCTTATGCTCATAAATTTTCCCTCTTCGATCAACTTTGTACCTTGATGTCCCTTGAAACTTACCACGAGCTTCCCAAGGCACGCGTGGGACCCCTTGAAGCTCCCACCGGATCAAGATTGAGTTTTCTGAGGGTTGCCAAACTCTATATACCTCGATCCCAATCTCTTTGAAAAGGATCCGTCCATGGAATCGGAGTGCCCAGAAGAATAGGCGGTAGTTGTCAACCCCTTGGAAGGTGTACAGAGGATCTATGAATGTGATGTCATCCCTAAAATTTTCCAAGCAAAATTAAAAATTAAGAGTACAGTCTTAAATAAATAATGCCAACCAAACACTAGAATTGGAAATTAGAGGGTCCTGTTCTGTTTGTTTCCATATTTTCCAGCAGCAAGAGGGGGAGAGGGAGCGGCTCGAAATTAAGTTTGATAAACCCAATGAGTGTGGGCAATGCCAAAAGTATTTAATCCCAGCTAAATCTAGAACTGGAAAGTAAGGATTACATAGGAGAACCAAGGTTGACTCACTGTCTGGAAAATACAAAACATAATCCAACCCTAAAAAGAAATTTAAAGGTTTATAAAGAGATTTTGTAGGAGGAATTTCTTGTCCTAAACCTTTACTCAAGTCTTTTCCCTTTTATTTTTGTGTCTCATCTGTCAGCATGTTTGTGTTGGATCAATATAATAATTACTGATTTTCCATATCAACCCCCTAAAATTATGTTTAATTACGCATTAGCACCTAAGTTTTTACATTTCCATATTCTCTAAAATCTTTTGGGTGCGGATAACCCACCCTTGTTGTTAGTACCTTAGAATCACATGTCGGCCGAGACCGAGACAAGTCTCCAGAGTTGTCTCGGTTTTTTGCCTACTCGATATGATATTTGCCTAAAATCTTGATACTTGCCGATTCTTAAAGAATAGATTTGTATAGTATATATTTTGTAGCTTAAAGGTTTAAACACCTTTAAGCATATAGTAGTATAATTTAAAATTCACGGTACACTTTATAAATAGAATATATTTAATAAAACTAGATAGTTTTGTACATGAAAATTAATTACAAAAGTATTACAATCTATTTTTATAATTGAAAAATATTATACAAGGAATGCATGTTTTAAGATTCAAATATATAACTATTTTCCATAGTTTCAGTAAACATCCAAACATATTAACATGATGTATTAAAAATCACAAGACACTGAGAAGAAAACGCTGACATTTTGGAGATATCCGATACTGGGACCTAAATTGAACATATGATACAATACCCGGTACTGAGTCTTCATAACATAGTACCTGTCACACCCCGCTTCCCAAGAAACGGGAACACGAGCACGTAACAAAAGCCCAGCGAATGATGTGTACATCATCCATAAGCTGTAACAGATTAACTCAACAATATACAAAAGACCATAACCACGCAAGAATGAATAACCACATAAACAATAAATAAACTCCAAAATAATCATGAAATAAATTCACAAAATAATATCCAACATATGGGAGATAAGTAAACTTCATGACAAAAACACCCGAAACTGAATGTATAAAAACAGTAGTAGCGACTACAAAAGCATGAAGACAAGAAACTAATGCAGGCTAAATAAAAGAATCCGGCTTCGTCATCTAGAATATCTGTTCACCAAATCCTTCAACCAATTCATCTCCAGTACCTGGAATCTCAACATCTAGGGTTTGGAAAAAAAAATGTCCGTTAGAGCAAGCAGCGGACGACAAGTTGCAGCAAGCAGTGAACAATAAAACAGAGCTTAGCAAGGAACAATCAACATGAACACAATCAAGTATGGAACAAGCAACAAGTGTAACATGTAATCATGGATCACTATTACGAGAAATCAAGAATCATATCGTGTAACCAAGAATCATGTCATGTAATCATGGATCATTATTACGAGAAACACGAACCTCCTTCCGAATACACTCGTCTATATTGTCTGCTATTAGGCCTTCCCTTATTACCCCGGCTTGTTGTTCTTTTTACAATATTTACGCATGAACATGCAACAATGAGAACGAGTATTAGGACAGGGTCAAGAAGATAACAAGGGATATGCAATGCAGGATGTAAAATACAATTCATGAAATACAAAAGATAAACACATTGTACTTGTATACATGAAGATACAAATTCTGGACAGCAAGACGTTGTACAAAAACAGATTCTCCCATTGCTACAGGCAAGCAAATCAGGATCCGTTAGGAGTTATAGAAACTAGACTCTCTACCGGTTCCAACGCATATTCACACGATATATCATAAATGCATAATCTAGGTGTAAAAACTCATTCTTTATTGATTCATATTCAGGCAGCATGTTAGGGTCAAAATTCTTGTATATAAAAATATATTGTAAAATCATTTAAAAATCTTATAAAAATTATATTTTAATTCCTAAAATGTTCAATAACAACACCATTAATTCCAGATTTTAATTCTTAAAATTAATCTACTGTTTTAATTAATTAGACATGGTAATGTATTTTCAACTGCATCCTGGAATTCAGACGTCACTATACGAAATATAGATATCTTGCAATCTGTAGATCGGATTGCAAAACCGTCAGATAATCTGGATTCCAGACGCACAGGGCTACAACTCTTATTTAATAAGTTTTAAATGATAATATCTATAATTAGGTCAAAATTTTGGTTATTTACTGAACTAGTATTCTGACAGCAACCTAGGGTCAAGTTTGCATATATATAATGGGTCTAGAAATTCATCAAATAATTACATAAAAATATCAGGGTGACTCCTAATCATGTCTAGTAGCAACCAGATAACTTTCAAGTCTTAGTTCTACAGTTGACATTTTATTTTAATTAACAATCCATGCCGATACACCTGTAAATGACAAATCTGGAAATCTAAACCAAGCAGTGTTAAAAGTGCGATAACTTCCAAGTCATATGTCGGAATTCAGATCCGTTATATGTTCTGGAAAATAGATTCAAATGGCTACAATTTTTGTTTTCAAAGTTCTATTTAATTATTACAGCAACTGGTTCAAAACTTAACGCAACATAAGGCAAATGGCAGGCCAGCAAGCAAATTGACGTTAATTGGCGATAATTTCAATACTCAAGCATACAATTTCATGGCAATTAATTAACAGAAAATTCTACTTAAATATTTGGATGAAATTCTACCATTGAATAGCGAGATTATTATAATCATGGCATGCAAATTCACAAATCTCAATACAACAACACACCCAATCGAGAAATATTCAATTATCATTTCCTATAATCATGTCTCTAATTGTATTCAAGTAGTGTGTGCATATGACGGCGTGTAAAAAGGGCTTGGGTTTGAGTCAAGGGAAACAACACGAAAAGACGATTATTACTTGGTTTCGCCGATGAATCTGTAATAACCCCTTTGAAGGTAACAAACAAAAGAGATATGATGAACGAGCTACTTGCAAGGATCAAAAGAAATTCTTGAACTAGAAAAACTATAGAGTTCAAGAGAGCTTGCCTTTTTGACGATTAAACCAAATATAAATGTAGATGATATGAGAAATCCCAACGGCGCCAACACACGTGCAACCACAGAAAAGTGCGTGCAAAACACAGCGACAATAGCACGTGCAAAACACGTAACGGCAGCACGAGCAACACACAGCGGCACACGACCAACAACCGCAAGAGACAACGGCACCATGGCAAGGCCAACAGCAACAACAGAAGGAGATGGCGGCAACAAGGGGCGCGAGGTGTCGGTGGCTGCGGGGGTGGTGGTCGCTGCCTGCCTTGCTACGGGGGTGGTGGTCGCTGCCTGGAGGCCTTGCTGTGGTGGCGCTGTCTCTTGCAGTTGTTGTTTGTAGGGCGCCGTGTGTTGCCCGTGATGCCATTACGTGGGTTGCACGTGCTATTGTCGTTGCGTTTTGCACGCACTTTTCCGTGGTTGCACGTGTGTTGGCGCCGTTGGGATTTCTCATATCATCCACATTTATATTCGGTTTAATCATCAATAAGGCAAGCTCTCTTGAACTTTATTGTTTTCCTAGTTCAAGAATTTCTTTTAATCCCCGCAAGTAGCTCGTTATTTCATTCATCATATATCTTCTGTTTGTTACCTTCAAAGGGGCTATTACAGATTCATCGGCGAAACCAAGTAATAATCTTCTTTTCGTGTTGTTTCCCTTGACTCAAACCCAAGCCCTTTTTACACGCCGTCATATGCACACACTACTTGAATACAATTAGAGACATGATTATAGGAAATGATAATTGAATATTTCTCAATTGGGTGTGTTGTTGTATTGAGATTTGTGAATTTGCATGCCATGATTATAATAATCTCGCTATTCAATGGTAGAATTTCATCCTAATAGTTACAATTTTCTGTTAATTAATTGCCATAAATTTGTATGCTTGCTTTTTTAAATTATTGTCAATTAACATCAATCTGCTTGCTGGCCTGCCATTTGCCCTTTGTTGCGTTAAGTTTTTGAACCAGTTGTTGTAATAATTAAATAGAACTTTGTGAACAAAAATTGTAGCCATTTGAATCTATTTTTCAGAACATTTGACGGATCTAAATTCCGATATATGACTTGGAAGTTATCGCACTTTTAACACTGTTAGGTTCAAATTTCTAGATTTGTCATTCACAGATGTATCGGCATGGATTGTTAATTCAAATAAAATGTCAACTGTAGAACTAAGACTTGAAATTTATCTGGTTGCTACTAGACATGATTAGGAGTCACCCTGATATTTTTATGTAATTATTTGATGAATTTCCAGACCCATTATATATATGCAAACTTGACCCTAGGTTGCTGCCAGAACACTGGTTCAGTAAAGAACCAGAATTTTGACCTAACTACACATAATATCATTTAAACCTTATTAAATAAGAGTTATTGCCTGTGTGTCTGGAATTCAGATTATCTGACGGATTTGCAATCCGACATACAGATTGCAAGATATCCATATTTTCGTACAGTGACGTCTGAATTACAGGATGCAGTTGAAAATACATTACCATGTCTAATTAATTAAAACAGTAGATTAATTTTAAGGATTAAAATCTGGGATTAATGGTGTTGTTACTGAACATTTTAGGAATTAAAATATAACTTTTATAAGATTTTTAAATGATTTTACAATATATTTTTATATACAAGAATGTTGACCCTAATATGCTGCTTGAACATGAAATCAGTAAAGAATGAGTTTTTACACCTAGATTATGCATTTATGATATATCGTGTGAATATGCGTTGAAACCGATAGAGAATCTAGTTTCTATAACTCCTAACGGATCCTGATTTGCTTGCCTGTAGCAACGAGAGAAACTATTTTTGTACAGCAACGTCTTGCTGTCCAGAATTTGTATTTTCATGTACACAAGTACAAATGTGTTTCTCTCTCGTATTTCATGAATTGTATTCTACATCCTGCATTGCATATCCCTTGTTATCTTCTTGACCTTGTCCCAATACTCGTTCTCATTGTTGCATGTTCATGCGTAAATATTGTAAAAAGAATAACAAGCCAGGGTAATAAGCGAAGGCCTAGTAATAGACAATATAGAAGAGTATACTCGGAAGGAGGCTTGTGTTTCTCGTAATAGTGATCCATGATTACACGATATGATTCTTGGTTACATGATATGGTTCTTGCTAGTGTCACTGGAAGACCCGAGTACATGATCCTATAGAATTCACCATTAGAGTCTAACCATTAACATGTTTGTATGCACCCGAACCTGTGGTATGGGACGCAGGATTGCGTGCATTAGTTAGGGTTTATAAAAGAGTGCTAGACATAAGATTTACACTGAGCACGTGCATGATTCTTTTTTACAAGTTACATGATCTCTATTTACATGTTTATCTGTTTTTTTCATCACCCGCTTACATGTTGCACTTGTTGTTTGTTCCATACTTGATTATACGATTCTTTGTTCATGTTGATTGTTCCTTGCTAAGCCCTGTTTTATTGTTCACTACTTGCTGCTACTTGTCGTCCGTTGCTTGCTCTAACGAACATTTTTTTTCCAAACTCTAGATGTTGTGATTGCAGGTATAAGAGATGAATTGGTTGAAGGACTTGGTGAACAGATTATCTAGATTACAAAGCCGAATTCTTTTATTTAGCCTGCGTTAGTTTCTTGTCTTCATGCTTTTCTAGTCGCTACTATTGTTTTTATACATTGTGTTTCGAGCATTTTTGTCCCAAAGTTTACTTATCTCCCAGATGTTAGATATTACTTTGTGAGTTTATTATATGATTATTTTAGAGTTTATTCATTATTTATGTGGTTATTCATTCTTGTGTGATAATGATCTTTTGTGTATTATTGAGTTAATCTGTTACAGCTTACGGATGATGTACACATCGTTCACTGGGCCTTTGTTACGTGCTCGTATTCCCGTATCTTGGGAAGCGGGGCGTGACAGTACCTCTGTTATCTTGAGTTCTTCATGGAATATTTAGGAATTATTCTTGGAATTACGTCCAAATCTATTTTTAAAAATAAATAATAAATCCAAAATACTCTTATTCTCTTATTTCAATATCTTCTCCTAAATTACAGCCATCTCCTATTTTTCAATCTCTCACCCAATCTTACCACAAAGAAATCTCCTCTCTATCCAACCCAAAATAATGTTCTTTTTCCTTCACACACAACCCCCCCCCCCCCCCAACAAAAAAAAAGAAAAAAGAAAAAAAGATATTCTATTCTTCTTCTTTTATGTTTTCCTATTTCTTCTTTCTCCTGTTCTGTTTTCTATTTCAGTATTTTTGGATTCCCAAGATATTTGGGGATTCTGAGAGTTCAACAGCTAAGAATCAAAAAAAATGAATATATTAATTTGGAGATTTTATACGAAGGAAATAACAAGGAAAAAAAACAAGAGATAAGGGTGTACGAATCTTTACATCTAACATCAGTTTGGTTTTTCCATAGCTAAAAGATTTGTGGTGTTACCACGAATATTCAATATTATTAGTTGTGAATATGGAATCACATATAGTTTCAAAGTGTCAATATGGAAGAATCCCTAATAATTATTATCTTTTGTTGGGTTGGGGGTGGTCATAAAATCATGTTATATAAAAGAATGATTAGGCAATATTTGTGTTTATTCTAGCAAGTTGGCTTCCAAAGTAGTTGGGAGAACAAGAGCAACTGTGATAGTGAGAATTAGTTGTCAAGCTCGTTGAAACACAAGGACTAGTCAACAAAAAGCACAAGATATTGTAATTTGAAGATTTTATTAAGAGTGTGGAGTAGCGTTATCAGGCTCAATGAATTGTATCATGGGCCTTGCCCTTCAAACATAGAAATAACGACGACAATGACCTAGGATGTGCCAGCAAAAGGAACCACGGAAGAATTATGACCTGAAGTCGACCTCCCCATAAAGAAGAATATTCGTTTTCTGGGTACACTTGATGAAGCTGAAAGTTTTCATCTCTTAACTCTTTAAGTTTTGTTTATTAGGTTCAAGTATATCATTATCATCTAATGCAAAGTTGTAATTGCTCCAAGGATAAGTTATAAATGTACAGTTATGAATTTTTAGTTTGAATCATGAGTTTCAGTTAAAGATCATTCATTCGGGAAATATTATTCTGTTTTGACCATTTGGCTCATTCATATCAATCATCCATAAAAGGGTGAAAGGAAATGATAATAATAATAATAATGAATCTTCACCTAACTTCTAGATACTTTATTGTGCTAGAAGATTTTTGGAATGTTCGCAATATCAAACCAGCTAGTTATAAGAACATGAGGTAATTACCAAGCTAAGTCTCCTTCCCCCAAAATAATCTTATACCAAGTTTTGCTTCAAAATTTTATGTGAGGCCTTACCTCATCATAACCCTCAATTCCGAACTATGACTTAAGTACAAATAAACTCACTTTGAATTACGACGTCCATTTATTTTTATTTTATGTGAGGCCTTACCTCATCATAACCCTCAATTCCGAACTATGACTTAAGTACAAATAAACTCACTTTGAATTACGACGTCCATTTATTTTTATTTTATACTTTCTTTGTCGATATTTGGAATTGAGAGTTTGTTTGTACTTAAGCAGTAGTTTGCAATGGAGTTTTTTTATCAGGTAAGTCCTCGTACGTAAAAAATTAGAGCGAAGCTTAATACCATGTATTTCAAAAAGAGGCTTAGCTAGGAAAAAGGCCAAATCTTCCATAGAGTGAAGCGATCGAACCCGCAAATAGCTCAAGATCTATCTAGAACACGAAGATCTACAATAATCCGAATATTCGAACACAATCAACTAGCACATCAAGCTATTCATAAACTCCATGAATGACTGAGTTACGAATACAAGTATCAAGAACAAGTTCAGGAATCTGGAAGAAGAACGAAGAAGAGGACAAATTCAGTTGTTCATTAATTCCTTTTTTTCTTACAATCCTACTCCTATTTATACTATTTATTATACCCTACTTAAGAACCACCACTCCTATTACGCCACCTGTCTTCCACTCTAAGTGCCTAACCGATTCTGACTCCTCTTTCTCGTGTTAAAAACATGCTAGGCTCTACTCCAACAATGTGATAGGTTTTCTCCGCACCCTAGCTGTACTTTCTCCAATCCGACCCGGCCCATTCTCCTTTGAATTCGCATCATTGTCGCCCTCTTCGAAAATGACCTTGACCTCAAGGTCAAACAGGGGTTAAGCCCTGGCCATGGCTGTTGAGCCTCCCCACGTCGCCGCTGCCTCAGGCAGTCCTTCCCACTTCACTAAGACTTCATCCACAAATGTATCACCGAACTTAACTCGTGTTTTGCAATACAGCCACTAGGGCTAAGGCAAGAAATGGATATACCATATCAGCTGGCAATGGACTACTAGCCACCGCTATTAGATCACCTCGACAACGACACAACAGTGACACATGGAATACGAAATGTATTTTTGACCCTAGAGGCAAACACAGCTTGTAAGCAACAGGACCAATGTGTTTGAGTACCTGAAATGGACCATAAAATCTCTTCGCTAGCTTGTGTGAACTTCGTTGAGCCACTGAATGTTGTCGATAGGGTTGCAGCTTGACAAACACCCAATCATCTTCCTCAAACTCTTGATTACTTCTATGTTTATCAGCCATAGATTTCATTCTAGCCTGAGCCTTCTCCAAATTGGATTTGAGCAACTACAGAAGTCGATGTCTCTTCAAAAGGGCCGTCATTAACTTCGAAATTAACAAAAAGGCCATCCATATAAGTAGACAAAGTAGGTGCCTTACGACCATATACTACTTCAAATGGAGTGAGGCCAATAGCAGACTGATACGAAGTGTTATACCAATATTCAGAAAGTGACAAATACCTGCACCAAAGCTTGGGCTCTTCACTAACAAAACGGCACAGATATTGTTCCAAAATCCTATTAAGGGCCTATGTCTGCCCGTCTGTTTATGGGTGGTAAGCACTTGACATTCTCAAAGTACTCCCTTGTTGCACAAACAATTCTTTCCAGAAGTTGCTAACAAATATTGGATCCCTATCACTAACTATGGACTTAGGCATCCCATGAAGTTTTCCCACATTTGCAGCAAATAGTTCAGCAATCTTAGCTGCAGTAAAGGTTGCAGGCAATGCAATGAAATGCCCGTATTTGCTTAATCTATCCACTACAACCAATATAGCTGTCTTACCCTGAGATGGATGTAGACCAACTATAAAATCCAGAGAAATATCTTCCCACACTTGATTAGGAATAGGCAGTGCTGCAGGAGCTGTATTGTTGAATTTAACTTGCTGGCAGACCATACATTCTTGTACAAATTGCTTAACATCCTCAGCCATGTTATCCCAATAAAATTGCTCTTTAATCCTGAACAAAGTTCTTCTGGCTCAAATAGGGCTAGAATGATACTCTTGAAGCAATTGCCGCCCCACTGATGCAGGAATCATGATTCTCTGTTTGTAAAGAAATATACACTCTCTGTACTCAAACTCCTAAGTATTCACCTTGCCAGACCTAATTGATTAAAGTAAATCCTTCCACTTATCTTCCTTCATGTATATAGCTATTAATTGATCCAATATCAAAAACTTAGGATATAATACAGATGTCAAGGCCTGCAACTCAGCTGAAAACTATCGAGATAAACCATCTGCAACTGGATTCTCTTTGCCAAGCTTGTACACCACTTTGAAATTGTATCCAGCCAACTTTTGAACCCATCTTTTGCTACTCTGGGGTTTGTATAACCTGATGTATCATGTGATGTAGGCTTGTGTGACCAGTCTGTACCACAAACTCTCTGCCCAATACATACTGCCTTCATTTCTTCACAGCTTCCGTGATTGCAAACATTTTCCTCACATATGCTTATGCGCTCTGCATCCTAAGGGACATTTTCTTACTGAAGGAAGCTATTGGATGCTTATTTTGGGACAAAACAGCTCCAATTTCTATCCCTGAAGCATATGTCTCAATTGTAAAACTGACTAAAATCAGATAATACTAGCATTCGTGTGGTTGACATAGCCTCCTTCAAGTGCTTAAAAGAAAACTCAGCATCCTCATTCCAATAAAATGAATCTTTCTTAAGCAAATCAGTGAGTGGACTAGCTATAGTAGCATAACCCTGCACAAATCTTATATAGTATGATGTTAAGCCCAAAAATGTTCTCAATTGCTTAACAGATTTTGGATGAGGCCACTGTAATACAGCTTGAACCTTTTCTTGATCGACACTGACTCTATTAGCAGAAATGAAATGTCCCAAATAGCCAATTGTTGTTTGCCTAAATGCACACTTGGATTTTTTTAACAAAGAAATGATTCTGTTCTCAGACTCTCAATATTGTAGAGACATGTTGTAAATGAGAAGATCAATCTTTACTATATACTAAAATATCATCGAAGAAAACTAGAACAAAATGTCTCGAGAATGGCTTGAAGATATCACTCATAGCAGCTTGGAAAGTTGAAGGGGCATTGGTTAGCCAGAAAGGTATAGGAAGGAACTCATAGTGGCCCTCATGAGTTCTAAAGCAGTCTTGCTCATATCCTCAGCTTTAACACATATCTGATGATACCCCACTTTCAAATCCAGTTTGGAGAAATACACTGCACCAGGAAATTCATCAAACAGTTCATCTGCAGTAGGGATTGGAAACTTATCTTTAAGGACAATCGCATTTAGTGCCCTATAATCTACACAAAATTGCCAACTCCCATCCTTCTTTTTAACCAACAATACCAGAGAAGAGAATGGGCTATGACTGTGTCGAATGATTCCCTCTTTCAACATCTGCACCACTTGTTTTTCTATCTCTAATTTTTGAAAATGAGAATATTTGTAGGGTCTCACATTGGTTGGCCTTGCTGCAGGTAACGAGTGCAGTTGATGATCATAAGGTCTAGATGGAGGTAGACCAGTTGGCTCACAAAAAACAGTATCATACTCCCTTAAAACTTAGCCAAATCATCAGGTATCTCTACATTTTCCTTATTCTCCCCATGCAACTCTAAGCAGAAGAATTGAGATACAAAGGCAGTAGATACATGTCTTCGCAATTGATGTAACTACAACTAAGCTATAGATGGCACTACTCCACCCTGCAACAATACCTGTTGACCCCTATACACACAAGATACAGTCATTTTGGCATAATCAAAGGTCACTGGACCCAACAATTGTAGCCACTAGACTCCTAATACAGCTTCAGCACCCTATATAGGCAATACATAGAAATCTGTGAGAAAATTATGCCCTTGTATCAACATAGGCACAGCTATGCCTACTCCTTGACACTGCAGGGTTGCTCCATTCCCTACGGTAACAGTGAAATTTGAAGTCCCCTGTATAGGCAGTTGCAAGTATCTAGGTACCCTCTCCTGCAAAAAGTTGTGTACTACCACCATCAACCAAATTCTGCACCACCCTTTGAACCACCATACCTGAAACTCTCAAAGTTCTAGGAGATAATTGCCCTAACAAAGCCTGATAAGAGATCTCAAATGCCATGTTTGGTTCATGAGATTCATGCTCCACCTGTTCCTCCACTATTTCTTCCTCACCACTGTGGCTATCATTCTCATCGATTAAGAACGACAACAACAAAATCCCTTTGCAAATATGCTCTGGAGTAAATTTATCATCGCAATTAAAACATAACCCCTGTTCCTTCCACACTTACAACTCAGGACTCCAAAACCTCCTTAAAGGATACCTTGATACAGATGATTGCGGAGTAACAGATAAGAGTGGTTTGTGCATGAGCTTGTATGTGCAGATTATGCAATAATGGAGGTAAAGACCTAGAAGATTGAGACCAATTCACCTTATAAGGAACAGTTATATACCCTATTCTCCTACTATCCAAGTATGAATCTTCTTGCAGCTTAGCCAAGCCCATCGCCTCAGCCATAGATTTAGGCTGTCGAGAAATCACAAATCACAGCTCTCTTAATATCAGGTTTTAAACTCCAAATGTAGCAGCTCAACAGAAAGGAATCACTAAGGCCCTTAGTTTTATTCATCAACCTCTCAAATACTTCATGATACTCAATTAAAGAACCAGTTTGCACTAGCTTAGACAATGCTCCCTGATGATCTACAAACGTTGAAGGCCCAAATCTGACTTCTAACTCATGAACAAACACCTCCCAATTTATGAATACACCATTATCAAATTTCCATTGAAACCACGCTAATGCTCGACCATTCATATGGAAAGAAGCTAAAGGCAATTTTTTATCATACATAGTACGATGATACACAAAAATTGATTAGCCTTGAACAGCCAACCTGTTGGATCTCCCCCTTCAAACCTAGGAAAATCTAACCTAGGTGTTTTCATATTACTGAAATTAACTAGGTTCGAAGATCTCAACCCTGTTGATGATTCACCATGATTCTGAGCTATGGATTGATGGAATTGTTGACCTAACTTTCCATCTATCAATGTCAGCTTATTGAATAACTCCGATAAAAGGCCCTTTTGTGCTACTCTACAGTTGTAGTGAGTTCTAGTAATTGCGTCGCTTGATTAAGATGTTGATCACCTTGCTTCCTCGACGCTTCTTTCAGTTGTGCGATCGCCTCGTCAATCCCTCGAAGACACGTACCTTCCGCCATTAGAGTCCAAATGAACACGAAGATCTACAATAATCTGACTCTTCGAACACAATCAACTAGCACATCAAGCTATTCATAAACTCCAAGAATGACCTGAGTTACGGATACAAGAATCAAGAACAAGTTAAGGGAATCTGGAAGAAGAACGAAGAAGAAGAATCAAGAACAAGTTAAGGGAACCTGGAAGAAGAAGAAGAAGAAGAAGAAGAAGAAGAATCAAGAAGAAGAAGAAGAAGAAGAGGACAAATTCAGTTGAATTTGTTCATTAATTCCCTTTTTTCTTACAATCCTACTCTTATTTATATTATTTATTATACCCTATATTTATTATACCCTACTTAAGGACCACCACTCCTTTTAGGCCACCTTGTCTTCCACTTTAACCGCCTAACCGATTCTAAAATCCCCTCATGACTCCTCTTTCTCGTGCAAAACACGTGCTAGGCTCTACTCCAACAATCTCATGGGCTTTCTCCACACCCTAGCTGCTCTTTCTCCAATCCGACCAGGCCCATTCTCCTTTGAATTCGCATCATAGAGCACTTCATTACTTCAGTATAAACGTACAAATTAGGCAAGCCATTTTGATCAGAACAAATTTAGATCATGTCCACAATGATCTTCTGTTTCTTTCACTTGTCATCACTCTATAATCTAACTCGGACATCTAATTGCCAACGAGTTCATTACTTAGTCACAACAAAACCATAAACCTAGGACTTGTAATATCTCTGCATATCACCTACATACCTTACGGGTTTTCAACATTACACTATAATTCAAATTGTTCGACATAAACATACCATTCCCATACTTTCAGTAGCAGCAATCAAACCCAATTCCCCTTCTCCCCTCCATTCAATTCCCCATTTCTAAACCCCAAATCCCCAAATTTAAAATTCTTCCATCAAATTCCTAACTAATAACTTCATTTTCGCTTGTAGAAGAAGATCTAGAAAGAGATAGAGATACTAGTGATACCTTACTTAAAAGCTTTGCTCACATATTTATAGGGAAAAATAGCGATGAAGAGAAGAGATAAGAGGGAATCTGCTTTTGCGCTGGCGTGGAAGGTAAGTTGTCACTATCTTTCTATTGTGTTGGCAATTTCTCCTCTATGGCTTTATAAAAGCCTTGCTTTATTAAAGCATATCATCATATTCTCATTTCTCAATCTGGGTCCCGCTGCTACCGTTGTCGTATCAACTGATTAGATTCTAGAGCATCTTAGAATCTCTATGATTTTTTTGCCTTAGAATTTCAGGGCATTGGATCCATCAAGTGGAGCCTTTCCCTTCTACCCATATGCAACTAGGGTTGTTAGATCCATTTCTTCTTCTTCATTCGGATCTTGTGATTCTGGCAATGCCCTTCTGGGATAACTGAGCCTTAGGAAGAATTCTGGGAATGATTTGATTCAACTCACATTTTATCGTACGGTTCGAAGATATATGAGAATTGCTTGAGCATGGGGTATTGGCATCTCTTCATTATTTCTGCTTCTGATGCCTGAGGATACTTCCTTTCTAGCATCCTTTTAAGTTTTAACAACAGATTTGTTGTTTCCATCTCCTTAACTAAGGATTGATCTTGAACCTTCCTATTTCTCTGAATAATTTCTTTAATTTCAGAGATCTTAGTGTCTTATGTCAACAGAAGTCCACCATTTTGTGTGAAACGTTCTTTTTAGATAAGGTAGATGATATTCATCCCAAGAAGTTTCAATACTGAATTTCCAAATCCATGGAATTTCAGTTTCTGTAAAGAAATGCATAGGACATAATCCTTCATATATTTCCATTTCATCCATCCTACCTATAACTGGATGAGAGTCTACCCATGATTCGTATAAATCAAGTATAGGTCCAGGTAGAATTTCTAAATCAACATCATATTTATGCCTCCATTTGTAGAGCCAGGTAGGTACACCTTTATTAAGGGCAACAAGACATAGCTTGAAAAACCAAGTATGTTTTCCCTTGGGATTGTCAAGGAGAAATATTTCGTTGAATGCCGAAACATAATCCCAACAATTAAATGAATGTGCTTGCCCGTCTATTTTTATCAAAGGTAGTACTTGATGGGTAATAAAACAACAATCTTTAGGAGATATGACTTTGTTAAAATTGTTGGATATATTGGTATATTCTATCTATATAAATATTGCATGTGCATATGAGTAACACGTGTATTGAACGTACAATTGAATGGATATTGGAACGCGGGTTTGTGGGCTTATAACCCGATACCCAAACCAATATTTAGAGATAAATACTGGCTTGTGATAGCAGTCTAGGTATTCCAATCTTGATACCTAGGGTGAATATCTCAAGCAACTTAGATCTAAGATATTAACCCTAATTCCCAATTGTTAATTTCTCACAAAAACCTAACAAAAATTAGGTGGTAATTTTTCATTTGAATTTGGATGCTAGTGTTCAAATGTTACTGCATTTTGTTGCAGAATCATCTCCATCTAGTGCCTAGGCTGATTAGCCCTAGTAGAATAGAAGATATTATCCAGATATTTATGGCATAATTTTTCTACTTCATCCATTAGAGGAATATCATCCTACTTAATGTAGATAATTATTTCAGAAGTATCCTTAGTATGACTGGGTTGCTCTTTTTGGACCGTTTTTGTAAATGTAGTTGCAGAAGATGAAGCAATATTAGCTTGTGAAGCTGCTTGAGTAATACTATCGGTTGGTGGAGTAAATTCCATGAAATCTTCAAGAGAAAGAGTAAATGAATTATTAATTTCTTTTTCCGAATAGACCTCAATGAATTAGCATCGTTAGTGGTGGTGTTAGAGGTAGTATAACTGCCTCTTGCTCCTTCCCCTCCTCCGATCAGGAGGTTGATAGTTGCGCTTCATAGTGACCTTGTAAAAATTCACGAGTAAGAAAATCAGGTAAAGAATTTGAAACTCTTTTACTCAATAGTAAAATCAAAAACTGATAACTAAGCTTGCCATCTAGCAAAGAACTGCTTAGAAATAAGATTTTTTACATCATTTTCAATAATACTCTTAGCAAAACTACAATCAAATTCTTAATAAGAATTGTTGATTTAATAAATCATCCTGGAATTCATGCAAACATTTAATAATAGAAAGCATCTTTTTCTTAATAGTAGAATAATTACACTGAGCTTGATTCCATTTCCCAAATGTGAATCTAACCAGTACCGCTTTCTTGGTTTCTGGATGGATTTGTTTTAAAATGCCTCCATAACCGATATTAGAAGCGTCAGTTTCTACTATTTTAAACCACATTGGATTTGCTAAGTGTGTACATGGCAAATGTATGGCAGTTGATTTAATTCTTCGATCTGCTTCAGTATGTTGAATAGTCCAAGGAGTTGGATTATTTTTTAGTCTATTATACAGAAGAACTGTATCGTTGGCAAGATTTTTATAATAGTTAGCAACATAATTAAGAGTCCCTAAAAATCTTGGTAATTGT
Organism: Hemerocallis citrina; assembly: GCA_017893485.1. NCBI lineage: Eukaryota > Viridiplantae > Streptophyta > Magnoliopsida > Asparagales > Asphodelaceae > Hemerocallis > Hemerocallis citrina. Next base: position 40,824,137 of record CM030364.1, read on the forward strand.
TTTTTATCAGTAATTTAATCAGGGAATTTATAAGCAAATTCAATACTTCTATCAATAGGGACTTATCTCCTATGAAGTTGGATTATACTCATCCTATTATAGGTAGGATGGATGAAAAGAAAATAATTGAAGGATTATGTTATATGCATTTCTTTACATAAACTGAAATTCCCTGAATTTGGAAATCCAGTATTGAAACATCTTGGGATGAATATCATCTACCTTGTCTAAAAAAACATTACACACAAAATGGTGGACATCTATTGACATAGACACTAAGATCTCTGAAATTAAAGAAATTATTCAAAGAAATAGGAAAGTTCAAGATCAATCCTTAGTCAAGAAGATAGAAACAACGAATCCGTTGTTAAAACTTTAAAGGATGCTAGAAATGAAGTATCCTCGGGCATAATGAAGATATGCCAAGAGCACATGCTCAAACAATTCTTAGATATTTTTGAACCGTACGATAAAATATCAGTTGAATCAAATCATTCTCAGAATTCTGCCCAAAGCTCAGTTATCCCAGAAGTGTAGCTGCTAGAATCATAAGATCCGAATGAAGAAGAAGAAATGGATCTAACAGTCGTAGTTGCATATGGGCAGAAGGAAAAGGCTCCACTTGATGGATCCAAGGCCCCGAAATTCTACGACAACAACAACAAAGTCTGTTTCCTAACTAGTTGGGGTCAGCTACATAAATCTTGGTTTTTCATTCTGCTCGGTTTAGCGCAATATCTTCTGTAAGGTTACAAGCTATCATATCTTTTTTCACTGTTTCCACCCAAGTTAGTTTAGGTTGTCCCCTACCCCTAACTCTACCCTCAATACTTATCAAATCACTCTTTCTAACGAGGGCATTACTAGGTCTATGTGACATGTCCAAACCACCTGAGGTAATTCTTTCTTAACTTTATCTTGAATTGGAGCTACCTTTTAGCCTGTCTCATATATGTTCGTTTCCAATTCTATCCTTCCTGGTTTTATCACACATCCATCCTAACATCCTCAACTCCGCTACACTCATTTTTTGGCCCCGAAATTTTATGGCCCAAAAAATCCTAGAAATTCTAAGATGCTCTAGAATCTAATTAACTAATACGACAATTGTAGCAGCGGGACACAGATTGAGAAAAGAGAATCTGATAATAAGCTTTAATAAAGCAAGGCCTCAATAAAGTCATAAAGGAGAAATTGCCAGCGCAAAAAAAAGATAGTGACAGCTTACTTCCACGCCAGTGCAAAAGCAGATTCCCTCTTATCTCTTCTTTTCATCCCCATTTCTCCTTGTAAATATGTAAGTCAAGCTCTTAAGCAAGGTATCACCGGTATCTCTCTCTCTTTCTAGATCTTCTTCTATAAGATAAAAAATAATAGGTGCTAGGATTGATGATTCCAATTTACCACATCCGATTTATAAACAAAGAGATAATACGTCTCCACAACTTCTGAAATGAGCTTCCATATATGAATAAAGGTTTCTTATGGATTTCAAACCTAAAAGCAAACTCAGACAATTCCATATGTTAGAATACTAGTGCAATTTTCATCAACCCTTCTACAACTTCGAAATTATAGCAAAGTGGCGCGAACTTTCACATGGTATCAGAGCAACCCAGGTTCAAATCCCACCGGCTACGCAATTTAAATGCAAATTTTTTTTAAAAATTACCACTGCGTATAGTCCAAGTCTCAGCCCACAATTTGTTGGGCATTTATCTCGTTTCTATGACCTATAAAAAATGGGCTCTCGACCTGAGGGGGTGTGTTATAATACCAGTGCAATTTCTCTTTACCTTCTACAACTTTGAAGTCTTAGCATAGTGGCAGGGACTTTCACACGTTAATAAGGAATTTCAAAAGAAATACAATAAACCATTCCATGAATGGTATTATGCTCATAATTCTGCAGAAAAATGTTATTTTATAAGAATAAATACTATGAGATTCTTGAGTCAGAGAATCGATTGAAACACTTTATTCTATGGTTCGTTGACTATTATGTCAAAGGACGAGCAGAAAATAAATGTTTTAGAAGACCACTATAAAAAGTGAAAGACTAATACTGGTAATACTCTTAGGGCGCTATACCCGCCTCCTGAGCCAATAAGACTCGCAGGAGCTTATACTGGTGGAATATAGACCAGTCTTTTCTTTAAAATAAATGAAGACAATGAAACTCTTAAAGAGTTCAATAAGATTTATGAGCAACAGAATTGCTCAAATGTCAATTTACAGGTTGTAGGTCAACAATTGACAAGAATGGAAGATATTCTTTCAAAACTCGTTAATAAATTTCAAAGTACAATTCCTAATTTTATATTTGGAGGATCTACATCTACATCTGTCATACAGAAAACTACTACTGAAGTTATCTTACAACCAAATCTAGAAACATCTTGATATAAATTACATAAAGAAGGAATCACTTCAGAAGTTATTGAAGCCTTAACCGAGCGATTGAAAGATTTAAAACCTCTTATTTTGGATGGAGAATCATCTAAAGCACAATTAAAATATCCTGATAATGAAGATGTTATATCAAACATATCACACAATGAGTCAATTACTTCATATCAAATTCTCACTACTGAGAACCAGTGTAGAGATATTAATCATATCTTTAAGAATAAACCAGTGACACTTGGTAAATATTATTGTAAAAGACCAACACCAATGGATGTGTTGTTTGAAGAGAATGAAGCCCTAATGTCAAAAGACTTTAGGAGATCATCCATTTATGAATGGAATATAGATGGTTTTACTGAAACCCGGATAATGAATGAAATACATCGAATGTTTATGTATGTTACGGTTAGTAGAGCCACTGGTAATACTGATAAACAAACTTAATGTTTTTATTACAGCAGGTTTTACGGGTACTTTACAAGGGTGGTGGCATCACTACCTTAGTGAAGACAATAGACAAAATATTTATAAGGCAGTCAAAATAGAAAATGAACAGCAGAAAGAAGATGTTGTTTATATCATTTCTCTCTATTCTAGGTATTTTACTGGTGATCTTACTGATCTCGGAGAAATAGTAAGGACATTATTACAGAATTTAAGATGACCTACATTATCCCATTTTCGAAGGTATACGGATACATTCCTCAATCGGGTTAAGAACTTTAAAGATGCTAATAGCACCCACCGGAAATCTAAGTTTATTGATGGACTACCAACTCTCTTTGCGAAACGAGTCCGCAATCAATTACAACTTTTCGGAGGGGGGAGTATAGATTATACAAAATACTCCTATGGAGCATTAATAAATTCTTGTATTAGAGAAGGTTTATCCTTATGTAATGACTTAAAATTAAGAAAGCAAATAAAACAGCAAAAACTGTCAGAAAAACTCAATTAGGAGAATTCTGCCAACAATTTGCAATCGGTCCGCATTATACTCCAAATACCGACCATAAACACAAAAACAAAAAACCTTACATTCCTTACCGTAGAAAGAAAAGGAAAAAGGATAAATGGTATCCTAAAGAGAAACAAGTTTCAAATAGAAGAGTTAATAATCCCAAACAAGCTAAATGCTTTAAATGTGGCAAGATTGGCCATTATGCTAATAAATGTTATACAAAGAAAAAGATCAATGAGATTGAAGATGAAGGGTTAAGAAAATCTTTATACAAGGTCATGATTAATGAAGAAAGTAATTCAGACTCCAATGAAGATAGTGACACTTCTTCAGATGAATTTGAAGAAGAAAATAAATGTACAGTTAATAACTGTAATCAAGATAAATCAGACTACTGGAAGGCAATTGTTGAAATGAATGGTTTATCCATAAATGTTATTTCCTTAAACAAGGAAATGATAGAAAAAATATAATCTTATCGCCGGGTCTAAAAGAAAAGCTAATAAAATCACTTCTTAATGAAGAGGAAAAGAAACCTAAAATGAAGACCTTTGACAATGATAACGTATATAATAGACCGCAAGATATGCAAGTTAAAACTTTGTCACTAGCCGACCTTCATAAAGAGGTTAATAATCATAAAGAAGATGTTAAACTTTTAAACAAGAAAATACATTGATATCAAAAATAGAAGACGATAGCCCTATTCCAACAATTGTAGAAGAATCTTCTAAATCTCATAACTCTGTTACTGAATATTTGACAACAAGCAACGTCTCAAAATGGTATACATCCATCACCTTGGTTATAGCTAAAAACCATTTTATACCTGATTTAATAGCACTTGTTGATAGCGGTGCTCACTTGAATTGTATAAGATAAGGTAATGTTCCTTCTGTATATTTTGAGAAAACCACTCAAACACTTAGCGGGGCAAGTGGGAAAAGATTAGATGTTAATTATAAATTAACGAATGCGCATATTTGTAGCAACAATGTATGCATCCCAACACCCTTTTTATTGGTAAAAGATCTTACCCAACATGTTATACTAGGAACCCATTTTTACATCAGATCCTGCCAATAAGTCAGATCGATACTAGCGGAATAACTGCTACTTTAAAGATAGCTTAATAACCTTTGAATTCATTACAGATCCTCAAACAAAGATTTTAAATGAAATCAAAGGAATACTCCTCAAAGAGAAGCAAATTAGCTATCTTAAAGAAGAGATTTCCTATGCTCAAATTGAAAAGTAATTGGAAAAGCAGAATACAAAGGAGTTAATAACTCAAATGTTTAATAGATTTAAAACTACTACCTACAGGTCAATGCCTAATGCTTTTGCGGATAGGAAACAACATATTGTATCTTTCTATATGAAGAGAACTTTGAGGAAAATGTTATTCCAACAAAAGCAAGATCTTACAAATGAATCAAGAATATCTTGGTCTTTATAAAAAGGACATTGAAACTCTTTTAGAGAAGAAATTAATAAGAAAATCATACTCTCCTTGGAGCTGCACAGCATTCTATGTCAATAACGGTGCAGAAAAAGAAAGAGTTCCTCGATTAGTTATTAATTATAAACCCCTCAATAAGGTGCTTAAATGGATTAGATTTCCAATTCCTAATAAAAGGGATTCATTAAATTGTATTTACAATGCAATAATATTTTCAAATTTTGATTTAAAATCAGGATATTGGCAAATACAGATCAATGAAAAGGGCAGATACAAAACAACTGTACTAGTCCTTTTGGGCATTATGAATGGAATGTTATGCCATTCGGATTAAAGAAGCCCCATCTGAATTCCAAAATATTATGAATGAAATCTTCAATCCTTATACTACCTTCCTCTTGTCAACAATGGATGATATTTTAGTATTCTCAGATAATTTAGACAACATTTCAAACATCTTGAGATTCTAAGAAACCTTGTTATACGAAATGGTTTGGTTATATATGAACCAAAAATGAAATTATTCCAGACAAAGATCAGATTTCTTGGTCATAACATTCATCGAGGAAAGATAGTCCCTACTGATAGAAGTATTGAATTTGCTTCTAAATTCCCTGATGAATTACTAATAAAATACAATTACAGAGATTTTTAAGGAGACTTAATTATATTGCAGACTATTACAAAAATCTTGCTAAAGATACATTTCTATTGTATAATAGAATAAAAAATAATTCAACTCCTTGGACTATTCAGCGTACTGAAGCACTCCGAAGAATTAAATCAAATGTCATACATTTGTCATGTACATACTTAGCAAATCCAATGTGGTTTAAAATAGTAAAAATTGATGCTTCTAATATTGGTTGTGGAGGCATTTTAAAACAAATCCATCCAGAAACCAAGAAAGCGGTAGGTACAGGTTAGATTCACATCTGAAAAATGAAATCAAACTCAGTATAATTATTCTACTACTATGAAAGAGATGTGTTCTACAATTAAATGTTTACATAAATTCCAGGATGATTTATTAAATCAACAATTTATATTAAGAATTGATTGTAGTTCAGCTAAGAGTATTATTAAAATGATGTCAAAAATCTTCTAAGCAGATATTTGCTAAGTTGAGTTATCAGTTTTTTAATTTACTATTGAGTATATTAAAGGAAATTCAAATTCTTTATCTGATTTCCTTACTCGTGAATTTTAATAGGGTTGCTATGAAGCTCAACCATCAACCTCCTGATCGGGGGAGGGGAAGGGGCAAAGGCATTTATACTACCTCTAACACCACCACTAACGATGCTAATTCATGGAGGACTATTCGGAAAAAGAAAATTAATAATTCCTTCGCTCTTCCTCTTGAAGATTTCATGGAACTTACTCCACCGACCGCTAGTTTAGTCCAGCGGCTTCACAAGCTAACATTGCTTCATCTTTTGCAACTACATTTGCAGAAACGGTCCAAAAAGAGCAACTCAATCATACTAAGGATGCTTCTAAAATAATTATCTACATTGAGAAGGATGATATTCCTCTAATGGATGAAGTATAAAAAATACGCCAGAAATACCTGGATAATATCTTCTATCCTTATAGGGGTAATCAGCCTAGGCACTGGATGCAGATGATTCTGCAACAAAATACAATAACATTTGAACACTATCATCCAATTTCAAATAAAAAATTATTGCCTGATATGCGCAAATGTGTAATCAAGGAGATCATATCTCCTAAAGATTGGGGTTTTAGTACTCGTGGAGTACTACCTTTGATAAAGGTAGACGGGCAAGCACATTCATTTAATTACTAAGATTATGTTTCAGCATTCAACGAAACTTTTCTCCTTGACAATCCAATGGAAAACATACTTGGTTTTTCAAGTTATGCCATGTAGCCCTTAATAAAGGGGTACCTACTTGGTTTTACAAATTGTGGCATAAATATGGTGTAGATTTAGAAATTCTACCTGGACCAATACTTGATTTATACGAATCATGGGTAGACTCTCATCTTATTATAGGTAGGATAGATGAAAAGAAAATATTTGAATGATTATGTCCTATGCATTTCTTTACATAAACTGAAATTTCCCTGAATTTGAAAATCCAATATTGAAACATCTTGGAACGAATATCATCTACCTTGTCTAAAAAGAACGTTTTACACAAAATGATGGACTTCTATTGACATAGACACTAAGGTCTTTGAAATTAAAGAAATTATTCGGAGTAATAGGAAGATCCAAAATCAATTCTTAGTCAATGAGATTTTAACAACAAATCTGTTGTTAAAACTTAAAAGAATGCTAGAAAGGAAGTATCATCGGGCGTCAGAAGTAGAAATAATGAAGATATGTCAAGAGCACATGCTCAAACAATTCTCAGATATCTTCGAACCGTACAATAAATGTAAGTCAAATCAAATCGTTCACAAAATTCTGCCCAAGGCTTAGTTATCCCAGAAGTGAAGATGTCAGAATCACAAGATCCGAATGAAGAAGTAATGGAGCTAACAGCCCTAGTTGCATATGGGCATACGGGAAAGGCTCCACTTGATGGATCCAAGGCCTCGAAATCCTAAGGCCCAAAAAACCCTACAGATTCTAAGATGCACCAGAATCTAATCAGCTGATACGACAACTGTTGCAGCGTGACCCAGATTGAGAAAAGAGAATATGATGATATACTTTAATAAAGCAAGGCTTTAATAAAGCCATATAGGAGAAATTGCCAGCGCCAAAGAAAGATAGTGACAGCTTACCTTCCACGCCAGCGCAAAAGCATATTCCCTCTTATCTCTTCTCTTCATCCACATTTCTCCATATAAATATGTAAGCCAAGCTATTAAGCAAGGTACCAGTGTATCACTTGTATCTCTCTCTTTCCATCTTTCAGAAATATATTCTCCATACTGATCTTTTAGATCTGGTAGATCAAACTTTCTGAATTTTCTCTACACTTGTAATATTTCTGCTACTACTAACTTGTAATAATTTTGAAGTTTAAATAAAATTGAAGAAGTTATTCTTCAGCAAAGCGACCTTAGACTGTAAGTTAATGTGGGTTTTCTTTCTTTTTTTTCCTCTGTTAATTTGGTGGTCTCTCTTTTTTATTTCTGTTATACGATCCTCTGTTAATTTGGTATCAGAGCCATGGTTGGCCAAATTCTTTCTTGCCGGTTTGAAGATGTAAAGTTCAAATTTTTAAATAAATAAAAAAAATTAAAATAGGTTTTTTTTGTTTCGCTACACACTTGGTATGTGTTTGATCTAGTGGAAGGTCACCAAAGTCGTGTTGAGTCTTGGTTGCCCACGTTTGCCGGATAGGATTTAACAGCGTTTACTCATAAATCGTTGATAGATGTGCTAGATGATATCGAGACCAATGATATGGTAAGAAGAAGGAAAATTTTAAATTTACTTGTTACATTCTATAAATAAAATGAATTTAACTATCACAAAAAATCGAGTGGCAAACCTGTAAATATCGTAATTGAGGTCCTTATAAAATAGCGCAGGGATATCCTCCCTCAACGTACGGACGGCCATCCCGACGTTGAGGTAGAACTCATCCTTCTCCCTCTTCTTCTTATTCTGCGCCGTCCCCTGCTCATCCTGCAGCAGCGAGGTCTTATCCTGCGCCGAATCACGGAAAGACGGCACCTCGAGCTTGGTGAGTTGCGCGGGAGGGGGATGGAGCCTGAGGAGGGCATTCTGGGAAGATTTTGTGGAGTGGGGAGGGAGGCGAACGAGGGGAGGGAATGATAGTTTGGGAAGAAGGAAGGACATTTTGGGAATAATTTTGCTTTAATTTTCGTGCGAATGTGTTTTTGTGGGGATATGAGGTTTACATGGCGGTAGATCAGATGAAGGAAGAAAGAGGGGGGAGGAGGGGAGACTATTTTGGGTGGTTTCTGACTTTGCCACGAGTTTTTACAGATTAGTCCTTTACATTCTGTTTTATTAGTTTTTATGAATTATTGTAATTTTTTATATATAAAAAAAATATTGCATAATTTAGAGGATATTCATTATCATAAGAGAGGATATTTGATATATATATTTAGCGTGAGAAAACAAAAACATGTCAAAATGTTCTTTTGTCCAAGTGGAGGTGTATGTTTCATCGAGCCTGCCATGGAGATAGTGATGGTTTCCAAATCGTTACACATTTCATGTTGAGTAAGAGCTTATCTGATTAGGAAATTCACTATCTCAGGATCATTATAGTTATGGCCGCCATTCACGGGAACACTTAAGTCGTCGAGCTCCCCTCTTGTCCTACCACCAACTTACTTTACCAATACATGGTCTTATTACTCAGCAGAGGTCTATGTTTTGGTAAACATCTGTTCGGGCCTTTGTGAGCATCGCTGTTGAGTGATCTTAAACTATGCCTTTAAAGTTCTCATTGGCATAATTTGGAGGATATTCTTCATTATAAGTTATGACAAAAGAAGACGAATATCCAATGTATTTCTGTCGTGGGGCCTGTTCAGTCAGTTCCAACATCATATAGCTGTTATCATGGAATCTAGTATTGAGTTTGTGGTACAGTTCAGCAAAAAAATAAGGTGACAATGATAGATGCACAGAAGAAAAAATAATCCGGCAAAGTGAGTGAGTTCAACCTCAAATTTCAACATTTTCCAGTTATCAAACGTACAGTTGCAATGAATATAGTTGTTGTGGTAGCTGTCTAAAAACCTGTAAACGCAAATTTCAACGAAAGTTTTTATATATAGAAAATTATCAATCTAGAAATAATATCAATGAATAAGAATTGGGGGGAGAAGAAGGAGATGAAGGAGAAAACAAAGAATAAAACAAAATATATATTACAAACCCGATTCTGCTCTTGCAGATAGCATGAACAAACTCGATTTTAACCATATAAAGCAGAAATCTTACAAGCATAATAACAATCTATAGAGTACACAACTTAAGGTCCAAGCAGGAATCTTTCTGTTTCCATTTCCCACTAAAATAGAGAAATATTACTACCAACTTTCTGCCAGGTACTACGATTTATATCTGGAAGTTACTTCCAATTTTGGCTAGTCTTCATCATAGTCTTCATCATACTGCAACAGGCTGAAGTCCCTAGCTTGATTCATTAGCAGGCGCTCCTGGATTCGTTCTTTGATAGCAGTTCCCTGGTCAGGAAAACAACGGGAAGGGAACTGAATGTAATAAATTGAATGGAAATCAGATTACTTCGAAAACTATGTAAATGAGCAAATAGATGACCATTGAGTGGCATCCTTCCTCAAACTTCTCAAGAAAACCAGCAACCCAGCGATCTGCATTCTCTACCCACTCGTCATGAAGCATACCCGCAGTTTTAGCAACAGTCTGCAACTGCATAAGAAGTAACATAATTTTATGCATATGTTGGGTACTGAATGAGTAGAGTACAAAACTAACAGGACTGCTAGCAAAGATCAAGGTTTTCTTCTTTTTTTTGAAGACAACCATTTTCCTTGCCAAAGCATGTGCTTTAAAAACTTACAGGGCATGGACACAGCCATCTGGAAGTCATTTTGGAGATGTATCACAAACAAGTGTGGGACAAATATATCAAACATGACACTATCTATTTCAATGTAATATTGCAAAAAAAATCTTATGTTGGGTCGGCATGTTCGTGCTTCCTTGCAACTTTTTGGATACTTGTCTTTTTAAATTCAATATTTCCTCCCCAAGTTGTCTTACCTAGAGTGTCTCCTCGATACTTTTTTTGAAAAATTATACCTTCTAAATAGTTTGAACAACAAGGCCCACCCTGTAGGATATCGCCATCTCCTTAAATCATTGTGCACAGCTATGTTACTTTAAGATGTTCTTATCTAGCACAATGTGTGTTGCTTAACTTCATCTAGACACTACCAGAATATGTCGTGCATAATATAAGTTTATTATACCCCATATAATTCAGTGTAAAAACTAATATTATGGGCAATGTCAATCTGTCAAATAGAATGAAAGAAGACTGCACTAATTGGAACCTAATACCAGTTCAATTGAATGTGAACAAGTTAAATGATAGTCGTGGATAGTTTGGGCTTATAGATTCGTCAATCCTACCTTAGGAACTAGGCTCAAAGCGTTTGCCAGCCTATAGGCATAGGCCGTGTGGCTAGGATTACTTAAGAGAGAGAGATGATTTTATCAACATAAGCATATAACCAATCTGCGATATCATACTAAAAAATTATAGACATAAACACAGACTAACTAATTTTCAAGCATGTAATAGTTTATAGTTGTTGTTAAACATGACCCTTACATGCAGGAATATTATTTTATCACCATGTTATGCACATGCGGTGACGCAGTGCAAAGTCGTGGACAACACGCACACCCACAGAAGCATAGATTACAATATAGAGCGTATAGATTGTACCTACATTGGAAATGGCTAGGAAGGATACCTATTTATACCAAAATTCAGAACACTGCCCATACTCAAATAGATTGTAAACAAACAATCAATTTGAGTGGAGGTAGGTCCAAAATTAATTTACAATCTAACCAGAACGACCAAGTACCTAATAAGATAGGTACAAAATTGTCGACCTACACTGGAAATGGCTAGCAAGGATTACCTACTTAGATTTTAAATCCAGCACAAGGGTTGTACTCAAACAGATATTAAACATACAGCTGGGAGTAGGTCCAAAATCAATTTACAATCTAACTTGAAAAAGAAAGAACCTAATAAGGTAGTTCCAAAATTATAAACCTACACATGAAATCGCAGCAAAGGATACCTACTTATTTTTAAAAAACAGAACTGATGAGGACATCAATTCGATGAGGGCATCAATTCTGTTTAGTTTATTTTGAAATTTGGCCCTATGTCGTAGTTTTACACTTTGCACCATTTTCTTTTAGGCATTAGAATATTTTTGAGATTTTAGAATATTTTGAAATTTGTATCAAGATTTGTTTTGAGCCTATATATAGGCCTTGAGGTAAATGAGAAGTCATGTTATTCTTGATTAAAAAAATTATTGTGTTGAGTTTTGCTCTTCATCCCTCTTTTCGGGTGAGACAATTGAGAGAAATTATTAGGGTTTGTGAGAAGTCCTAACAAATTTTAGGGTTTGTGATAAACTCTAAAACTACCCCAAATCCCCAAATTAAATCCTAACCCTAATTAATTAAACCCCAAATCTCCCCCTTCTCTCTCCTTCGTCATCTCCTTCTCGAAACCCATCCCCGACCTCTTGCCTCGCCACCAGTCTCCTCGCCTTCGTCTTCCCCTACCCCGACTTCCCCTTTCCTCTTCCCATCCGCCATCCCCATCAACCCCGCTCCGCGGCAGCGCTAGCACCACCACCTCCCAATCCTCGTCAACACCTGAGCCGCCCTCCTCGGTCCTTAACAATGCCAGCAACACCTTCCCCGCCATCTCCTCGGCCCGTGGCACACCCGAGACAGCCTTGCTGCCCTCTCCTCGGCCACCGACGATGGCATCCCTAACCGACTCCGCCAACTTGCTCCATTCCGACAGCCACAACGAATTCCCTTGATGTCGTTGACCCCCCATCAGTACACTGAGGTCTATGATCTCTCTCTCTGTAGCGGCGATCCCTTCCATCGAACCCCGGTATACTCTTTCAATTTTTTCAAATATTTGTGTTATACGGCCTTATCATCTCTATTATATTATTTGATTTACCTGTCATCCACAAATAATTGAGAGTGTGTGTTCCACTTGCCTATTAGTGTACGAATCTTTATTGAATATCTTACATGCTAAGAACGATTAAGTATTATTGTTGATTGATAAGATTGAACTTTTAATTGGGTTTGTTAAACTAATTCATATCTTGAAAATCCATCAAACCAATTAATAGTTATAGTTTCTAACTTGATCTGCATTACATGTTGGTAAAATTAATCCTTTAAAATTCTTGGAAATTCTCTATTGTCATACTCAAATAGATTTCTAACTAAATTTGAGTGGGGGTAGGTCCAAAATTGATTTACAATCTAACTTGAAAGAGAAAGTACCTAATAAGGCCCCTGCCACTCCAGAAAACAAACTTTTGAGTTCACTAATACAAGAATAGCAGCTTATTTCAAGTAAATTTATAAGAAACAATCCTCCAACAGACTCAACTCGAACCTAATATAACGAAGACCAGACTAGCTTTTATCAGTCCAATGAGTAGGATGAATTTCTGACAGAAGCTAACAACGGAACCCTAGGTTTGCCCAATTGTAACTATACTTAATTTGGGCCAGGCTTAGATAATATTAAAACCTGTTTCAGGGAGCATATAGCCTTGGCCTCATCAAACTAATCAATTTCCACTTTTATTTTTGAACCCTAACCCTTCCAAATTACACCATGTAAGTATACTATTTTAGATGAGATGGGATATGTACCTTCTCCCCCACTTTCTCTTGATGCAGCTTTACTTTCTCACGTAATTTCTTTAACCTCATATTCACTCTCAATCGCTTCTCCTGATAAGGAATACATGCATAAGATTTGATTAAATTTTCTTCGAAGATAACATGCAACTTTGCAGACAAAAAATAACACCTCAGCAATATTTTAGTTTTTGATCCAAGACATGGTAGTACAGGATATAAATATAAGTTAAAGACATACCTTCACATAGCTGACACCAAGATCTTCCCTAGTGTAACCACGTGCCAAGTTCCGCATCACATAATCATTGTAGTCTTTAAGCATCCTCATTATTAGATCCGATGTAGAAATTCCATCTGTTCGCTTTGTTTCCTTAAATTTACCTATGGATTTGACCTGCAATCGTAATGATAGTTGAGAAGACCATATAACGGGGTAGAACAGTAGTTAAAACATGAGAACATAAATGTTAACCAAGTAACTTTGAACTCACAAATTCATAGACATCATTGCCAGCTCCACTTGTATCAGCATATCTACATACAAATATTAAGTGAGAAAAAAGAGTTTGGCTTCTCATAACCATATACATGGATTAAATAAAATCTATCAATAAAGAGAGTGCTTAAACAAAAGTTCTAACATATTGTATACAGCCATAAAAAGAAACTCTTGTTAATGATGCCAAATCATAACTTTATTTGCTAACTTACTGTATGTAGTTAGTTACTTAGTTTGCTACAAGTGAAAAAACAAAGTTTTTTTTCATTGTTTTTTTCTTTCTTATCTTCCATATAGCACAACTTTTCAAGGACTGAAGGACCTGACATGAAAACTGCTCAAAAGTTTTTTCCTATCCATACTTGGTTTCAGTACTCGACATACAGAGAAATGTCATAATTCTCTTTTCTCTTCTCTTCCCTGACTTTCTTTACAAACTGAAGCACAGACAATGATGATTAAAGATATGTAATATATCTCGGCACTCATATTAACAGAACTGGGATAAACTTACGGGAGCGCATCATGAGCTACATAATCAATATTATGCTTGTCAAGAAACTCTTTTGTGAGCACCCATGGAGCATCTGGAATGACCTCGTCGACCCACCTGGTTAAAAGAATCATAAAATTATTGCAAATAGAAGAACAAGTCTTCATTAATCAATAAAAAACAATCTTTTTAACAATCTAATCTCTTTCAGGACATAACATAAATTTACTTAGAGGTTTATGCTTATGACGTATTTCAGTACTTTCTAACTTCTAAATTAGTGATACACTTTCACTTAGTGGCCCAATCCATGCTGAGAGACAGATCAAACATCAGATTATAAGTATTAACAAATTAACATGCGCAGTATATCAATCGCTACATGGTATTCCATTTTAAATAAGGAAAATAGGACTGAGAATATTACTGTAGCTGATCATAGAAGTATGAGAACAATATTCTCATGAGTATTGAGAATAAATCAAAAATTAACAGCTCAATATAGCTCCTTGAACAAACTGATTGCTATACGCACTAAAATCCACGAGTATTAGCAAAACATGGCACGATCGAAGATAGCATTAACAACTGAGCAAAGCAATGTCCAGCTCTAACAACTAAGCAAAATTTGTACAGAAAGTCGACATGTAAATTCCTATTAGAGCACAGTTAACATTGTATTAAGTTTATGTATTATATCAGAGTGCCTTCACGCATGAGATAAATGAAAAAAACACTTAGTAAATTGTAATTTGCACATTAAACAGGTAGAAAGCACTTTCCACTCATACTCTGTAAGTAAATAAGGTTTGCAACTTTGCATACATATAAGAGCCCGAACAAGTGTTCACAGATGAAGCACATGTTGTTGCAGAAGTATCCAACACAACGGGCCATGCAAACTTTAACTAGTGAGAAAGGTCCTAAATAACGCTAATATCATTGTCAACATCAACATAATATTTGATATCACAAAAATGACAGATCTGTTTTTTGTTCCTAAGGTCGTACAAAGTAATTACTAATTGAGCTTTGATATCTAAGTTTGAATCCACTTGTGAGGTACATATGCAAAGGATCCCAGTTAAATAACATAAGAAGACAATATATTTAATATAATATAACATTTTCAAACAAAGTGCACGTTCACTCAATAGCTAACTTCCTTACAATGAGTGCCTTTTTGAACGATCAGGCTAGAGTTGCAACAGAACAAATCCAGATAAATTTTGGATCCTGGCATTAATCAAGGAGCCTACATGTTCTATCTGAAATATAAAGCTTCAGATAAGATATTGGTTTAATAGGCATCCTTGTGCCACCCCTAATCACAATCTATCTAAATAACTTTCTCACAGTAGCTTATGCTGAACGCAAAAAAAAAAAATACTTCAATGAGAAAAGAATGCAAATATTTTCACATTTGCATTGCAAATCCTAATAACAAAATAAATAAATAACTGAAAAGAAATTCTCAGCAATAAATATCCAAAGTAATCCAACTGAAGAGTTCGATTAATCATCACAAACCAATATTTATCACCAGGAATGCACATAAGGAATTCAATTTGGTCAGCTTCATGATTGGATCATTTTCCAATTAACCCGCATCATCTGATTCTTCATTACAAAAATCGCTATACAGCCCCCATTTTCCAAGTCAAAAAATAGGTCTAAACTTCAGAATATTTAACTAAATTGAAAATGACGCAATTCAATTAAATATCTGGGAAAAAATAAACATGATACTCAAATTCAGTTCAAAAATCCAAAATAGGGAGTTAAAAGTATACAAAATGGTGGCTCAGAAGGAAAATGGGTAGAAGTCGGACGTCAGCAACTAAAAAATAACATCAGAGTGGTGCATGACTTTGTCCTTCATCACTGCCAAAACTATAAAACCCTATCATTACCACTAACACTATCACTAACACTAACCCTATTCCAGTTCAAATAAATGAAACATAAGTGTAAATAGGTGATACCTAGATGGGAAATCATTAAAAAAAATAGAGTGGAGGTGAATGAAACTATTGAGGCGAATAATTAAAGCATGAGAAAGAGAAAAAAGATAAATGAGTTGACTGTCCTAACCAAAATCATCTACTGCCGATCAATGATGATGGCTGATGCTGAATGATGCCCCATGTAAATGGTTGTCATGCAGCGCAGATTAGGTGTAGGTTAGGGTAATTCGATAGAGAAGAGTGTAAGAGATTAGGTAACTTGAGAGAAAGGACTATTGATATATCTTGACTGGAAATTTTACGATAGGCCCTACAGTAGATCTTACCATGAACATGGGAAGATCGGATTTACTATAAAATTTTGTCCTGAAAAAGCACTCCAGAATGTTAGAAGCTTAACTCATTAATGTTTTCTAACCACTTTTTCCTAACAATAGTTCGCTTATAAGCAACTAATGGACATGGAAATATCATAAAGGTTAGTTGCAAATAAAATAAATCATTTCCTAATGAACTCTGAACCCCAAATACTAAGTAGAAATGAAAGGACATTAGGATTTTTATTTTTCTTGAAAGGGATTCTTCATATGACAAACTGCAGATGAATATTGCAAATATATTGCTCCTTTAGCATGCCAATTAGTTTTTTTAAAATTAAAAAAAAAAACAAGAAAACAAATTACACTGTCGTGATTGGAAACTAACATAGTAACATGGTTACCATCTTCTGAAGTTACATAATCAGAAAATTTGATTACTGCATAAAAGCCTCGTTACTTGCTGTTAAAAGGATAGATAACATACTTGCAGTGACGGAGAGATTCATAACGTTCAGTATCTGTCATAACAGTCTTTCCCTTGTACCTATGCGTTACCTCATCACTGCAGCATCCCACAAGAAGGTATGTATTTGGAAACCTAAGTTAAATACAAAATGAGATATGTTAATATTAAGTTTCCATAGAATATTATAGCAAATAATAAATTAAACTGACTTTTTTTAGATATATAAATTTAACAGAATTAATGAGAGAGAGAGAGAGAGAGCAAGTAATATGGTATTCTCAAAACACCATAAGACCCTTACTAAAAATACTTGTTCATGACGGTCATAGCGTTCAGTCTCTAGCATTAATTTGTTAACCAAAAATGGGTAAATGAAATGAGAGAATCTAACTATAAGTTGCACAGGGAACCAGCTCTAAGAACCATATGAACAGTACTTCTGTTCATATAACAAACACTTAATGGGCATATTTAATAACTAATAACATGACCCTCCGAACCACCGGTAGCAGCAAACTACATGACTCTCATCACTCCACTGCAGATTCCTTCTTCTGTGGAAATGTTTAAATTTTTTTCAGAAATTTGGCTGTAGCCACCTGTAGCCGCCCACTTCACGGAGAAGAATTTTCCAACATCCCAAATTATATTCCGTCTTAGGTCGGAACCAACCTGTCACCTCACTTAAGCGTGTGAAGCCTTACTAACTGCACTATTAGTGTTTGGACTTGTTGCCTGGATTCAATGGGGTCTATGTTGAGTCTAACAACTCCCCAAAAACCATCTATGTCACGTGCCGCCCACTTCACGGAGAAGAATTTTCCAACATCCCAAATTATATTCCGTCTTAGGTCGGAACCAACCAGTCACCTCACTTAAGCTTCATGTGAAGCCTTACTAACTGCACTATTAGTGTTTGGACTTGTTGCCTGGATTCAATGGGGTCTATGTTGAGTCTAACAACCCACTATCCACACGCAAGTGACACAGCTGAATGCATAACTTGTACCACTAGTTTCATAATATCCAATTAAATAACAAAATAACCATCAAACCTTTCTCTTAATCACTGTCAATTTCTTAGTCAACCAACAAATTTAATCATTGTGAAAGGATAGCTGTGAAGTTTCCTTAAAATTTTGAACTAATTTCTACAACTTAACCCAAAAAATAAAACTAAACTAAACTAATCACAATCAAATCAAATCAAATCAAACGGGAAGGACCGCCCACAATTTCTTAGCTTGCTCGAGGGATCGGGCATGGCCGAAGTGGAACAGATCGTAGATTCCGTCGGCGTAGACTCGGATTGGGCGATCGGATTCGGGTTGCTCCTCTTTGCTCTCCGGGTTCTGGGGCTCCCTCTCCATCGATTTGGAATGATCTGTGTGTGTGGGTGGGGTGGGGTGGGGAGTGGGGATTTTAGGTTTTCAGAGAAGGGTTTGATGAGAGAGAATCGAATGACGGTTTATGTTTTAAGGGTTTTTTTTTCTTTTTCGTTTTTTTTAAAAGGAAAAAATTTAGAGTATGGTCACCCAATTTCATTAATAAAAAGCTAATAAAACAAACTCAGAATACTGAGCCAAATACAAGAATCTACGAATCAACAAAAATACATAAATCTATCCCAAACATGGGGATGGGGAACCAAACGATACAGACATGCATACGTCAAAGCAAACAAAATTCATCTAAGTAGCCACTCCCCCCCCCCCCAACAAAACCATGGGGTGGTGGGGTTCAAACCACAACAACCATAACACATCGGCCAGGCAGGGCACCTCCCTCAGTCTAGCGTCGGCCCAATCTCGATCTCATCATCAGCATACTCCTCCACCTAAAAGACGCTCGCTATCCTCCCTCTTGGACCTGCAGCAGCCACATTTGCAGAAAAAGATATAAGATGAATAATATAAGTCAAATTACTAGAAATACTATTACATGTCCCATGAAAATAATAATTTTTTATGTATAGCCAAAGACCCCAGGTCATAGCGGCGATAGCGATAAACCAAGCTTCTCTCATCGAACGTCTCTCCGTAGCAAACTTTGGTCCTACCCACAGATCCTCATACTTACTAGGAAACGCATTCATCCCCAGGGTTCTAAGTACCTCCACATGACTGCTTTGCTCCTGGGGCATTCTAGAAAAAGGTGGTCTCTAGTTCAAGGGACAGCATTACAGAACCCACATGTAGGGTCCAAATTCGGTTGGCATTTCGATAGGTTCTCTCTTGTCAATATAGCGTCATTGAGCACCAGCCATAGGAAAGCTTTAACTTTCAGTGGGATTTTTGCCTTCCATACTACTCCCGATCAACATGGGCTACATCCCTTAAAGTGAATGCGATTATAAAGGGAGCGAACAGTGAAAGTGTCATTCTTTTCCAGTCCCCAAGATTTCCTATCAGGATCCTGTGAGCATATAATACCAGTGCTGGCGATATAGGTCTGAAGTTCCATGATCCTTTGCCGGTTTCCAAGAGCTTCTTCTCCGGGCTGCAGCCACCGTGCAGTGCGGTTGCGATGCTTGGTCATACAAATCAGGGAACATAGCTCTCAGTGTGTGATCACCACACCATCTATCCCACCAAAACCTGATGAGTCTGTCATTCATGATAGATGACGGCACGCAGCTAATGAAGGGATCGTATGTCTTGGCAATACCTCTCCAGAACCATGAAACGCGTGGGCCAACCCTGAAACCCAGGTTTCTCGTCCCGTTTCCATGCAGATATGATTGAACTAAATCCTGCCATCCTTCTCCATTAGGGTGGAAGACTTTCCACCACCATTTTTCCAAGAGTGCCAGGTTCATATCTCGCAGATTAATAATACCTAGACCTCCGTGTATCTTTTTCATGCAAGCTTTTTCCCATCTAATTAGGTGATATCCTCCTCTATCAGGGCTAGCCCCCTTCCAAAGGAACCTTTTACGGGTACGGTCAATTCTCTGGATAACCCAGCGTGGCATTTCAAAGAATGACATATAATAGGTAGGAAGATGTAACACCTCGTACATAAGCGTGTATATATAACATTATACTGGGATAATATAATAATAATATATATAATAAATAATATATGAGAGTGGTTGGTTGTTGGCCCATGGGATTTCTATATAAGGTCTAGATTATTGGGATTAATGATGTGGCCTATAGAAAGAGCCTATGGGGCATAGGAATTAATGAATGGGAATTAAATGAGAAAGTATGCTTCCATGCATGGGGTATGACGTGGAGGGGGCTTGGGTTAAATCCCATATCGGAAAAAGTGAGAGAGGGGAGTGAGTTTATTAGGAAAAACCAAATGATAGAGGATTACCTATAGGGTATACCCACCTTTTGATGGTGCCTGTGATGGGCGTGGCTATAATTTTGTGCCCGTTCTTTCGCTTGCACACACATGTAGCCGCGTGCGCAGCTGAGCCGGGCTCGGAGCATTACAAATTGTATCAGAGCCGACTTTCGACACCAATTGTGGGTCAGAGTGGGTTAGAGGTATGCCTGACTAAGGACAGTACGTTGGTAGAGACCAGGGGCAGTACGCTAGTAGGGTACTCCACTCCACATCGGCTAGAAAGGCGGTCATGTATTAGCTTTCGGGTCCCGAGCTCAGCGAGGACGCTGAGTTCTTAAGGAGGGTGTGTGTAACACCCCATACTTAAGCATGTATATATAATATTATATTAAGATAATATAATAATATATGAGAGTGGTTGGTTGGTGGCCCATGGGATTTCTATAGAAGGCTTGGATTATTGGGATTAATGATGTGGCCTATAGAAAGTGCCTATGGGGCATAGGAATTAATGAATGGGAATTAAATGAGAAAGTATGCTTCCATGCATGGGGTATGATGTGGAGGGGGCTTGGGTTAAATCCCATATCGGAAAAAGTGAGAAAGGAGAGTGAGTATATTAAGAAAAACAAGTGAAAAAGGATCACCTATAGGGTTTACCCACCTTTTAATGGTGCCAGTGGTGGGCGTGGCTATAGTTTTGTGTTCGTTCTTTCGCATGCGCGCACACGTAACTGTGTGCGCAGCTGAGTCGGGTCCGGGGCGTTACAAAATATTTGAGAGAACCGCATTGATAAGCGTAACTCTTCCTCCTACGGATAAAGCTTTACCTTTCCATCCAGTAAGGCGGTTTTCCACCCGGTCAATGATAGGTAACCAGTTTGCCTTCTTAAGTTTTCCCGGTCTCAGTGGTAACCCCGGGTATTTAATGGGGAAACTCTCGATGGAGCAGTTGAGGATCGTGGCATGCTCTTGTGCATCCTCTGTAATAATGGCAATGGGGATAAAAGCACTTTTGTGGAAGTTGACCCTGAGACCAGACCAAGCTTTAAAACAATAAAGAATTTCTTTGAAAGCGGTAGTTTTCCCGAGATTGCCATTTCCAAATAGGAGGGTATCGTATGCATATTGGAGGATGGAGCACCCTTGGCAGTTGACTCCCCTAACCATCGGCGATGTCCAGCCAGCCCTACTGCAGTTAGCCATCATGGTCCTCAACACGTCTGCCACTATGGTGAAGAGGAGGGGGAGAGAGGATCGCCTTGTCTAAGGCCCTGTTTACACGAAAAAGGGTGACCCGGGATCCCGTTCACTAAAATTGCAGTTCTGCTGGTAGAGAGGCATGTGTGGATCCAACTGATCCATCTAGTCCCGAATCCTCTTCCAGCCATAGCTTCCAAGAGACATTCCTATTCAACCGAGTCGTAAGCTTTCCCAAAGTCCAATTTCAGGAGATAGCTCTTAGCATTTAACGTGTGGCAGTGATGGATAGTTTCTTCAGTAGTGGTCATACTGTCCTGAATACACCGTCCTTTAATGAACCCCGTCTGCTCGTTACTAATGATTATGTTCATCACCTTTCCCAACCTATTAGACAGGGTCTTGGTTATAATCTTAACTGAGCAGTTAAGGAGACTAATAGGGCGGAAATCTCCCACCCGCAGGTAGCCTTCTTTCTTAGGGATCAACACCACCTCAGCAAAATTAAATCTACCTAACTTAAGTTTATGATCATAGAGATCTGCAAACAACTTAATCAGATCTTCCTTGATTTCCTCCCAGAACACATGGTAGAAAATGACATGGAAACCGTACGGACCTGGGACTTTGTCCTTTCCGAGCTGCTGTATCGCCTCCCCAATTTCTTTTTTCGTAAAAGGAACTTCAAGGGGTTGAGGCATGGGGTCAGGTTCGTTCGTAGAACCTTGCCAGAATTCGTGGTGGAGAGGGACTCTCAAATCCTCCTTCTAACCAAAGAGTCGCTTGAAGTGGGATTGGAACGCTACCCTGATATCCTCATCCCCTTGTATCTCTCCAGACTCTGAGTGGAACGAATGGATCATATTAAATCTACGCCTGACACTGGCAACACAGTGGAAGAATGTTGTATTCGCGTCTCCTTCTTTGAGCTACGAAATTCGGGATCGTTGTTTCCATTTGAGTTCTTCAAGTCTATAAAGTTGATGAATGTCTTCGCGGAGCTGAAGCAACCTATTCCGCTCCTCCTGTACCAGACTCCTAGTTTCCTCCGTCTTTTCCAGCTCCTCAATACCTTTAAGGAGTGAGTCCTTTGCTCTCCAGATCAATGCAAATCTGGTTCGGTTCCATTTCCTAAGTTTGTCCTGCAGTCTTCTAATTTTTCGTACCAGATTGCAGTTGCTTCAGTTCCTCTAGTCGAGCGGGACCAATTCTCGTAAACCATGTGATGGAAACCGTGGATTTCCAACCACACTTTCTCAAATCTAAACTTGGGTGATTTCCTGGGGTGCACTTCTCCGGACGAGAGGATAATAGTGACATAATCCGAGGTTGGTTTAGGGAGAGATTTGGCCCAAGTCAAAGGGAATTTGGCCTCCCAGTCCGCAGAGACCAAGATCCTATCAAGCTTAGCTAAAATGGGTACCACTTGCATATTTGACCAGGTGAAAAGACTATTAGTGATGGGAATGTCAACCAGTTCCAGGTCCGCGATAACCTCATTAAACGTTTCCCTATCCGCGTCACTAGCTCCTCTGCCCATATGTTCAGAGGCAAACCTGGTGATGTTAAAATCTCCCCCCACCACCAAGGGGTTCGGCCATCGAGCGTGAATTGCTCGTAGTTCATGCCAGAATTCCACCCTAGCTGTAGTAGTGTTCGGCCCATAAACCACCATAATAGACTGGGTCCACAGGTCTGCTTTACGTTGGAACAGGACCGACAGCGAGAATCGACCGTGTAATTCATCTACGCAGACAAACAACTCGGGATTAAAACCCAAGGCAATACCCCCAGAGGCCCCAACAGAAGGGCAAATTTCCCATTTAGAAATGTGATACCTCCCCTCCCCCCAGCCTACTTAGTCTAGAAATATGGATAAGTTTGGTCTCCTGTAGACCAACAATGCTCACTTTTGGTTTAGCGATGACATCCCTTACCATTTCCCGTTTGCCCCGCCTACCTAGGCCCCTAACGTTCCAAAAGAGAACTTCCATTAACTAACGTTAAACGAGGGACCATGACTCATTTTGGCAGACGAGTTCGAAATGAGATTAACTCTCTCACTCTCCCACCCTCTAATCTTGTTAAGAAGGAAAGCGTTCCTATCAGTATCGCTAACTGCTAGACCACAGGTTTTGACTAGATTAAAAATCTCAGAATCAGTCATGAAATTAAAATAGATGCTAGGAAGGAACACGTACCTTCGTCGCTAGTCTTAATCGATTTAGCGGTTGCAGCAATCTCCAAATAGTCGTCTAAGGACTCCTCAACAGCCCTCTTAGCGACTTTCTGCACCCTAAAACCTGTACCCCTTAAGTAGAGACAGGAACCGACGGTTGCGAAGTAGGGAATGTGGAAGGTACAAATTCGGGGGAGATACCATTTGGATCATCAGCCAGTCCCTTAGAATCAAAAGACTCCCCTTCCGAATAAACATAATCATCTTCGAGATTTAAT
The DNA here is from genome assembly GCA_017893485.1 of Hemerocallis citrina. Classification (NCBI taxonomy): domain Eukaryota; kingdom Viridiplantae; phylum Streptophyta; class Magnoliopsida; order Asparagales; family Asphodelaceae; genus Hemerocallis; species Hemerocallis citrina. The sequence continues at coordinate 40,848,063 of CM030364.1, forward strand.
CTATCCTCACGATCGTCTTCATCAATGTGGCTCCCGCCCTCGGATACGGATGCCCATAGTGGTTTGCGAGCACATGAGGCGATATGGGGCAAGAGACACCGTTATCTGGGCTTGAACAAATGGGCCTGAACAAATCATTTGCAGCTGATATAACTATCGACTTGGGCCCTCTTCGTGCCCATATACAAGGCCCACACATGGAGATATAAAAATCCCGTCGGTTTCCATTACCTCTACTTCAACGCTGAGCCTTCTTTGGGAACACGATAGTGTTCGTCGTCTTTGCGAGCCAGCTTATCTTCACTTCTAATACTTTCGTCAAATCTTGAGCGTCGTGTCTCATTTTGAGCGGTTGGCGTAACTTCCGATGTTTTAGACGAGGAAGTCGAGGGGTTTGACGTTGGAACCGATGTTTGGATGGGGGGTTTCGATGCTTCGTTGCCTTTAACCTTAGGATTTTTGCCAAATTCATCTATCCCCTTTCCCTGTACATCTTCCCCCAAACTTGTTTTATTCTCTTTTGATTTCGATTCCTTGTCAATGAGTGACCCCTTGGTCGTCGTCTTTCCCAAAGTGGCATCTTCCCTTAGCCGCTCTCATCCCAAAGCTTTCAGCTTTTTCCCTTTTGGAGTTTGACTTTGCATGTCATTTCTGATGGGGCTCTTATCCTTTCTAGTTGTTGTTCGATCTGACTCCACCCCCTGCTCCACTCGCCGCTGCTCACCACCAACTTAGAGAGGTTGACTTCCTCTTTGAGCTTCCATTTGGCCCCCCTTTCCAATGGAAGGTTCTGACTCATCCAAACTACCCAAATCTGGTAGTGGGTGTAGATCCATTGTCTACCGTCCATCCCGACCGTTGGATCCATTGGTCAAGCATTGTTCTCGACCAACGATGACCAGAGAAGCTTCTTTTGGTTCTGATCCCTCTGCCGCCTTTTCCTGGCGCGCTTCCTTCCCTCTTGTAGCTTTGACGAGTTCACGGTGCGCACGCTCAACTTCATGAGCCTCATCTAAGGTCAGGTCCCACTTCGGTGATACAACCGTTTGTAGGAGCAGCCGTCTCTGAGGGAGGGTGGAGGAGTGGGAAAGTGATGGACATGAGCTCTGCCTCTTTCTCTGCTCGCTTATCAAGCACAAAGCAAATGAGGTACGACTCCTCGAATAAGAAGACTTTTGCAAAATGAGGCATAAGTGAGATGTCAACACTCCTGATCAGTATCCTAGCAAATACGATCTCCGAGCGTCGTACCGTCTTCTTGTCGATATCTTCAAAAGTTCCAAAATTGGAGATGATCTCTTGCAGTGCCTCCTTTTTCCAAAAGTGTAGCGGCACGTTATGAATCCAAATCCAGAACTTGTCACCTTGGGGCAGCTCCACTCCGAATCTCGGTGACCATGCAAAAAATTCCATCTTGAAGTGTCCAAAGTCCACCGTACCTGAGTTGGTGACCTCGACCATCTTCTCCGGCGATGGGAAAGACACCAGGAACTGAAGGTGGCACATCTTTTTCGCTACCTAGTCCTTGTGGGCCCTCATTGGCCACTTGGAGTTTAATGCTTGGAGGAGATGGGTCTCCGATGGGCTCCCTGACCTAACTCTGACAACGACAAACCATTGACGTAACCACTTTTCTTCGTTCTTGATTGTATCCAGGCTATTTACAAGCCGGATAAGAGAAGGGTTATCCGGTGAGCTACCTCTGCTAACTGGGTATTCATCATCGTTGTTAGTGTTGATGACGTTCGTGCAAGCATACGACATGTGTCCCCACTTCATACATTATAAGCACCTAAACTCTTTCGTGCAATCCTTCCGGTAGTGTCCCAAGTCACCGCAGTTGAAGCATGGTACTTATTTGCGTTTTCCTTTTCTTTGCTTCTTTCTGTTATCTGGTTGAGTTGGAGGTAAGATACTGTGTCTCCTTTTCTCTCTGTTTTCCTCTCTCACTACTTCAGTCCAAACTTCCTTCAACTCCCCATTTGAATTCAGATCCTCTCTCCCTAAAGTCTTGTGGTTTGGCCCCTTTCCTAGGCCCACACAACCACAATCTTTGGCGGGTCTTGGACTTCCCCTTTCATTGCCCGTGGAGAATGTGGAGGGTTGTGAGCTGAAGAGGCTTGTAGGGGGGTGTGGTTGATTACTGGGGATCTTGTTGGGGGTGGAGTATAATGTGGAAGTTTGTGATGGTGTGCAGGGGATCTTGGTCTTTGGTGTTTGTATTGGTGACTGTACTCAGAGGTTGTGGTGTAGAAGTTGGTTTTTTGTGGGTGAAGGCTCCTGTGATGGTGGTGCGGTTGGTGGTGACGACCCTGGTTGTGGAACTGCTGATCGTTTCCTTCTATGTGAGGGCATCGATGTTCCTTTGTGTGTGTGTGTGTGTGGGGGGGGGGGGGGGGGGGGGGGGAGTTCTTTTACACTCGAAAGTGCCAGTAGGATGACCGCCTTTATGGGCCCGTCCTCTTGGCGGAGACGCAATGGGCGATGATGACTAACCTGTCGACCAGACTGTCGCTAATTTGCACTTTGGTGTGCACGCACAGGGTTACGATGTTATCTGAGCCTCCATTCCTCCTCGTCGAGGGGGTGGTTCAGTAGAGTTGGGTTTTGTGGAGGGGGTGCATGTACAGCATTAGGAGTGATAGCTTGGGGGGGGGGGGTAGAGGAGGTAGAGAGGAGCAGGGGGGTTGCAGCGATAAGGGGTGTAGGAGTGGCTGGTGCAGTTGGCTGGTGGAGGACACACTCTGTAGGCCCACACCCACTGAGCTCAAGCACCGTCAGTTCCATTGTTTGTTTGCAACATTTTAGTAACCGCTATAACTTCTAATTTTAAGAATTTATTTTACTCATAAAACCTGTAGGGTTATGAGAAATTCCATAAATACCGTTGTAAACTTCTCAATTTTATTTTGTATTTGGTTTCTTGCAATTGCTTTTGTAAGCAAAACTTTAAAATTTACCTCAAAAACTTGTACCCTGGATTATTAAAATCTCTCCAACATTTCATCATAATCTCTATTTTATACTAGTAATTTACACGTGCAATGCACGTCCCAATAAACATATTTTTTGGAAGCAAAAAATCTGAAGGAGTTCGTCCTCGAATATAAGATCTCATTCATATTAGTTATGTACACGTGATACACATAAGTTGGTATGTTTATAAATAACAACTCCAACTTTCTCATTATAATATTAGAGATTAGAGATATTTTAATTTTAAAAACTATATATTTTTCAAAAACTTCGAGAATTTTTTGGGTATTGACAACATTAGTTTCGGGGAAAAAAATTTGAAACTTTTACTCCTTGTCCGTTTCTTTTAAGAAAATAGCGAGTACGACCAAGGATGGAAATTGGCCAGAACCCGATCCGGACCCAACTAAGTCTGACCCTATCATTGTGAACTTGGGCTAATCATCAACCAGTTCGGGTCGGGTTTGGGCTCAACTTTTTAGGCCCGATCAAAATTCGGGTTAGACAGGCTCAAATAACTAGGTCTGACAGACCCAGATCAAATTTATGCATCTACTTGTCCATATATACATATGATTACATATATGTACGTATGAATAAGAAAATCTATGTTAATATTATGTAGTAATGAGTATTTTTTAAAATGTTTATTCATGAATATAATTCTTTCTTTTTTTCCTAATAGATATTTATTTATATAAGTTGAAATGAGTATTATATTTTATACGGAGAAAATTGATGTTTTATAAATGTTGTATTAGAATATAAGTAAACAAAATTATATAATTTTATAAAAATTAATCAATATGTTTTTTAATCATGTAGTTCTCAATATATTTTTATTTTTGGATAAAAAATTTAGATGTATGTATACATTATAAATTTTTTTTGATCATATATACATTATAAAATTATATATTAAAAGCGCATAATTAATTCGGATCTAGACCGATTTTTTTTTAGTCAAATCGGGCCTGAGCTCGGGCCTTTTTTTTAGTTAAATTGGACTCAAGCTGGGGCCCAATATTTTAAGCCCGAAGATAAATTGCACCGAACTTGGGCCTAATTTTAGAATTTTGCCTTAAGCTTTTATTTGAGTCTAGACCAAACTCGACCCCTTAAGTACAACCATAATATTTGACCAATGGGAAAGTAACGAAACTATCCATAAAGACTGGGAAAAAAAACAGAATAGAAGAAAGAAAAGGCACCAGATACCTTGTCTCCTTGAAGGTGGGAACAAAATGACCTCTGTTACACTTCGAACTTTCTGTAAAGACGAAATTCAAAAGCTTTTTTTTCTCCCCTCTCCTTGATCGATCAGATCCGGCTCCGGGGACCTCCCGACCCCCATCCTCCCTTCGTTAAAGTTGTTCCCCTCGTCTTCCTCTCCAAACCCTTCTCGCCTCAGCACTTCCTTCTTCGAGCGGTGGAGGAGTCCCTCCCCTCTTTCCTGCATCGTTCTAGGTGTTGATTTCGTCCCCTTCCCCTCATTCTCCCATCCTCATCTTGGTGCGACTCTGTGCCATTACTGGAGCCTCCTCTCCCGGCCCCGGCCATCGTTCCGACTAGCGGTACAGAGCTTTCAAATTTTTCAGGTATCTTTCCCTCCCCGAGTGCCAGCACGACTAATCACTGTAAGTATTCTTGCCCAAACCCACCTTTATAGTTAGTAGGTTTGTTATTTCTTTTATTTTTGTGGCCTTCCTGTGCGTTTTTCTGGCAGGTCATTGCCCCTTTGTCATTGGGCGGCGGATCCCTATCCCCGCGTATTGGCCCCCCTCATCCTCCGTGCTTTGGACGGATTTCTTTCGCCCCTTTCTCCTCTGGGGCTTGCTGTCCCCTCATCGGTTTCTTATCCCCGTGTTCTATTCCCACTTATTACTGTTTCCCATGCAACGGATCTTTTTCTGAATTTATCTCGGCTGCGCGCTCCACCCCTCGCTTCTTTCTTTCTCGTGCTCTGACCTTTGCGTCGCCATAGCCGACTGTTTCTATTCTCCTTTTCTTCTCTAACTTCTCTCCGTTTGTGGTTTCCCTCTTTGAGTGGGCTTTATCTTTCAAGGCCCATGGCTTTATCTTGGGTTGAAGTGGTTAAAAAGAAAAAAAAACAAAATAATTACCTTCTCCCCTCTTAGGCCCAGTCAATATAATGAGCTGGTGTTCCCTAATCCGCGTAAGCCCTATTTCGAGAAGTTTCACTCTGACTCTTCAGCTCCCTTTTCCCGCCCTTCTCCTTCCCTCTCCCTTTCTTCTGCCTCCACCTTGTCACCACATTCGTACCGTTTCTGGCCGATCTGCTTCCGTTGTTTACAGTGCGACCACCTCAAAATCAACTGTCCCAACAAAATGAAATGTCTTTTCTGCCTCAAATCCGGCCATGCGCAGCAGCGCTGCTGCGCTCTTCAAAAGATTCTAAGGTTACCCATGGGCGCTCCGATCTCTGATCAGGTGCTGGGTGCCGTGGATCTTTCCTCCCTTCGCAACAAGCTGCCTGCCGCTAAACAGTCTAAAACTCGTAAGCACCCTTCTTCCTCCAAACCCCCTTTGCTTCCCACGCCTCCCCCAGATCATCGCATCTCGGAGCAACCCCTTCCCTCTTCGGTGCCCTCAGCTACTTCTCCCCATCATCTCCCCAAGCAGCATGTCGCCCACGTCTTTATCCCTAAGACTGAGCTGACGGACCGATTGAAGTTCTTCAGCACCTACGGTGCGATTTCCTTCATTGGTGGTGCGATTCCATTTTTCACTTTGAACTCCTTCCTTTGTAATTTCTGTAACATTAAGGATTGGGATTGGGTTCTCTACAACTGCTCTAATGGCGATATGGTGATCCGTTGCCCCTCTCCTAAGATATTGGAAGATCTTATTGCATCGCCCTCCCTGTCCATTGGCTCTATCTCTCTCGCTGTTCGACATTGGGTGCAGATCCCATCCCAGTCTCAGTTAGTTGACTCCATTGAGTCTAAAGTCTCCCTAGTTGGTCTACCACCTTTCTGTGACTCTCTCCGCTTGGTCGGAGAGATGGCCAAATGCATCGGTAACATCGTCAGCATTATCTCTAAAGCTAGGCTTGCCTCGGGCAGCCTTCAAATTAAAGCGCTCTTTTGCTGCCCCAAACTCCCCCTCCGTATTGAGGCTTTCTGCTTATCGGATGGTACATCCTCTTACTCTGTGTCTGTTCATTACCACGATTCCACGGTTGCTAAGGAGTCTCCTTCTCTCCCTCCCTCTGATTCTGCTGCTCCGAAATTTGGCGCCGACCTCAAAGCCCCCTTTCATCCTGGAGTTGATTCCTCTTTGAAGGTCAATAGCTCTGCAGCTAAAGTGTATCGTGGGGGGACTTCGCGCAGCAAGTTCCCTCCTCTCCTTAGAACTGCAGCTCCCCTTTCCATTCCAAAGATTTCTCCTTCCAAAGTCCCCAACCTCGTATGGATCAATCCTGACCTTCACGCAGCGAAGGGCGCTTCCTCCGCTAATCCCTCTACGCCTGTGAAAGCTACAAGTACCCCTACAATTCCCCCAAAGTCTCCACATTCGGCAGCTCTCATCCCTGGTTCTCCGAAAGCAATCTTATCTCCTAAGTCTAAAAGCAAGCAGATTTCCTCTTCCTGGCCGGCTTGGGAGGTCAACCCGAACTTTGCGTCGGACTGGGAGCAATTTCAACAACTTGCTCATTTTCCCACTCCCAAGCGCACTGATCCTGCTTTTGAATCTGCCATTCTTAAGGCCTCGCAATCTTCCAAAGCTGCCTCATGGATTAACGAGGATCCCCTGCTTTTAGAGGAAGAAGATGATTTTAATCGTGAGTGCCTAGCCAAGAAGGTATTGCCTCTTCCTTCAGCCAAGTATTTCTCATTTATCTTTCTTTTCTATGCAAACTGTGTTTTTAAGCTATTGCATTTGGTTTTGCTGGGTCAAGCCATTAAAGTGCCCCTTCGGGGCCGACCTCCTCTAAAAATTGATACTCTCAGATCTTCGTTACGAGTTTGGACTTCTCCGTCTCCCGAAACGAAGGTTCGGAGTTTATCAGGACTTCCGATTCCCTTCCCTCCTTTGTTTTCCTCTCTCTGCGATGCAGAGATCATTGCATCGAATAAGGCTCCAGTCAATCATTCTCCCATCCCCTCCAGCACCTCACCCACTCGCCTCTCACCTATCCTGGCCTCAAAGAGCCCCAATCCTGAGGGCGATCTTTCCTCGCAATTGCCTCAACGCTTCATTAGGTCTAGCGCTCGTCTGTTGGCTAATAAAAAGAAAACTTCTCCTTACCACAACGATCATTTCTCCACTGTTAATTGCAGGACTGACAAACATAAAAGATTTTCTCCATCTTCCTCCGACCTCCCTCTGACTCCCCATCACCAGTTAGGGTCCCTTTACTTCCCTATTTTCGATTCGTTCTCTGATAACAATCTTGCTACCCTTGCGCAGGACATGGGTTTCCTGATCAACCCTTCTGACTCCCATCACATCCGTGCCATTAGAAAATTGGAACGTATTAGAGTTTTGGAGCATAGTCAATCCCATGATTAGTGTTTCTTGGAATATCCGTGGTCTGAATTGCCCGTCTAAGCAACGAGCAATTTTTGACCTTATCTCTTCTTCTCGCTGCGGCATGATTTCCATTCAAGAATCCAAATTGGAATCGCCCTCTCATTCGATTTTGTGCGCCTTAGGCGGATCCTTGATCTCGAAGTGGATTTCGCTGGATGTCATCGGATCGAGAGGAGGGATCCTTTTTAGATTCAAAGAATCGCGATACTCGCTTATCGCGGTTCAGCGTCTTAACTACTTTCTGATTATTCAACTTAACTGGACGCAATTCAATTGTCCTCTTACCGTTATATCGGTTTACGGCCCCTCCACCTCCGAGAGGCGGCCTTCTTTCTGGAACGAATTTCTTTCGTTACAACAATTCTCCTCTGATCTCTGTATCTTGTGTGGCGACTTTAACGTCATGCGTTTTGTATCCAAAAGATCGAACCCTATCTCCTCATACTCACAATCCTGCCTATTCAATGATTGCATCCGCGATTTGCAATTATCAGATCTACCGATCTCAGGGAGGTCTTTTACCTGGTCAAACCAGCGTGATCCTCCCACTTTTGCCAAACTTGATCGCTTCCTGATCTCGCAACCCTGGATCGACCGTTTCCCTCAATCTTCCGCCCAAGCTCTCCCTAACACATCTTCTGACCACGTCCCGATCGTCCTTACATCGAACTTTTCTTTCAACCACCAGCACAAATTTTGCTTTGAAAAATTATGGTTACAAGACCAACTATTCGTTAGTCTTGTGGTGGAATGTCTAGCCTCGATTACTGGTTCTTCGGGACTGGGCAACATCCTCCTTAAACTTCATGCGATCAAGCACGGATGCAAAATCTGGCGTTCTGAGAGACAATACAATACCTTTTTCCTCAAAAACTTTCTTCTCCAATCCATTGAATCCCTTGATAAGATGGAAGAAATATAGCCTTTGTCAGACGCTGCTCGTGCAGAGCGTCTCTCCTGCAAGCAGGATTACGCTAATATTCTCCAGCAAGATCATACCAAATGGGCGCAAAGAGCTCGCATTAAATGGTTGAAAGAGGGTGATGCCAACACCGCGTTCTTCCACAATTTTGCCTCCCATAGGCAGCGTTGCAACCGTATATCCTCTCTCTCGGTTCAGGGGGTTGATGTCTCCTCCGATGGAGAGATCCATCGTGAATTCCTCAACTTCTATAAAAATCTCATTGGTTCGCATAAACAGCGCACCATTGAGCTCAACTGGTTCCAGCTTTATGGTAACCAATCTCACGATCTTTCCTTTCTCGAAGCCCCTTTCACGATGGAAGAGATCAAATCGGCGGTTTTTGCCTTAAAAAGTGATTCCGCCCTCGGCCCTGACGGCTTCCCTGCCTTCTTCTTCCAAAAATTTTGGGAATGGCTTAAGGATGACCTCCTCAAATTGTTTTAGGATCTTCACCAGGGTCATTTCTCTTTTGATCGCATTAACTATGCGCACATTGTCCTCATTCCCAAGATTGCGGGGCTCACTTATTGACTAACTTTAGACCTATCAGTCTGATCAACACGTCTTTCAAAATTATTATGAAAGTTCTCTCTTCCAGGCTGAGCGACATTATCTCCCCTCTTATCGACTCAGCCCAGTCGGGCTTCATCAAGGATCGATTTATCCTCAATAGTGTAGCCTCAGCACAGGAAATCATATCCCACTGTCATAGATCTCACTCTGAGGGTATCCTTCTCAAGCTTGACTTTCAAAAAGCTTACGATAATGTTAATTGGGATTTCCTTCCTGACATCCTTACCTACCGGGGTTTTGGCTCCAAATGGATAGCTTGGATTAAATCTAGCCTATACTCTGGGACCTCTTTAATCTACATCAACGGCTCGGAGGGGCATAAATTCAAAATTAAATGTGGTCTCCGTCAAGGAGACCCCCTTTCCTCTCTTCTTTTCGCCCTTGTAGCCGATGTGTTAGCAAACTTCTCAGGAATGCTTGGAACATTCAAATGATCGAAGGCCTCGCATCCTCCCCTCATTTTGAGGGGGTTCTCAACCTGCAATACGCAGATGACACTATCATCTTTTCCAAACCTAATGTCCACTCCCTTCATAACCTTAAACTGCTCCTTTACTGCTTCGAAATGGCATCAGGCTTAGCCATTAACTTCCAAAAGTCCTCCGTGCTATGGCTGAGCGGTTCTCCCAATCGCCAGGTCGAGGTATCCAATTTCTTTAATTGCCCCATTGCTAGCTTTCCGATTTCCTACCTTGGCATCCCCCTGAAATGGGGCAAATTACCCAGAGCTGATTGGTTCCCGCTTATTGATAAAGTGGAATCTAGGCTTACTGTTTGGTCCGGTAAAGTCCTCTCCCGAGGAGGAAGACTAATACTCATTAACTCGGTCCTCTCGGCCATGCCCCTATACATGATGTCTTATTATTTCATTCCCTCCTGGGTGATCAAAAGAATTGATCAGATCAGAAGTAATTTCCTCTGGTCTGGGTCTTCCGCCTTTAAACCTGGATCGCACCTAGCCCATTGGAAATTAATCTGTTCATCCAAGGATGAAGGGGGTCTCGGTGTTTTGGATCTTAGAGATCATAATATTGCCCTCTTAGGCAAATGGCTGTGGAGACTCCATAACCTCGACCACCTCCCATGGATTCAATGCGTCAAAAATTACCGATCTTCCGCCAACTGGTGGGACTTCCCCCCACTGACTTCTCGCCATGCTTCCCCTTTCTGGAAGGGGATTTGGAAGGCGTCTTATGCATTCCAGTGTAGCATCTCTCGTTCCTGCTCTGACGGAACCACAGCTAAATTTTGGTCTGATCTGTGGATCGGGAACATCAAACTGTCATCCGCGTATCCTTCTTTATTTCGCTTAGCTGCTTCCCCGTCAGCTACGGTAGCGAACTCTTTCTTCCTCATCGATAATGTGAGACATTGGTGCATCCCTTTTGTGATCGAGCTCCCCCCATCGCTCCTTGAAATTTTTAATAACCTCTTAACCTTCTTCAATGGCTACGTCTGGTATCCTAGCGAGGGTATCTCTTGGCGCTGGTGGCCTTCAGGCATTTTCTCGGTTAAATATTTTTACCACTTCCTCAACTCCAGAGGCATTCGATCTTCGACTGCACATTTCATCTGGGATTCCTGCGCCCCTCTTAAGGTTAAAATTACCTCTTGGCTTGCGTTCAATAACAAACTTCTCACGGTTGAGGTCCTTAACAAAAGGAACATGGCTTGGGGGCAACTATGCCCGTTGTGCGATCAGGAACTGGAAGACGTCAACCATCTTTTCATTCAATGCCCTTTCATCCTCCCTCTTCGGAAGATTAGCACTTTGGCTTGGGATACTGGCTTGATTCCCCCTCTATTAGCTTTCGTTTGGTCTTATACGCCTTCGAACGCGATGTTTCGAAGTGCGTGGATGTTAGCTATTCATACCATCATTTGGATAATTTGGATGGAAAGGAACACCAGGTTATTCCGGCATCAACGCAACTCGATCGCGTCCATGACTGATGATTTCTTTTTTCTTTTTAAACTCTGGGCTTCGAGCCCAAAGTTCAAAGACAGTGTTTCACTGGCTTTTCAAAAATTACTTGACTCTTTTCATTGTCTTAGAAATCTTCATGCTTTATAGCGACTGTTTAGTAACTCTTTTTTTACTCACATTGTTTTTCCTCTTTTTTGCTTCGTATCTTGCAGGTTTGAACTCCCTGTAAAAACAGTAAGGGTTTCGCAGGTTGGGCGGTTTAATTTGAATCTTTTGATTCAGATGTCTCTCACTCTTTTTGATCTTCTGGGCTTTTGAGTGGTAATGTTCAGCTTGTGTTGTGCAGCTGTTTGGTTGTGTTTTGCTGACTGAGAAACTCATGTTCAGTTCCTTTTCTTGGACTGTATCTCTTGTATATTTTGGTCTCTTATGTTAGTACCTGACTTCTCCATATCTTACTCTGGATGGTCAGCTGAATTGTGCTCCCTCACACTTTTAACTAGTTAAGATTATTAGTGGCCTGTATTTATCTCTACTTATTGTCGCTTTTGACTGCTACTTACTGCTTTGTTCGCTGTCGCTGGATTGATTCTAGCGGCGTAATTGTTTTGGTAATGTTTTTCTTCTCCCTTCTGAACTGTATTATAGCGGTATTGTGCATGCTGCTTATAGTATTATGATGCTTTACGCTGTTGGCCTTAGATCTTCTCTTTTGGATTGGAATGCGGTTAGCTGCATTTCCTCTAACTGTCTGTGCTGCCTGGAGGGTGTTTTCTTTGGTGTATATTTCTTCTCGGTTGCTGCAGTGGTTAGCGGCGATTTGTGTACGCTGCTCTTGATGATTATGTGACTATTTTCTTCCTTTCAGGGAGTTTTTTCGTGCTCCCGTATCTATCTACAGGGCCATGCCCGTTCTCTTGCGATTAGTTTGAGGCATGTCTTTTGTTTCTCTCATGAATGATTTGTGATGTTTTGGGAACGGGATGGCTGTGTTGCTTTGTTTAAGTTTCTCGATCAGTGTGGCTTTCCTTGTGGTGGGCTGACTTTTGCTGTAGAGCTTTCGGCGTGCCAGTGCATCTTTGCTCTGTTTTTGTCAGCGGCAGCGATCTCTCTCATCCAGCCTATCAGCTCCTACGGGATGTATGCAGTCTCCTTTGATTCTGGTGCGAGTTATCACACGTTTCTCTTCTTGTGTGGTTCCGTGTTGGGCTGCCCGGCGCGCGCGCCCTTTCCGAGCACTGTTCGACTCAGCTGGTTTTCTCCTCGAGCAGCCGGGCCCTTAAGCTGGAGCGTCTCGATTGCAAAGCTGTAGCCTTGTCTCCATCGTTATTGTTTAGCATTTTGTTATATCACTTGTTCTATTTACGCTTAGATTTTCTCTCTCTGTAGTAAGGACTTACTTTATCGTCCTTTGTTTTACCTCTGGTAAAACCCTTCGTGTATTATTTACTATTATTAATTGATTGCCAGGCTGGAGTCCATTGACTCTATCCGTTACATCAAAAAAAATGACCTCTGTTATTAAGAGATAGGACATCAATTACCCAGGGATAAAGGCATAAACAGTAGTTACACGAGTCGGCTAATATTAATAACTTGACAACTACGCATACTAGTAATATACACCTGATATGCACATATTAATTTTTTACAACAATTAAAGTAAAAATTCCGATTTACACGTGCGATGCATGTCTTAATAAATAAGATTATATAGTTTTAAAAGTAATTGTGAAAATTATAATGGGATAGTTGGAGTTGCACGTACGTTACACATAAGTAGATAGATTTACAACTCCAACTCTTCCATTATAATAGTTACCAGTATAATATACGCGCGATGCACATCTAAAAAAGTAAACTCATCAAATTAAATGAATATATATTGAATAAGAAAAAAAATAGTTTATATTTGGTTGTTTTGATTTGGGCTACACGTGCGTGGACATTTATATTTGTTGGATATAGTTCGGACGTGTATTATACGTGTTTATATAGTTACAAAGTTAGGGTTTGTTTGTTACAAACCCCAACTCTCCCATTAAATAGTAGAGATTATATATTATATTATAGATAGATAGATATAGATGGATAATTTACACGTGTGATGCACATTTAATATATTTATTAAAAAATCAAAGTAAAAAAATATGTCGTAGTGAGGACTCGAACCTGAGACCTCCTTCATATTAGTTATGCACGTGCAATATACGCGTTGGTAGATTTACAAATAACATTAAGGCTTTCTCCCATTATTATAACTAGTAATTTACATGTGCGATGTACGTTTTAATAATTACAAAAAATTAAAAATAAAAACTCTGACGTAGGGAGGATTTGAACCGGAAAGTTCCTTCATATTAGTTATGTACATGCATTGCACATGTTGGTAGAATGACAAAATGACAAATGACACTAAAGCCTTTTTGCATTATAATATTAGAGGTTAGAGATATATAATATTAGAGATTAGAGATTTTCTTCCAAGAATCCAATTAGAATCAAATAACAGTTTGAGTTACATTTTGCAATTACAACCGCATTTATCATCAAACAAATTTTATTTTATTTTATTTTTTCTAGCCCAGATAATTTATAGTTTCAATGCTTAGCTTAGTTTATTATTTATTATTATTTCCATTTGGTCCTTAAACCACCTCAATACAATTTTAGGCCCAAACTTTTTCCCATCTAAACACCCCTACTTTAGATCAGGTTTCCAAACCAAAACCCTCACCCGCTTAGTCAACCCTATATAGGTTTAAACCCTCACCCAATTTCTCAACCCTGTATAATTCTGATCTAGGTTTACTCCTCAATCGTCTACCTCGTCTTCAAACTGTTGTGCTGCTCTTTCAATCTCGCTCTGTGAAACACTAACCGCTACAGAACCCTTTCATTTTCACTCTAAAACCTTAGTCATGGAGGAACAAATAAACAATAGAAGGTGTTTCATCAGTCAAGGAGGAGCTCATTCCTTAACACCCAGGCCCCCCCCAAAGCCCCCCTTGACATCACCGGCTCCAGGCAGTAACAATGGCAGTTGGAACCTTTTCTATCCTCACAGTCAAAGCAGAGCTCACTCCTTAACACCCAAGGCCCCAAAGCCCCACTTGACATCACCGATTCCATGTGGCAACAACGGCACTTAGAACCTTTTTTACCATCCATGGTACCACCTCAGACAACACAACAGTCGATAACTGTGTCTCTGCTTCATTAGAGACAATAAAGAATATCTTTGTCAAGACTGGGCGTGTCAACGTGAGCAAACAAGTATTCCATTGAAAAACAATTGATATTCGAAAAAATATTGAAGTTACTATTACTTAATATTCGTTGGTTTCCTCCAATATCCTATGAATTTTTATCAACATTATTTGAATAATGAAAAACAAAAACAAAAGAACTAAATGGGAGAAAATTTTATAAGAAAATAACTGATCGATACCAACAAACATTGTATAACTATAATTTTTTGTTTTAAAAAACCTTATGAATATATGAAATAAGGTTTAGCACATAGCTCTTATGAGGAAAACATACTTGATGTATGCTGATACTTTTGATTTGAAAATAAATAGTAAAAGAAATGGAAGAGACGGGGGAAAGTTGTATGTACTTTGGAATTGTTATTATTCTCTTAATTCATAATCATGTTGCATAATTGATGATTATATATACATATATATATATATATATATATATATATATATATATATATATATATATATATATATATATATATATGGAGGCAATTCGGTGAGAACCGTTCTCACAATATGTTTTGTGAGAACTCATACATAGCTGTCATATAGATGATTCAAACCGTTCACATTGATTAGAATAACTTAACTAATTTATAAATGTAAATCAAGTTATTTGAAATTCATTTTTCCATTCATCATGCCTTTATAGAAAATAATCATATTCGGTCATAGAATTTGTAATACTTGTATGAACAAACAAATTTGAAATGACTTGATCTATCATTTCTAGACTAATTTAGATGTGTATATAAAAATCAATGGTTCAGATTCTTCAATTTATCGCCCCCCCCCCCTCCCCCCCCCCCAAAAAAAAAATAAAATAAAATAAAATCACGCGGTTTTCATCAAAGAAGAGAGTTATCCCATATATAATAATTCGTTGATGTTGCAGAATGATCTTTAATGATCTGTTGCAATGGATCATGTTAGTTTCTATCAAGATCCATGGGTGAATAATTTGCCTTTAGATTGTCTAACTTATGAGCGACGACGACATTTGAGTATCTGAATTTAGAGCTAATTAGTGGAATGACCCACTTTTTGATTTTATTTGGTCAAATGACCTAGTTTGAAAACTATTTAGCTAAATGACCTAGTTACTATTTGAACTTATAGTATACTTTATATAGTAATTTCTATAGGATATGTGACCTTTCTTAAAATTCTAAAAGTTTTTGGGTTTTAAGATAATTTCTATTTTTATTATTAATTTTTTGTTTTCTATTCTATAGCTTATAAATTAGTGATTAATTTAAAGAAAATTACAAAAATTATGTAAAAATTACTTACTTTAACTTGGCTCTGATACCAACTGGTTGTGCGTAGCGTGTAATCACTTAAAGACCTGAAATCAAAAGGAAGAGAGTGTCAAAAACTTTAAAATTCTAAAGATGATAGTTTGATGTAAAATAATATTCGTCGAAATAATGGATATTGTCTATTCTGAAAAAGTAATAAGGAATGTCGGGAATATCGTCTTCAAGTTCTCTCATATATTCTGATTATGTCTCATATCCTTCACTATTACTATCATATGGAGGTTCTTCGAGTTCTTCCATGTGTCTATTTTCTCCTCCATTCTGTTCATTTTCTTCTAGAAATTGTCTGTATGCAGTTGTAGGACTCCAAACATAACTACTAAATATACCATTTTCATAAAATAACAAAGATCTTTCATGATAAGTTAGGTAGTCAATTATTTCAACATTTATATTACTAGTTTCTCCAGGATTTATTTGGTTTATTGTTATGATTATTACTCATTGTACACTAAAAAAGAATCATTTGAATTCATAGCAATCATTCATGCTTATTTCTCTATGAGGATAATAAACATAAAAAACTAGCATTCTATCACTTCCTTGGTAATTAACCATTAATAAAAATTGGTGAGGCAATATCAAAATTATTATTATCCATTAGTTCTTTTGAATTTGAACAATAATCAATCATAAAATCAAGAGTAGAGAGAGGTTTCTAAGGATGCCTAAAATCAAAACAAAACGGCCCATCATACTTCCGACCTAGTTAAACCTCTTTGAGCTGCTCTGTACCAGTTACTACCAGTGGATAAAATACTTCTGGTATGCACCCCGATTTCTGTGCTCCTTTTACGTTCCTCCAATCTCAGAATTACTATGCCCTCAAAAGAGCTTCATCTGAGAGATACGTCTGGAACAACTAGTAGCACTTCGGTACAGACAACCGCAACCTAGCTTGTTTCCTTCCGCTACGTCTACAGTCTAACTATAGAAGGTTGCAAATGGGTCGTTTTACAAGAGCATTCATGCAGAGCTGTACAAAACTCGCCCTAAGGGAAAAAGATTTAGTTATCCATACCTTATTTTCTACAAGATCTGGTAGATGCATGAACTCATAAAAGATAATTTTTATTTCCTTCAAACTTGTTACAAACAGAGACTCTTCAAGATTTTGTGGAATTTTTCTCTCCTAGATTCTCTGCCCTTTCTCCCTTATCCTACCTTCCCTTTTATAGAAGAAGGGATGACTTTACACCAGATATAATTATTGTTTTTCTTACATCATTGCTTACATTATAGATAAATAATTGAGTCAATTGCATCACTGCTTACGTTGAAGACATCTTCACGTGCTTCACATCAGAAACAACTCTTCGTCAGTCTTCTCTTGTTCTTTTCTGCAATAGTCACATGAATGTTGTGGTTTTATCCTCATCAATCTACAGTAGTGGATAGCCATCTCTTCTGTCATTGTCATGTCACCTTTGTGCAGGATTCGGTACCAGCTGTCAAAAACTTCTTTCTTTGACTGTGGTTGTTTATTTTTTGCTATACTATAGATCATTAATTTTTGTGGGTCAGGGCTATCATAGATCCATATGTTACCGTCTCTATTTTGTATGTCCTTCAGTTCACAATACATTGTTCTAAATCTCATAGCTCTTCTTTCTGGGATCAGTTTTTCAAATTCTTCGTTCTTATATGGTATAATACCGGTTGCTCTAAACAGGATTTTTGTAATCATTCTTATCTTTATAATATGTTTAGCTGGTAGTTATTCATTATTGTCATACCCCGCTTCCCAAAAATATTGAATACGAGCGCGTGACGAAGCCCAGCAAATGATTTTAACATCATCCACAAGCTGTAGGATCGACTCAGTATCATAACGAGAATATAGCAAGATTTATATATAACCAAGCATGCATGAATAATTTATTAAGCAACAGAAAACAATTGAAACAATAATAATATTCAAATAGTTTTCAATGTCTGGATCAAATGTAATACTCGAGAACATAAGCCCATTACAAGTTCTTAAACAGAAAGAATAAATAATTCAATAAAAACAAATATTCTAAGCAAGTCTTTTCTCCACTTCAAGGCTAAAACCTCTGCTCACCAATTCCAGCAGGTAGCTCGTCACCAAAGTCTGCTTAATAAATATAAAAAGAAAAAAAAATAGGAAAATAAGAGAAAATGCCCTTAGTGCAGTTAGGGCCACAAATAGTAAAAGCGAGTACAAGTAATGGGAAACAAGAATTGGAATTAAGAATGTAACAGGGATACAACAAGTAGTGGAAATTCAAGAACTAGCTAGCAAGGAGGACAACTCAAGTGAACAGGCTGGATAACAAATACTAATGACGAAACAAGTGACAAGTGAACCTGTAGGGATATCTAACCTCAAGTGATAAGTCTCAAGTCTAGTGTCATGTAACAAGTGTCAGGTCTAGTGTCAAGTAACAAGTCTCAAGTCTAGTATCAAATACTATATTCAAGTGTCAAGTCTCAAGTAACAAGTTGTCAAAGTCAAGTATTATTATTCATGTATCAAGTCTCATGTAACATGTCATCAAATATCAAGTAAACATGTATCAAGTTCAAGTTTCATGTTTCAAGTCTTGTGGTGATTACTATCTAGGTAGCACTTCATGCATCCATTCTTTTACTACATGGTTGCTACATACAAATCAGTTACGTTTAGGCCTAGTGGTGGAGTCTATAGGGCGGTGTACTCAAGTATCAAGTATCAAGCAAGTTATGCTCATGAATCGGGTAATCATATAACTAGTTCATGTATCAAGTCATAACAAGATAAGTCATGAATCATATATATACTAGTTCATGGATCAATAATATACTAGTCCATGAATCGATTTATAATATACTAGTTCATGAATTAAATAATATACTAGTTCATGAATTGGATAATAATATACTAGTTCATGAGACATGTATCAAGTGGGAAACACGGGCCCCCTTCCGAGTACACTTACCTATATTGTCCACTACTATGGTCTTTCCCTTAAACCCCGACTTATTGCTTTTTATTATTCTATCAAGCAAGCATATATGTGTGCAAAACAAGTCAAGAAATCAGAGTCATATACATGGAACAAGTTTAGGGTAATTATATGGCATATTCGAGGGTCGACATGAATAAGAATAACACGAACAACGAAAATCTTAAATCTGGACAGTACGACGTTGCTGTACTAAAACTGTGATTCCCGTTGCTAAGAAATAGAAAAAGTGGATCCATCAAAAGATCTAGAAACTAGACTCCTGTCCGGTTCCAACGCATATAATTAAGGTACGAGAAGGTTGTGGCGATACATGTCAAAACAGCGAACTACACGGCTAATGTGTTCAGGCAGAATTTGTGTATTTGAATTCATACATGCAAAACAGTACTAAAATGTTGTTAATTAATTCTAAGAAAATTTGGAAAAGTTATCTAGGGTGTCCAGCAATATAATCTAAAATTTCAAGTCAAACGCTTACTGCTAGCATAGTTAAATTAATTCGCAACCTAAAGGTGTGCAGCAGTTTTTCGAATCTGCATCTACCGACACAGCTGTAGTAAAACTGCAATATCTCCTAGACCGTAACTCCGAATTCGGAAATTCTGGAGACTATCGACATCTAGACATCTAGAGCTAGATTTTCTATTCAGGGCTCGGGTTCAGATTCTGATTTTAAAGGGGTAAAAACAGCATAATAAAATTCAAGACAGCAACATGTGGAAATGTCTTACTAGTATAGGTTACATGAAATTTGTTATTAGGCATCTAGGTTAATGTGTGATATAAATACAGGGAAATGGTTATCAAAACAGCAAGTAATAATTGTTTTTCAAGCCAAAATGGTTGTAAGATCATCAAGTACAAGATATAACATATGTATACACATCTAGGGCTCCTTAATTCACGTGTCCATGTGTTCAGGGGATAAAATGAGTCCAAATAGTTATAATATAATACAATAAAATTATTGTGACTCTTAAGATTATGAAATTGATGATGATTAATATTGATCAACAACGACAGTCAAGGAGGAGTCACAATTGCTAACTATTTGTAGTATTTTCAAGGAATGCTTGTACTAGAACAAAAATATGTACAAGAGGAATACTTGCCTTGATTGACGATGAATAGATCCGTTTGTTGAAGAAAATGGAATCGAAAATCCCAGGCAAAATCTCCCAAAAGCATGTGTGAAGCACGTGCAAAAATTCAACAGTAGAGGAAAATCCCACACACCAGATCCGCCCAGAACAGCGTACAACGATTTGGATCTGGCGTGCCAAAACAAGGAACACCAAAACCCACCAATCGGATTCTCCCGCACACCGGATCCAAGCCCAGAACAACGAACAACAATACAGGATTCGATGTGGCAAAACACGGGACAGCGCAACCAACCACTCACCACCTGTCTTCAACCTTACGACAGCGAGAGAGAGAGAGCGGCGGCACAGGCTGGCATGATGTCTGTGACGGTGAAAGGCGGACAGTGGCGACTACAGTGGTGATGCTGTCGACGCTGCGGTGCGACTGTGGCGATGATGGCGTCGAGGAGTTATGGTGGAGGCGACGACATCAATGGATGGTGATGGGGACGATGGAGATGGACTCGGTGTCGAGGACGAGGGGATGGAGACGATGACCAGAGGATGAGGAGGTGGAGAGTTGGGTAATGGCGATGGTAATGGAGTGGGTTTAATGGAGGTTCTGTGGGGACGGTGATGGCGAGATGAATTTTGAGGGGATGACGAAGGCGATGAAGGGTGGTTGAAGGCAAAGGTGATGGAGATGGCGGAGTGGGTTTGGTCGAGGATGGGTACACGGTGGAGTTGGGTCGGGAGTAATTCGATGGGGGAAGACGGCAGTGGATTGGAGCTGCGGTGGGGTGATGTGGAGTTGACGAGGCGAAGGTCGTGATGGTGAGGGGACTGACGGAGAGGCGATCGGAGGCAGGAAATGGGTTTGGGTTCGAGCGTGGACGAATGGAGAAGGATACGGAAGCGAAGAAGGAGAAGAGCGATCCAACTGAAGAAAAGGTTAGGGGTTAGGGTTAGGGTTATATAGTATAGGGTTTGGGTTTGTGGGTTTTAGGGTATTCGTTTTGAAAGGGATCCAACTGAAGAATTGGTCAAAATGTATTAAAATGGAGAATAAAGAGATGATTGACATAGAATAGCTCATTCTTCATGAAGAACGACACAAAGAGCACACACAATTGAATTAGATGAAAGGACCAACAATTGAGTTGAGACGACAAAAATAATTTTTATTCAATTGAAAACAAGATACAGGATCTCAAATAGATAAAAGAGTACAATGGGGCAAAAATACAGTATAAAAAAATACAAATATGGAAAATAAGAGTTACAAATCCTACCCACCTTACACAAAAATTTCGTCCTCGAAATTTGCGTAGGCGGTACATAGGACAGGGCAAAACAAACTTGGGAAAGGGTAACAAAATAGAGAATTAATGGGGAAGGAATAAAGCCGATGTCAACACTAGAAAAAGAAGAAATGGATGACAATGAGGTTAAATGAAAAGCATGAAAGAGAATAAACATTATCAAAAGGAACGAAATAACACAAGATAACAATTATGATAAAGAAGTAGGTAGAAATGGAATCAAAGAGAGAAACGACAGGGAAGAATTGAATCAAACAATGGATGAGTGCATTATGGCAAGATGGGAGTGTAAGAAAGAAGTAACCGGTTTCAAAAATGAAGAATAACAACACATGACTTGCAAGATAACAAGGCAAAAAGATGAAGAAATAAGTAGAGCTAAAATCGAAGAAAGGATGGACAAGGAAGAGATGAATCAAGCAATGAGTCAACGGATGAGAACAATTGCAAGAGATAGGGGATAGCAAACAATGCAAGGAAGGAGAGCAACAATAAGATCCTGGTACCTGTGGATTATGAGCCCACCACGCTTCCGCTGCGACACTCTAATGGTGACGTTCCAAGCTCCGGACATGTCGTTGTAGACCACGTGACCCCAAGCGACGATCCAAGCAGAAAGAAAAGAATGAGGAACCAAAATCAGGGAGAATATGGGCTCCAAATAGAGATAAGCAATAATGCAAAGTGGATATAAAGTTTTAGCTTCAATCTAAAAATAATAAGAGATATAATACAGATCAAAACTAATGGCTTTAACAAAAATAATAACGACAACAAATATCAATGATAATAATATCAATAGTAATAGAATAATAATAACAATAACAAAAACTAATAATAACAATGATAATAATAAAATTAGTAATAATGATAACAAAATAATAATAATAACAATAATAATAATAGTAATCAAGATCATCATAGTCATATAGGTAATAATAATAATATAATACAATAAAAATATCAAAAATAATGACAATACATACACGACAGTGTTGGATTTAACATATTCATGAAAATAATGCAGTAATAATAAAAATAATAATAGCATTAAAAATAATAGCAACAATAGAAATAATAATAGTGATAACAATATAAAAAAATAATAACGAAAACAATAGCAATAATAATAATAACAGCAATAATAATCTTATACACAAAATAGAGTAAAACCAACTATACGAGTTCAAATTGTATAGAACATAAAGTGTAATAGTATAAACAAGATGTCATAAAGGAAATATTTCCTTACCCTTAGTTTCATTATATAAGTAAAAAAAATTTGTCTTGAAATATCAATTAGCAAATAGGTAGAAAATCTTGCCTCCTTAACATCAAGCTGCATGTTTGCCTTCACGACATCAGGCTGCAGGTTGCCGTCTGGATATTCAGTTGCAGATTTTGCCTCCCCGATATCCAGTTGCAATTTGCCTCCATTGACATCGAGTTGCATATTTGCCATCTCGACATTAGGTTGCACCGAAGTGGTGAAACGTATGTAAAATTGAGCACGCTCAGGCTCAAAACAAATTAATAATAATAATAGTAACGATAAAAATAATAATACCAATAACAAAATATCAATATGAATAACAATGATAATAACAATGATCATAATAGTAATAATAACAGTAATCGCAAAAAGAATGATAACAATAATAATAATAATAACAATAATATTAAAATATTAACAACACTAGTAAAAGTAATAATGCAAGACAAGACATAGTTCGGGCCCAACATTTTTGTGGAAATAATTCACCATTAATCAACAATAATAAAATAATGAAAACAACAATAAGAATATCAATAGTAGTAAAAATAATAATAATACTAGTAATGATAATGAAAATAATAACAATAATAATAACGGTAGTAATAATAGCATTATACAACAAAATAAGAATTTGTCTTATCAAAATAATCCAGTAGAAATTTGTAGTCGATCAAAAATAAAAAGTGAAGTTAAAATATACCATTGTTCGAAATAACAAAATCTTTGTTGAGAAACATTTTTATAGAAGATCGAAAATAAATATAACAATTAATAATCGAAATATAGAAGGTATTCAGAAAAATAATTATAAAGAGAAAATAGATAGGAGAAAAATGTACCTATACCCAATAAAGAGTCAAAGAAGAGGATGAATTTTGTAAGATAGTTAAGTCTCTTGTTAATCCAACTCTTTGCTTGTGTATTATCTGTTCTTACTGTAAATTTTGTATGTATTATGAATAACTCAATTTTTTTATAGTTTTTAAGATTGCTAGTAGTTCTTTTTCATTTATGTGGTAATTTTGTTGGGTCTGTGTGAACGATCCACTAGTATATCTGACTAGTCTTTCTTCTTCTTCTCCTATTTCAATGAATTTTAATACTGATCCCCAATTATTTTCACACGCATCTGTTTCTATTATCCATAAACATTCTTTAATAGGCAATTTTAGCTTGTATAATTCTGAAGTTTGTTGTTTTAATATTTTAAGTCTTTCTTCATCCTCTTGAGTCCATTCCCATTTTAAAATTTTTTTCAGTTTTTGTTGTAACCAATCTGTTTTTGCTGATAAATTTGGTATGTAATATCTTGTTTGATTTAGTAACCCTATTATAGATTGTACTTCTCTTTTTTCTTTTAGGACATTAGGAAATGTCTTTATTTTTCTTCTAATGTGTCTGTAATTCTATTCCTTCATGTGATAATTTTGTTCCTAAGAATTCTATCTCAGTTTTGAATAATTCCATCTTTTTTTTTGATAGTATAATACCTTCATTTTTCACTATTTCTATAAATTTTAGTAGATGTTCTTTATGTTGTTCCTCGTTTTCGAATCCTATTAGAATATCGTTTACATATACTAATATGAAATTGTTGTATTTTTCAAAAATTTTATCCATATATTCTTGAAATATTACTGGGCTATTTTTATAACCGAATGGTAATACATTCCATTCATAAAATCCTTGAGGTGTGCTAAGTGCTGTTAAAGATTTTGAATCTTCTGTTAGTTTTACATGATAAAATCCTGATTTACAATCAAATTTTGAATATATTTTTCTTGTTCTTACTGTGTTAAGTAGTATTTGCATGTCTGTAGTGGGTATCCACACCTCTTAATATTTTTATTTAGTTTCTTATAATTTACTACCATTCGAGATTTACTTCTTTTTTCTTCTGATTGTTTTCTTACTATGAATGTTGGTAATGAATGTGGGCTTTGTGATTTTCTTATGTAATTATTTTCCATTAATTCTTTTAAATGTATTTTGAACTCTTCTAGATCTGTTGGAGTATGTCTTATAAGTTTCATTTCTATTATTTCGTTCTTATCTTTTAACTCTATGTGTGCTGTGGGTTTACTTAAGTCCCATTTTGCCAATGGGTCTTCTTCGCACAAATCTTCTAATTGTTTTTGTAAAATTTCTTTTGTAGTTATTTCTTGGACTTGTTGTAGTCAAGTTTTGTTTGGTAAATATTGATATTCACCACGCTTGGTTGAAGAAATTCTAATGTGTGGTAGGTCGGTTTTAGAATAAGGTTGGGTTATTCTAATTGCTATTGCTTGGTGTTGACAAGGTGTCGTAAATACAACCGATTTATGTGATATGGTTATAGGGTAGTATTGTTAGAAAAAGTCATTTCCTAAGAGCACATCATTATTCATATCATCAAATTGGTATATTATTGGTATTTTTAGTATGTTGTTTCCTATTTGTACATTAACATTTTGTTGATACTTATCAAGTATGATAGTTTGTCCAGTTAATCCAGTTACTGTTTTTTGTTATATCCATCTTGTTTCCATTTTGGTAGTTTATTTTCGCGGCATAGGCTAGTGCCTGCTCCGGTGTCTATTAGACTATGGTAGTTTCTTGATTTATATCCTTCGTATACAAATTCTGTTATTATGTATAATGTTTTTTTTGTTGCTCTTAATGGATTCATTTATCTAATATTCTATTTATTATCATATTTTCATTGTTTACTGTTATTGTGATTTTTTCTTCTTGAATTGAGTAAGGTTGTACTGATGTAAGGAAGTCAGTTTCTAATAGCATTTCATTAACATGGTGTTCTGGGTCCACGTGTAAGTGTAATAACATTTTCTTTTTACCATTTATCCTTAGTGGTAGTATAATTTTATGTACAATTGAATGTCTATTATTGTAATAGTCTAGTTAGTAATATGGGTTTTCTCATGTTATTAATTCAGTGGTTTTTATATTTGTTTGTTTAATATGTGAATTAGTAGCTCCTGTATCTACTAAGGCTATTTATTTATTCTATTTCCTATTGTCATAATATTCTATTTCTATTTTAAATTGGTTATTGTTTTGGTGTTCTAATGTATTTATTATGGGTATTAATTTCAATGCTTGTTGCTTATTTCTTATTGATAGTGATCTCTTTCCGAACAATATTTGTGGTGCTTTTCCTTTTGCAGTTTCTTTTGCTTTATTAAAGTCGAATTCTATATAATTTGGTATAGTCATTACATGGTTTTCTCTAGCTGGTTTATATCTTATAATTTCGCTGAATAGCGGCTCTATTTTAAAATTATCTGTATCTCTATTTTTTACTTCATGTTTGCTAGTGAAAGTATAAATATTTCTTATTTGTATACTCATAACTTTGCTTTTTTCTATCATTTCTATTCCTGATAACCTATGATACATGACTAGACTTTTGTCTTTATTTTCTTCTGCCATGCTTATAGAGAAATTAGGTTTTATTGTAAATTTTATCTTTTGGTACATTAGGTTTCCTTGTGCTATTCCTATTAAGGCATCTTGTGTACTTGATATTATCCTATCATCCATTAGGTATATTTCCGGGGTGTATTTATCCCTTCCTTAAAATAGGTTTTTATTATTATTTGTACTGCTCCTAAATGTATGTGTCTTAATGTCTTTCTGGTTTTCTCATTTATTTTTTTTATTTCTTGTCTTATTATTCTTTCAGTTATTAATGGGATTATGGTTTTCCCTTGTGCTTGTTCAATGTCTATAGGTTGTTCATTATTTCTAGCTATTATGATGGTACTTTTCTTTCTTTCGAATATTGATAGTTTAAAGATTTTCTTTGGATTTATATCTAATTTGGTAGCTCTTATTTTATCGTATTTTTGTATGTCAAAGCACATTCTTTCTCTTACTTCTTCATTGTTTTCTTCTCTTTCTAAAGGTTCTCCCATTTCTGTTATTTCTGTCATCATGTTTATTTCACATTCTTCTGTTTCACCTTCACTACTTCCACTATCTTCTTCCATTACCATTATTTCTTCATCTTCACTTATTTCTGACCATTCTTCATCATATTCTATGGGTTCATAGTTTATATTATTCATTTCTTTAATTTCTTCTATGTATTTTACATTTTCTTTTTTCATTCTTTTAGGGCAATTTGGTGATATATGCCCTACCTCTCCACATATGTAACAATTACATTTCTTAGGGTTTTTCGTATACTGTCTATTTTTATTTTTATTTATTATTCTAAAGTATTTTTCATAGGGTTTTCTATATCTCTTAAAAGTATTTCTATATTTTGGTTTATATTTTTGGAATTTGTGATTAATTTTCTTCGTATATTTATAGTTATTATTGCACCCCAATGATTCGGTCTTGCATCTTCACAATAAATTCTTTGTTTATATGTTCTATAATATTTCATTGTTGCTCTAGCATCTTGACATACTATGTCCCTATAATCTTTTACGAAATGCTATACCATAAAATGTCTACTTCTGTTTTACTTTTTCACTTATGTATGCACTATATATGTTTATACTCCATGGATCAGGTAGTTTTAGAAAGAATGAGTCCAAAATTGAACTCCGTTCTTCTCTTGTATAATAACTATCCTGAAAATATTATTGGAATTCACAAGCATAGTTGTCAAAATAGCACATATCGCATATTTCTAAGTTACTTAGTCTCCATCTTGCTTGATTCTTTTTATATATGGTGTGTTTTTCTCTTTATCGTATACACTGAATTCTGTTCTTATTGCTATCTCGTAATTTGTAATTATTTCTTTTAGACCTAAGGTTCATTGTGCTGAGGTTTCTTCAGTTCCTCTGTCATCAATTGATCTTGATTTTCTTATAGTAGTTCTTTCTTCTTTCTTTAATCCATTCCACCATTTTGCTACTACACCTATAAAGGTGACTTCTATAAATTTCTCTAATGCGTTTTCGGTAAGGTTTTGCCTAAATCCTACTATTAGTGAGGCTTTTACCCATTCTTCAATTGTCCTATCTACGTCTTTTACGCAATCTAGGTCTAACCGTTCTCCATTTCCTGCTATTCCTTTTTCGTAGTGTTCTGTAGGTTCATATTTTGGGGTTTTCTTTTCTCTGTCTTTTCCTAGCTGCATTCTTCTTTTTGTGTTTTGCCATTTCCATGGTAATTGGTAAGGTTTTTTGTTAGGTGGTGGCCTTAAGAATTCGTACATGTCATTTGGAATTTCTGAAGGTTTTGCTATAATCTTATTTTAGTCCATTTTTACTTTTTCATTTGTTATGTCTAGATTTTTCAAGGCTTCTTCTACTTCTACTGGGTTAGGATTTGCCATTAAATTTTCTATTTCTAAAATATATATATTAAGTTTTGTTATTGCTTCTAACTCCTTCATACCTTCTTCCGTTATGCCTAATTCTTCTTCTGGGTAGTCAGTTATATATCTAGCTAATTCTTTTATATTTTTATTTATGATTTTTAAATCTTTTATTATATCTCCTACAATTTCAGGACCATTGTAAACTTCTTCCAACTCTTGTATGTTTATCATATAATTTTTGGGGGTTATGTTAGGATTTAATGCAACTGCTTTATTGGCCATACTTAGCCTGTTATTTTGTATTCTTATAGTTGTTGGTAATATCAACTTGCTTCTTCGTTTCTGTAATCCAATACTCTATATGTTATATCTTTTTGTATTTCTTTAGGTAGTTGATTAGTTACTTTTCTTGTTAGTAATAAGTATTCTAATGTTTCTTTACTAGCAATATGTTTCCTTTCTGTTAATCTTTTATCAATGTAACTAATCTTGAATTTTGAAAGATTTTTTAATTTTAGTTTCTTTATTTTCTGTGAATTTTCCAGCTTTTATAAAGATAAAATGTATTATAGTTTATAATTTCTAAAATAGGGTTATATATAAAATTTTGTTTTTAGGTTATTATATTAATAGGATTAGTTAGATATAATACTTTATAAAAGTGGGTCGTTTGGCTAAATCTTTTTGAAAGTGGGTCGTTTGGCTAAATAATTATCAAAAGTGGGTTAGTTATTAGGGTTAGCTCCTGAATTTATCACTAACCAGCAAGTGGCCTGCCAAGAAAGGTTGTGCTAATATATGTGGTTAATGTTAATTTATGTATACAAAAATGATGTTTATGGGTGTGTGGTTGATGATGTCCGAGTCCAAGGTGGTGTTTGGTAACAACATTAAGATAACTAGTTATTTCAGTTTGTTAGAAAATGGGTATTTTATACACCATTTACAAACCAGTTTTGAGCAAGTTTTTGAGTAAGATTCTCTATGAACTAGTGAGAGATTGCGGGAATTCCTCTTTTATCTCCTCTGGGTTTTCTTCTTCCTCCATTGGCTCTTCCTCTTCATCCTCGAAGGGGACAAACCAATGTGGCTCATTCTGGGGATCATGCTGATTGATCATCTTATAGAAAAAGAGGAGAAAATGTCATCATATAGAACAACGCAAACGTAAGTTACTTACATTTAAATCTCTATAAGTTGAAACTCACACTCTAATGTACACTCCAGGGTGTCGTTCCTTATAAATTTATACTACTTATGAAGCGTGGCTCTGATACCATCTGTAACACCCCGAATTCCAAATACGACCGAATTCGAAGTTCCACAGGATCTTTACACTTCACTTCGTACAATTTTACAAGGAAATTTGAACTTTTTATAATACAACAGAGTCATTTACATTTATTACACAACGAAAGATAAAATGAAGTACAATAATGAAAATTTATACAATTGCAACATCTTTAACTTTTAAGTAAATCAACAGCAGCATATCAACTTTATATCTTCATGAATAATCCAATTCCTGTATATAAAACTCTGGGCACATCAGTTGCTTACAACCGACGAAAATGTTATACACGGCCATCCTCTCTATGCCGAAATTATAACGATCTCAATACTTTAACAAACCACAAATTTGAATGCAAATAAAGTGTTAAATGTGACTACTCTAAACATGTAAGTGTATGCAATACCTTAATGCCTAAAGCCGATATTTTATACTAAGATGACACTAATGCATACTTGTTCGGATTCTATGCATCCCATACTACATAGGTCCGAGGGAAAGCACCTACGTACTCCACATTAAAGGGTTCGATCCCTCGCTATGACAACTACCCAGTAATAAAGCAAGATTTAGATCATTCCACGAGTACGGATCCCAGTCATGGAGTCCACCGCCCGACTGTTATAATAGACTCCTCGTTGTGCGAATATCCCGCAAGTGCCCCTCTAGCCCTGGTATACGTATATACATTAGAGTACGACAATTTATCCGTCCGACTATGCATAGTCCCGGATTTAAAATAAAAGCTCGTCTCCTACAATGCAACCACTGTCCCGGAATCCACCGCCCGACTATATAGAATGCCCCACTTACGTTTGTACAAGTTTTACTACATCTTCACTTATGTGCCTAGTTCTTAAGTTCGAGACATGAATAAATTATCATACCTAGAGTTAGTTTTACCTCCTACTGGACTTAATCACAAATACCGAGATAGCTCTATGGCCATATCTCAAAATATAACTCGAATCTTTTAATTCAACAACGCCGGTACCCGAGGTCTCACTAAAATCTAGATTACAACCTTTCATGTACAAGAATTCATGGGTACTCATACCTTTCAATAATCATGTATTAAACTTAAAGTATTCTTATCCTCAACTTATTCACAATTTAATCAATGTCTTATCTTAGTGTCATTCATGATTCATTTATTCATTCACAATTCTTTAAAAGTAACATTTTCATGAACATAGATTCATCCACTTTAAATCTCTTTAGCAATTCAATCACATGTAATATATCTCAAACCATATCAAATATTTCTTAAATCAAATAAGTGTATAATCTCATCAAGAGAAATCAATTCATATAACAATAATTTACTCTTCTTCTAAGAATAAATGTCATATTCTTAAATAAATACTTTTGAAGTCAATAACTCATTTTCTATCTCAATTCCCCTTTTTATTTCTCAAAATATACATGAAAATTTCTAAAACTATTTTTAATAAATTCTATATCATTTTATAGGAATACTGGATATTTTTTTTCCCAAATTTTATTTGCATAAAAACCCCTTCAAAAATATTAAAACATAAAAAAAAAATAAAAAAGTGGCCACCGGGTTTCGAACCCAAGCCCAACCGCCCAACACAGTGAGCGCCCAAGGTCCACACCGAAAGCCACTAAGTCCATGTGACTTAGTTGTCACAATAGTGGACCCCAAACACTACATACCTTGTTTGCAGTCTATGGTTTATTTTAAAAAAATCAAAACAAAAAGGGGGTACCAAGCTTCGAACCCTGAACCAACCCTCGGCTACAGTAACGACTTATGGTGCACCGACCAACCAATAAGTCCAAGTGCGATTACTGATATCAAATTACCCTGATATGCTTTTGTTCAATCTTACTGTTATTCAATTATCTTCACAAACCTCGATTTTTCATTAGGCTGTAATTGATTCATCTAGACTGAGTTTACTTTCAAACAATAACTCACAAATTTTTAAATGATATTTTATACACTATATCTATTATTTCGAATTCATTTTTTTTCTTTCTCTCATTCATGTACGAGAATTTTATTTCTCCAATTTAGGCAAAATAGCAATTTGTTTCTCTTCCACCATTTTATATGATTTTATTTGTATCAACTTAAACCTTACTACAAATTAATTTTTGGCTATAAGGGAAAACTCAACAATAGTCATATAAGTTTATCAAATTCGACATTCATAATTTAACAAGCATATTAGTGTGATTCATGACATTAATTCTTTTAATATTCTCATGATGGTAACTATCTTTCTTAATCACAACGAAACTTCTATCATTCATAGCACATACACTAGCATGGATTATGTCTACATACATCACATCAATTTAATCTATACTACTCATTTATCAATTTTAGCATGCATTTCCTAAAATTAGAAAGCACAAGATCACCCACCTCTTATGAAGAACTTGCAACAAGAAGATGAGACTCAACTTCTAGCTCCTAGCTCCAACAAGCAACTCCTAGTCCTTCTCCTCCTAGCAAGAGCACTCCAAAAAGCCTCCAATGCAACAAGAATACTCTCTAACTCTCAGTCTTTTTCCTCTCTCTAACTTGGTTTGTTTTGGTGTGAAAGTGAGAAGAAAAGAAGGGTGTATTTATAAGACTAAAGAAGGGCTAAAATGTAAATTTCATCCACCTAATAATTATCCACTCACCTTTCCACCTCCCCACTTTCTCTAACTCCCCATCTCTTCACTATTTGGCCTCTCTCTCTTCCAAACCGATCTCATTCTCTCTCTTCTAAACACATGCACGTGTTGTGCACAGGTGCACACACACAAAATTAAATACAAATCCTATAGTTCTAATATGTGTATTAAAAGTTGTTACATGTCAGGTGTGAGTCCATGCACAACTAAAATTTGAATTTAATTAATGGGCTTGTCTTGTGGGCTTGCTTTTTAATTAATTAATTTAATTAGTCTAGTGGGCTAGAATCTATTCTTAGGTCCATGGGTTTAATAAAAGGCTAAAAAAGACTTATGCATGCTAAAATAATAAATGAGAGTGTTGCCGCTAAATCTGGTGTGGGGAAAAACAGATAGAATTTGTGGATTCTTTGGGATGTCGAATAGTCAAACCTGAAACCATTCTGCCGGAGTTTGACCGTAATCTCCCGTCGTTCACCTGCAAAAAGTGCGAAACACCGGGGCTGATCCCGGCGACGCACCCTCCGACGCTCAAGTCAGTAATAAGAAAGATTATGAATGAGCTTTTACTGGCAAAAGATTGATGACCTATTAATAGTGTGGGATGGGGGGTATTTATAGCCGCCTTAGGGGCCAGTTTCGGGATAAGATCAAATCCATACTTCCCAGTGAATGGATAGAGTGAATCAGGGTCGTTGATTAAGTATAATCATAAACCCTAATTCTATCCAGCTGAACTGGGTTCTATGCGGGTTCGAACCCGCACCCAGTTAAGGCAGATCAGTTTGTGGGCTATTGGGTCTTCGGAGAAAAAACACAGTACCCATTTCAAACCCGTCTGTAGGTGAAATTACCATTTTACCCCTGAGCATTAGGATTCGTGCCCAATTTGGATGGTTCCGATTTAACTCTATTTTTAGCCATATCAAGAGCCCCCTACTTCCGAAGATTGAGTTTGATCAGTCTTTGAGAAGTAGTTTTATTGTTTTAATGGCTTGTAAGATTGTATCGGAGTCCAAATGAAGGGTGTCGAATCTTTGTATGAGGTATTATGGTGAGTTTCAGAGCTAGTTGCGTGCTCAAGGTTGTTCTTGAGCTCTCCCAGACTTTTGGTAATTTTTCTTAATTTTTATCTATTTTTCGGACCATTTATTTAATTTTGCGAAGTGGTGATTTATCGTTCGGGGGCCTCAATTAATTATTCCAAGCAATAATTATTTACCCAGGGGCTCAAAAATATTTCTTCAAATTTATAATCATTTTTAGAATTTTTAATCATTTTTCCCGAATTTTTAATCATTTTTCACAATTTATTTAAATAAATAATTTGATTTAATAAATAAAAAAATTAACTTTTATCCCGATTTATGACGGGGCACGATTTGGGCCTTCCATCTTGCTTCAGCGCAGAATTCTGAGAGATCGGACGACTCGTGTCGCTCGGCACTATTTTCTCTACATAAGCGGTTCAGATCGCCAGTTGCTCGAATTCTGAGCGACGTGGTTCGGTGTTGTTTTCTCCATATGAGCAGCTCGGATTGCCAATTGCTCGGATTGGGATTCCGAGCGATGTGGGGTAATCTGAACCGTTCATCATGGCACGAATCACGAGGTAAGAGGTTCAGATCACGAGAAAACGCTATCTTGTCATTTTGTGGGCGTGGCGTGATCTGAGCTGCTTATCAAATTCCGGCATGAAATTTGAGACAATCTGACAGTTGGGGTTGCTTGGTGGCATTTTTCTTCGAATGTGCAGCTCGGATCGCCAGTTGCTCGGATTCCGAGCGACGTGGCTCATCGCTACTTTCTTCATGTGAGCAGCTCGAATCGCCAGTTGCTCGAATTCCGAGTGACGTGGTTCACCGCTACTTCTTCATGTGAGCAGCTCGGATTGCCAGTTGCTCGGATTTGGCTTCCGAAGGACGTGGGGCGATCTAGGCCATTCATCACAAGATATGGTGCGGATCTTGATGTGAAAGGCAGAGTGGATCTCGAGAAAATGCTATCTTGTCGTTTTGTGGTCGTGGTCCAATCTGAGCCGTCTGATCAAGATCTTGCACGATTGTTAAGGAGAAAGCTATTTTTCTCCAATACGCAGCTCGGATCGCCAATCGCTCGGATTTGGATTTCGATGGACGTAGGGCGATCTGAGCCGTTCATCAGAGGATTTGGCGCGGATCTTGATGTGAAAGACGGTGTGGATCTCGAGAAAATACTATCTTGTCGTTTTGTGGTCGTGGTCCAATCTGAGCCGTCTGATCAAGATCTTGCACGATTGTTGAGGAGAAAGTTGTTTTTCTCCAATACGCAACTCGGATCGCCAGTCGCTCGAATTTGGATTCTGAGGGACGTGGGGCGATTTGAGTTGTTCATCACAAGATCTGGCACAGATCTTAATGTGAAAGACAGTGTGGATCTCGAGAAAATGCTACCTTGTCGTTTTGTGGTCGTGGCGCGATCTGAGCCGTCTGATCGAGATCTTGTACGAATTTTGGGGAGAAAGTTGTTTTTATCAATACGCAGCTCGGATCGCCAGTTGCTCGGATTTGGATTCCGAGGGACGTGGCCAATCTAAGCCGTTCATCACAGGATCTGGCACGGATCTTGATGTGAAAGACGGCGTGGATCTCGAAAAAATGCTGTCTTATCGTTTTGTGGTCGTGGTCCAAGCTGAGCCATCTGATCAAGATCTTGCATGTTGAGGAGAAAGTTATTTTTCTCCAATACGTAGCTCGGATCGCCAGTTACTCGGATTTGGATTCCGATGAATGTGGGGCGATCTGAGCCGTTCATTACAGGATCTGGCACGGATCTTGATGTGAAAGGCGGCGTGGATCTCGAGAAAATGCTATCTTGTCGTTTTGTGGTCGTGGTCCAATCTGAGTCGTCTGATCAAGATCTTGCACGATTGTTGAGGAGAAAGTTGTTTTTCTCCAATACGCAGCTCGGATCACCAATCGCTCGAATTTGGATTCCGAGGGACATAGGGCGATCTGAGGCATCCCTTGATAGCTCGGCAAAGTGCCTCGGTGGCTCGAAGTTAGAGGCATAGCCGAGCGGTGTGGCCCAGTCTGAATCGTCATCACTCTTATGAACCGTCGCCGCCCTTCTCTACTTTTTCATTTAGCCTTCTTTAACGTCTTGAGGTGGGCCTAAGAGTCGCAACTTTACGTTACAAAGCTCAAGAGTCATTTCTTTTACTATAAGTTTTCACCTCCCCCATCCTTTATCTCATTTTTCACTTTCACCTTTACTTTCGCTTTTACTCTTTGCAAGCGGTGTTTCTGCTCTCGAGCGGCGCTACTAGCTTTTGTGGCAAGGCGAGTTTGAATTCCGGCTATCCTTTCTGGCCATACACGTCACTTCAAGGTTAGTCTTTTCCCCTATCTTTGAGAATGGTTAGAATATCTTCTGGGAATGAGACCTCCACCTCGGACCAAGACTCCAACCGAGCAGTAGTAGTGAAGCCGAGGAAAGAGAAAGAAGTGGTAGATCCGGTCGGGGTGTCGACGATAGTTGAGACTTCGAAGGGTGCAGGAGAGTTGGGTCGGCATCCGACCGTTCTGTCTAGTGTCGGTGGAGTGAGGAGTTACCCCGAGGACATCTTGGAGAAGGTGGTGCATGGGATGGCTTCGGCATATGAGGAGAACGACCTGAGGGACCCTTCTGAGGTGGATGAGATCCCCTCAATCTTGACCGAGGCAGATCTGCACCGGATCAGGAAGGGATTCCGCATCCCGAAGGAGTACGTCCTGCTACTCCTTGGTCCGGGTGTCCGAGCGTGTATGGGGATTTCGGCTGACACTTGCATCTTTCCCTACGACGCGCTGAACGCCGGTCTTCGGCTGCCACTGCACCCCTTTGTGGTCGAGATGCTGCAGTGGTACGACCTGAGCCCTATTCAGTATATGCCGAACATGTGGCGGCATGTCATTGCCTTCGTCCTTCAGTGCTAAGCAGTCGGCGTGCAACCGCAGCTCGTTCTGCTTTGGAGCCTCTATCGCATCTGCCGGATGAGCAAGATGGAGGATCGGTATTATCTGTCGCTAAGGAGGGGGGTGGAGTTGATCGAGAATCCGGACTCGATCAAACACTGGAAGGAGAAGTATTTTCTCATCCGTGGTCCTGAGCCGTGGGGCTTCCCGACGTTGTGGAAGGACGGGGTCCCGAAGTGGGCGAAGAAGGAGCCCGTGCTCACTAAGGAGGAAGAAGAGGCGGTGGCAAAGATCCTCGGACTTCCGACCCTTAGTTGGAAGGATATCACCGAGGCAGTCTTGTTTAGTGGGGGCCTAGTCCGATCGACCCCAGTACGCTCCCCTTCTTTTTTTTTTCTTTGCTTTTCTTAGTGTCTTTTACTGGTAGTTATTTTTTCTAACTCTTTTGCTCAGTTTCTTCTTTGTATGCAGAGAGCCCCGGCATGGACTACAAGGCATTGATGGCCAAGACTCGCGCGGCGAAGGAGGCAGAGACGAGGAAGAGGAAAAGGACCACGGCAGGGCCTCATTCTGGCCGAACGGCGAAGGTCCCCTTGGCACCCTCGGCACCTTCAGCACCCTCGGCACCTTCGGCCATCGTGGAGCCGGTGACCAAGGACCCTTCGAAAACGCCCGTTCAAGCCCCTCCGGTCGATGTCCCGGGTTTGTCGAGCAGGGCGTTCACTGTCAGCGCGGCTCTGGCATTTGAGGTGCCGCCACTTACTACCGAGGCGAAGAGGATCCTTACTGAGGAGCACAAGCGTCTCTTCGTCCCCGACTGGAGGGTGATGAAGGTGGACGAATTCCTTGGTGATAGAAAGATATGCATGCAGGCGGTGAAGCACCTGCCAACCCCGAAGGACCATACCGCGATGAAGGTCGGCACTGTGGGCAACGACACTTTACAAATTGCTCGGAACACTATGTCGGTGAGTATGAGCTAAATATGATAACAAGTTAAAAATTTTCCAAGTTTTTTTGTTCGGTTCTAACGTCTTTTTCCCTTCGTTTTGCTCGCAGACCCCCTGCCACATCAGCCACATGCTCGAGCAGTTTGCCGAACAAGAGAAGGAGATGAACCTGGCGAACGATCAGGAGATGTCGGAGCGCACCAAAGCGGTCAAGCTGTTCGAGGCCGAGCAGCAACTCTCGGCTTCGCGTGCGGCCGAGGTGGGGACCCTCGAGACGAAGCTCGCCGAGGCGTTGAAGAACTCCGCAGCCGAGACCGCCAAGGTTGAGGCACTGGAGAAAGAGAGGGCTCGCCTCGAAGAGGAGTTGGCCAAGGCCCTGAAGGCATCTGAAGAGGTGCTGAATGGCCAGGCGATGAAGGTAGCGGAGGCCGAGCAGGCCGTTCGGGACGAGGCCGAAGCCCACATGATGGCAAACATGGAGGAGGCTTACACCCGAGTGCTGCAGCATGTGGCGGCCCGTATCCCCGGCTTTGGCAGCTTTTCATACTACTTCTACAATCCCGTGGGTGGTGAGGAGCAGATTCCGCTGGCGGAGCTCGAGCCCGAGCCAGAGGGCGGTGATGCCGAGGAGGGTGCCGAGGACGAGGGGAACGTTGAAAGAGCGATCGTCCATGTGCCGAGCGATGATGCCTCGGAACAGCGCCATGAGGTGGCCCCTTGACTTTGTCGCCTCTTTTCTTGTTGTTTTTGTTTCTTTTGTTTTGTTGTAATGCCGAACTGCGGACTGGCCACCGCTCTTATGTACATTTTGAATTTTAATGAAACGGCTGACTTTTGAGACTTTGGCCAAGTGTTTTAGATTTCAAGTGTTGTGTTGTGAACGTTTTGTTATTGAAAATTTCTTTTAAGTGTTGAAAACACCTTTTGCTCTTCATGTTGGGAACGCAAGTGTTGTGAACACTTTAAGAATTTCGCTAAGCGTTGAAAACACCTTTTGCTCTTTGTGTTGATGTGTTTTCGCTTTTTAGGTTGTTGAGTCGAGTTCAGTAGTTGAAACCTCTCGTCTTCGCACTGGCTTGAAAGCAGCGAAGCTGGCCCTCTCCCGCAGCCGAGAGTGTTTCCTCAAAAGCAAGTTGGAACTAGAGGATCTCAAGGCAACGTCGAGAGAGTATTTCTCTGAGTTGAAACAACTGCGGAAGCGAGCTTGCGAGGTTCGTCTTGAAGGCGAGGTGGAGTTGCTTAGGAAGACGCTATTTGATGTTACGGAGGAGAAGGGCGAACTGCTGGCTGAGGTTCACCACTTGAAGAAAGCAAAAGAGGAGCTTTTGGTGGAGGAAGATGAGTTAGCAGCTACGGTGGGTAAGTAGATGGTCGAGCGTGACGAGTTGACGGCGAAGGTCGACGAGTTGAAGAAGGTTACGGTCGATAGGAGCATCGAAGTTACCCATCTCCATCGAATCATTGCCGACAGCTTCGGCACTGAAGGGTCTGCTCGGCTTCCTAGCTTCAAGGTAGCCGTGAAGGACGACTCTCTGAAGCAACGTATCGTCGAGCTAGAGGGAGAAGTTGCTCGCCTAAAACCCCAATTGGGACCAGTCAACGTCAGAAGTACTTCATGTACCCGGGAAGAGAGCGAGTGATGGATTTCGTTCTATGAGCTTGCGACTCGCTCGCCTGCGGCTCAGCAAAGTCCTTGTGATGCCCAAAGTGGGGTGGCTATCTCGTCGAGCGAAGCCTCAGCCGGCGCAATGTTGAGAGACACGACTAAGCTTGCTGGCCTAGGGACCTCAACGAGTGCGGGATTGCAACGACAAGGTGTGCGCCGCCCCCGCCTGTCTCTCAAGAGGAACATCCCACTTCCTAAGAGTCGTTGAAGTAGTCTTGTAATTTTAGCATTTCGGACCTTGTAGCTCATCGTAGATAAGAGTAGCTGGTCTTGTAATTTGAGTTTCTTCGAACTTTAAACTTTTATAAAAGTGAAAGCTTGTTTCACTCTTTTGTGTTTGTGCTGGCGTGTTTTGTGGTTGTAAGAGTGTTTCTGAAGGGCAGACCATTTTTCGCTCGCTTACGAGCGAGGAGTATAAGTGGGGTCTTGCCAAACCTTGAACCCCGAGGGATGCAACTCTATCTGAGGTGTCTATCTGAAGTTTTCGCATGGATCTCGGTGTGAAAGATGGTGGATCTCGAGAAAACGCTATCTTGTCGTTTTGTGGTCGGGACCCAATCTGTGCCGTTCATCATAGCGCGGATTACGAGGTTAGAGGTTCAGATCACGAGAAAATACTATCTTGTCATTTTGTGGGCGTGGCGTGATCTGAGCCGTCTGATCGAGATCTTGCACGAATTTTGGGGGGAAAGTGGTTTTTCTCCAATATGCAGCTCGGACGTCAGTTACTCGGCTTTGGATTCCGAGGGACGTGGGGTGATCTGGGTTGTTCATCAAGGCGCGGATCACGAGGTTAGCAGTTCAGATCACGAGAAAATGCTATCTTGTCATTTTGTGGGCGTGGCGTGATCTGAGCTGTCCGGTCGAGATCTTGCACGAATTTTGGGGAGAAAGTTATTTTTCTCCAATATGCAGCTCGGATCGTCAGTCGCTTGGGCATGTATGCCTGAACATCTTCATCAGTTATCTAGCTAAGCGAAGCGGTGGGGCATTCGTTCAAGCACTCCAAGTATTCTTCTCCCATGTCTAGTATAGTTGTAGAAATTTCGTCAGTTACCCAGTCGAGTGGTCCGGATTCCGATCGCGTCGTTTGAGCAAATTTCAACGGTTGTGGGAGCAGTTCCGAATGGCGAACCACTTCTAGCTCGCTTAAGAGCGAGCCTGCGAAGCGGAATTGAGCCAAGTTTTGGACTCCGAACATGTCGTTCGAGTAAATTTCAACGGTTGTGGGAGCAGTTCC
Organism: Hemerocallis citrina; assembly: GCA_017893485.1. Lineage (NCBI taxonomy): Eukaryota > Viridiplantae > Streptophyta > Magnoliopsida > Asparagales > Asphodelaceae > Hemerocallis > Hemerocallis citrina. The sequence goes on from CM030364.1 coordinate 40,887,324, forward strand.
GAATGGCGAACTACTTCTAGCTCGCTTAAGAGCGAGCCTGCAAAGCAGAATCGAGCCAAGTTTTGGACTCCGAACACGTCGTTCGAATAAATTTCAACGGTTGTGGGAGTAGTTCTGAATGGCAAACCACTTCTAGCTCGCTTAAAAGCGAGCCTGCGAAGCAAAATCGAGCCAAGTTTTGGACTCCGAACACATCGTTCGAGTAAATTTCAACGGTTGTGGGAGCAGTTCCGAATGGCGAACCACTTCTAGCTCGCTTAAGTGCAAGCCTGCGAAGCGGAATCGAGCAAAGTTTTGGACTCCGGACACATCGTTTGAGCAAGAGCGATTAAAGGCCTTAAATAGAGAGATACAAATAATCACAAGGAAAATATGGGAGAAAAGAAGTTTTTTATTGATAACTGCTAATCGGCTACTTCTAGATTGCAAGCCATTATTACAATGAGAAAGTAAAGAAGCAAATACAAATAAAATGATAGGAATGGCTCGACATTTGAAGGTACTCAGAGAGGCGTTCAAGCGCTTTCTTGGTACTTCAGTAAATGGTCGGCATTCCAAGTTCTGGGTATCTCTCTGCCTTCAAGGTCCTCTAGACGATACGCTCCAAAACAGACTACTTTGGAAACTTTGTACGGTCTTTCCCAATTCGGAGCTAGCTTACTCTTTTGACTAGGGAACGAGATAGCTAGCTTTCTGAAGACCAAATCCCCTTCCTTGAGGTCTATGGGACGAACCATTTTGTTGTAGGCCTGCTTAATCTTTCTTCGATAATTTTGCTGGCGAATAGAAGCTCTTTCACGGAGCTCATCAATCAGGTCCAAATTTGCCCGGAGTTCTCTGGCGTTCTGCTCTTCATCATAGGTAATAAGGTGAGGAGATGGCAAACCAACCTCTAAGGGGATTACAGCTTCGGACCCATAGGTGAGATTGAAGGGCGACTCTCCTGTGGGGGTCCGTTTCGTAATGCGGTTGTTCCACAATACGTATGGAAGTTGTTCCGCCCATAAGCCCCTAGCCGACTTATCTAGTCTCTTCTTCTTAATTCCGGAGAGGATCTGCCTGTTGGCGTTCTCTACTTGGCCATTTGACTGAGGATGGGAGACGGAGGAAAAGCATTGCTGAATGCCAAGGTCTTCACACAAAGATCGGAACGCTGCCCCTGTAAACTGTGTTCCATTATCTGTTATTGGGACCCGAGGTACGCCAAACCGAAAAATTACATTTTTCCAGAAGAACTGCAGCACTTTATTCTTAGTAATGGTAGCCAATGGCTCGGCCTCGATCCACTTGGAGAAATAGTCGATTGCCACGACTAGGAATTTGAACTGGCCTAGAACTGGTGGGAACGGGCCTAACAAGTCCATTCCCCACATTGCGAAGGGAATCGGGCTTGAGAGAGAGGTGAGTTGTGCTTGGGGTAGGCGACGGATGTTGGAGAACTGCTGACAAGGGCCGCATTGCCGGACGTGTTGCTCGGCATCTTGAAGTAGGGTAGGCCAAAAATACCCATAGTTCAAAACTTTCCTGGTGAGGGACCTGGACCCTGAATGTGCTCCGCCTATACCTTCGTGGAGTTCTTGCAAGGCATACAAGGCTTCTTCCGGGTAGAGGCACCTCAAGTAGGTTCTGCCATCTACTTGGGTGTAGGAGCGTTTGTACAAGACTCCTTCAACAAGGGTGTACCGCTCCACTCTCGTTCGGGTTCGACGGGCTTCTTTAGGGTCTTCGGGAAGGACCCCGTCCCTGAGGAATTCTATCAAAGGTTTCATCCAGTTGTTCCGGAGTTGGACGGGCAACGACTCCATCGAGTCAGGGCTTCTTCTTCTATGCTCGGTCTTAGGAGCACTTCAATCAGGACGGTCTGCTCGAGACCTTGAAGGGAGGAGGAGGCCAATTTGGAGAGGGCATCTGCTTGGGAATTTTCTTCTCCAGGGAACTGCTGAATTTGTGCCTCTTCGAATAAAGCCATGAGACTTTGGACCTTGGCTAGGTACTTAGCCATTCGATCGTCTCGCTCCTCGTACTCTCCTAAGACTTGATTTACGACCAGCTGCGAGTCACTGTATATTCGAAGGCGTTGTGCCCCTGCTTTGCGTGCCATACCTAGGCCGGCTATAAGGGCTTCGTATTTAGCTTCATTGTTGTAGGCCTTAAAGTTGATGCGGAGGGAGTATTGGAGAACGAAGTCATCTGGGCCTGCCAGAATGACCTCGGCTTTGCTCCTTTCGGTGCAAGAGGACCCGTCTACATATACTGTCCAGATGGGAGGCCCGTTTGCTGCTTGACTAACCTCTAGGATGGCGCTCTCAACAATAAATTCAGCTAAGGCTTGGGCCTTGATTACGGTCCGAGGCTGGTAAGATATGTCATGTTGACTAAGCTCGATCGACCACTTCATCAGGCGCCCGGAGGTCTCGGGTTTGTGTAAGACTTGCTTAAGCGGCTGGTCGATGAGAACGAACACTGAGTGTAATACCCTGATTTTTCAATAATTATTTTATTTTGCACGTAGTGTGCACGTGTAATATTTTGGTTGAATTATTTTTATTTAGATGTGTATAAATATTTAAATATGTGTTCTCAAGTTATTTTATACAAAAGCCCTTTTCTTTAATAAATAGAAAGCCTTATTTTAATTTAATGAAAATGCCTTTTTCTTAAAGCCCAAAATGTATTTTATTTTATTTATTTTAATAACAATTTTGGCCCAAAATAAAGCCTATGGATTAATCTTCTTTTTATTTAAACTTGTCATGTAGAAGACTATTTTATAACTATTTTATTTTTATACAAAATTAAAATGTACAATTTTTAGGCCTAGTTGCATGCACGTGCACTACACGTACACGTGCATTGCACACCTTTTCTTGGCCGGTTGGCATTCTCTTTTGGAGGGAGTTTTGAAATTGGTCATGGTGTTCATGGAGGTGGTTATGTGGATGTGGGTAGTTTTTATAACTCCTACTCTAATCTTGGCCTTCCATCTTTCAACCAACTAGTCAATCCTAGCCCTCCATTTCACTTGATTTCTAGTATAAATACCCCCCCCCCCCCCCACCCCCTCATGGCTATATTCATATGCAATTATATCTTTCCAAACTATAGTCTTATTTTAATAATAATGTGAGTTAAAAAAGGTGAGTGTTTGTGTGGGATTGCTTGGAGGAGAGGCCGGCCATCACTAGGAGAAGCATTCGGTGCTTGGGCTTGGAGGTGTGTGCGAGCATCTAGGAGGAGGTGCATCTTGTTGCGAGGATTTGTTGCTTTGTGTTGTTTCTCTCCACACAAGGTGGGTAACCTTTCATATTTCTAATATAGGGATCTATGCTAGATTCAACTATCAAAACGATGCATGAAAAATACTAATAAGAACACACGTTAATTGAGAAGTTAGTTTATGAATTGATTGAAATGTTGTGATTAACGTGCATGTGATTCTAGTATTAAATTAAATTGTGTGTAGAATTCTCCATGATTATTAGCATGAATTAATGATGGTGGTTAAATTCCCTTAAGAATGTTGCTAGTATGATATTGAGACTTGATGCATGAAAATTTCCAATAAGAATGCTTGTTAATTGTAAAATTGAAAAATGGAATTGATTAAGAAAGAGCACACTTTAATTTGAAAATAGTGACTTTCTTGAATGATTGAGATGTGATTATGCAAATTGATAAGTGATTATATACATTGTGACATAGATTGATTAATGAAACTACTTTGTTATCATCAAAAAAAAACTACTCATAAAGTTAGTAGTTGAGTTGTGCTAAATAGACCTTTATGTTGATATGGGTATGGACAAATTCAAATATATGTGTATGTTGAATAAAAAGTTAATAACAGTAAATTATTATAAGAAAATTTGAATAAAAAGATTAGAAGACCAATTGTTAAGCAATGTCGAAAATGAAAAATATAGTAGTTTTAATGAATAATCCATTGGTTTGTGTGAAGAAATATATTTTATTGGTACAAAAATTATTTTTATCCTACTGATATGAAATTCATGTGAATGAAAGTTGATCTGGAGTTTTTCAGTAATTTTTACAAAAGCAATAAGAAACAAAGTTTAGTTGAACATTGAAATATTTTTTATAACAGTGAGAATTGGTCCAAAAGGAGTTTAACGCACACTGTAACAACCTGAGCATGTAGCTCAAGTGGTCACTGTGTTGCGTTGGGTTCTCTGCCGTGACTAGTTCGAACCCCATGATCAACCATGTTTTGTTTGGTTTCTTTTTAAAAACAATTCATTCAGCGGACTGAGAGCATTTATAGCTCTCAGTCGTGTTTTATATTGTGGCACAAACCGGCCTAGTGGTCTGAGCCTTGGGCTTTGTCGGTGGCGTGCTGGGTTCGAATCTTGCTATCGGCAAGATTGGAAAAAATTATTTTTTTTGGGTTTTTATGTGTCCAAAAAATATGAAAAAAAATATGGTTATTCTCCTAAAAATGTAAGGGACTTTCTAAAAATGGTTTGGGGATTATTTGAATGAATTTAACTATGGTTTGGAGTTAAAATGCATAAATAGACATATGGTTCTATAAGGATTATTGATGTGAAATTATAACTTGAAAGAATAAGTGAACTGAAAAATTAAGAGTTGATTTGACAAAAGAAATTTGGTTGTGTGACATGATGCAATTTATTTCTCATCATAGAACAATTGAAGTATGCATATTGTTTAGAATGTGAAATTGATATGATGTGATAATTGATAAAGTATATGCAAATTTATGTGCAATGATGGACTTGTGAACAAAATTGAAAATCATGAAATGAAAAGAGAATATACATGTGAGTATGAGAACTCAACATGGAAAATTTATAAGTTGAAGATTGTGAAATGAAAATTGAATTAGAGTAGCTAAGTCTCCCCCGGCATTGAGAAATGAAATGAAATGAAATGAAATTAAACCAAGGTTGGTCATGTTGAAATAAATGAATAAGTCCGGTTTAGTGGAGAGGCTAACTCTAGAGATTAATTTTTGTTCATGATTTTTAATAAAACTAAGGACTAGTACATAGTGGAGACGTGATGAAAGTAGAAGAAAAACATGAGTATGGGGGCCATCGGATAGCGGTGTGAGAGCGATCCATAGGCTGCCTGTTTGATGCGTCAAGACATGGCGTGGGCGCTACTCCAGAATTATCGTTCCGGTGGCGACGCTCGTGGGATGTTCGAGTGGCTATGGGTGGTGCCATTGTTCCATGGCGGAGGCTGAATTGTCCATAGGTTGCCTGCTCGATGCGTCGTGTCAGTGCGTGGGATTCCCCTCCAGGCTGCCTGGACATGTGCTCATAGATCATAGGACATCTAAGACACTACCGTAGTTACAGTAGTAGACTAAGTCATAACGAGGGATTGAACCCTACAAAGATGAAGAACGAATAAGGGCTTGCCCTCGGACTTATGTAGTATGGGATGCATAGAATCCGAACAAGTGCGCATTAGCGTCATGTAACATGAATAAATGCATTAAGAATTAAGTGCACAATCACAACACGACATCAATAGGGTAGTCCCTTTAGTTTGAAATGTGACAAGTTTGTGTTTGCTAAATATGGAAAGGTGAGTTATACTATTTCCGGCATAGAGAGGATGGCTGTGTATAATGTTCGTCGGTTGAATAAACTGACGTACCCACAGTCTTATATGCAGGTAAATGACATGTTAAAGAGGAATGGATGCTAAAAGATTGTACCATGTTGTTGTACATTTATTTAATTGTTGTATTTTATTTCCGATGTGCAAAAGAAAAGTGTAATATTGATGTAAACTCTGATGTAAGATGAAAAGTTTAAATTTTCTTGTAAAATTGTACTAAAGAAAGTGAAAAGATCCTGTAGAACATCTCGAATTCAGTGTATTTGGGATTCGGGGCGTTACACTGAGTGGGATTGAAAATAAGGGCGGAGCTTCCTGGCTGCCATAACCAAGGCGTATGCTATCTTCTCCAATCTTGGATAGCAGAGCTCGGCATCCCGAAGTACCTTGCTCACGTAATAGATAGGCTCCTGAGCCTTGTCTTCTTCCTTCACTAGAATAGCACTGAGGGTTTGCTCAGAGGCAGCTAGGTAGAGGTAGAGTGTTTCCCCGGAGATAAGCTTGCTGAGGAGGGGGGGTTGACCAGATAGGCTTTCAGTTGGTCGAATGATTCTTGCTGCTGTTGGCCCCACTCGAAGCTCGTAGCCCCCCTGAGGGCTTTAAAGAAAGGAAGACACTTCTCTCCTGACTTAAACAGGAAGCGTCCTATGGCTGCGAGGCGCCCTGTGAGCTTCTGAACCTCTTCCACACTTGTAGGAGGAGCCATGTCCAGTATGGCTTTGATCTTCTCGGGGTTGGCTTCGATCCCTCTTTGACTGACCATGAAGCCTAGGAACTTTTCCGACGAGACTCCGAACACACACTTGTTCGGGTTGAGCCTTACATCATGCTTCCTCAACACATCGAATGCTTCTTAGAGATCGGCAACATGGTCGGCCCTATGGATGCTTTTAACTAGCATGTCATCAACATACACTTCCATATTTTGGCCGATTTGATTCTAGAAGACCTTATTGACGAGGTGCTGGTAGGTTGCACCGGCATTTTTCAGCCCGAAGGGCATTATCCTGTAGCAATAGAGTCCTTGATCGGTGACAAAGGAGGACTTCGGGATATCCGGGGAGAACATTTTGATCTAGTTATATCTGGAGAAGGCATCCATGAAGCTCAGCAACTCATGGTCCGAAGTAGCATCGACCAAGGTGTCGATGCTGGGGAGAGGGAATGGATCTTTAGGGCATGCTTTGTTCAGGTCCATAAAGTTGATGCAAATTCTCCAACTTCCGTTGGCCTTCTTAACCATAACAACATTAGAGAGCCATTCAGGATAGTTGACTTCTTGTATGAACCGGGCTTTGAGAAGCTTGTCCATTTCTTCCATTATGGCTTGCTAGCGCTTCGGGGCAAATTTGCGCCTCTTCTGCTGGACCGATTTGGACCCCGGAGCAACGCTTAGGTGGTGGACGAGGAGCTCCTCTGAAATTCCTGGCATATCGGCAGTCGACCAGGCGAAGAAGTCATGGTTCTTCCTGGTGCATTGGACCATGTCGGAATAGAGGGCAGAGGGGAGGGTCTTGCTGATGAAGAACTTGCGGTTCGGATCTTGCTCAGAAAATAGCCCTTCCTCTAGCTCATCCACTGGTTCGGACATAGGTTGGGCGTTCCCCTGGGGAGTCTCAAGAGTCTCGAGGGAGAGGACAGGTCCCCCGATGGAGGTCATGTAACACTTGCGGACCATCTCTTGACTACCCCTTACTTTCCCTACACCTGACTTGGTGGGGAACTTCATTTTAAGATGATAAGCCGACGGGACGGCCTCTAAAGCAGCTAGGCCAGGTCGGCCTAGAATCACATTGTAAGCAGCTGGGATGTCGATGACCATGAAATCCATTGGCTCCGTCCAGGTAGTAGGAGTTTTGCCAGTGGTTACGTCGAGGGTTATTATCCCTTCGATAGTCACTGGTACTCCCATGAACCCATGAAGCGTGTAGCCAGCGGGCTTGAGCCTGTCCCGCGATAACTTAAGTCCTCGGAAGGCCGCCAGGAAGAGGATATTGACAGAGCTACCATTGTCCACCAGAATCCTCTCCACTTTGAAATTGGCCATGTGGAGGTTGATTACTAATGCATCGCAATGGGGGGTTCGGACTTCCTCCAGGTCTTCATGTGAGAAAGTGACGGGGACTCCGAGGCCTTTGGGAGGGGTATTCCATGAACCGAATTGACTTCTCGTATGAAAGCCTTCCGGGAAGAGTTGGAGGTTCCTCCCATGGGACCTCCATGAATATGATGCAAGATGCGTTCCTCTTCAAACTCGGGAGTCTCGTCGCGCCTTTCGGGATGCTTGTTAGCCCCCCTGGGGGGTGGAGGAAGATCAATTCGGTCCTTTCTCACAAACTTAGACAGCTGCCCTCTCTGGTTGAGGGCCTCAATTTCATTCTTCAGGGTCCGACAGTCGTTGGTATCGTGGCCGTGGTCTCGATGATATCGGCACCACTTTTCCTTATCCCTCTTCTTGCCGGGGGTATTCATCTTCGGGGCAGGAGGCAGAACTCCTTCCTTCTCGACCTCCATGAGAATAGTAGAAATATTGGCGTTAAGAGGGGTAAACTTCTCAAATCTGGGAGGCGGGCGGTGCTGGCCCCCGTTGTCCTTCTGGAGCTTCTTAGCTCCCTCTTCTTCAGCTACCTTTCTCTTGGTCTCGGATGAAGACCCCTCAAAAATGAGGCGATGTTCAGCTTCCTCAGCCCGGATATACTTCTCGCTTCTGAGAAGAAGGTCGGAGAAGTTTTGCGGGGGCTTCTTGGCTAAGGAGGACCGAAGGCTTGAGTTGAGTACGTTTGACTGGAAAGCTGCAGCGGCGACCGATTGGTCGAGGGAGGCAATGGACCTAGCTTCCGCGCTAAACTGCTTCACATAATCTCTCAGCTTCTCACCCTTCTTCTGACTGAGGTAGAGTAGCGAAATACTAGTCTTCTCGATGCGGTAGCTTCTCACGAAGTGGGTGACGAAGAGGGTCTCAAATTGTTCAAAGGAGAATATGGAGGATGGGGCAAGACGAGAGTACCATTCTCGGGCCGGACCCTTGAGAGTAGCTAGGAAGGTTTTGTACATTAGAGCATCGGAAGCTTGGTGGATCAACATGAGGGTCTTGAAGCTCTTGATGTGGTCCACGGGGGGGGGGGGTCTGACTCCCTAGAGTAAGTCTCAAACTGCGGGGGCTTGAAGCCTATTAGAATGGGCGCCTCCATGATTGTTCGAGAGAAGGAAGGTCGGCTTGGACGGAGGGTCCTTCCTCTCAGCTCTTCTTCTTTATCCAGTTGGCCGAGGCGCCTCTCCATCTCGTGGAAACGGCGGTAGACCGCATCGTCCCTTCGACGGTAGCCAAGCGAGTCTCTGGACTCATCTTCATATGAAAGGGAGCACGAATTTCGGTGATGGTAGCTAGGGGAATGGCGAGGACTGTGATGGCTGATGTGTTTAATTTATATACAAATATTTGTACTCATTTACCTATTAAAATTGCTTGATTTCGTTAATATTGTCTAGAATTCATCTTATTTCTACAAGATTACAATTAATTAATTATTTTTGAAAAAATAATATTTTTGATGCAAAAAGTAAACATTTGTGGAAAAAATCAACAAACAAAGTAGAATAATGGATTTATCAATTTTTATTGTTTTGTTGATTTAAGAGTGCAACAAATAATTTTAAAAGGATTTTTATAAGCTAATATGATTTGTAGTTAGTTTAATTAATTTTAAACAAATTAATTTTATTTTGTTTAAAAATCCTAATTTCTGGCATTATTTTGTGTATGCAGCAGCACGTGGTTGGCAGAAAGGGAAATAAAAGGAGAAAAGAGAAATAAATAAATTTCAGATCAAATAAGGAAGGAAATAAACAAAAGAAGAATGAATATTCTGCAAAAAGTGCAAACCCTAACTCTCTTCCCGTCTCTATAAATACAAACCAAAGGGAGAGAGTACAATTTAAGAGGTGACGGCTGACTTCGAATATAAATTAATATATAAAAAAAAAAGAAAAAAAATCGAAAAGATAAGAGAGATAGACGTCTCTCTCTGTGCGGTATAAATCGAAAAGGGAGAGAAGAAGACGTGGACAGCAGCACGTGCGGCTCGCAGACAGGGTCCAGACCAGGCGGGGCCCATGCGCTGTTCACTGGCGTTGCGTGCTGTCGTGGACAGCTGACATGGCGAAGCGACAGCTCTAGGATGTGACAGGCCTGTTGGCTGAGTTGGCGACGAGACGGCTGACAGCAACACTTTTGGCTCCGACTTTTGAAACAGAAGAGGGGTTTGCATTAAATTTTGTATTCTTTTTGTATCTCTTCTTCTCCAAATTTCTTTTGATGCAATCCAAACATTTTTATTAATTGCAAATTGAACATGAACTGAACTATTGTTCTAGAGGCTAAGATGTAGCCGAGTTTTGTAGAACACAAAATTTAATTCCTTATTATTAGTCTATTTTTCCTGGTTGTGTTTTAATTTTTATTATTTATGCGTACAACATGGTGGATAGACATTTGTATGATTTTTCAAATCATAAAGAGATCGAACAGGTTATTTGTGATTAATAAAAATTAACACAGTATATTGGAGGACGTGACCATTAAGAAATCCAAATTCTCAATTAATAATTTGATGGATAGGCGAAGAATTAGTTGAGAATAATTTTTAGACTACGTGGATAGAGTGGTTAATATCTTTAGGATTTTGGTCTACAACTTGAAAAGATAATATCATTAATTTATAAGGAGTTATAATTTGTGTGTGTGATAAACGAGGTGAACCAAGAGCCCTAGAACTAATCTTACCTTTAGCAAAATTACAAGAACTTCATAGTTTCACAGCCCTCTCCCTCTTCACAAATTTAGTTAGTTTTAATTAGATTAAGTTAATTTAGTTGTTTTATTATTAATAAAATTCGATCTTCCAAATAGTGATTCATCTAGTAATATCGGTACTCAATAAAATATCTAGTCCCTGTGGGTTCAACACTCTATTCACTTACTATATTACTTGTGCGATTTTGTACACTTGCAAATATTCAACACCAAGTTTTTGGCGCCGTTGCCGAGGACTAGTTATTCTTTTATTGATATTGAACATTGCTAGATTATTGCTAGTTTGGATTTTTGTAATTATTTTTATTTTATTATTATTTTACATCTTTATTTTCTTTTGACTAACTTTTACTTTTATTTATTTTTCTTATTTTATTTTCTTTTAGTTTTTCTATTTTTTTTCTTTTTTGATACTTATATTTCAGGACATACACGTACATTATCATGGGAAACGATGATAACAGGCCTTTGAGAGACTACGCTATGCCCTCAATTTATGAGTCAAGCATAAAGAAGTCGGATATTGAAGCTAACTATTTTGAGATTGAACCGGAGATTATTCTATTGATTCATAAGACTGTGCAATTTTGGGGACTACCGCACGAGGATCCTTATGCTCACATTTCAAACTTTTTAGAGATTTGCGACACTTTCAAGTACAATGGAGTATCAGATGATGCAATCAGATTGAGACTCTTTCCTTTTTCATTGAGAGATAAGGCAAAGGCTTTGCTATATTATCTACCACCCAGTAGTATTACTACTTGGGAGGGACTCGCACAAAAATTTCTAGCCAAGTATTTTTCTCCAGCAAAGACAGCAAAACTAAGAAATGATATTATCACATTTATGCAATTTGAGACTGAGTCTTTGTATGATGCATGGGAAAGGTATAAAGAGTTGTTAAGAAAGTGTCCTAATCATGAACTGCCGAAATGGCTGCAAATGCAAACATTCTATAATGGTTTGGGAGTTACACATAGATCTATGGTTGACGCAGCAGCTGGTGGTGCACTGATGAGCAAAACTTACCAAGCAGCCTATGATCTTTTAGAGGAGATGGCATCAAATCATTACCAATGGTCTTCAGAGAGAGCAATGCCAAGAAAAGTGGCTGGAGTTTTTGAACTTGATCCTTTTTCTACTTTAAATACAAAAAAATGATATTTTATCTAAACAAGTAGAAAATATGAACTTTAATGTTATTCATTCTAATATGATTTGTAATCTTTGTGCAGAAAATCATTCAAGTGCAGATTGTCAAGTGGGGAACCATTTTGCTCCATCAAATACCGAACATGAAAATTTTTTGGTCAAACTTTCAAATGCAAAACAATCATTATGTAAACACATACAATCAAGAATGGAGAAATACCCCCCAATTTTTCATGGAACAAAAATCAAGGAGCAGTTATACCACCTCAAAATTTTTCACAGCAAGAAAAGAAGTCGACACTTGAAGACATGTTTATGTACTACATGCAAAGGGCAGAACAATACATACAAAAGACAGATTTGGCAATTCAAAATGTTGCAAATTCAACTTCGGCTTCCATTCACAATCTTGAGGTACAAATTAGTCAATTTTCAAATATTCTTAATGAAAAAACTGCAGGAACATTACCACGCAACAAAATTGTCAATCCCAAGGAGCATGTCGAGGCTATAATACTAGGAAGCGGGAGGACAATTAAGCAACCACCAGAAGAAAATGGCGAACAGAATGTGGTTAAAAAGTAAAGTGAGATTGAGCAAATTGTGGAGGAACAAATTCAGCATGAGCAAGTAATGTATGATATTTTTAATTCCATAAATTTTCCTCCTGAAGAACAGTCATCCATTCAAGTAAGTGAAACTCATTTAATTGTGGGCGAGAAACATAAGGCTAAATTTGAAAAATCACTTATAGAAATATGTCCAACAAATTCAACAAATTTTGAACCTAAAAAAGAAAATATTTTTGAACATGTTATGTACTTGGATGCTGAACCTTCTATTTATTCATTTTTTCAGCATAAATTTAAAGAGATGGGGGAATCAAAGACATCATCATCAAGAAGAAAATGCCTCAAACTGGAGCTTGAACCTGATCCACATCTGAATAGAAAAATTAGAAAGGATGTGTTAATGTTGTTGGAACTTAGCGTTACTTAACCATTTCACCTCCATGTCTGGTTGAAGACTTAAAACTTAGCGCTTCTTGGGAGGCAACCCATGTTTTATTTTATTGCATTTAGGTTTGATTTACCTTTTAGTTTATTTTATTTTAATTTTTGATTTTATCTTGTAGGATTGCATAAATTTTGGGAGTCGCCGGGCGGAGCTGTTTTGAACACATGCATTGATGGTTGTGTTTGAGCAGTTTGGATTCAAAATTTGGAAAAGTGATTCAAAGAGAAGTTGTAGCCTATCTTCTTAGCTTTCCAGCAAAAAAACAATTCAGCCCATTTGGACATCTACAGCTCTAGATATCGCCAAAATACTGAACGCTGCGCGTGCAGAAATTTAAAGACGAATCAGGGGAGAAATTCTAAACTTTTTGCATTCTTTTTGTTTTTGTTTTTCTTTCCCATTGAGGAAAATGTGATATTCAAGTTTAGGGGGAAGGTTTACAAATTTATTTTTATTATTTTAGAAAAGAAAAATAAAATTTTAAAAGGATTTCAATTAGGCTCACCATTACACCTTTTGAGTTCTTTATTATGATAAGCATTGAAATAATTTTTTTTGGGATAGACAATTGCTTATAAAGCAGGAGTAAGCATACTTATTTACTTTAGAATTATTGAGTTTCAAAATTCCTTACAAAATTGTGTGGGTCATGCTATTATACATTAAAGACAAATGTGATGCTTTTTCTTGTGATTATCCCCTTTGATCTAGTCCTAAACAGAGTTTAAGTAAATAGAGTAATAATGAAAAAAATAAAAAAATGTATTATGAATAAAGTCAATCTACTCCAATATTTTGAGTTGCTTAGTAACTAGGGGTATTCATCACAAATGTTTACTTTTACGTAAAACGGCAACTTGAAATATGAGTATGCAAAGCACTTTAAGTTTGTGACTTGTTGAGTAACCGGGTGAATTCATCACAAATGATTTGCATTCGCGTAAAAAGGCAATGACAGCTTAAAGAAGGAAAAAAAACAAAATACAAAAAAAAAAAATACAAAAAAAACTCTAGTTTGCTACTCGGTTTGTAGTAGAGAGAAGGGATAATCACAGATTAAGTTGTTGCATACTATAATTACATTAATTGCATGACAAATGCGATTGGGTTGGAAATTATGAATAAATAATTGCACTGGAGAAAGTGGATATGCTTAGGTTGACTTTATTTGCAATTGTTTATATTTTTAATTGAAATTTTGATGCTTACATGATAAGATCTTTTAGTGTGATGGGTTGAGATTATTATTCCCTTGTTCATGATTCTACTTTTTGCTCGAGGACAAGCAAAATCTTAAGTTTGGGGGTATTTGATGTGTCTAATTTATATACAAATATTTGTACTCATTTACCCATAAAAATTGCTTGATTTCGTTGATATTGTCTAGAATTCATCTTATTCTACAAGATTACAATTAATTAATTATTTTAGAAGTAATAATATTTTTGATGCAAAAAGTAAAGATTTGTGGAAAAAATCAACAAACAAAGTAGAATAATGGATTTATCAATTTTTATTGTTTTGTTGATTTAAGAGTGTGACAAATAATTTTAAAAGGATTTTTATAAGCTAATATGATTTGTAGTTAGTTTAATTAATTTTAAACTAATTAATTTTATTTTGTTTAAAAATCCTAATTTCTGGCATTATTTTGTGTATGCAGCAGCACGTGGTTGGCAGAAAAGGAAATAAAAGGAGAAAAGAGAAAGAAATAAATTTCAGATCAAATAAGGAAGGAAATAAACAAAAGAAGAAGGACTGTTCTGCAAAAAGTGCAAACCCTAACTCTCTTCCCGTCTCTATAAATACAAACCAAAGGGAGAGAGTACAATTTAAGAGGTGACGGCTGACTTCGAATATAAATTAATATATAAAAAAAAAGAAGAAAAAAATCGAAAAGATAAGAGAGAGAAACGTCTCTCTCTGTGCGATATAAATCGAAAAGGGAGAGAAGAAGACGTGGACAGCAGCACGTGCGGCTCGTAGACAGGGTCTAGACCAGGCGGGGCCCACGCTTTTTCGCTGGCGTTGCGTGCTGGCGTGGACAGCTGACGTGGCGAAGCGACAGCTCTAGGACGTGACAGGCCTGTTGGCTGAGTTGGCGACGAGATGGCTTACAGCGACACTTTTGGCTCCGACTTTTGAGACAGAAGAGGGGTTTGCATTAAATTTTGTATTCTTTCTGTATTTCTTCTTCTCCAAATTTCTTTTGATGCAATCCAAATATTTTTATTAATTGCAAATTGAACATGAACTTAATCTATTGTTCTAGAGGCTAAGATGTAGCCGAGTTTTGTAGAACACAAAATTTAATTCCTTATTATTAGTCTATTTTTCCTGGTTGTGTTTTAATTTTTATTATTTATGCGTACAACATGGTGGATAGACATTTGTATGATTTTTCAAATCATAAAGAGACCGAACAGGTTATTTGTGATTAATAAAAATTAACAGCGTATATTGGAGGACGTGACCATTAAGAAATCCAAATTCTCAATTAATAATTTGATGGATAGGCAAAGAATTAGTTGAAAATAATTTTTAGACTACGTGGATAGAGTGGTTAATATCTTTAGGATTTTGGTCTACAACTTGGAAAGATAACATCTTTAATTTATAAGGAGTTATAATTTGTGTGTGTGATAAACGAGGTGAACCAAGAGCCCTAGAACTAATTTTACCTTTAACAAAATTACAAGAGCTTCATAGTTTCACAGCCCTCTCCCTCTTCACAAATTTAGTTAGTTTTAATTAGATTAAGTTAATTTAGTTGTTTTATTATTAATATAATTCGATCTTCCAAATAGTGATCCATCTAGTAATATCGGTACTCAACAAAATATCTAGTCCCTGTGGGTTCGACACTCTATTCACTTACTATATTACTTGTGTGATTTTGTACACTTGCAAATATTCAACACCAATGGCGGTGACTCGAAGCTTGAGGAGGGGTTAGGGACCGCTGGCGAGGACTTTGGACCGGAGGAGGAGTGGGGACCCCCTGAGCATTGTTGTTGTTTGGCCGGAGGTTAAGGGCCTGCAGGATTGTAGCCTGTTAACTCTTGGAATTTGGCTCGGGTGATAGGTCTGTTATCGTCCCTCGGGGGCTGCCGACCAGCGGGAGAACAATGTCTTCTTCGATGGTACTCAGGGGACTCACTCCGCCCCCTGCGAGGAGGGGACCTCCTATGGTCGTGGCGATGAGGAGATCGCTCATTTGGACGTTCCGGGCGGGAGGCTCCTTCACGGGCTTGCCTTTCATCCAAACGATGGCGAAGGTCCTCTTCTTTCTGCCGATTGAGGAGGGTATTGCGGAGGTCTTCGGAAGGTCGGGGGTTATGAGATACCATTGAATCGGTAGAAGGTTTGTGTACGGAGATGCGGTCTCGTTGAGGAGGTTGCTTCTGAGGGTTGGGATGAGAGGCCCCTGCGCCGGCATTCTGGGGCCCGAGTGGAGCCCTTTGGGATTGAAGGTTCTGAAGAGGAGGTTGCTCCTGCTGCAGGGGCTGATCAGGCTGAGGAGGGAGTTGCCCCTGCTGCTGGACGGTTTGGAGGGGGACCTCCTGTTGTGGTTGAGGAGGAGTGGGTCCACGGTTGGACCCTTTGGATCTCAGTTTTCGGGGAGGCATGGTTGGAGGTGATCTTAACCCAGGGAAGATGAAGGATTGCTATTCGTGGTTTCCCACAGACGGCGTCAATCTGTTACCGCTAAATTTGGTGTGGGGGCAAACAGATAGAATTTGTGGATTCTTTGGGATGTCGAATAGTCAAACCTGTAACCTTTTCGCCGAAGTTTGACCGTGATCTCCCGCCGTTCACCTGCAAAAAGTGCGAAACACCAGGGTTGATCCCGACGACGCACCCTCCGACGCTCAAGTCAGTAATCAGAAAGATTATGAATGAGCTTTTACTGGCAAAGATTGATTACCTGTTAACAGTGGGGGATGGGGGGTATTTATAGCTGCCTTAAGGACCAGTTTCGGGATAAGATCAAATCCTTACTTCCCAGTGAATGGATAGAGTGAATCAGGGCCATTGATTAAGTATGATCATAAACCCTAATTCTATCCAGCTGAACTGGGTTCTTTGCGGGTTCGAACCCACACCCAGTTAAGGTGAATCCGTTTGTGGGCTATTGAGTCTTTGGAGAAAAGACCCAGTACCAATTCAGACCCGTCTGTAGGTGAAATTACCATTTTACCCTCGAGCTTTAGGATTCGTGCCCAATTTGGATGGTTCTGATTTAACCCTATTTAGCGATATCAGAGAGTAAGAAAAATAAAGATGAAAAAATTAGCACGTGCATCATACGTGCAAAAATTAAAATATATATTTTTAATTAAAATAAAAATACGGGATGTTACAAGTTATAACTCAAGCTATGCTCATCGGAATCCAACACAATCAGACTTTCTAGAAGGATAGGGAGATCCACTGCAATCCCCTAGTGGACGACTCCCTCAATTCTTTAAAGAACTCAAGTTCCCGAGCTAACTTAAGCTCGAAGTCAAACTAAACAACAGGTTGCTAAACTTGCAACGTCCATAACTTCCAACACACAAGTCGGAATTGCTGAATACTACTCATTCTGGAAAGCTAAAACCCTAGTTTACAACTTTCCAGTTAACCATTTTCTCAAATTCAATCATCTGGACACCATATAAACCTCATATAATTCCAGCTGTACGTTCCTTCATGCACTCGCTGTACCTTTTCGATATCATAAAAGTTTGCCCACTCATCAAAATTACACGATTCCGGGTTCTATGGAAAGATGGGACTGTTTACTACGACTTTCTAGTTGGACACGTCCTCATATTCAATCATTAATGTTCTCAAAGATACCGAATTCCATCGGGTGCGAAACAGGAGAAAAGTTGATTCATCTAGCAAACACTGCCTTGACAAGGCTGAATCTGTCCCATCTTTGGAAGATGATAACTTTCAACCTACAAACTGGAGTTACAAAATTTCAGTTGGGTTAGAAAGCTATGACTCCCTACTACGACTCTCTAGTTGGTCAATTTCTCAATTTCTTAACAAATAATTCCAGAATTTTCCATCTTCGCAGACTAATCGATTTGTATTCAGCTGAACCTAGTCTACTTTGAAATTCAATAACAAATCAACCTTAAGTCCAAAGCTCATGAAATTCGAGTTTCTTAATCCACACATATACTATTCCATTTTGTCCAAAATTTACATTCAGATTCATATCACACAATGAGTTATGACTCCTCAAACAATGCACAAAATTTTCGCTGCTCTTTTCGCAGGGTATTTACTACCCCTTACTAAATAATTTTGAAAGCTCATTAAATGACCTCTAAAAATTCTAAAATTTGAGAATCATCAAATAGACTCTACCATAAGATACTCACAAAATTTCATAGCAATATCATAAACACACACGGAGTTATGACCTTTTGAACCTCAGTCCAAAAACAGTCAGCTTCAGCCACAACTTCCAGACCCATTATATTCTACAATTTCTTTGAGATATCAAACAACCTCAGAAAATTGTTAAATTTAAGACTATATCTGTAGACACATACAAGAGTATCCACAAAAAATTTCAGCTTAAAATACCTAGGCTATACTGAGATACAAAATCGGAAATATACAGCAAATTCAACACATCCAACAGCAATTTTGGCTTCTTACTATCCGAGATTGGGTCATATGTTTGGGCTATCAAATTGCTTCCAAATATTATGAAAAAAATTCATGGATGCTCTAATACATAGAGGAACAATTTACCAAAATTTGAGCCCCAAATTCAACCGTTTAGGAGCAAGAAATTTCCAAACTCACCCTCACAAGCATGCTTCTTAACAAAAGCTTATAAAAATGAGTTGTTCTTACCATACAACTATCTTTTCTTAGCATGCCACCATTATTCATGATAATCAAAATTTCTAGCTATTTTCACATGCTAAAATTCACAAACACATCAAAAACTAAATTTTTATAGTTAAGAGAAATCACCCACATGTTGATTTTGCAAGAGAATCTCCTTGCTCCTAGTCTTGCTTGCTTCCCGGCTCCTAGCTCTTGTAGTACTTGGCCAACACCTTCTCCTTCTCTACTACTCTTCTCCTCTACCACTACTCAAAGACTCCAACTCTCTCTTCTTCTCTACTTCTCTACTTTTATTTTTGAAACAATATGAGAGGATGAGAAGAGATGAGAAGTAGATGGAGTGAGGGTTTTTATAGGAGATGGAAGATTAGGGTTTGGGAAAATGGGGCCAGAATTCCAGGGGAATGGAGGGTGGAGATGGAGTAGGGTGAGGTGGGATGGAGATGTGTGGTGAGATGAAGTGGCAACACACTCTTCTAGAAGCCCCTAGGAAGTTTCTTGGAAACTTCAAGGAAATCTCTTGGAAATTTCCCATTCTCTTGAAGTCAAACACACACACATCACATGGTGAGTTGTCTCCACCATTGGATCTTCATCAAGATCCAAGCCATGATCATATGATGCTAAGGCTCCTAACCCTAGGTCACCATACCCTAGGTTATCATACCCTTAACCTTAACCTTTGTGTATGAATACAATCCATATTCAATTCAAACATCAACTTAGTTTAAAATGACCAATATATATAATTTAAAATCTGTAAAAATATATGTTTTATAGAAATTATAATTTTCTCCCGAAAATTGTCCAATCAAAATAATCGGGACAAATCCAAATTTTAATCGAGAAGATATTCCGAGTTTACCTCATCGGGTTCAGAACAGCTCAAATGTCTGAAATCTCTGCTAATTATTAGAAATGTGTAATCGTGTGCAATACTGAGACATGCACGGATTACTATGCAAAAATAGTCATATGCTATTTTGCGGGGTATTACAATTCTTTCAAAAAATTACCTTTTGAATAAGGTACCCAACAAGAAAGAAGAGAAAACTCCATATGAGCTATGGAAAGGAAGAAAGTCATCTTACAATTATTTGTGAATGTAGGGATGTCTTGCTAAGGTGGCAGTACCTCCACTTAAGAAAGTGAAAATAGGACCCAAAACGGTTGATTGCATTTTCATTGGCTATGCATATAATAGTAGTTCTTATCGGTTCTTGATATACAAAATCGATATCCTTGATACACCAAAAAACACGATAATGGAATCAAGAAATGCATCGTTCTTTTAAGATGTATTTCCATGTAAGTCTAAAGAAGAACCAAGTTCTTCCAAATGATCACATGAGACTAGTAGTGAAGATAGTGAAAAGCAAGATGAAGTTAAGGAGAAACCTAGACGTAGTAAAAGAACAAGAACGAAAAATCTTTTGGTCCAGATTTCTTGACTTTTATGCTTGAAGATGAACCCCAAACTTTCAAAGAAGCGGTGAGCTCCAGTGATGGTCCTTTATGGAAAGAAGCCATTAAGAGCAAAATTGATTCTATCTTGCAAAATCATACTTGGGAACTAGTGGATTTTCCACCAGGTAGTAAATCTTTAGGTTCCATGTGAATTTTTAAGAGAAAAATGAAAGCCGGTAGATCAATTGATAAATACAAGGCAAAACTTGTTATCAAAGGATATATACAAAAGAAATGTCTGGATTACTTTGATACATATTCTCCTGTGACGAGAATAAATTTCATTAGAATGGTACTTGCAATAGCAGCCTTGCACAATATTGAAGTACATCAAATGGCTGTGAAAAACAACTTTTTATAATGGATATTTAGATGAAAAATCTACAAGGAACAACCTGAGGGTTTTTCAGCTTCAGGACAAAAAGAGAAAGTTTATAAAGTGTTGAAGTCATTATATGGCTTAAAGCAAATACTTAAAACAAGTACCGAAGCAATGACATGAGAAATTTGACAATGTCATGATGACAAATGGTTTCAAGCTCAATGAATGTGATAAATGCGTATATGTCAATGACATTGAAAGTGGATATATCATAATATGCTTGTATGTAGATGATATGCTTATTGTTGGAATTAACGATAAGATGATTAAATATACTAAAAATATGTTGAACTCAAGATTTGACATGAAAGACATGAGTCTAGCTGATGTTATATTGGGGATTAAAATCACAAGAACATCAGACGAGCTTGTTTTAAGTCGGTCACATTATATTGACAATATTCTTGGGAATTTTGATAAAGATAATTCTGGAATTGCCAGAACTCCAATAGATCTAACTTTACATTTATCCAAGAATAAATGTGAGAGTATTTCTCAAGTAGAATACTCTAAAATTATAGGTAGTCTAATATACTTAATGAGTTGTACAAGACCAAACATAGCCTATGTAGTGAGTAAACTAAGTAGATATACAAGTAAGCCTGGAAGCGAGCATTGGCAAGCAATTACAAGAGTACTAAAATACTTGTGTTTTACTCGTAACTATGTGTTGTATTATACGAGATAGCCGGCTATACTTGAAGGATACAGTGATGTGAACTGGATATCTAGTGATAATTCAAAATCCACTAGTGGCTACGTATTTACACTAGGTGGTGCAGCAGTTTCTTGGAAATCCTCGAAACATATAGTGATCGTTAAATCCACAATGGAATCCGAATTTATCACACTGGATAAATGTGGGAAAGAAGCAGAATGGTTACGCCACTTCCTCGTGGATATTCCAAGGTGGACAAAGTCCGTGTCTCTAATCTACATGCATTCAGATAGTCAATTTGCGATTTGTAAAGTACAAAGCAATATGTATAATGGTAAATTTAGACAATATTCGTCGAAGACATAATACCATTAGACAACTACTCTCTACTGGAGTTTTCTCTGTGGACTATGTAAAGTCAAAGGATAACATTGCGAATCCGCTAACTAAATGGTTAAATAGAGAGTTAGTTGATAAGTCATTGAGGAGAATGTGACTAAAATCCATGAAAGAATAAGTCGATACAATGGACACTTAACCTAGTTGACTGGAGATCTCAAGATATGGGTTCAAAGGGACAACTAAATTGTAAAGATCATGTTGGATCACTGTGAGAATTTTTCCATGTCCATTCCCATGATGAAACAATGATTCTTGTAAGGTAAGAGGTTAAGTTATGCTTTTAATGATTCTTATGCATTGGAAATCTGAGCAAAGTAATGCATGTTGCTCTTAACTAAAAAAATCACCTATATAAGAGGGAAGAAGGGCTGCTTCCAAGGAAATCGTTTAGGGAAACAATTCTGTTAAGCTCTTATATAACCAGGCGTATGTTCATGGCCAAAATGAACATAGCAGTGAGAACTGAAATACGTCAGGAAGATTCCTATTTGAGATATGTCATTGTTTACACAAATGACAGAACAGCTCAAGGACATCACGTCTACTATTTAGTTAGTAAAGTAAACATATATTCATAAGGGAAGGTTCAAAGGGTAACACCTACCTATCTTATGCAGGTCTCGACTGCTGAATTCTATCACCGAGTCTGTCGTATCTGTACTTGTCAATTTCATTCATGTAGAGAATGTTAGAAAATGAGTGTTTTATACACCATTTATGAACTAGTTTTGAGCAATTTTTTAGTAAGAACATCTATGAGTTAGTGAGAGATCTTGATGGATTTTTGTTCTCCTTCGTGAGCAGAATATTTACTTGCTTAAAACGGTTATCGGGTGAATGAGAAATTGTCTCCCAAAGTGAGGTTGTTTCATTTCTAAAAATAAGTTGAGGGATTTTAGTCTCACATCGGAAAAATCAAAGGAATTAGAAGAGGATATATAATATTCTCTTTCTTGGCATTGTAAGATAGCAAGCCAAGATGCTCTCTCTCATGGGTGCAGGTGGGGTTGGTGCAAATCTTGGACCGGATTACATGCGACTTGTGTGCCCCCGCACGTTCTATGGACACGAATGTCGGACCGACATGAACTCACCCCATGCAGAGCCACTTTTTGCTACAATTTTTTTTCCAGATCTGTAACGGCCAAAATAAATGCAAAAACATATTTGTCTGTCAATTATTCACGCTTTAAACTACAGGAACAATTTTTTCTGCCTTTAAAATGGTGCATTTAAGCTCATGTCTGCCGTTACAGGTGATGCAGTGAATGAGTTGTCTGTCGTTACAATTTTCACTTTTGGCCCTATAAATAGAGGCCCCCTCCTCTGAATCAACACTCCAGAAACTTTTCTCTTCCCCAAGCCCTCTATTATGTGTTTTAAGTCGAGTTTCATTCTTCGGTCGTATGGTGATAGATTTTAGACCCTGTCCAGTTCGAGAATGTGACGTGGTGCCTGCGCCAACTCTTTTGTCGTTGCATCATGTGAGACAGACGCCTACTTAAATTCCAGCATACGGAAGAGGCGAAATCTGTTTTAAGGAGATTGTGTGGTACACAAACCTCGACGCAAATTGTTTGGTTTGTAATTGGTTTATTTCCTCTTTTTTTTCTTTTTATTTGTTGGTTTTTTCTCGCTCTTCTTCTTCTTCGATTTTGTACCTCTCAATTATATTTGGATTTATTGTAAATATTTTGTAACCAAAATTATAATAAAGAGAATAAATTTCTGTAAGTTAATTTTATTTTAAATAAATATTGTAACACACCTAACTTTACAAAATATTATGAAGTTATTATTAATGCGGCAAGCAACAAAAGATTCACATATTAGGTATTGCACACACATATAGTGCACACATAACTCTACGTTATACTACAACAACAACTGATACGCACACACATATTAGGAAGAATCTTTTCAGAAAAGATGCGGTTGAGAACAGGGTACCAAACGCGTTTTGAGAAAAAAAATTTCTCAAAAAATTTCCAAAACAGTGTACCAAACGCACCCTAAACACTTTCTAGCACTGTCGGAAAATCTTCTCACGTTTTAACTGCTATTTAAAGTGAAAGGGATGTTGAAAAGGAAAAGAAGAACAACTCAATAAATAAATATGTACACACTAGATTAAAATAGGAAAAGTCATGTCAATTACATTTGTCTGAATTATATTAAAATACGAAAAGTCAGCCTTGTATCGTTACTAGTAATTCGCCCAAAGCTGTCGTATGGGTCACTAATACATAGGGGCTGCAAAGGATAATTCGAAAAGTCAGCCTTGTATCGTTACTAGTAACTCGCCCAAAGCTGTCTTATGGGTCACTAATACATAGGGGCTGCAAAGGAATCGAGCTATTCACGAGCTGTTCAGCTCGAGCTCGGTCAATGCTTGACCTGAGACGAGCTCAAGTTGGTTTTTTTTTCCTTCAAAATTTTAGGCTAAACTCGCGAGTTATTCGGTTCGAATTCGGTTAAAGCTCGGCTCGAACCGAGCTCGAACCTGAAAGTATTCAGCTCGACTCGATTGTAGCCCTACTAATACATAATCTACCACGCTATGACATATAGTCTATAACTACAGATCATTTCAGAATGGTAGTAGAAATATTCTAAGTCATTCATGAGGGAAGAGCTCATAACCTTGCAGCGCACAAGTTTGCAAGAATGGCTCTCATCAATAGCTTGTATGGATCCTGGATTCCTCCTGTAGTTCCGTTTCTGACCATAGTCCTTGTATTTTCAGGAAAATTATCATTATTGTTGCATATAATAAAATTTAGCTATGGCTCATTTAAAAAAAAAAAAAAAAAAAAGAAGCTTGAATTACATTTCTAAACTACATCCTCGATGATTATCAAACAATTCCTAAATTTATATATGAATTTTTTTTTGCTCAACAAAACAATCAAAAAATAACTACAAAACCGGAGCACCCCATAGCTTGGGAGATCACTTAAACATCTTCCTCAAACAAAACATAAAACTCAGGGTCAGAGAAGGTAACCCTTAGAAGACTTCGACCACTAATACAACCCCTCTTTATAACACAATCGGCACATACATTTTCCTCTCAATAAATATGTTGCATCCCACCAATATTTTTGTTTTTGTTTTTGTTTGAAGAGGTGGAATACGACGACACTATTTCATTAACGAATAAATAAACAAAGCCCAGATGACTGGGAATACAAGCAAGTGCAAAAATAAACAACATAAGAGCATCCACACTCATTTCTTATTCTGCCATATTTCTCATATTTTGGCAAAAAACGCGTTGCAGACGTTTCTTATTTTGCCGTATTTTGAGAATTGGTGAACAGTCGCTTCTCAAATTTGAAAAACGGTTTGGCAATTGCCAAAATATATGGGACACTTAATTTTTAATTTTTTAAAAGGAAACGGACGAAACAATATGTTTCGTCCAATAATTTTAATAAACTTTTTTTTAAACGATTAGATGGAACAACATGTTTTGTCCTAAGATTTATTTTTTTTAAATAGCATCGGACGGTACATGTTGTAACATCTCGAATTCCAAAACAAACTGAATTCGAAGTTCCATAGGATCTTTACACTTCTTTCGTACAATTTTATAAGAAAATAAAACTATTTGTTACATCAGAGTTTAAACTTTCATTACATATTTACAGCAGAAGTAATTTACAACAAATTACATGAATTGAAATGTACAACACTTGGATCATCTTTAATCAGCATGCATTCTTTAGTCTTGCTAATCACTTTACCCTGCATAAAAACTGTGGGTGCGTTAGTTGCTTACAACCGATAAAATATTATATACGACTATCCTCTCTATGTCGAAACAGTATAAAGATTCTCAAATGCTTAAACAAACCACAAGCTTGATCACAAACAGAACTACAAGGGACTATCCTATTGATGTTGTGTTGTGCAGTGCACTTAGTCCTTAATACAGGTATTTATATTAGATGACACTAATGTGCACTTGTTCAGATTCTATACATCCCATACTATATAGGTCTGAGGGTAAGCCCTTAACCGTTCTTCATCTTGTAGGGTTCAATCCCTCGTCATGTCTTAAACTACTACTATAACTACGATAAGTATCCTAGATGTTGTATGAGTTACGAGCTCAAGTCCAGACAGCCTGGAGGGGAATCCCACGTCATATCACGACGCATCGTGAAGAACCTATGGACAATTCAGCCTCCATCATGGGACATGACACCACCCGCAGTCACCAAACACCCCACAAGCATCACATGCGGTACGGAATCCTGGAGACATATCCACGTCATGTCACGACACATCGTGAAAACAGCCTGTGAATACTCTCATACCGTAGCTCCGAGGCCCTCATACTCGTGTTTTTCTCTTATTTTCATCACCTCTTTACTATGTATCTAATCCTTAGTTATTTGAATCATGAACAAAATCAATTCACTAGAGTTAGACTTTCCACCATACCGGTCTTAATCATCTATTCAAACATGACCAAATCTTGGTCTTTTTGTCTCAAATTTCATTTCAACATATCTCTTTTCAATGCCGGTAAGAGGCTTAACTACGCTCTAGTTCTCAATTTCAATTCACAGTCATAAAGTTTTTTTCATGATTAACAATAATTTTTCTTTCATGCTCATAGCATTTGTGTATTCATGCTCATAAAATCTTTCATAATTCGTCATAACATTCAATTTCACTTTCAAGTACAAACTCATGCATAAACAAAAGAATTCTTTTTTTTTTAACTTGTCACATTCATAATTCATTCTTCCCATGTAATTACTGTACTGTCATTTTATCAAAAATTCACACTTTCATTGCCAAAACTCATTTCAGAACTCTTTTAAACAAGACATGTATTTTTATTTATTCAAAGACAATTTAAACTAATAAAATAATAAGTTCTTTTTTTTTGCCAAAAATAGCCTCAAATTCTTATTTATACTAGGCCGCAGTTTATAGAAAATTATCTCACGAAAATCCAGATATTATTTGAAACTTCAGGGCAGTCGACTGTTAAAACATGGACAGTCGGCTGTTCTGTGAGGATTTGCAACTCGAAAACCAATAGTCAAGGTAGTCGACTGTTTCAATATAATCGGTTGACTATTCCGCAAAGATTTGAACTCGAAAACAAATATTCAGGATGGTCGACTGTGCTACTACGTTTTTCAAATTCCCAAAATATTTTTAGTTCTTTTTCTTCTCTTTTTGAATCAAAACTCTCCAGATTTTAATGTATATACAATTACGGTAAACTAGTATTTTTAAATTCATTATTTACCAATAACACATGCATTTTTGATCTCATTTGGTGTTCTATGTCCATAATTTCGACATTTAGAACAATTTCATTTTCACAAAATTTACAATATAAATTTCTACAAAAAAATACTTTATTTCTTCGTTATCTCATTATTTAACCATCTACATCAATTTAGAACACAAAATTCTCCTCTTTCCTACAATAGAGTTTACTCTAATTTAAACAAACAATTCCACATGAAGCATTCAATTCGTCCCTTGTCTCATAATCATAAATTTCTTCATATAGCATAATTCATAGACATCTATCATAGCAATCATGATAGTTTATAACACTTCAATTCACAAATAATCAACTAGCAACCATTCTAACAAACATTTTTCTAAATTACCGTCTCATCTCTAATTAAGCAAACATAAGTCCAATTCCAACTAGTTGTTCTTTAACAATTTCATCAAATCATTCCTAGCATGGTATCTAGATTTTAGAAGCATGAGAAACACCCACCTATTGGAGAAAAACTAAATGAAAGCTCCTAGAATGCAAGAAAGTAGTATTCTCCTCCTAGATTGTATTGCAAATGTCTTCTCCTCCTTGAGCTTGATGGAACCCGAGCCCTCCTTGTAATCCTTGGATGATTGGCCAGCCACCTCTAAGTTGGAACACACACAATTATGCACACTCTAATCTTTTGCTCTCTTAATGAATTGTGCAATGTACTAATTAGAAGAAATATAGGGGTATTTATATGTTGATTCTTGATTTTGATGATCACAACACAGTGCAACATGTGTCTATGTTATACAGCTAACATTGCAGTGCACAGACTAAAGACAATTCTAGCTGAACAGATAAACAAGCTCAAAAAGATACAGATGAAGAGACAAGGATCAAGATTCAATTCAAGACTCAAGACTCAAGACTTCAAGCTCAAATGTGTTATATTATTTTGTCTTGTAAATATTGTATTTTATTTCTTGTTGAGTCTTAGTCTAATGTAAAGCCTTGTCAACACACACACACACACACACTCAAAATTTCATAATGTGTGTCTCTTAAAAATCCCCAAAAAGAAGTCAAAACAGTTTGAAGAATTTTAACTTTTAAGTACCAGTCGACTTAAGCTTTTGCCAGTCGACTGATAAGTACAAAATTGTTTAAAATTATTCAAACTCTGATCAGTCGACTCATATGGCAACCCAGTCGACTGTTCGAGAGCTTTTGACCGTTTTCTGATTTTCAAAATCGAATTTTTTCAAACTCAAAAGTTCTGATCCGTTGGTTGACAGTTGTGTAACTGTTTTTCCAACGTTCAGGAGATCAAACTCCTTATATAGAGTTTCATATCTCACTGAAAAGAACAACTTGATTTTTTTATACACTCGAGCATTCTTGTGAAAAACATTTTAAGAGATTTTCTGTGAGAAACAAAGCTTTCAAGTTCATACACTTTGGTTCTCTACATTCAGTCCAGTATAGCATTGAATTCGCTCTGGACTGAGTATAGAAGTCAACCTTGTGATTTAGCCACGTGCATCAACACATACACCAACAAGGCTATAGGTTGATTGTAAAAAATTCTTCTTGTACTTTTGCTCTCGGTTGGAGAGTGGTTGTTGACTCTTGGTTGTAGAGTCGGTGTCTTTTCACTCTTGGTAGTAGAGTGGGTTGCTTTCTCTGGTTGAGAGAAAGGACTACGGGTTAGACAAGGTTGTTGTCGTAACGCCGTAGGGTATTCTTGTAATTTTTCAAGAATAGTGGAAATCTCAAGTGGGTTGCTTGGGAACTGGATGTAGGTCGGGAGGACCGAACCAGGATATATCTTGTGTACTCTGTGATTGATTGTCTTGTGTTTGCATTTACTTTTGCTTGTTTAAGTTCTGCAAAACTTGTCTGGCCAGTCGACTCAGCTTCGTATCAGTCGACTGATCAAGTCTTGTATTAGTTGTTCTCTTTGTTTCATCAGTCGCCTGCCTTATCTATAAGTCGACTGCATCGAGAGTTTAAATTTCTTTTATTTTGGCTATATCAGTCGACTGGTTCACCACTAAGTCGACTGTGCCGAGAGAAATTATTTATTCCGCAATTTATTTTTAACAAACACTATTCACCCCCCCCTCTAGTGTTTGTTGCTTCGCCTACAGGATCCAACACTTGGTATCAGAGCAAGGTTACAGGCTATGGCAACTACTTCAAATACAAATCAGTACCATGAAGGCCAATCTACACAACGGCCACCACTATTTGATGGAACGAACTACAATTATTGGAAGTGTCGAATGCGAATCTATCTCCAATCAATCAACTACGAGATATGGCAAATGACAGAGACGGAATACACTGCCCCTACCATTCCATATGCACAATGGAATGATGATCAAAAGAATCAGACTATGAACAATGCCAAAGCAATGAATGCTTTATTTTGTGCACTGACGAAGGAAGAATTCAACCGTGTATCCAATGCTACAACCGCACATCAAATGTGGCATACACTCGAGGTAACACATGAAGGAACGAATAAAGTAAAAGAGTCTAAAATTTCTGTTCTTGTCCACAGGTTTGAGATGTTCAGAATGAAGGACAATGAGACTGTGTCCGAGATGATTACAAGATTCACAGACATCACAAACTCTCTTGTGGCGCTTGGAAAGACTTATACCCAAGTAGAGATGGTCAGAAAAGTCCTACGTGCACTCACTCCAGAATGGGAGAAGAAAACCACAGCAATAGAGGAGGCGAATGATTTGTCAACACTTACTCTCGAGAATCTTGTTGGTAATCTCATGGCATATGAGGTCCAACTTGAAGATCGAAAGAAAGATACTGAATCACACCAAGCAAAGAAGAAATCATTGGCTTTTAAAGCCATGACTGACTCAGAAGATGAGGAAGAAGATGAAGAAGAAATAGCAATGTTCACTCGGAAATTCAAGAAGTTCTTAAAGAAGGGTAAGTTTCATTCTAAAGTTAAAGATTCTAATGACCCTCCTACATGTTTCAGGTGCAATAAAATAGGTCACATGAAAAAGGATTGTCCCTTAGAAAATGCAAAAGACAAGGAAAAATCATCCAACTTCAAGAAGGACAAATATCCAAAGAACAAATTTGCCAAGAACAAAAAGGCCTATCAAGCTACATGGGATGATAGTGATTCATCTTCCGAAGAAGAAACAGATGAAAATAACGAAGTGGCAAATGTGTGTTTTATGGCTGCACAAGAACATGTAAGTAATGATTATGATTCTGAAGATCTTCTTGATGCTTTTAATGAAATATTCCAAGAGTTAAAGAAAGAAAAGATTAGAGTTAAGAATCTTGAGAAAGTGAATCAAACACTTAATCAAGAAAATCTTAACCTTGATAAGGAAGTAAAATCCTTAAATTCTCGCATTGCAAGTTTAGATACTGATCTTGAAACTCTCAAAAAGAATTATGAAGAGATTTCAAAGAACATATCTAAGTTTAACAAAGGCAAAGAGAATTTAAATGATATGCTTCATCATCAAGTTACATCTAGTCAAAAATTTGGACTTGGTTTTAAAAAACCTTCTGTAAAAGAATCTCCTGTTTTAAACACTAGTAAGAATAAATCAGCATCTATTTCTAGTGTTACACACAAGTTGTATGATTTCTTTGCAATACCAAAGGTTGTCAATTTCAGTGATAAAAGCAAAACTAACGTTCGGTTAAGTCGACTGAGCCATACAACCAGTCGTCTGTCCAGAGAAAGTGGATCTTATTCGATGAAATCAAAACCTCTTATAAGTCGACCTAGTGTATCTACCAGTCGACTGATGTACACCAACAGGCGACTGCATAACACTGGTAAGTCGACTGGACAGAACAAACTAGTATGGGTTCCAGTCAGTCTAAATCAGAATGATAGAATTGCTTATATTCACTCATATATGTTAAATGTGTGTAATTCTAATTATTATATTCCTGGTTATGGAGGAAGATCAAACTCTTCATGGGTTTGGTTTCCCCCAAACTAATGTGTCTTGGATCCAATAAAAAGGGTACCATATTTACCTTAAATTTTTTATAGGTACCCAAGAAAGAACGCTGGATATTAGACGGCGGATGTTCAAAACACATGACAGGGCATGCCAACCTACTATCCACCATTCAAAGTATAGATGGAGGAACCGTCACCTTTGGAGATAACAACAAAGGCAAAGTCATCGGTATTGGCATGGTCGGTAAAATATCTAACCCTATTATTGAAAATGTGCTATTGGTTAATGGTTTAAAGCATAATCTCTTAAGCATTAGTCAATTGTGTGATAAAGGTTATAAAATAGTTTTTGAAAAAGATGCATGCTTGATTTATGATTCTACTATGCAAAATGTTGTTTTTCAAGGTTTTCGCAAAAATAATATTTATGAATTGTGTTTGAATGCAATTGATTTTTCAAATGATTTTTGTTTAATAGCCTCTAACAATGAATCTTGGTTATGGCATAGAAGATTTGGACATGTGAACATGAAAAATCTCTCAAAATTATCTAAATATAACCTAGTTAAAGGACTGCCAAAACTATCATTTAAAAAGGATAAGTTATGTGATGCATGTCAACTAGGAAAACAAATCAAATCCACTTTTAAAACAAAAGACGTAATCTCTACTAGTAGGCCACTTGAATTAATTCATATGGATTTATTTGGCCCTACTAGAGTTGCTTCTTTAAATAAAAGTAGATATGTGTTTGTTTTAGTCGATGATTTTTCAAGATTCACTTGGACATTCTTTTTAAAACATAAAAATGATGCTTTTGAAGAGTTTGCACATTTTTGTAAACGTGTTCAAAATCAAAGATCTCTAACCATAGTCACTATTAGAAGTGATCATGGTGGATAATTTGAAAATGAAACATTTACAGAATATTGCAACAAGAATGGTATAACACATTCATTTGCATTTCCTAGAGCTTCACCACAAAATGGAGTGGTTGAAAGGAAAAATAGGACTTTGCAAGAATGCGCACGTACTATGCTTGTTGAAAGCAATCTACCAAAGCATTTTTGGGCTGAAGCTGTTGCTACAGCTTGTTATGTTTTAAATAGAATTCTTCTAAGACCTAAACTAAAGAAGACTTGTTATGAGTTATTTTTTAATAAAATTCCTAAAGTCTCTTACTTTAAGACATTTGGTTGCAAGTGTTTTATTCTAAACACAAAAGATAATTTAGACAAATTTGATCCTAGATCTAATGAGGGTATCTTTTTGGGATACTCAAATAGGAGTAAAGCATATAGAATTTTCAATAAGTCTACAATGACTATTGAAGAATCAATGCATGTTACATTCGATGAATCCTTACCTTCATCAACCTTAAATAAAGATGATGAAACTGATTTATCACCTTTAGATAATGTGATTAAATCCATAGAGCAAACTAATCTGTCTGATAAGTCGACTGATAAGCTCTACCAGTCGACTGACGAAAAGCAGTCGACTGAAGAACAAGTCAAGTCGACTGATCCGATTGAGATATCTTCAACTTTACCAAAGTCATTTGTTGAAGTTAAAGATCATCCTCATGACTTAATAATTGGTGACATCTCCCATGGTATTCAGACACGTTCACATGTTAATATGATCTCTCATACAGCATTCTTGTCGGATTTTGAACCGAAAAATTACAAGAAGCTTGTGAGAATGAATATTGGATGAATGCCATGCAAGATGAACTAAACCAATTTATAAGGAATGACGTATGGGATTTAGTTCCTAGACCTCCTGATCAGACTATCATTGGTACCAAATGGGTATTCAAGAATAAGTTAGATGAATCAGGACAAGTTGTAAGGAACAAGGCTAGATTAGTTGCCCAAGGATATAATCAAGAAGAAGGTATAGATTTTGATGAAACATATGCTCCTGTTGCTAGACTAGAATCTATTCGTATTTTATTATCTTTTGCTTGTTTTATGAATTTTATACTTTATCAAATGGATGTGAAAAGTGCTTTTCTTAATGGGTTTATTAAGGAAAATGTTTATGTTAAACAACCACCAGGTTTTGAACATGAACAATTTCCAGATCATGTTTATAAATTGAAAAAGGCTTTATACGGTCTTAAACAAGCACCTCGTGCTTGGTATGATCGTCTAAAAACTTTTCTTTTAGAAACAGGATTTGAAATAGGTAAAGTAGACACTACTTTGTTTATCAAAAGAGTTAAGAATGATATCTTAATCATACAAATATATGTTGATGATATAATTTTTGGTTCTACTAATAATCATCTATGTCAAGAATTTGCTAATACCATGATGTTGCCGCTAAATTCGGTGTGGGGGCAAACAGATGAATTTGTGAGTTCTTGGGGAAACTGAATAGGAGAACCTGTATACCTGTTCCGTCGAACTCTGATCGTCGCTCCCGCCGTAGACCTGCAAAAAGTCCGAGACACCGGGGTTGTTCCCGGCGACGCACCCTCCGACGCTCAAGTCAGTAACCAGAATTGATTATGAAAGAGCGTTTAACTAGAGAAAGATTGATTACCTCTTAATGGAGATGGGTGAGGGGTATTTATAGGCGTCTTAGGGACTGGTTTTAGGAATGTAATCCCCGTGATTAGATAAGGAATATTCCTCGTAGTCAGATAAGGCATGTAATCTGATAAGGTATATTCCCTGTAATCAGTTAAGGAATTTAATCCCTAATTCCCAGTGAAAAGATAGATGCGAATCATGGCCGTTGATTTAGATCTAATCAGGGACCTTGATTGTATCTTGCTGGACCGGGCGTGCAGCGGGTTGGAACCCGTGCCCAGTTGAGGTGGATCTGTTTGCTATGTGAAATTACCATCTTGCCCCTGAGCTGTAGGATTCGTGCCCCATTCGGACGGTCTCTATTGAACCCCTGTTTTTGGCCACATCACGAGCCCCCCACTCCTAAAGGCTGAGGGTGATCAGTCTTTAAGGAGTAGTTTGACTAACTCAGTGGTCAGTGGAGCTGTATCGTAGTCTGAATGGGTGATTTTTGAATCCTGGAGCGCGGGGGTAGGTTAGTTCCTCCTTTTTTGATGCCCTACGATGCTCCAAAGCTGTATCGAGTTTTTATCTATTTTTCCGGATTATTTATTTAACTTTGCGATGTATTGGCTAATTGTTCGGGGGTTTTAACCGTATATTCTAGGCGATAATTGCTCGTTCGGTGGCTTAGAAATATCCCCCGAATTTTTAATTATTTCCTGGAATTTTTAGCTAATTTTCCCGAATTTTTAGCGATTTTTCGCAATTTTTTAAATAAGTAAAACGATAAAAATCAATTTTTAATACCTATTTATGGCGTGGCGTCATCTGGGCCTTCGATCAAGGCGGAGCGCGAGTTTCGGAACGATCAGACGATCCCTGTTCCTCGGAAGGATTTTTTCCCAAAAACGAGGGTCGGCACTCCGTCACCTCGTCTCGGAGGCGTGGCGCCGCGGCTCAAGGGGTCGGCGACTCGGCTTGAAGGATCAGTACCTCGGTTCGGATAATCCGAGGTACGTGGCATCATCTAGGTCGTCCATCTCCAGCGTGGATCCCCATAAAACGCTATCTTGTCGTTTTGTGGACGTGGCAAGATCTGGGTCGTCCATCATGACGAGCGCGCTTTTCTACAAGATCTAACGGCTCATAAGGGTCGGAGCGTTTTTTTGCCAAAAACGAGGGTCGGTACCCCAGCGTCCCGGCTCGGAGGTGTAGCGCCGCGGCTCGAGGGGTCGGCGACTCGGCTTGAAGGATCGGTACCTCGGTTCGGATAATCCGAGGTACGTGGCATCATCTAGGCCGTCCATCTCCAGCGTGGATCCCCATAAAACGCTATCTTGTCGTTTTGTGGACGTGGCAAGATCTGGGTCGTCCATCATGACGAGTGCGCTTTTCTACAAGATCTAACGGCTCATAAGGGTCGGAGCGTTTTTTTTCCAAAAACGAGGGTCGGTACCCCAGCGTCCCGACTCGGAGGTGTAGCGCCGCGGCTCGAGGGGTCGGCGACTCGGCTTGAAGGATCGGTACCTCGGTTCGGATAATCCGAGGTACGTGGCATCATCTAGGCCGTCCATCTCCAGCGTGGATCCCCATAAAACGCTATCTTGTCGTTTTGTGGACGTGGCAAGATCTGGGTCGTCCATCATGACGAGCGCGCTTTTCTACAAGATCTAACGGCTCATAAGGGTCGGAGCATTTTTTTGCCAAAAACGAGGGTCGGTACCCCAGCGTCCCGGCTCGGAGGTGTAGCGCCGCGGCTCGAGGGGTCGGCGACTCGGCTTGAAGGATCGGTACCTCGGTTCGGATAATCCGAGGTACGTGGCATCATCTAGGCCGTCCATATCCAGCGTGGATCCCCGTAAAACGCTATCTTGTTGTTTTGTGGGCGTGGCGCAATCTGAACCGTCCATCAAATTCTGACGTGAATTTCGGAGAGATCCGACGGCGACTTTGCCTCGGGAGGATTTTTTGCCAAAAACGAGGGCCGGTATCTCGTCACCTCGGTTTGCATTCCTCCGCGCCGTTTCCCGGGGAACGAGTTGAGTGTTTTTGGGTCAACTCGGTAGCTCGGTTACTGGGCCTTTCGTTCGATAGTTCGGCTCGTTAGACCGGTCCCCGAGTCGCTGCTTGTGTTTTTGAGGGTTCCGCCATTCCGTGTTAAGTACCTCGGTTGCTCGGCTGAGCTGTTCGGTAGCTCGGCCGACCAAGCCGATGGCAGGCAGTTCGGAAGGTCTGTGTGGACGGATCTGGGCCGTTCATCTTGGCACGCATCACGAGGATGGGGTTCAGATCACGAAAAAACGCTATCTTGTCGTTTTGTGGGCGTGGCGCGATCTGAACCGTCCATCAAATTCTGACGCGAATTTCGGAGAGATCCGACGGCGACTTTGCCTCGGGAGGATTTTTTGCCAAAAACGAGGGTCGGTATCTCGTCACCTCGGTTTGCATTCCTCCGCGCCATTTCCCGGGGATCGAGTTGAGTGTTTTTGGGTCAACTCGGTAGCTCGGTTACTGGGCCTTTCGTTCGATAGCTCGGCTCGTTAGACCGGTGGCCGAGTCGTTACTTGTGTTTTTGAGGAGTTCCTCCATCTCTCGTACCGTCGCCTCCTTCTCACTGGGCGTTTTGGCTTCTTAATGGACCTTTGGGATTCCCAAGGAGGCCCGTTACCACTTGGGGTTATAAGTTACCATTTCTTCACCCCTGAGCTCATTTCTCACTTTTCACTCCACGATTTTACTTTTGTTCTCTAAGTCTTCTGCTAGCGGCGCTCTTGCTCCACGGTGTTGACGTTAGCTGTCGCGTGGGCCAGGCGATTTCTGGCGAGCATTTTCCGACCGTGAACGTCACTTCAAAGGTTAGTTTGCTTTTGGCTTTGCTTTTTCAAGAGATGTCAAGGGTTAGCTCGGGGAGTGGTACCTCGTCCTCGGGCGATGATAGCGCCGGGGAGAGGAGTAGGGCGGAAGCTCGAAGGAAGGGGAAACAGATGGCCGAACCGTTGGTTACCGGGTCGAGGATCGGGAAGAAGAGGAGGACGGGGGAGACCTGCCCCCCATAGTGGGGGTGATTGTGGAGAACCCGAAGCGAGCCCCCGAGATGGGACAATATCCTTCCGTCCTGTCCGGGCATTCGAGAGTCAGGCAGTACGAGGGCGATCTTCTGGAGAAAGCGATCTACGGGAAGTCGAAGATCGTCGAGGAGCCTAGCCCGTTTCTTCACTCCGAAGCCGACGAGCTCACTTCGTCGTTGTCTGAGAAGGATCTTCTCCGGATCAGGAAGGCATTTGCTATCCCGTCGGAGTACAAGCTGATGGTCGCTGGCCCCGAGATGCGAGCAAACTCTAAGTTGCCGTCGTCGGACATGTGCATGTTTAACGTCGACTCCTTGAACGCGGGACTGCGTTTTCCGCTGCACCCTTTCATACTCCAGATCCTCGGCTGGTATTGTCTCGCCCCTACTCAATTCAGTCCGAATACTTGGCGTCATGTGAACGCATTCTTGCTTCAGTGCCACCGAGCCGAGGTAATGCCGGACTTATCAGTTTTCTGGGGCCTGTATCGGATAAACAGGCAACACCAGACGGAGTACCGGTACTACTTGGGGCCGAGGAGAGGCGTTAAGATTGTAGAGAACCCCGACTCACTTAAGGGTTGGAGGGAGAAGTATTTTATCATAAGGGGTGAAGTGATTCGGCATATTCCGTCCCGGTGGAAGGTGGAGGTGCCGAAATTTGCGCGAAGCGACCCCGCACTATCTGAGGCCGAGGAGGATGTAGCGAGGAGGATCACGGCCCTTCCGGTACTGAGTTGGAGGGAGTTGACCGAAGAGGTGTTGTTCGGGTCCGGACTAAGCCCCATCGACCCGAGTACGCTCTTGACATCTCATTCATTTTTTTTCTCAAGTCTTCAATCCGTCTGGCTTGATTCGTTTTCTTTTTTCGTTGATGCAGAGTCGATGAAGATTGACTTTAAAGCTATGATGGCCGATAGGTCCAAGCTGACCGGGGCCAGAAAGAGGAAGAGGGCGGCCGAGGGTGCATCTTCGGGTGCGCAGCCCGCGGTCGCTACTAACGTTACCCCGCCTCCCCCGGCTACCGAGGTGCCTTCGGAGGTTGTGGTGGTGGAGGGGACCTCGGCCCCTGTCGCCCCGTCTGCGAACGAGGGTGTCTTTGATGTCAATGCGGCGCTGGCGCTCGAGTTTCCCCCGTTGACTAAGGCGGCCGAGGAAATCCTGACCGAGCAGCACAAACAGTTGTTTGTGCCGAACTGGCGGGTGAAGAACCATGATGGTTTCCTCGGCAACTCGCAGATGTCAATGCAGGTCGTCAAGCACTTGGCGACCCCGAAGGATAAGGCCGCGCTGAAGGCAGGAAGGGTAGGCGACGACACTTATGAAGTCGCCCGGGGACTTGTTTCGGTAAGTGTTCGCAAATTTCTTCAAGTTTGTTACTCGGTTTGTACTTTGTACTTATCGTTGTCTTCGTAGGCCACCGTTCACTTCGGCCATCTCATCGAGGCGTTCGCCGAGCAGGAGAAGGAGCTGAAGTCTGCCAGCGAGAAAGACAGGCTGGCGAAGGTCAGGGCAGTCAAGGAACTCGAGGCCGAGCAGAGGCGAGCCGAGGCCCTGGACGTTCGGGTGGCCGACCTTACTGCCGACCTGAAGAAAGCAAAGGAGAGCCTTGAAGCGGAGTCCGCCAAAGCCGCCAAGGCCGCCGAAGAGCTTGCTGCGGCGGTGAAGTCCTTGGCCGACGAGAAGGCGGAGAGCGGAGCGCAGGCCGCGAGGATCAGGGCAGAGGTTGAAGCCGAGATCGAGGCTGAGGCGAAGAAACATATGGCTGAGAACATGGAGAAATCCTATCAGATGGCCCTGGACCACGTTCAGGCTTGCGTCCCCGGCTTCGAGCGAGACGGCTATCGACTGTGGCCCGAGTCGCCCGCAGACGATGAGGAGGGAGATGATGAGGATGAGGCCGAAGGCGAAGACGGGGGGGAGAGGACGACCCGGCTAAGGGGGAGATCGAGGGGCCGTCCGTCGATGCGCCCGGGGTCGGAGCGGAGACGCAGGTGGACCCCTGATTCTTTCGTTAAACCTTTTGTAGTTTTTGTTTTGCTTTCTCTTCCGAACCTTGTAACGCCTTTTGCGGACTGGCCACCGCTTCTTGATGAATGAAAGAACGTTTTGTCTT
The DNA here is from genome assembly GCA_017893485.1 of Hemerocallis citrina. Classification (NCBI taxonomy): domain Eukaryota; kingdom Viridiplantae; phylum Streptophyta; class Magnoliopsida; order Asparagales; family Asphodelaceae; genus Hemerocallis; species Hemerocallis citrina. The sequence continues at coordinate 40,925,619 of CM030364.1, forward strand.
TGAAATTTTGTCTAAGTGTTTGGTTCGGTCGTAGGATAGGCCCCCGTCACGGCGATGGCTCGGCGGCAAGTAGAGCTGTTTCATCTATCTCTCGTGGATCGCCTCGAGGGCGAGATAGACCTGACGAGGAGGATACTGTACAATGTGGAGAAGAAGAACGGAGAGCTGTTGGCCGAAGTGTACCACTTGCGGATAGCCGAAGCCGAGCTATTCGCTAAGGAGGAAGAATTGGCTTCGGTTTTGGCCGAACGAGATGAGCTCATGAAGAAGGTCGAGCATTTGCAAAGGGTGACGGTCGACAAGAGTATCGAGGTGACCCATCTGCGCCGTGTCATATCTGACAGCGCCGAGTACCCCGGTTCGGCGAAGCTTCCTCGGTTCAAAATCGTCGTGAGGGACGAGGCGCTGAAGGACCGGATCGTCGAACTGGAGGAGGAGGTCGCTCGGCTCAAGCCTCAGCCGGCGAGGGCTAACGTCCGGAGCACCTCGTGTACTCGCGAAGAGATTGAGCGAGGGATCACGTTCTATCAAGCGGCGACCCGGACTCCTATCATAGGTAGGTCAGCCGCCGATGCGCAAAGCGGTGTGGCGGTGTCTTCAAGCGGTGCTTCGGTCGGGGCGACTGTGAGGGTCAGCGGCGAGGGGGCGTCCCGGTTCGTCGGCTTGGAGACGAGCTCGGAGGCCAAGAAGCGCCGACCCAAAGTGTCGTTGAACCGGAGTGTCCCCCTTCCTCGGAGGAAGTGAGCGGGTCATGCCTTCTGATATTTTCGCTGAACTCGCTGTTGTAATCTTTTTGTAATCTCGTCCAAGTTATTAATAAAATTGGGGTTGATTTATCCGAAGTGTCCTCTATTGGCTGTTTATCGAGTCTTTTGTCGCAGCTCTGATTCTGTTGCTCGGCTTTTGGTGCCGATCGACGTGGGGTGTCCATAGCCGTTGGATGGTGGCACGAATCCAGAGGCAGGCCCAAGTCCCAAGAAAACGTTATCTTGTCGTTTTGTGGGCACGTGGCACAACTGGATCCACTCATCACGCTCTGGCACACAATTTGAGAGGATCTAACGGCGAGTTGCCTTCGGGATGATTTTTTGCCAAAAACGAGGGTCGGTACCTCGTTAGTTCGGCACAATTTATGGTCGAGACGGATTACCAACCATTGTGTTGCTCTGGTTCTATTGCTCGGCTTTTGGTGCCGATCGACGTGGGGTGTCCATAGCCGTTGGATGGTGGCACGAATCCAGAGGCAGGCCCAAGTCCCAAGAAAACGTTATCTTGTCGTTTTGTGGGCACGTGGCACAACTGGATCCACTCATCACGCTTTGGCACTCAATTTGAGAGGATCTAACGGCGAGTTGCCTTCGGGATGATTTCTTGCCAAAAACGAGGGTCGGTACCTCGTTAGTTCGGCACAATTTATGGTCGCGACGAATTCCGAACCATTGAGAGGTTAATTTCGAGAGATGCGGGAGCAGTTTCGAATGGCGAGCTACTTCTAGTCCGCTTAGGAGCGGACTTGCGAAGCAAAATCGAGCCAAGTGTTGGACTCCGATCCATTCAACGGCTGCAGGAGCAATTTCGAACGGCGATCTACCCCCGGCCCGTCTGAAGACGAGCCGAGGAGGAAGAGTCGAGCCGAGTGCTGGACTCCGAACCATTGTGTGATTAGTTTAAGAGATGCAGGAGCAGTTTCGAATGGCGAGCTACTTCTAGTCCGCTTAGGAGCGGACTTGCGAAGCCAAATCGAGCCAAGTGTTGGACTCCGATCCATTCAACGGCTGCAGGAGCAATTTCGAACGGCGATCTACCCCCGGCCCGTCTGAAGACGAGCCGAGGAGGAAGAGTCGAGCCGAGTGCTGGACTCCGAACCATTGTGTGATTAGTTTAAGAGATGCAGGAGCAGTTCCGAATGGCGAGCTACTTCTAGTCCGCTTAGGAGCGGACTTGCGAAGCAAAATCGAGCCAAGTGTTGGACTCCGATCCATTCAACGGATGCAGGAGCAATTTCGAACGGCGATCTACCCCCGGCCCGTCTGAAGACGAGCCGAGGAGGAAGAGTCGAGCCGAGTGCTGGACTCCGAACCATTGTGTGATTAGTTTAAGAGATGCAGGAGCAGTTCCGAATGGCGAGCTACTTCTAGTCCGCTTAGGAGCGGACTTGCGAAGCAAAATCGAGCCAAGTGTTGGACTCCGATCCATTCAACGGCTGCAGGAGCAATTTCGAACGGCGATCTACCCCCGGCCCGTCTGAAGACGAGCCGAGGAGGAAGAGTCGAGCCGAGTGCTGGACTCCGAACCATCGTGTGATAAGGGAATTAGAGGCGGAAGTATGCGATAATGTAAAAAAACTTTATTTATTAATATCTAATGGTCGGCTGCTTCTAAAGTTGCTAGCCGTTATTACAATGAAAAAAGAACAAAGGAAAAATTACTAGTAGCAGGAGAGGAGTGGCCCGACATCTCGAGTTACTTAGATAGGCGGGGTTGCCTTCTCTTGGTATTTCAAAAGATGGTCGGCGTTCCAAGTCCTGGGAATTTCTCTACCCTCAAGATCTTCTAGCTTGTACGCACCGGGGCGGATCACTTTGGAGACTTTGTACGGTCCCTCCCAATTTGGGGCCAGTTTGCTCTTCTGTCCGGGGAACGAAATGGCCAGTTTTCGGAGGACCAGATCCCCTTCTTTCAGGTCGGTTGGGCGGACCCGTTTGTTGTAGGCGAGTTCGATTCTTCTCCGATAACTTTGCTGCCGTATGGCTGCCCTTTCCCGGATTTCGTCTATCAAGTCCAGGCTCGTTCTGAGCTCCCTGGCATTCTGTTCTTCTTCAAAGGCTACCAGGCGAGGAGAGGGTATCCCAACTTCTAGTGGGATGAGGGCCTCGGACCCATAGGTGAGATTGAACGGACTCTCGCCTGTCGGGGTCCGCTTCGTGGTTCGGTAGTTCCACAACACATTGGGCAGTTGATCGACCCACAATCCCTTGGAGCACTTGTCGAGTCTCTTCTTGATGCCGGAGAGGATCTGTCGGTTGGCATTCTCGGCTTGGCCATTTGACTGGGGATGAGAGACGGAGGAGAAGCGGTGCTGTATGGCTAGGTCTTCACATAAGGCTCGGAAGGCAGCTCCAGCGAACTGCGTACCGTTATCTGTAACTACGACTCGGGGAACACCGAACCGGCAGATTACATTTTTCCAGAAGAATTGAACGACTCTATGTTCGGTAATTGTAGCCAGGGGCTCGGCCTCTATCCATTTCGAGAAATAGTCGACTGCCACGACTAGGAACTTCAGTTGTCCGGGGGCCGGTGGAAATGGCCCAAGTAAATCCATCCCCCACATTGCAAAGGGGATCGGACTTGATAGGGAGGAGAGTGGTGCTTGTGGAAGGCGTCGGATGTCGGAATACCTCTGGCAGGAGGTGCATTGCCGAACGTGTCGTTCGGCGTCCCGTAGGAGAGTGGGCCAGTAATACCCGTAGTTTAACACTTTGCGTGCCAAGGCTCTGGAGCCGGAGTGGGCTCCGCCGATGCCCTCATGGAGCTCTTGCAGGGCGTAATCGGCTTGTCCGGGGGAGAGGCATCTTAGGTAGGGTCGACCATCCACCTGTGTGAAGGAGCGCTTATACAGAATGCCTTCGACCAGTATGTAACGCTCGGCTCGGGTCCTTATCTTTCGGGCTTCCTTCGGATCCCTTGGGAGGAGTCCGTCTCTTAAAAACTCGACGAGGGGCTTCATCCAATTATCTTCGAGGGGGAATGGCAGTGTTCCGACGGAGTTGAAAGCCTCGTCCTCTATGCTTGGCTTGAGGAGGACTTCTATCAGAACAGTTTGTTCGAGGCCTTGCAGGGATGAGGAAGCTAATTTGGACAGGGCATCGGCCTGGGCATTTTCCTCTCTGGGGATTCTTCGGATGAGGGCCTCCTCGAAGAGCGCCATGAGGCTCTTCACTTTAGCCAAGTACTTTACCATCCTGTCATCGCGGGCTTCATATTCGCCGAGGACCTGGTTGACGACCAACTGAGAGTTGCTGAAGATCTGCAGGCGTCGCGCCCCTGCGTTCGGGCCATCCCGAGGCCGGCTATGAGTGCCTCGTATTCGGCTTCGTTATTCGAGGCTTTAAAGTTTATCCGGAGGGAATATTGAAGGACAAAGTCGTCTGGGCCCGCAAATATGACTCCAGCCCCGCTCCCCTCGTTGCAAGAGGATCCATCGACATATACCGACCAGATAGGTGGTCCCTTCGTTGTCTGCTCGGAGTCGGGGATAGTTGTTTCAATTATGAATTCGGCCAGCGCCTGCGCCTTGATTGCGGTTCGAGGCTGATAAGTAATATCATGTTGGCTCAGCTCGATCGACCACTTCATGAGGCGGCCGGAAGTCTCTGGCTTGTGAAGGATCTGTTTCAACGGTTGGTCGGTAAGAACGACCATCGAATGAGACTGGAAGTATGGCCGAAGCTTTCTGGCGGCCATTATCAGGGCGTAGGCTATTTTCTCAATTTTCGGGTACCGGAGCTCGGCGTCCCGGAGCACTTTGCTGACGTAGTAAATGGGCCTCTGAGTTCTTTCTTCTTCCCTGACTAAGACCGCACTTAGCGTCTGTTCCGAGGCTGCCAGGTAGAGGTAGAGTGGTTCGCCTGGTATGGGCTTGCTGAGGAGAGGTGGATTGACGAGGTAAGCCTTAAGCTGGTCGAAGGAATCTTGTTGTTGCTGCCCCCACTCGAATCCCTTTGCCCCCCTGAGGGCTTTGAAGAACGGGAGGCACTTCTCCCCGGACTTCGACAGAAAGCGCCCTATGGCGGCTAGGCGACCAGTCAACCTTTGAACTTCCTTGACATTTCTAGGAGGGGCCATGTCCAGTATGGCCTTGATCTTTTCTGGATTCGCTTCAATTCCTCGTTGGCTAACCATGAAGCCGAGGAACTTCCCCGATGAGACGCCGAACGCACACTTGTTCGGGTTGAGTCTCATATTGTGCTTTCTTAAAACATCAAACGCTTCTTGAAGGTCGGCCACATGATCAACGCCTCGGATGCTTTTCACAAGCATGTCGTCCACGTACACTTCCATGTTTCGACCGATCTGCGCCTGAAATACCTTGTTAACAAGGCGCTGGTACGTTGCCCCGGCATTCTTTAGGCCGAAAGGCATGACTCTGTAGCAGTAGAGCCCTTGGTCGGTCACAAAAGATGTCTTCGGAATATCCGGGGGGAACATCCTTATCTGATTGTAACCCGAGAAAGCGTCCATGAAGCTGAGGAGCTCATGTCCCGAGGTTGCGTCAATCAGAGTGTCGATGCTCGGCAGAGGGAAGGGGTCTTTAGGGCAAGCCTTGTTGAGGTCAGTGAAATCAATACAGATTCTCCATGTACCGTTGGACTTTTTCACCATCACTACGTTTGACAACCACTCTGGATAATTTACTTCCTGTATGAACCGGGCCTTCAGCAATTTGTCCACCTCTTCTTTGATAGCGAGCTGACGCTCGGGAGCGAACTTGCGCCTCTTCTGCTGAACCGGTTTGGACCCCGGATCAACACTGAGGCGGTGGACCAAGAGTTCTTCGGAGATACCGGGCATGTCTGCAGCTGTCCACGCGAAGAGGTCTTGGTTGGCATGGATGCATTCTACAATATCCGCGTATAGTGCGGATGGGAGGGTTTTGCTGACGAAGAACCTTCGGGTCGGCTCCTGCTCCGAGAAGAGTACCTCTTCCAACTCGTCTACCGGCTCGGAAGTTGGCCGAGCAGCATCTTGGGGGATCTCGAGTGTTTCTAAGGAGAGGACGGGTCCGAGGGTGGAAGTCATATAACACTTGCGGGCTTGCTCCTGATTGCCCCTTACTTCTCCCACCCCAGCCCGAGTGGGGAATTTCATTTTGAGATGATAGGCAGAAGGGACGGCTTCAAGGGCGGCTAGGCCGGGCCGACCCAAAATGACGTTGTAGGCCGCCGGGACATCTACGACCATGAAATCCATTGACTCCGTGCGGGTAGTAGGAGTTTTGCCTGCTGTGACATCGAGGGTAATCACCCCTTCGATCGTCACCGGCACTCCCGTGAACCCATGGAGCGTATACCCGGCGGGCTTGAGTCTGTCTCGGGAGAGCTTCAGGCCCTTAAAAGCATCGAGGAATAGGATGTTTACGGAGGAGCCGTTATCTACTAGGATTCTTTCGACTTTGAAATTGGCCATGTGAAGGCTGATGACAAGTGCGTCACAATGGGGGGTGCGGACTCCCTCGAGATCTTCGTCAGAAAAGATGACGGGCACCCCGAGGCCTTTGGGAGGAGGGGTGGCTCGGACAGAGTTCACTTCTCTAATAAAAGCTTTCCGAGAAGAGTTCGAGGAGCCCCCCATTGGACCCCCGTGGATGAGGTGGAGAACTCGTTCTTCCTCAAACTCTGGCGTCTCTTCTCGCTCTGGACGTTTGTTAGCCCCCCGAGGCTGGGGGGGAAGCTCACCTTGGTCCTTTCTCACGAATTTTGCCAACTGCCCCCTCTGGATAAGGGCTTCGATCTCGTTTCTTAGCGCTCGGCAATCGTTAGTGTCGTGCCCATGGTCCCGGTGATAGCGGCACCATTTCTCTCTATCCCTTCTTTTGGCTGGGGTGTTCATCTTTGGAGCTGGAGGTAGGACCCCTTCCTTTTCGACTTCCATGAAAATGGCGGAGATGTTTGTGGTGAGGGGAGTAAACTTTTCAAATCTAGGGGGAGGCCGGCGCTGGCCAGCATTATCCTTCTGAAACTTTTTGGGTCCCTCTTCTTCCGTTCCCTTCCTCTTGGACCCGGAGGCGGTTACTTCCCAGTTGGGCTGCTCCTCGGCCTCCTCAGCTCGGATGTATTTTTCAGTGCGGAGGAGGAGGTCAGAAAAGTCGTGCGGCGGTTTCTTGGCGAGGGAGGAGCGGAGATTGGAATTGAGGATATTGGATTGGAACGCCGCGGTAGCGACGGATTGATCGAGGGATGCGATGGTTCTGGCCTCGGCTGTGAACCTCTTCACGTAGTCCCTCAATTTCTCCCCCTTCTGCTGACGGAGGTGCAATAGGGAGATGCTGGTCTTCTCGGCCCTTCGGCTGCTGACGAAGTGGGTGATGAACAGGGTTTCGAACTGTTCGAAGGAAAATATCGACGCCGGGGCAAGGCGAGAGTACCATTCTCGTGCCGGACCTTTCAGAGTTGCAGGGAATGTTTTGCAGAGGAGGGCATCGGAAGCTTGATGGAGGAGCATCAAGGTCTTAAAGCTTTCGATGTGGTCAACTGGATCGGTCTCCCCAGTGTAGTTCTCGAACTGGGGAGGTTTGAAACCGAAGGGAACAGGAGCATCTACTATGGTCCGGGAGAACGGGGGTCGGCTAGGACGTAGGGTCCTCCCCCTGAGCTCTTCTTCTCGGTTTATCTGTCCCAAGAGTTTTTCCACCTCATTCAGACGGCGGTTCATGGTGTCATCTCTCCGACGGTGATCTGCCGAGCCACGGGACTCGTCTTCGTATGAGGGGGAGCGAGGGCTGCGGCGATGGTAGCTTCGAGAACGACGAGGACTCGGGGTGCGTCTGGAATTGGTAGGAGCGGGTCGAGGAGAAGGGGACCGCTGGCGAGGGCTCCGGACCGGAGGAGGGGATGGGGCCCTTTGCTCATTGGGGTTCTGACGGAGGTTGAGGGCCTGTTGTACCATTGCTTGGAATTGTTGGAACTCGGCACGGGTGATGGGTGCCTCATTGTTCCTGGGCTGCTGCCGACCTGCTGGAGAGTGCCTCCTTCGGTAGTGATCGGGGGAGTCCTTTCTCCCTCTTCGGACGGGGGACCTCCTGCGCTCTCGGTGTCGGGGGGATTGCTCTCGCTGGCGGGAGGCTTCCCCCCGTGCCCGCTTTTCATCCAGATGGCGACGAAGGTCATCATCTTCCGGGCGTTTGGGAGGGGCATTGTGGCGACTAGAGGCTCGGGGATGATGGGAGGCCATGGAGGCACTGGAGGTGGTGTGGATGGGGATGTTCTCTTGGTGAAGAGGCTGTTTCTGGGGGTTAGGCCCCTTTGGATCAGGATGTGGAGGGTTCCGTTGGAGCGGCTCTTCCACGGTAGGAGGGAGTTGCCCTTGTTGCTGAGCGGGATCAGGAAGGACTTCTTGCTGGTCAGGGTTGGGCGCTCGGTTGGAGCCCCTAGATCTAACTTTGCGAGGCGGCATGGCAGGAGAAAACCTGTTCACCGGAAGGAGGAAAGGTCGCTATTCGTTAGTTTCCCACAGACGGCGCCAATCTGTTGCCGCTAAATTCGGTGTGGGGGCAAACAGATGAATTTGTGAGTTCTTGGGGAAACTGAATAGGAGAACCTGTATACCTGTTCCGTCGAACTCTGATCGTCGCTCCCGCCGTAGACCTGCAAAAAGTGCGAGACACCGGGGTTGTTCCCGGCGACGCACCCTCCGACGCTCAAGTCAGTAACCAGAATTGATTATGAAAGAGCGTTTAACTAGAGAAAGATTGATTACCTCTTAATGGAGATGGGTGAGGGGTATTTATAGGCGTCTTAGGGACTGGTTTTAGGAATGTAATCCCCGTGATTAGATAAGGAATATTCCTCGTAGTCAGATAAGGCATGTAATCTGATAAGGTATATTCCCTGTAATCAGTTAAGGAATTTAATCCCTAATCCCCAGTGAAAAGATAGATGCGAATCATGGCCGTTGATTTAGATCTAATCAGGGACCTTGATTGTATCTTGCTGGACCGGGCGTGCAGCGGGTTGGAACCCGTGCCCAGTTGAGGTGGATCTGTTTGCTATGTGAAATTACCATCTTGCCCCTAAGCTGTAGGATTCGTGCCCCATTCGGACGGTCTCGATTGAACCCCTGTTTTTGGCCACATCACATGAAAAATAAATTTGAGATGAGTCACATGGGTGAACTCAATTATTTCCTTGGATTGCAAATTAAACAGTCCTCAAATGGCATATTTATCAATCAAGGCAAATATGCAAAGGAATTACTCAAACGTTTTAACATGGATAGTACTAGTAGTAAATCCACACCGATGGCTACTACTACTCCTCTTGACAAAGATTTATTAGGTAAGAGTGTTGATCAAAAACTCTATCGAGGTATGATTGGTTCACTCTTATATATTACTGCAAGTAGACCAGATATTATGTTCAGCGTATGTTTATGTGCTAGATATCAATCTAGTCCTAAAGAGTCTCATTTAAAAGCAGTGAAACGAATTTTAAGATATATTAAAGGCACATCTGAATATGGTTTATTTTATCCACGCACCGATAATTTTCAACTTTTGTCTTATAGCGATGCCGATTTTGCTGGAAGCAAAACTGATCGCAAGAGTACTAGTGGTACATGTCACTTTTTGGGACATTCCCTAGTATCTTGGTGCAGTAAAAAGCAAAACTCCGTATCCCTATCAACCACAGAAGCTGAATACATCGCTGCAAGTTTGGCATGTGCACAAATTTTATGGATGAAACAAACCTTATTAGATTATGGTATTTCATTTGAGAAACCCTCAATTATGTGTGATAATACCAGTGCAATTAATCTATCTAAAAATCCGATTCAACATTCACGTACGAAACATATTGATATTCGACATCATTTTCTACGTGATCATGTTTTAAAAGGAGATATAGCTTTAGACTTTATCTCTACTGATAAACAAGTAGCAGATATATTTACCAAGCCCCTTAAAGAAGATACTTTCATTAAATTAAGGAGAGAACTTGGAATTTGTGATTTTATTGATACTTGTTGAAAATGGCTTCTGTGAAGTCGACTATCTTTTTGAATAAGTCGACTGAACTGTTTTTTAACATACCAATTTTTTTTCTCTGACCAGTCGCCTGGCTTCTCAACCAGTCGACTGATTAGTAGACATAAAATATTTTTTTTCGTCTCGACTCAGTCGACTGATCTCCCTACCGGTCGACTGTCGCGAGCTAAATCATCTTCAGCGACTATTCATCGCGTCTTTTGAGATGGAATCACTTATCTTTTCACCCGTGATCTTTAATCCTCACCGTCGATTTCACCTCTCTTTGATCTCAGCCGTTCCCTCACAGTTAAAATCCCTTTCACCAGCCGCTTTCACTTCTTACCGTTCTCAAGCTTTTACCCCCAAATTTCAAAACCCTAGTTTTGGAGAAGACGGTGATCAGTGCTGCTTGTGCTTACTCCTGCTCGATTCTCTCTCTCTTTTCTTAGGTATAAACCCTTTCGACTCTTTACTCATGGCACCCAAACGATCGAAAAGATCTCATGAGGGTACTTCTTCTTCACAAGAATACACCCAATATCTTTTGAGCTCCGATCTTCTTGATCGTTGGTATGTCTTTTGTACCATTCAAATCTTCCCTGGAAGATTTGTCAATTTTAATGACCTAGACCGTTTTAATCTCATTCCACTATTTCAAAATTGCAGTCTCTATGACTTTCTCTCATTATCTAACCAACCAAATCACTATCCTCAACTCATTTATTTGTTTTATACAAATATGAGCGTTGTTCAAAAAAACAAATGGGGATGTCTTAATCCGTTCGTCAGTGAAAAATATTAAAATGACTATAACACCGACTAGGATTAATGCAATGTTGGGTATAGATGATGGTGGAATTCCTCTTGATGACGTAATTTTAGATGATGCCTCTATATTGTCTAAAATTCTCTTACCTAATTCTCGGCTTCCAATGACAAGCAGAAATCTAAGACCAATTGCTAAGCTTGTCGGTAGAATATTAGCTTATAACATCCTTCCTAAAAAGGGGAGTTATGACCAATATTCTATTGAGTTACAAAAAGCTATATATGCAATTTTTGGTAGGATAGCTGTTAATTGGGGTCAAGTTATCTTTTCCAAACTTAATCAAGACCACACTCATTTTCTACCCTTTGGAGGTTTTCTTACTATAGTCTTTACAGCTTTTAAAGTTGATCTTGAGTCGGAGACAAATGTTGTTTCTAGATATGAGTGTTTCGATCGTGCTAGTTTGGCACGAATGAAACTGCTTGATGCTCCTACTCGATCACCCCCTAGGCCTCCTCCAATGTCCCAAGCTCCCTTAGGTTCATCTTCTAGACCTAGAGCCTCTCAACCTTCTACATCTGATGATCCACCTCTCCCTCAAGCCAATTATGATGACCCTCGTACCATGTACGACTGTGTGTCCTACCTAATGAATCATTCAGTCAATGTCGATACACATCTTTCTACCCTTGGTTCCAAACTAGACCATATTAGTTCTGAGGTAGCCAATCTCACTCATCTCTTCACTTCTCAGTTTTCTCCTCCTTCTCAAGATGATGACGAAGACTCCGAAGAAGATGATTGAAGATTACTTCTTTTTTATTATTTATGTAATTTTCCTTTTAATGCATTTTGTTTCTATGTATTAGACCTTCTCTCTTTTAATGCAAAATCTTGTTATTTTATGCTTTTTGATGATTCCAAAGGGGGAGAGAAAGAACGCTAAGCTCTGAGTCTGAGTTATATTTTATCTACTTGTGTTATGTTCTATCTGTGCTATTTGTTATATTGTTACACTGTTCAGCATACTCTGAGTATAGATGCTGCTGCTTTTTGGATATTGTTTTCCTGTTCAGTCGCCTGACCTATTGTTCAGTCGACTATTGCTTTTTGGATATTGTTTTCCTGTTCAGTCGCCTGACCTATTGTTCAGTCGACTGTTACATTCTCAATGTCAAGAATTTGTGAATTTGTTTTATGTATGCATATTGTGTTTTTAGTAGGGGGAGCTTTCAAAATCTATGCTTGTATATCTTTTTTGTTATCAGCTATTGTGTTGTCATCATCAAAAAGGGGGAGAATGTTGATTCTTGATTTTGATGATCACAACACAGTGCAACATGTGTCTATGTTATACAGCTAACATTGCAGTGCACAGACTAAAGACAATTCTAGCTGAACAGATAAACAAGCTCAAAAAGATACAGATGAAGAGACAAGGATCAAGATTCAATTCAAGACTCAAGACTCAAGACTTCAAGCTCAAATGTGTTATATTATTTTGTCTTGTAAACATTGTATTTTATTTCTTGTTGAGTCTTAGTCTGATGTAAAGCCTTGTCAACACACACACACACACACATACTCAAAATTTCATAATGTGTGTCTCTTAAAAACCCCCCAAAAGAAGTCAAAATAGTTTGAAGAATTTTAACTTTTAAGTACCAGTCGACTTAAGCTTTTGCCAGTCGACTGATAAGTACAAAATTGTTTAAAATTATTCAAACTCTGATCAGTCGACTCATATGGCAACCCAGTCGACTGTTCGAGAGCTTTTGACCGTTTTCTGATTTTCAAAATTGAATTTTTTCAAACTCAAAAGTTCTGATCCGTTGGTTGACAGTTGTGTAACTGTTTTTCCAACGTTCAGGAGATCAAACTCCTTATATAGAGTTTCATATCTCACTGAAAAGAACAACTTGATTTTTTCATACACTCGAGCATTCTTGTGAAAAACATTTTAAGAGATTTTCTGTGAGAAACAAAGCTTTCAAGTTCATACACTTTGGTTCTCTACATTCAGTCCAGTATAGCATTGAATTCGCTCTGGACTGAGTATAGAAGTCAACCTTGTGATTTAGCCACGTGCATCAACACATACACCAACAAGGCTATAGGTTGATCGTAAAAAATTCTTCTTGTACTTTTGCTCTCGGTTGGAGAGTGGTTGTTGACTCTTGGTTGTAGAGTCGGTGTCTTTTCACTCTTGGTAGTAGAGTGGGTTGCTTTCTCTGGTTGAGAGAAAGGACTACGGGTTAGACAAGGTTGTTGTCGTAACGCCGTAGGGTATTCTTGTAATTTTTCAAGAATAGTGGAAATCTCAAGTGGGTTGCTTGGGGACTGGATGTAGGTCGGGAGGACCGAACCAGGATATATCTTGTGTACTCTGTGATTGATTGTCTTGTGTTTGCATTTACTTTTGCTTGTTTAAGTTCTGCAAAACTTGTCTGGCCAGTCGACTCAGCTTCGTATCAGTCGACTGATCAAGTCTTGTATTAGTTGTTCTCTTTGTTTCATCAGTCGCCTGCCTTATCTATAAGTCGACTGCATCGAGAGTTTAAATTTCTTTTATTTTGGCTATATCAGTCGACTGGTTCACCACTAAGTCGACTGTGCCGAGAGAAATTATTTATTCCGCAATTTATTTTTAACAAACACTATTCACCCACCCCTCTAGTGTTTGTTGCTTCGCCTACAGGATCCAACATTATACACTTTTAGGATGAGAATAGATGACTAGGATTTAATCAAGGAGTTCGAGATTAAGGACCAAGATGAATTGGGAAGTTGTAGTAACTTCCATGATCACATAACCACCCCTCAACTTCATCCCACTCTCCCTCTCTCTCTCTCTCCACTATCCGGCCACCCCTAGGAGGGTGTGCAATGCACACTCTAGTGTGTGCATGTGCCCTTTCTAGTACCCCCCCCCCCCTAATTATTAAGTTGTACCAAAATTAATTAATTAATTGTCTACTAATTGTATCTACATGACAAGTTGTGACAATTAAAAGATTAATTAATTTGTGGGCTTCAAAAATAGTGGGCTTTAGGCACATGGGTCAAAATAAAATTTTTAATTAATTAGGGTGGGCTTAAATTAGGAAAACAATCTTAGACTTTTAAAATATGCTTTTAGAAAATAAAGAGAAAGAAAAAAAATATGTTTATTTGTTCATGTTATAAGAGATAATTTTGTAAGAAAATATACATACAAATTTTGTACATGCACAACACGTAAAAATCAACAATTCTAATTAAATAAAAATTCAGGGTATTACACATGTTGTACCGTGCGACTCCATATATGATTTGGACGGGACAACATGTCCCGTCCTAACTCTCCTAATTTAATCACTAATTAACCCACTTTAATCACCTATTTAGACTATGTTAATGGATTATGAACTAATTTAATCACTAATAACTATTTTAATTGATGTAAAAAAATTACGAAAAAACATCTCGGACGTTACATGATGTTCCGTCTCACCTTAAAATAAAAATAAAAATAAAAATAATTTTGATCAGTGACTATTTATTTTTCTTCCATATTTTAGAAAACAACTACTACAAACAAACTGACATGTCATTTCTCATTTTGCCAAATTGCCAAATTTGACCAAAACGAGGGTGGATGCTCTAAAACCTCCAACATCTCTGGGAGGTGGGATAAAATCAAATAAAGAAAAATCGACAATCAAAAGAAGAGTAAAGTCCCCTCAACAACCATAGGGGATATGGCTAATCCATCAAGAGTAGGGGTGTCAAGTTGGTTGGGCCGCCCCGCAGCCTGCACAGAACTAGCCTGCCTACCCCGCAACACGACCCGGATAGCCAGGTACCGGGCCGGGCCAGGCTGAGCCTCGGTGGTCCATTTCAGGCCGAGATTGGGGTAATTGGCTTGGGGAAGCTCGACCGGCCTCGATCTGAAACCAAACTGGCCCGGTCATTGTCCAATTTTATTTTTTATTTTTTAAAATCTAAAATATTTGGGACTTCCTATTGTACCCCCATAACAGCTATATATTGATTAGTTTTGGGGGGGGGTAAAATTGGAAATCCAAATGTTAAGAATATCTATAAATACCCACCCATTTTCCATTCATTTTTCTTCAAATCAAAACCTACAATACTATCTATATTATTCAAAATCAATACTCAACTCTCTCCAGCTAGTGCTCTTTTCTTGGAAGTTGTGGATGTGATCAATTCTCTCAAGCCAGTGTTCTTCTCTTACAAGTTGTGGAAGTGGTCAACTCTCTCAATATTCAACTTTCAAGTCTCATTCATCTCTTGTAATTTTACAGTATCAATTTATTAGTTCAGTTAATAAATTTTTATTCTTCTCTTTCAATTGGATTTCTTTAAACTCTTTCTTCTCTTTCAATTGATTTCTTTGAACTCTTTCTTCTCTTTCAATATTTATTTACATACGCTAGTCCAATATAATCGCATCATCACGATCACGCGGTAGCGACCATAGTCCAAAGTGGACAAGAATCCACCACATTCCGTCGTACTCCGTATATTCCATCACAATTAGAGGGCGAATATAGTTTTTCGAAATTTTGATAGGATTCCCGATCTTGATAGTATTTCCCGACACACACTTAGATGAAATTGTAGTAGAAGACACACACACACATACATAAAATTGAAGACCAACTTTAAAGAAGACTCAACGAGTAGAAATAATTAGGTAATTTAGGGCGATAAGATTCTAGGTTTAAGTCAAGTAGAAGTGCATGACAGTAGTCCAACGCCTTCTCTTCAATCTAGGGCTAGCAACGGGTCGGGTTTAGGCCAAACCTATATATGCCCTGGCCCAAACCTGAGCCCGAAGTTTAAAATATAGGTCTGAACTCGATTCGACTTTTCTTCAGGCTTAAAAAGTTAGGCCCGAGCCCGAGACCGAATTAGGCCCAAAAATATGTCTGTGCTTATGCCCGAACTAGGGCTGTAAATCGGATCGGACGGACGAAACCAGACAGTCATATGTTCAAGCTTGGACCAAAATTTTACTCGGACGTGCTTATGTCTGGCTCGGTCCAGATCAGACAAATTTTTTATAGTCCGGACTCAGTTCTGTAAAGCATCAGACCACAATAATACTCGAACGGACTTATGTCCGGTTCGAGCTCGGTAAAACATCGGACCTAATAATTTGATCATGTTCGGTTCGTATAACAGTTCGGACAGTCCACGGTCGGGCCATTTCTCGAGCCGGACTCGGACGGACGACGGACCGTCCTGTTCATTTTACACCCCCTAGCCCGAACTACTTATGCATGTTCTAATATATAACTTTCCCATAAAATAAAACTGTATCAAAAATAATATACGATAAAAAATAAAAATAACAATTATACCATAAACTTTTAAGTAATTCACATCTAATTTGTCTATTTTCATTTAATTTTATATACAAGCCTAAAATTTTGAGCCCGAGCCCAACCCAAAATGAGAATTATTAGCTCAAGCTCGCTAATTATCGGGTCGGACCTAAGCCGGTCCGAGTCGGATTTGGGCCAATTGCAACCCTTACTTCAATCTAGCCCTAGGCCATCTCGAACTCTAAATATTCCCTTAACTTGTAAATTTAAATTATGACACTTTGTATGAATTATTACAAGTTTATTTGATTTAATTTTGTAACTTTGTAATCCATTGACAAAAAATAATATATATTTTTTGCCCATAATTCTATATTGTTTTTCAATTATATATATATATATATATATATATATATATATATATATATATATATATATATATATATATATATATATATGGAGAGAGAGAGAGAGAGAGAGAGAGAAAGAGAGAGAGAGTCTATTAAGAGCTGGGAAGCTGGGATCCTTATCGAGAGCTGGAGTTTTCAACCATTCGATCGGGAATGATCTAGATCGAACGGCTCAGGATCAATCCTGGTGATGTTGGCTTTGTTGAGGGGCAAAAGGGGAAAAATCGAAACCCATAACTCTCTATCTTTCTCGTCGAGCTCAAATTACCTCCTCTCCCTCCTGCTCTGTCTCCTCTTCCTCTCGCTCTCTCTTCGTCGAACAAAGAAAACCCTAGCTCAAATCCCTACTGCCGATTTCTTTCTTTCTTTCTCTCTCTCTCTCTCTCTCTCTCTCTCTCTCTCTCTCTCTCTCTCTCTCTTCGAAGAGAAACCCTAGCCCCCAAATCGAAATCGATGGGCAAAACCTCCATCGATACCCCCGACAGATCTCTCTCACCATCGCTCCCCCTGAAACCCTAGCTCCCTTTGAAAACCCAACCGAAGCTCCAGCAGCCACCTCTTTCCATTTCGTTCCCACTGAAACCCTAGCTCCCACCTCCTCGATTCTTCCTCCCACCTCCCGACAACCACCTTCAAAAAGATGGATAGAGATAAAATTCCAATGTTAATTTGTTGTTGTTGTTGTTGTTGTTGTCGTTGTCCTTGTTTATATAAAACCATCATCAGTAAAGATTAGATCTTTATGGGTATTACTCCATTATTGAATCCAAACTTTGAGTAGATATTGTTGAAATGAGTTAGATTGTTTATTTTTTTGGATTGAAATTATTGTTTTGAAGCGTATTTGGTTGTGTGCCATGATAATTATACAAAGTTTTAGTAGAGTTTGTGGAATGAGCGAGAGAGAAGATGGGGAAGAAATGAATGAATGTTGTGGAATTCCCAATGCCATCAACACTTACCTTACATTTAAAGTGTTGGATACTCATTTAAGCTTTCTGGGGTTTGATTCTCTGCTTCGATGTGTTGGTGTATGCAGTGATGCGAAACACTTTATGATCTGAATAATTTTTTCAGCTTGTTGTATTTATGCTTGATTATTTATCTATCATATTCTAGTTGGCACGGCACCCCAATGCAGCCCTAGTTTTGAATAGTGTGTTCTGAGCCTACTGGTTTTTTACTCTATATATATACATGAGTGAGTCTATTATGAGAGGAGTTCGATTGATCCTGAGAAGAGGTGGAGATGCAAAAAAAAAAACATTTGTTTGGAACTAGTAGGCATGGCTTAATAAAGCAGCCCTATTGACAAACTCAAATTTCTGCATTTGACTATCTTCTTGCTTGATTTATTAGTAAGCAGTGATGAAAAGTTTATGCATGATTTTTCTCTTTTGGAGTGTGTAGGCAGTGATCAAAAGTTTATACAAGACAAGTAAAATGACTTTGTTTTTTTGCACCCTCCTACCCAGTTAGTGTGCAAGTCATTTCAGCTTCATGTTCAGTATCTGTTTTCGGCAATTGGTATACAAAATATTTTTGGTGGTTGGTGGTGTTCAGTTTCTGTTGTTCTGAGCTTACACATTTTCAACTTCATCTTCAGTTTCTGTTGTTCTGAGCTTACACATTTTGAACTTCATGTTCAGTTTATGTTGTTCAATTTTCTGTTGTTCTGAGCTTCATGTTCAGTTTTTGGTGGTGTTATTATGACCATCTTCATGTTTGAATTAACATGAATTTGTTTGGTCTAGTGTCAGTCAATTTTTTGCTAGTAGGTTTAAATGTGTTTTAGTGTGTTCGTCATGTATGGATTATAATGGAAATAATGGAAGTTGAAAGTTAAAATTGGTTTGTGGTTACAATTGTGTTTTTAACCCTTGTGTTTGTGACACTGATGTTTTGTGTTCCGAGCCTACTATATTTTTTAAATAAATATTTTGTTGTTTTCAAGCTGAATGAGCTCTGTTTAATTTTGATTTCGGGTTGATTTCAACTTGAAGTGCTTCTTGGAGCTACTCACTACTCGACACCAGTTGACATTTTGAGCAAAAAACTTGTATATTTGGTGATAAAAGTTGTATAGTTGCTAAATTTGTAAAATTTTTGATGTACTTGTGCGTTATTGAAGCAAGTATACTATCAATGTATTGAAGCAAATAACATTATTTAAGATATTAATTTCTCGTGTTCTGTTATTGGACTTGGTTGAGGATGGACTGAACATGAACATGTGTAACGCACCGAATCCCAAATACAACTGAATTCGAGAGTTCTACAGAATCTTTCCACTTCATTTAGTACAATTTTACAAGGAAATTTGAACTTTTCACTTTACATCAAAGTTTACATAAAACTTTACACTTTACATTGCACAGCGGAAGTAAATTTACAACATTTAAATAAATATACAACAACATTGTATAATCTTTAAGCATCTGTTCCTCTTTAATCTTTATCATGTCATTTACTTGCATATAAGACTGTGGGTACGTCAGTTTATTCAACCGACGAACATTATACACGGCCATCCTCTCTATGCCGAAAATAGTATAACTTATTTTTCTTATTTAACAAACACAAACTTGTCACATATCAAACTAAAGGGACTACCCTATTGATGTCGTGTTGTGATTGTGCACTTAGTCCTTAATGCAGTTATTTATATTACATGACACTAATGCGCACTTGTTCGGATTCTATGCATCCCATACTACATAGGTCCGAGGGCAAGCCTCTTCATCGTTCTTCATCTTTGTAGGATTCAATCCCTCATCATGACTTAATCTACCACTGTAACTATGGTGAGTATCCTAGATGATCTATGAGTACAAGCACGTGTACAGGACCCTGGAGGGGAATCCCACGCCATGTCCTGACTCATCAAGCATGCATTCTGTGGCAATTCAGCCTCCTCCCTGAACACGATCCTCTTACAATCACCAAACATCCCACAAGCGTGGCTAAAGTCCGATCATTACTGAGTTGTGCCCATGCCATGTCTTGACTCATCAAGCATGCATTCTGTGGCTCACACACCCGCACCGTAAACTCTAGTTCTCATACTCGTGTTTTTCTCTCACTTTCATCACGTCTCCACTATGTACTAATCCTTAGTTTTTATTAGAATCATGAACAAAATCAAAGCTCTAGAGTTAGTCTCTCCACTAAACCGGACTTATTCATTCATTCAAACATGACCAACCTTGGTCTTTCATTGCATTTCATTTCATTTCTTTCCAATTGCCGGGGGAGACTTAGCTACTCTTTTGTTTCAATTCTAATTCACAATTTCCAAAATTGAGCGTTTCCAACTCATAAGTTCATTTTCATAATCATAACAGATTTTCTTTTCCAATAGCATGATCTCTAATTTATTCATAAGTCCATAACCATACATGGAATTCAATTTTTCCTTATATATTTCATCAATAAAATCACAACACTATTGAATACTCACATTTCATATTTTTCACACTATTCTCACATGAGAATAATTCATATCTCATCACATAATATAAATGCTATCTTTATTTCGCTTCTTTTCTATCAATTTATTCCAAGTCCTTTTGGGCAAAGTGCAATTTTCATATCACACAAGTGTATAACCATAGTTCTAAATTATACATTTATTTTCAAACATACTCCACTTAATGCAAATATTCCTAAAATTATTTTTCACAAGTCCCACATAATTTTAGGATAATAACCATATTTTTTCATAATTTTTTAATCATTAAAATCCTCAAAAAAAATGTTTTTTCCCCAACTTAAACAACAACCAACGCCAGGGATCGAACCAGCGACCACAGGGAAACCAACCCAAGGCACAGGCCACTAGGCCGAATGCTGCGTGCGTTACAAAGGAGGCTGAGAGCATTAAATGCTCTCGGCTGCACATTTTTTTATTTTTTTTTAAAAAAAAACAAACAAAATATATCTTGCCCACGGGACTCGAACCGCACACCCCTGAGACCCAAAGCCTACTGTAGCGATTAAGATCATGCCGACCACTCCCTCCTTAGAATAGTTCCGTCCCCGGAACTATAGTCAAGAGCGAGAAAACAAACACAAACACAACAAGCACAAGAAAAATATAAAAAATACAAAATACAAAATACAAATCAAGCAAAAAGCTCAGGATAGTCCTTCAACATCCTCTCCTCAGACTCCCAAGTAGCCTCTTCAACCAAATGGTTCCTCCAGACTATCTTGGCCATCGGTATCGTCTTATTCCTCAAGACTTTCTCTCGACGATCAATAATATCGACAGGAGACTCGATGTAGTTCAGATCCAACTGCAAACCTTCCGGCACTTCAGACAAATGATGACTCGGATCTGGAAAATAACCTCTCAGCATAGACACATGAAAGACATTGTGCACCTGAGATAACTCTTCGGTAATTCAAGCCGGTAAGCAGTTTTCCCGATCCTTTTCAATATCTTATACGGGCCTATAAACCTCGGGGCTAACTTCCCGCCTTTGCCAAATCGAACCACACCTTTACTGGGCGATACTTTCAGAAAGACGAAGTCACCAACCTCAAACTCAAGGTCCCTTCTCCGGTTGTCTGCATAGCTTTTCTGCCTGCTCTGAGCTTCTACCAACCTTTTCCTGATCAGATCAATCTTTTCAGAGGTTTGCGGCACAAGCTCAGGACCAAACAATTGACGCTCCCCAACTTCAACCCAACAAACAGGTGTCCTACACTTCCTGCCATACAGAGCTTCGTACGGCGCCATCCCGATGCTAGTCTGAAAACTGTTGTTGTAGGCAAACTCTACCAAAGGTAAATGCCTTTCCCAACTGCCTCCAAAGTCTAGTATACAACACCGAAGCATATCCTCAAGAATACAATTGACTCTCTCGGTCTGCCCATCGGTTTGTGGATGAAAAGCAGTGCTGAAATCCGTCCTGGTACCCAAAGCTGTCTGAAGACTCCTCCAGAAATGTGAAGTAAACCGCGCATCTCGATCAGACACAATAGTTGACGGAACACCATGAAGCCGGACGATCTCGCCAACATACAACTCAACTAACTTGTCCATCGAAGTAGTGAGTTTCATCGTCAAAAAGTGAGCGGACTTGGTTAGTCGATCGACTATAACCCAAATCGCATCATTGCCTTTAGAACTCTTAGGCAATCCCGTAATAAAATCCATACTGATGTTATCCCACTTCCATTCCGGAATAGGTAACGGCTGTAATAGACCTCCGGATCTCTGATTCTCGGCTTTGACTTGCTGACAAACTTCACACTTCGCCACAAATTCAGCCACATCCCGCTTCAAACCTGACCACCAGAAATGCTGTTTGATGTCTTTGTACATCTTAGTACTTTCAGGATTTACCGACAAAAGAGTAGCATGCGCCTCCTGAAGAATACTCTCTTTCAGGTCCGCCTGATTTGGAACACATAGTCTATCTCCGAACCACAGTACTCCATCCCTGATTTGAAATCCGAGCAACCTGCCAGCACCAACCTGCTCCTTCATCTCCAAGATATCAGCATCAACCTCCTGACTTGCAATGATTCTTCCATTCAGTGTAGGCTGAAGCCTCAACTGAGCTAAAGATGCTCCTAATCCTTGCAAGACAACTTTAATACCTGCTCGATCCTCAATCAGATGCTTCTGAGTTGTAATCAAACTAGATAAACTGCTCTTGCGACTAAGTGCATCCGCAACAACATTAGCTTTCCCAGGATAATACTTGATCTCAGGTTGCATGTCCTCAAGCACTTCCAACCATCTTCGCTGCCTCAAATTCAGATCCTTCTGCTGATATATGTACTTCAAACTCTTGTGGTCCGTGTACATGTTCAATTTTTCACCGTACACGTAGTGCCTCCATTGCTTTAGGGCAAAGATAATCGCAGCCAACTCCAGATCATGAGTCGGGTAATTCTTCTCATGCGGTCGTAGTTGCTTAGACCCATAAGCGATTACTCTTCCCTCTTGCATTAAGACACAACCAAGCCCCTGATGTGAAGCATCGCTATACACATCATACTCAACACCTGCTCTAGGCAAAACCAAAATAGGTGCAGTAGTCAGTTTCTCTTTCAACTCCTGAAAGCTCGCCTCACATTGCTCAGTCCACTTGAAGTTCACATTCTTCTTGGTCAGACCAGTAAGCGGTACAGCTATCTGAGCATAACCTTGAATGAATCTCCTATAGTATCCAGCCATTCCAAGAAAACTTCTAACTTCCTTCACTGTAGTAGGCCTAGCCCAATCTCTCACTGCCTTTATCTTCTAAGGGTCAGTTGCCAAGCCCTCCTTAGAAAGGATGTGACCTAGGAATGCCACTTCAGATTTTCAGAAATCACACTTGGATAGCTTGGCATACAACTCCTGCTCTTCCAACTTCTTCAGAACTGCTGCCAGATGCTCGGTGTGCTCCTCCTCTGACTTGGAGTACACGAGGAT
The DNA here is from genome assembly GCA_017893485.1 of Hemerocallis citrina. NCBI lineage: Eukaryota > Viridiplantae > Streptophyta > Magnoliopsida > Asparagales > Asphodelaceae > Hemerocallis > Hemerocallis citrina. The sequence continues at coordinate 40,948,315 of CM030364.1, forward strand.
ATCGTCGATAAACACCACGATGAAAGAATCAATGAACAGCCTCAGAACTCTGTTCATCAAATCCATGAAGATTGCGGGTGCATTCGTCACTCCAAACGGCATAACTAAGAATTCGTAATGCCCATGTTGAGTTCTAAACGCAGTTTTGTGCACATTTTCAACTTTCACTCGAACTTGGTGATATCCTGATCAAAGATCTATTTTGGAGAAAACAGCTGCTCCTTGTAGACGATCGAACAAATCATCAATTCGAGGAATAGGATACTTATTCTGAACAGTGACCTTATTCAGCTCTCGGTAAACGATACACATCCTCATCGAACCATCCTTCTTCTTTACCAAAAGTACTGGTGCTCCCTAAGGTGATGCATTAGGTTGAATAAAGTCTTTCTCCAACAGTTCCTCAATCTTCCGTTTCACCTCATCCTGTTCCACTGGAGCCATCCTATACGGTGCCTTAGAAATGGGTGCACTTCCCGGTTGAACAGTGATGCTGAACTCTACATCACGATGTAGGGGTAACCCAAGAAAATCATCCAAGAATACGGTCGGATGGTCCTGAACCACAGGAATCCCTTGCACTTCCACAGGAGTTTCTTCCTTGCGGATAGCTGCCACCAGCCTAGAACACTTCTTCTTCCCTTGGAAAGTGACTTCAGGTCCACCTGAAGCCTTCACTGTTACCGTCTTGGTCTTACACTCGATGCTTGCACTGTACACCGATATCCAATCAATGCCAATGATAACATCGACTCCCAAGATAGTCAGCTCGATCAGATCAATCCCAAAGATTCGATCCCCGATCACAATCTCGCAATCTGCATAATACCGATCAGTGGTTAAAGTTTCCCCTAACGGAGTAGCTACTGCTAAAATCTTGCCTGGAAAAATCTTCGGTTCAACTCCCAACACTTTAGCAAATTTAGGAGATACAAAAGTATGAGAGGATCCAGTATCGAACAAAACAACAGCTTTCATTCCATTAAGATAAAGTTCTCCTGTTACATAATACACACTCATTACGTAACAGTTTCACTAAATAACGGGAAAAAGAAATGACAAAAAAACCTCTAAACATCTGCCCTCGTACCAGTGATGACATGATCCACCTCATCAGCATCAGCTTCCATCAAGGCAAATACTCGCCCTGGTTGGTACGGTCTCTTTCCAGTCTGCTGCGTTGGTGCATTGCGATTCTCTTTTCGTGGTTTAAGATATTGAGATTGGTAATGTCCCGTTTCACCACAGTTGAAGCAAGTTACCGCAGGAGGTCTTACCACATTGTTCACAGGTCCTCCAGCCACACTAATAGCGTTCGCCCCTGTCGGTTTGAACCTTTGTGCAGATGGTTGTCCCTTGAAACTCCCAGAATTTGCGGGCCACTTTCCAGACTGCCAGTTGTTCCTCCGATTCTGAACAACATGAAACTGCTCCATGTCTGCTTCCGTCACTGCTGCTCTCTTGACCAACTTGTCAAATCTTCTGATACCAAGAGGTATCATCCGGGAACTCAAGCTCGGCCTCAATCCATGCTCGAACTTACGAGCCTTCTTAGCTTCATCCATCACTAGTTCAGGAGCATACCTAGAGAGCTGAGTAAATTTGGTCTCGTACTCCCTAACTGACATGCCACTTTACTGTAGTGATAAAAACTTCATAGCCTTCTTCTCTTGGACGTCGAAGGGGAAGTAGTGACTGCGGAATTCTTCCAGAAATTCCTCCCAGCCGAGAACTATGCCTCCCATTGTCCTCTTCATCGACTGCACCACACAGTCGCGTCCTTCTCAAGTTGCAGAGTCGCCAACTTCACCTTACTGCCTTTAGGGGTCTCCAGCACCTCAAAAATCGTCTCTACCTGACGAATCCAGTTGTCAGCCACATTAGGGTCTGACTTCTCTTCGAACACAGGTGGTTTCACCCGTTTGAACGATTCCACTAGTTTGATCGCTTCGGGCACTGGATTCGCAGGTACCCTTCCTTGGTTCTGATTCATGGCCACGGCGTTGAGTGTCTGATAGACCCTCGCCAGTTCCGTTTCCAGATCCAGACCTTCACCGTTTCTAGCTCCTCTTCTTAACATATTCTGATGCAAAAGATCCATTAAATTCGAAGTATAAGACATGAATTTTAAATCAACTTGCATTTCATTGAATTCCAAATTTTATACATTCGAATTGAAAAACATTTCTTGACATCAGAATGAAAATAGTAGAAGCTACAACAGTCTAACTCCTACGGTTCCTCTTCGCTTCTCGAAATTCTCCCCGTAGTTCATCAACTTCTTCCTTCAGCACATCGGTCAGATTCTTTCTCTTCTCGAGTTCCCATACATGATGACTGAGAATAGAAAAGTCGTCCTTGCGGTTTGCCAGCTGAGCCTCCAATAATCTGACTCTCTCTCGCAGTGTTTCTACCTGCCTCTGAAGAGAAGTCACAAGGCTACTTGCAACTGGTTCTTCTTCTTCGTCAGAAGAGTCATCAGATGAATCCGGCGGTGGGGTAATCTCTCGGGATTCAGGCCATTCTTCTCCGTCAGAATCTGCTTGCCCTGGGTAGTACTCTTCCTCGGAATCTGCTTGTCCAGGATGATACTCTTCCTCGATGATATGCCAGTCGTCGTCTCCAGCAGGGTCGAAGTGATCTACCATCTTAGAAATAGAGAGGAAGAAGCATAAGTCATAGAGCAACACAAATGTAAGTCACTTACATTTAAATCTCTAGACTCAAACTCACACTCTAATGTCCACTTCTATGGTGTCGTTCCTTATAAATTTGTACAAGTGTGGAGCGTGGCTCTGATACCACTCTGTAACGCCCCGAATCCCAAATACAACTGAATTCGAGAGTTCTACAGAATCTTTCCACTTCATTTAGTACAATTTTACAAGGAAATTTGAACTTTTCACTTTACATCAGAGTTTACATAAAACTTTACACTTTACATTGCACAGCGGAAGTAAATTTACAACATTTAAATAAATATACAACAACATTGTATAATCTTTAAGCATCTGTTCCTCTTTAATCTTTATCATGTCATTTACTTGCATATAAGACTGTGGGTACGTCAGTTTATTCAACCGACGAACATTATACACGGCCATCCTCTCTATGCCGAAAATAGTATAACTTATTTTTCTTATTTAACAAACACAAACTTGTCACATATCAAACTAAAGGGACTACCCTATTGATGTCGTGTTGTGATTGTGCACTTAGTCCTTAATGCAGTTATTTATATTACATGACACTAATGCGCACTTGTTCGGATTCTATGCATCCCATACTACATAGGTCCGAGGGCAAGCCTCTTCATCGTTCTTCATCTTTGTAGGATTCAATCCCTCGTCATGACTTAATCTACCACTGTAACTATGGTGAGTATCCTAGATGATCTATGAGTACAAGCACGTGTACAGGACCCTGGAGGGGAATCCCACGCCATGTCCTGACTCATCAAGCATGCATTCTGTGGCAATTCAGCCTCCTCCCTGAACACGATCCTCTTACAGTCACCAAACATCCCACAAGCGTGGCTAAAGTCCGATCATTACTGAGTTGTGCCCATGCCATGTCTTGACTCATCAAGCATGCATTCTGTGGCTCACACACCCGCACCGTAAACTCTAGTTCTCATACTCGTGTTTTTCTCTCACTTTCATCACGTCTCCACTATGTACTAATCCTTAGTTTTTATTAGAATCATGAACAAAATCAAAGCTCTAGAGTTAGTCTCTCCACTAAACCGGACTTATTCATTCATTCAAACATGACCAACCTTGGTCTTTCATTGCATTTCATTTCATTTCTTTCCAATTGCCGGGGGAGACTTAGCTACTCTTTTGTTTCAATTCTAATTCACAATTTCCAAAATTGAGCGTTTCCAACTCATAAGTTCATTTTCATAATCATAACAGATTTTCTTTTCCAATAGCATGATCTCTAATTTATTCATAAGTCCATAACCATACATGGAATTCAATTTTTCCTTATATATTTCATCAATAAAATCACAACACTATTGAATACTCACATTTCATATTTTTCACACTATTCTCACATGAGAATAATTCATATCTCATCACATAATATAAATGCTATCTTTATTTCGCTTCTTTTCTATCAATTTATTCCAAGTCCTTTTGGGCAAAGTGCAATTTTCATATCACACAAGTGTATAACCACAGTTCTAAATTATACATTTATTTTCAAACATACTCCACTTAATGCAAATATTCCTAAAATTATTTTTCACAAGTCCCACATAATTTTAGGATAATAACCATATTTTTTCATAATTTTTTAATCATTAAAATCCTCAAAAAAATGTTTTTTTCCCCAACTTAAACAACAACCAACGCCAGGGATCGAACCAGCGACCACAGGGAAACCAACCCAAGGCACAGGCCACTAGGCCGAATGCTGCGTGCGTTACAAAGGAGGCTGAGAGCATTAAATGCTCTCGGCTGCACATTTTTTTAATTTTTTTTTAAAAAAAACAAACAAAATATATGTTGCCCACGGGACTCGAACCGCACACCCCTGAGACCCAAAGCCTACTGTAGCGATTAAGATCATGCCGACCACTCGAGCTATGAGCTCATGTTGTCAATAATGCAACTAAAAATTTATTTAAACCAATTCTCTCTGTTATTAAAACGTTTTGATGTTCAACTAGTCCTCATTTCACTTTGCTTTTATAAAAATTACTGTAAAATTCCACATTGATTCTTCCTCACATAATTTACATACCAGTATGAAAAAATAATTTTTTTAACAATTAAAACATAGTTTTCATACAATTAATTCGGGTTCTACATTATAACTACCACATTTCTTCTTTCGACATTTCTTAACAATTAACATCTCAAATTTCTTTACTAGCAATTCTTCATATTAATTTCTGTTTTTAATCGTTTACCAAACATACAAATCTATATTTTAATTCATTGATTTCAATAAAACACAAAAATTCATTTAACACATAAAGTAGCATTGTTAATCTATTAACTTTTGCGTACATAATTTGTGATGTAGATAATGAAACTTTCTTCAATAATTTATGGCTATAATCAATTCACACACAATTTTGCCTTTACTAATAGAACCACATACAATTGCACATCCATATATCAATCAATCAATAAGTCATTTTCCAATTAAATGTGTACTCTTATTAATCTTTTTCATGCTTCATTCATTCAGTTTAATCTAGCATGCATTCCTAATTAGAAACATGGAAAATTTACCCACCTTAATTTGGAGAGAAATACAACTAGCAACCTCCTAAACGAAAGTCCTTGCCACGAGAGCGGTCCTCCTCCTAGATGCGCGCACCTGAGCTTCAAGAACACCAAAACCGAGTGCCTCCCCTTGTGATGCCGGCCTTCCTTCTTCTTGATGCAAACACAACTTTTCCCACACACAAACTCAATCTTTTACTCACTAAATAAACTACTAGATGATTTATTTTAGACTATAGGTTGGAGGAAATAATTAGCACAAGAATAACTAGGGGGGGGGGGGGTATTTATACTAAAAATCTAGGGAAATGGATGGCTAAGATTGAAGTAGGAGTTAGGAACAAATTGCTTAGATTTAAGGAGGAGTTACACTAACTACCCATGATCAAATAACCACCACACCATGACTCCACTCAAAAATTCCAATTCCCTCCAAAAAGATCCAAACCGGCCACACAAGTGTACTATTGCACGTGTACGTGTAGTGCACGTGCATGCAACTTGGTCTCCATTTTTGTACATTATATTTTACATAAAAATAAACTTTAAATTGTATTCTACATTACAAGTTGTATTTAAGAATAAAATAGCTCATGAGCTTTAGTTTTTGGGCCAAAATTAATAGTTTATAAAAGAAAATAAATAAATTCAATTTGAGCTTTAAAAAGAAAGGCTTGTCTCTTTGAAAAGGGGCTTTATACCAAAAATGATTTAAGAACACATATATAAATATCTATACTCATCATAATGAAAATAATCATCAAAATATTGCACGTGCACATTACGTGCAAAATAAAATAATTTTTCATTAAATGAAAAATCGGGGCATTACAACATGTTGGTTGAAGCAAATAACATTATTTATAATATATAGCTCAGAACAACATAAACTGAACATGAATATCAAAATGTGTAAGCTCTGAACGACAGAAACTGAACATGATGTTCAAAATGTGTAAGCTCAGAACAACAGAAACTGAATATGAATATCAAAATGTGTACGCTCAGAACGACATAAACTGAACATGAATATCAAAATGTGTAAACTCTGAACAACAGAAACTGAACATGAAGTTCAAAATGTGTAAGCTTAGAACAACAGAAACTGAACATGATGTTCAAAATGTGTAAGCACAGAACAACAGAAACTGAACATGAAGTTCAAAATGTGTAAGCTCAAAAGAACATAAACTGAACATCAATATCAAAATGTGTAAGCTCAGAACAACAGAAACTGAACATGATGTTCAAAACGTGTAAGCTCAGAACAACATGAACTAAACATGAATATCAAAATGTGTAAGCTCTGAACAGCAGAAACTGAACATGATGTTCAAATGTGTAAGCTCAGAAAAACAGAAATTGAACATGAAGTTCAAAATGTGTAAGCTCAGAACAATAGAAACTGAACATAAAGTTCAAAATGTGTAAGCTCAGAACAACAGAAACTTAACATAAAGTTCAAAATGTGTAAGCTCAGAACAACATAAACTGAACACCGTCAACCACCAACCAATGTGTACACCAAATAGAGATTATACAAAAGGATTAATAACAGATTTGTAACCACAAACTAGTTTTAACTTTCAACTTTCATTATTTTCCTTACAATCCATACATGACCAACACAGTAAAAGACATTTAAACTTCCTAACATTCGAAACATTCTCAATGAGTCAAAATGGGCAGTCGAAGAGAATGTTCTCAAGGCTCTCGGGTTCTCCACTAACATCCTTCTTGTTCTTCCTCTTCAATTCCTGAAAAAATTGATTCACCCAATAATATCAGAAGCAAGTACATAAATATATTAATTATAATGAATTGCAAGTAAACTTTTGACTTGGAGATATAACCACATACCACTCGGTTGTTCCTGGAGAGTGTTTGATGAACATGTTAAAGCTGGTAATTTAAATTGACAGGGTATCATCAAATTCCCAGCTCCGAATAAGGATCTCAGCTTCCCAGCTTTTAATAGACTAACTATATATGAGTCAGGAAATTTAGCAACATTCAGTGAAGTGACAATCGTAAAGCTCAGATAGGATTATTTCATCACTAGTCACTCCTATTAATCATTAAATCATAGTGTGCAACTTCAGAAACATAATCCATCTCATCATTACTTATAACCAATTAGGGAAAATAAAGCTTAGATATGATTAATTCATCACTAGTCACTCCTACAAATCATTAAATAAATGATTAATAGTGTGCAACTTTATAAACATAATCCATCTCATCATCACTTGTAAAACTAGAATAACGAGGAATCAAACTCACAATCACATGAATGTAACAGACTATTTGGGGAATCGAATACTTCCCTGACATATTGTAGCTGATCATCTTGTTCCACACACTATTCTTGAGATGCAAACATTACCTGACAAGTTAATTAACAATAAAGAGTTTGAACAAGTGAATGAAAAATATATAACAATTTTCAAACCATAGCAATTAATTTACACAATAAGGAAATTGAAAAAAAAAATGGGAAAAAAACAATTTTCAAACCATTCTGCTTGATAATCTTGCACAAAGTCGTAATAGCTTAACAATACCAAGAATGCAGTTGATATGGCTAAAAATGGGGTTAAATCAAGACCGTCCAGATCGAGCGCGAATCCTGAAGCACGGGGGTAAAAGGGTAATTTCACATACAAGTGGATCCTAAATGGGTATTGGGTCCCCTTCTCACAGGACCAATCACCTGCGAACGGACCCACTCTTAGTGGGTTCGGGTTCCGACCCGAAGAAAACCCACATCAGCAGGAGACAAATCAGGATCCCTGATTTGACCAAATCAGCATGCCTGATTTGCTCTCACCGGGAATTAGGAGATCTACTTTCCTTAACAAACTGTGAGGATTTTGCTCCGAACAGTTATACAAGGAATCAAGCCCCTAATCTCTCTCTTGGCGACTATAAATACGACCCTTCTACCACCAAGACGAGGTTAATCACTTTTTCACCACTTAAGCTCTTTCTTAATCTTTTCCTGATTACTGACAAGAGCGTCGGAGGGTGCGTCGCCGGAATCAACCCCGGTGTTTCGCACTTCCTTGCAGGTTGTGCCAGGAGCAAGAAGGCCGAGTCAATCGTTCAGGTGTATCCCGGACTCACAAATTCTATCTGTTTACCCCCACACCGAAATCAGCGGTAACAGATTGGCGCCGTCTGTGGGAAACCACCACACGAACGACCTCAGCTTCTCCTTCATCGCCTCCCATCGCCATGCCTCCGAAGAAGAACAGATCCAAAGGATCCAACCGGGTGACCAACCCAGCCGACCCTACGGAGGATACCCCCGTCAACCAAATTCCCCAATCTGGGCTTCCTCCGCCGACCCAACCGGTCCAGCCTCCTCGTCCTCAGCAGCAACCCAACAATGGTCCCGCCGGTCTCAACGGCCAGAAGCTGAAGCAGCCCATCCAGGACCATGTCTCGGTCCGTAACGGGTCCTCGGACTCGATGGCCTCCCATCACCCCGAACGGAGCCGCCAGAAGGAGAATGATCTCCGCACGCACCTTGAAGAGAGGCGGGCCCGAGCGGAGGCCTCCCGACAGCGTCCGGGCGAGCGGTCACCTCGTCACCGGGACAGACAGAGATCTCCGTACCGGAGAGGCCGGGCGGCATCTCCCGAACACCGAAGGAGGAGGCCGCGTTCCCTCGAGGATCGGCATCATACGAGGGGCCGTGAGGTACCTATCAGCCGTGTCGAGTTCCTCCAATTTCAGGAGACTGTGCTGCAGGCCCTGAACGCCCGTGCTAACAACCAAAACCCCCCGAGGGTCCCAACGCCCCCTCGGATTCCCAGTCCTCACCGCCGGTCACGAAGTCCTTTCCAGGCTCCCAGTCGTCAGCAACATTACAGTCCCCGCCGATCCGAGGGATACCGGCGCCGAAGTCCACGCTCTCCCTCTTATGATGAAGAGTCCGAAGGGTCATACGGTTACCGGCGGGGGGACGATGCCTTTGACCGCCGCCTCCATGAGGTGGAGAGGCGCATTGTCCGTATGGACCGAGAAGAGGAGTCCAGAGCGGGGACTGTTCGCCCAAACCGACCGCCCTTCTCTCGGACAATCATGGAAGCTCGCATACCGAGGGGTTTCAAACCTCCGCAGTTTGAAACGTACTCAGGCGAGTCCGACCCAGTAGACCACGTCGAGAGTTTTAAGACTCTGATGCTGATCCACCAAGTCTCCGATGCCATACTCTGCAGGACTTTCCCGGCCACCCTTCGGGGTTCGGCTCGGGAATGGTATTCCAGGCTTGCCCCCGCCTCCATCTTTTCATTTGAGCAGTTTGAGACACTGTTCATAACTCACTTTGTAAGCAGCCGACGTGCCGAGAAGACGAGTCTCTCCCTTCTGAACCTCCGACAGGAGAGGGGAGAGAAGCTGCGTGACTATGTGAAGAGGTTCACCGCAGAAGTCAGGTCGATCGCCTCCTTAGACCAATCCGTGGCAACAGTGGTGTTCCAGTCGAACGTCCTCAACTCCAACCTCCGCTCGTCCCTAGCAAAGAAGCCGCCTACCAACTTCGCCGACCTCCTACTGAGGTGCGAGAAATACATCCGAGCCGAGGAGGCCGAGTCCCTCCCGAACTTCGGAGGACCCTCCTCCGGCTCGAAAAGGAAGGCAACGGAGGAAGAGGGGGCCAAGAAGACTATGAAGGACGGAGGCGGCCAGCGTCGCCCTCCCCCCAGGTTCGAGAAATTCACGCCCCTCACAACTAATGTCTCCACCATCCTCATGGAAGTAGAGAAGGAGGGGGTCCTCCCTCCAGCCCCGAGGATGCACAAACCGGCGAAGAGGAGGGACAAAGACAAGTGGTGTCGGTATCACCGGGACCACGGGCACGAGACGAATGACTGTCGGGCTTTGAGAGATGAGATCGAAGCCCTCATCCGAAGGGGGCAGTTGGCGAAGTTCGTGAAGGCTAATGATCGGACAGATCGGAACTCTCCTCCCCCTCGGGGAGCTAACAAGCGGCGCGAAGTAACGCCTGAGTTCGAAGAAGAAAGGGTTCTGCATATGATCCACGGGGGCCCCATGGGCGGCCCCTCTAATACGACGAGGAAAGCCTTCGTCCGAGAGGTGAACTCGGTCCACAGTGCTCCTCCTCCCAAGGGCTTCGGTGTGCCCGTGTCTTTCTCCGACGCTGATCTCGAAGGAGTCCGAGTCCCTCACTGTGATGCCTTCGTCATCGACCTCCGCATGGCCAACTACAAGGTGCAGAGGATTTTGGTTGACAACGGGAGTTCGGTCAACATTCTATTCCTCTCGGCCTTCCAGGGCCTCCAGCTGTCCCGAGACCGTCTCAAACCGGCCGGATACACTCTCCACGGGTTCACGGGGGTCCCGGTAACCATCGAAGGAGTGATAACCCTCGACGTTACTGCGGGAAGCACCCCTACTACCCGGACCGAGCCTATGGACTTCATGGTCGTTGACGTCCCGGCAGCATACAATGTCATCCTCGGTCGCCCCGGCCTAGCCGCCCTTGAGGCCGTCCCATCAGCGTACCATTTGAAGATGAAGTTCCCCACTCGGTCGGGAGTAGGGGAAGTCAAGGGGAGCCAGGAAACAGCTCGGAAGTGCTACATGACTTCCACCGGGGGACCAGTGCTCTCGCTCGAGACTCTCGAGATCCCCGAGCCGAAGGCTCGCCCAACGTCCGAACCAGCGGACGAGCTAGAAGAAGTACTCTTCTCCGACGAGGATCCGAGCCGAAAATTCCTCGTCAGCAAGTCCTTGCCGACCGTGCTATTCTCCGACCTTGTGAGATGCATCCGGGGTAACCGCGACCTATTTGCTTGGTCGGCCGCGGATATGCCCGGTATCTCCGAAGACTTGCTCGTCCACCGCCTAAGTGTCGAGCCGGGGTGCAGACCGGTTCAGCAGAAGAGGCGAAAGTTCGCTCCCGAACGACAGCAGGCAATCAAGGAGGAAGTGAACAAGCTGTTGAAGGCCAAGTTCATCCAGGAGGTGAATTATCCCGAGTGGTTGTCGAATGTTGTGATGGTCAAGAAGTCCAACGGCTCGTGGAGGATATGCATCGACTTCACCGACCTCAACAAAGCGTGTCCGAAGGATCCCTTCCCTCTCCCGAACATCGACACCCTAATCGACGCCACCTCGGGCCATGAGCTCCTCAGCTTCATGGATGCCTTCTCGGGCTACAACCAAATCCGGATGTTCCCTCCGGACATACCGAAGACCTCCTTCGTCACCGACCAAGGTCTCTACTGCTACCGAGTAATGCCGTTCGGTTTGAAGAACGCGGGAGCCACCTACCAGCGCCTCGTCAACAAGGTCTTTCAGCATCAGATCGGCCGAAATATGGAGGTGTACGTCGATGACATGCTCGTCAAGAGCATCCACGGCACCGACCATGTAGCCGACCTCCAAGAGGCGTTCGGCGTGTTGAGGAAGTACAACATGCGGCTGAACCCGAACAAGTGTGCGTTCGGAGTCTCCTCTGGCAAGTTCCTCGGCTTCATGGTGAGCCAGCGAGGGATTGAAGCTAACCCCGAAAAGATCAAAGCCATATTAGACATGGCCCCGCCTCGGAACGTCAGAGAAGTACAGAAACTCACCGGTCGGCTCGCAGCCATCGGTCGGTTCCTCTCCAAGTCAGGAGAAAAGTGCCTTCCCTTCTTCAAGGCACTCCGAGGCGCTAAGGGATTTGAATGGGGCGAGGCACAGCAAGCATCGTTCGACCAGCTGAAAGCCTATCTGGTGAACCCCCCTCTGCTCAGTAAGCCGGTCGCAGGCGAGCCTCTCTTTCTCTACTTGGCAGCCTCCGAGCAGTCCCTGAGCGCTGTCCTGGTCAGAGAAGAGGACCGGACCCAGAGGCCAATTTACTACGTGAGCAAGGTACTTCGGGATGCCGAGCTCCGTTATCCGGGGATAGAAAAGATAGCCTACGCCCTCGTCATGGCCGCAAGAAAGCTTCGGCCCTACTTCCAATCTCATTCAGTCATAGTCCTCACCGACCAACCGCTCAAGCAAGTCCTCCATAAACCCGAAACCTCGGGCCGGCTGATGAAGTGGTCGATAGAGCTGAGTCAGCACGACATCTCCTATCAACCTCGGACGGCAATTAAGGCGCAGGCCCTCGCCGACTTCATTGTAGAATCCACCATTCCCGAGGTCGGCCACGTCCCGAGCGGACCCCCCATTTGGACAGTCTTTGTGGACGGATCCTCTTGCAGTGAGGGAAGCGGCGCCGGCATCATCCTGAACGGCCCTGATGGCTTCGTCCTACAGTACGCGATCCGCATGAACTTCAAGGCCTCGAACAACGAGGCGGAGTACGAGGCACTCATAGCCGGTCTCGGACTCGCGCGAAGCGCTGGGGCACATCGTCTCCGGATTCACAGTGATTCCCAGCTGGTTGTGAACCAGGTCTTGGGCGAATATGAAGCCCGGGACGAGCGGATGGCGAAGTATCTCGCCAAGGTCCGGGATCTCATGGGTCGGTTCGAAGAAGCCATCATCCAGCGGGTCCCTCGGGAAGAAAACGCACAGGCCGATGCACTTTCCAAGTTGGCCTCGTCCTCTTTACAAGGACTCGAGCAGACCGTACTAATTGAAGTCCTCACTAAGCCGAGCATCGAAGACGAGGCACTAGGCTCGGCGGAGTCGTTACCAGTCATGCTGCAAGACAACTGGATGAAGCCACTGGTAGAATTTCTAAGGGATGGAGTTCTGCCCTCAGATCCCAAAGAAGCTCGCCGAGTTAGAGCCCGAGCCGAGCGCTATGTCTTAATCGAGGGCATCCTATACAAGCGCTCTTTCTCCCAACTGGACGGCCGGCCATATCTACGATGCCTCTCTCCGGAACAGGCCGAATATGCCCTACAGGAGCTCCATGAAGGGGTCGGCGGGGCACACTCGGGATTTAGGTCCCTGGCCCGAAAAGCTCTGAATTATGGGTACTTCTGGCCGACACTTCTCCAAGACGCCGAGCGACACGTTCGGCAGTGCGGCTCCTGCCAGAGACACTCCAGCATCCGACGCCTCCCTCAAGCCAACCTCGCCTCCCTATCGAGCCCTATCCCCTTCGCGATGTGGGGAATGGACTTAGTAGGGCCTTTCCCTCCAGCTCCGGGTCAGCTCAAGTTTTTAGTCGTAGCTATCGACTACTTCTCGAAGTGGGTTGAGGCCGAGCCCCTCGCCACGATAACCGAGAACAGAGTGGTGCAGTTCTTCTGGAGAAACATTATATGTAGATTCGGCGTCCCGCGCGTCCTCGTGACAGATAATGGGACCCAGTTCACTGGCTCGGCATTCCGAACCCTGTGCGACGACCTCGTCATTCAACAGCGTTTCTCGTCCGTCTCGCATCCCCAGTCGAACGGACAAGCCGAGAACGCTAATAAGCAGATCCTTGCGGGGATCAAGAAGAGGCTGCACAAGTGCTCCAAAGGACAGTGGGTCGATCAACTCCCTAATGTGTTGTGGAACTACCGCACGAGCAAGCGGACGCCCACTGGAGAGTCCCCTTTCAGCCTGACTTATGGGGCCGAAGCCGTAATACCCCTCGAGGTCGGAATTCCTTCCCCTCGGCTCATCGCCTATGACGAAGCACAGAACGCCAGGGAACTCAGAGGAAACTTGGACCTGATAGATGAACTGAGGGAGAGGGCATCGATTCGGCAGCAGAATTACAGAAGGAGAGTCGAGCTAGCCTACAACAAGAAAGTCCGACCCGCCAACCTTGAACAGGGAGACCTAGTGTTGAGAAAGCTAGCCATATCCCTCCCCAGTCAGAAGGGCAAGCTAGCCCCGAATTGGGAAGGGCCGTACCGGGTCGCAAAAGTTGTTCGGCCTGGAGCATATCGACTTGAGGACATGGATGGTAGAGAGCTCCCGAGGACCTGGAATGCCGATCACCTCCTGAAATACCAAGAGAGCGCCCCGGCGCCTCTCTAAGTAATCCGAGGTGTCGCGCCATTCCTCTCCTTTACACTTGTAACCTGTTCTATGAATCCTACTATGTAAAACGGTTCGCCGTCAAATATCAATAAAGAAAAGTTCTATTATGTTTGTGAATTTGCATGTTTCTCTCCCCTCTTATTTAACCAATGGTTCGGAGTCCAACACTCGGCTCGACTTTACTTCCTCGGTTCGTCCCCGGACGAACCAGGGGTAGATCGCCGTTCGGAATTGCTCCCACAGCCGTTGAACTGTACCGATGGTTCGGAGTCCAACACTCGGCTCGACTTTACTTCCTCGGTTCGTCGCCGGACGAACCAGGGGTAGATCGCCGTTCGGAATTGCTCCCACAGCCGTTGAACTCTACCGATGGTTCGGAGTCCAACACTCGGCTCGACTTTACTTCCTCGGTTCGTCCCCGGACGAACCAGGGGTAGATCGCCGTTCGGAATTGCTCCCACAGCCGTTGAACTGTACCGATGGTTCGGAGTCCAACACTCGGCTCGACTTTACTTCCTCGGTTCGTCGCCGGACGAACCAGGGGTAGATCGCCGTTCGGAATTGCTCCCACAGCCGTTGAACTCTACCGATGGTTCGGAGTCCAACACTCGGCTCGACTTTACCTCCTCTTCGTCTCCGGACGAATCAGTGGTAGATCGCCGTTCGGAATTGCTCCCGCAACCGTTGAACTATGCCTAAGGTCCGGAACACGCATCCAGACCACTCCTGACTGACAGCCGAGGGTCGAAGGCAGACATATCCGGTCGGCATCCGAGCAAGAGCCTTCCCGAGCTGGTAAACGGGGAAAACACCTTTCCTCCTCAACTTTCGCGCCTGATCTTCATCAAACGGCTCAGATCGTGCCACTCGCGCAAGACGACAAGATAACGTTTTCTGGGAGACTGAGCCGCCTCGAGATTCGCGCCTACACTCGACGGCTCAGATCTAGCCACCTACTCTAAGCGACAAAATGACGCTTTTATGGGTACGGAGCCTTGTCGTACTGTTCCGGATCCACTCAACGACAGAGGGCCGCACTCCGGATCCATCCACCTAAACAGACGCGCTCGGTTCAAAGATCCCGGCACGACCGATACGGTTACAAGCGAAGGGCGAACATACGAAGCGACGAAAGGGAAATTTTATTAATTGTCGGCACGTAATACAAAACATCCCATTACAAAGTGTTGGCAAACAAAACACACAATGCCCGACCCACTACACTTGTCTCTCATACCAAAACATCCTCACTAAACTGTCCGTCCTCCTCGACGGACGACTCCTCCTTCTCCCCCCGGAGCCTCGCCATCACGCCACGCAGATGCCACATCTCGGAGAGCAGGTCGTCTCGCTCGGCGATGATCTTCGACTGAATGTGCTGAATGCTTTTGACCCGAAGAGCACTGCTGAATGCGGTCTGCGGGTCTTCATCCTCCCCTGCGGAGTTCAGCTCGGCGACCTTGCTCTCCAAGCGTTGAATCTCGGCTTCCCGGAGACTGAGGACCAACGAAAGGTGCTCCCACTCACTCTCGGCTCGGCGCAACTTCATCTCCGTGCTCCTAGGGCTCAGCACCACTGTTCCAGAAGTAGCCTCGGATTCAGAGCCATCATTCGAACGTCCGGAGTCCGAGCTATGGATCGTCACGACGAGCTGAAAAGAAGAAAAAACGAATAACACAGTTTCAATACTCTGCCGGAGTCTAACACTTGAGAGTTTTTCAGAATTATTTGCATTCAGACATGATAGTGTTACAGACGGTCGGTCAACCCTACGGCTAAGTTATTACAACAATCAACAAAAGTTGAAAAGCGGCCGAATCAAAGCCTCTTCGGAAGGGGAATGCTTCGATTTAGGGAAACGCGAGGACGTCGAGGTCTGCCCTCCGAACCCGACCCTAGACCAACGAAGCGCGACCCCCCTTCGCTGCTAGCCCTAACGGCGACGCCGACCGAAGCCCCGCTCGACGAGGCTGCCGCGCTACTCTGAGCATCGGCTGGACTTCCCCTAGTCAACGGTGAGCGCGTCGCAAGCTCGTAAAACGTAACCCCCCTCTCGCTCTCTTCGCGAGTGCACGAAGTGCTGCGAACGTTAGCCCTGACCGGTGCCGGCTTGAGCGACGCGATCTCTTCCTCCAGTTCGATGATCCTACCCATCAGGACATCGTCCTTCGCCAACTTCTTCGGTCGAGGCGCTGTCAACGAGCCCGAGGCATCGGCATTATCAGTTGCAAGCCGTCGGTAGTAGGTCACTTCGATCCCCCTATCTACCGTGATCCTTCTGAGCCTATCGATTTCAGCCGATAACCTCTTGCGTTCGGTTGACGCTTTCTCCAGTTCGGAAGCCAGCTTCTCCAGCTCTGCCGAACGCTCTTTTTCCGCTAGCTCCAAGCTTTGGACCCCGGCCAAAAGGTCGTCATTCTTCCGCCCAGCGGCGGCGAGCTCTTTGCGGAGGCTCTCAACTTCGCCTTCGGGATAGGGGGCTGAAGGGCGCTTCCGGTACTGGTACAGCTCGCGACCGTACCTCCGCAGAGCCGCCTTCGTATCCTCGAGCCTGCCGAGCAGGAGATACCGTCTATACCGGCTCTGAGAGAGCTCGTCCTTCGTTTTCACCAGCTCCAGCCGAAGGTATTCGGCCTCCGTGATCGGACCGAATCTCACCTGAAATGCAGAGATAAATCCGAGGGCCAACACGCCAAAACAAATTCTAAGTCCGAGACTCGACACTTGGGCAAATTTTGGCCAAACAAAACATTTTTCTTATTATTATTATTCAAAACTCGAGAAGTTCTACAGCAGCGGTGGCCAGTCCGCAGTTAGGCTTACAGAAACAAAAAAAAAAAGAAGATAAAAGAAGACAACCGAGTCAGGGGTCGACCTTTTTGTCGTTTGGGTCCATCGACCCCTCGGCCTTGTCCTTGCCGTCGCCTCCGCCACCTCCTTCGCTCCAGCTCTCCTCCCCCTCGGAGTCGTCTTCCTTCTCCTCCTCGGTCGCGGCCTTCCACGGATCGTCGACGGGCTCGGTCTCCCCCTCGGGCCCGATCAACTCCTCGGGGACAACCTCCTCCCCCTCCACGAGGTCATAGAAGTTGTAGGTGGACGTGTCAAAGCCCGGGTTCTTGGCGACCACATGTTGCAAGGCCCGGCCGTACGCGTCCAGCATGTTCTGGGTCATGTGCATCGCGGCCTCCTCCTGCACGGCTTTCTTCACCCTCTTCACCTTCCTGAGGTGCTTGGCCTTGAGCCTCTCGGCCCTCTTCCGAGCACCCTCCGCCTCCGACCGAGCCGTGGCCAACTCCTCCCTCAGGTCGGCAGCCTCCTTCACCGACGCCTCGAGCTTGGCCGCTGAGTCCTTCAGCTCGGAGACCTCCTTCTTCGCGGCCTCGAGCCTGGCCGCCTCATCCTTTGACAGCTGAATAGCATCGGCCAGCTGCTTCTCCAGCCCAGAGACTTCGGCGGCCCTCTTCGCCGAAAGAAGCAATTCGGAATCGAGCTGCTTCGCGACCTTGACGCGCTCCGTCCTCTCCTTCTCCTTCTCCAGATCCTTCTTCGCCATCTCCTCAAGCAGGAAGTTGAAGTGGCAGATGATCTGAAAGTGAGCAACGGAGTTACGATCCGAACCTAAATACTTAGAAAATTTTCTAAAAAATTCAGATGAAGAAGAAATCAGCCAACTTACCGACATGGAGTCCCGGGCGACCTGCATCACGGAGTCACCTGCCATCCCGGCCTTCAAGGTAGCCCGATCCTTCGGGGTCGGCAGATGCCTTATCGCCTCCATACAGATGTTCCCGTCGCCCAGGAAACCATCGGCATTCATCACCTGCCAGTCGGGGACGAAGATCTGCTTGTGACGCTCGGATAGGATCTTCTCCGCCTCGGCAGTGAGGGGCGGGACCGGCATGGACAGCGCATCCTTAACCCCGAAGACGCTGCTCGACGAACCCGGAGCGTCTGTTCCCGAGGCCGGCACGGGTGCGTCCGGGGCAGGGGGATCGGAGACATTGACCTCGCCCTGGTCGGGGATCACGACCTTCGTCGGAGAGACGAGGACCTCGATCTCCCCCTCCTTGAGGACCGCGACCTTCGGCTGCTCGGCAGTCTTCGCGACCGAAGGCTTCTTCGCTGGCCGGCTCTCCTGAGTTTCCGCCGCCGACCTCTTCTTCTTCTCCTGCTCTGCCCGGCCCTTCGCCACCAGAGCCTTGTAATCAAGCTTCATTGTCTCTGCAAAAGCCGGATGGAAAAACTTAGAAAATTTTTCATGAACTTTAAACGGGGAGTATAAATACCAGAAGCATACGAGGGTCGATCGGACTGAGACCCCCACGGAACAGATGCTCCTCGGTAATATCCTTCCAGCTTAGCGCCGGCAGGGCTAGAAGCTTCCTCTGGACCTCAGCCTCCTCGGCATTCAATGGGGCGTCCTTCTTTGTACGCTTAGGCAAGCCGTCCGTCGCCCAAGCTGTCGGTATCACCCACGGCGTCAGACTTCGGACGAGGAAGTATTTGTCCTTCCAATGCTTGATCGAGTCCGGGTTCTCGATCAACTTAACTCCCGTCCGAGGAGACAGGAAAAACCTCTGTTCATGACGCCTCGGCTGACAAGGTTTGTAAAGACTCCGAAAGAGAAACATAGTCGGCTTGGCGTCGACCTCTTGACATCGGAGGAGGAACGCCACGACATGCCTCCAAGTGTTCGGCATCAGTTGGGCAGGACTCAGACCGTACCAGACCAGAACTTCGACCACAAACGGGTGTAGGGGGAACCGGAGCCCGGCAATGAGGGAATCGACCGGGAAGACGCATATATCCGGCGAGGACTTGGTGTTAGCTCGGAATCCCGGCCCAGGAAGAAGCAACGCATACTCGAGCGGGATTCGGAAACCCTCTCGAATCGTGCGGAGATCGGCCTCGGTGAGAGTCGATATCCTGTGGTCAACCTCGGACAGCTCCCTAGGCTCGTTCTCCTCCACCAGTTTTGCCGTACCTTGAGTGACCCTCTCCAAGTCATCCTCGGTATAATCCCGAACACCTCCCACGGTCGATACTGCAATGAGTTGCCGACCGAACGCCCCCGCTCTCTTCGGCGTTTCCACTATCGTGATTACGGCTTTACCCTTCCGGGACTCCGCCACGACCTCCTCAGGCACTTCGGCCACCTCGCCCTCCTTATCCGGACGAACGACGTCTTGTTCGCTCGGCTCCATTTGTCCCTTCCCTTTTTCCCCTCGGCCAACAGCTTGCTCCGAGGTGGGGGTCTCATCCGAGAGTGTAATCTTAACCATTTTATAAAGAGTAGGGAAAGAGACTGACCTTGAAGTGACAAGTACGGTCGGAAATCTCGCCGGGAATCGGAACGCTACCGCGACAGCTAGCAACACCACCCGGGAGGTAAAAACTTCGAAGCGGAGTAAAAGCTGAAGAGAGAGAGTAAAAATGAAAAGTGAGACTTAGTCTCAAGGGGGGTGGAGATTTATAGCTAAACTGAGACGCCCCTTGGACTTCCAAACCAAAGTTCGCAACTTTTGGGCTGCCTCCGGAACGTCACCAAGGCCCATCACCACTACTCCTCCCACCAGGTCCGACCTCCGAGCAATCCAAACATGCCGACAGCAGGGACCGGTCGGAATCCGAGCAAGTGCCCTCCCGAACTCGCAAACGGAGAAAACAGCTTCCGAACCCCGACAACCGTCGGATCTCTCGGAAACCCGAGCTCGTCCATGATCGACGTCTCAGATCCAGCCACGTCATAAATCGAATATTTAAAACCTTTTTTCTCTTCTATCTTAATCGTTTTATTTATTTAAATTGCGAAAAATTGCTAAAAATCCGGGAAAATTAACTAAAAATTCTGGAAAATAATTAAAAATTCAGGAGTACATTTTCGAGCTCCTGAACGAACAATTATTGCCTAGAATACATCGTTAAGGCCCCCGAACGATTAGCAAACGCATCGCAAAATTAAATAAATAGTCCGAAGAAAGTAGACGAAAACTACTAAATACTCGATATGGCCTGAGAACAGCAAGCAGCATCAGAAACTTCCTCACTACCCCCTTTCTAGATTCAAGATCCTACATCTGGACTTCGATACGACCCTACCAGCCACTAAAACAGTTAAACTACTCCTCAAAGTCTGATCACGCTCAGTCTTTAGGAGTGGGGGGCTCGTGATATGGCTAAAAATGGGGTTAAATCAAGACCGTCCAGATCGAGCGCGAATCCTGAAGCACGGGGGTAAAAGGGTAATTTCACATACAAGTGGATCCTAAATGGGTATTGGGTCCCCTTCTCACAGGACCAATCACCTGCGAACGGACCCACTCTTAGTGGGTTCGGGTTCCGACCCGAAGAAAACCCACATCAGCAGGAGACAAATCAGGATCCCTGATTTGACCAAATCAGCATGCCTGATTTGCTCTCACCGGGAATTAGGAGATCTACTTTCCTTAACAAACTGTGAGGATTTTGCTCCGAACAGTTATACAAGGAATCAAGCCCCTAATCTCTCTCTTGGCGACTATAAATACGACCCTTCTACCACCAAGACGAGGTTAATCACTTTTTCACCACTTAAGCTCTTTCTTAATCTTTTCCTGATTACTGACAAGAGCGTCGGAGGGTGCGTCGCCGGAATCAACCCCGGTGTTTCGCACTTCCTTGCAGGTTGTGCCAGGAGCAAGAAGGCCGAGTCAATCGTTCAGGTGTATCCCGGACTCACAAATTCTATCTGTTTACCCCCACACCGAAATCAGCGGTAACAGCAGTGTTTTAGCATAATCTACACAAAGAAACCATGTCCTTTATTTATACACATGACTATTCATGTAGAGGCACTATATTTATGAACATATAGATATAGATTGCACATAAATTAAATTAATGTGTAAACATAAGTTATTGAAGATAAATTAGTATCAGTTGCAAAATCATTTGTATGAAATTACATATTCATCTACTTTTCAAACCTAAAAAATGTGAACTTACATCCATTCAGCTAAATATATGAAACATGGACAAATCAGTGCAAGCAGCTAATATAGTCATGTGAAATTAATGAACAATTGTAATAAAGTTGTTGATTTGATGTTCAAATATGAATGCAAAGAAGAGAAGTAATCTCACCATGTTATTGAGAATGCACCCCGAGAGTAAGTTCTTGAAATGAACTTTCTATGCTAAAAAGGTAACAACATGGAGCATCCTTTCCTAAGAACTAAGAATACATTAGGATTGGAGAAGAGCATGGATCTAATCTCTCCAGAAACAACTGGAATTTTCTCTAAATCGTCGATATCCACAGGGATATTGATAGGACTAGCACGCCATTGGGTGATTTTCTATCAAACAACAATCTAACTCATTTCAACAATATCTACTCAAAGTTTGGATTCAATAATGGAGTAATACCCATAAAGATCTAATCTTTACTGATGGTGGTTTTATATAAACGAGGATGACGACAACAACAACAACAACAACTAAAAATTAACATTGGAATTTTACCTCTATCCAACTTTTTGAAGGTGGTCATCGGGAGGTGGGAGGAAGAATCGAGGAGGGAGGAGCTTTGGTTGGGTTTTCGAAGGGAGCAAGGTTTCGGGGGGAGCGATGGTGAGAGAGATCTGTCGGGGGTATCGATGGAGGTTTTGCCCATCGATTTCGATTTGGGGGGCTAGGGTTTCTCTTCTAAGAGAGAGAGAGAGAGCGAGAAATCGGCAGTAGGGATGTGAGCTAGGGTTTCCCTTGTTTAACGAAGAGAGAGCGGGAGGGAGAGGAGACAGAGCGAGAGGGAGAGGAGGTAATTTGAGCTCGACGAGAAAGATAGAGAGATATGGATTTCGATTTTTCCTCTTTTGCCCCTCAACAAAGCCAACATAAGCGGGATTGATTCTGAGCCATTCGATCTCGATCAATCCTGATCGAATGGTTGAAAACTCCAACTCTCGATAAGGATCCCAGCTTCCCAGCTCTTAATAGACTTACTCTCTCTCTCTCTCTCTCTATATATATATATATATATATATATAGAGAGAGAGAGAGAGAGAGAGAGAGAGAGAGAGAGAGAGAGAGAGAGAGAGAGTTAAATAAATAAAGGAGTTGTTTTAAGGGAGATTTGAATTTGAGTTTCGGCGGAAAACTTTGGGGGGGGGGAATGTGTTTCGTAAGGTTAGGCCTTTGATTTTAGGGGATTTGAAGGTGAGCCACTTGATAGCTTTCTTTGTGTTTTATGTATGTGTGTGTGTATGCTTTATTATGAAGAAAAAAAGAAAGAAAAAAAACCTAGCCCGATCGCCCTTGGCTAGCCCCAATAACCAGGCCGATGGTCCATGTCCAGGCTGGGGTTTCCCACATTCGAGCCCGGTCTGGCTCATCGTCGATAGCAAACCCACCCGAGCCTGCCCGCTCTCGCCTCCAACCTGCCGGGCCCTAGCCCGACTGGCCTGATTGTCGTCCCTAATCAGGAGTAAGACATCATAGAAAATGTGGTCGTGACCACTACTTGTACGAGTCTCATAAATGACAAACTTCGAGTCTTCCTAAAAAACAAGAACAAGACCCTCTTATACATCATTCTATCATGTTTCTTTTCTGTTTATTTGCCAGAAGATCTTCTATAACTATTATAATGGGAGAGTTAGGGTTTGTAACCAAGCAAACCTCATTTGTAACCAAACAAACTTGTGCAGTTCATGTCAAAATTAAATCCAACAAAAAAAAGCTTGCACCGCATGTATGCATCAAATCCAAACAGTTAAATCCAATAGTAAACCCTTTATATCCCCTATATTCCTCTCCCTCTCTCTACCTGCACCATCGCTCCACTCGACCAACTCTTCCCCTCCCTCTCTTGCGATACCCCGCATCCCTGTCACCACTCACCATCAACTGACTCCTCTCTCGCATCCTCGTCGCAACGCATGCCTGTCGTGCCGCCGATCCCTGTCGAGCCACCGCATCCCTGTATCTTTGCATTTCCCTTCGTGCCTCCTCCCTCTTCAAATCCCAAATTGTACCAAAAATCCAAAAACCCTAAACATCTTTGTTTCAACTTCAGAGTTTATTTGATGACGGTTAATTGTTAATTGCTTAGTATAATCAATTTTTCTATATATTATGAGCTTTTGGTAGCTCATATTTGTAAGGTGATCTTCGTCTATTTTTTAAAATTCATGATTTGATTAGAGGAAGATAATAGTTGAAATGTCTCTGTTCATGGTGGATAGTGAAATCGTGGATGCATTAGAGAGGTGTAGAAATATACATAATATAGGTGATAGATTGATAGATGTTTGGTATTTAATATGAGGAAATTAAGGATGATTGTAACTTTTTTTTTGAAGGGAAAGGTGGAATATGGCCACCCTGTTTCATTAATAAGAGTTTTAACGAAACAAACCCAGAGTACCGGGCCAGAGTACAAACTATAGATAGAAAATAAAACATACATGAAGCAAGATGACCCGTACAAACAACAAATCCCTCCAACAACCTTGGAGGGTGGGTCGACAAACAAGCTCGGTCCACCAAAATTGTATTGTACGTCAGTTTAGCTTCGTATACTGCCTCCACGGCACATGCACACCCACCTGAAGCTAGTCTGGCAGGATTTTATCATCCGCCGTGCCCTGCCTTCTCCTCGCTGGGGGGACCCCATCTTTGGGCCCAAGCCCCGTAGGCCGAATTTTGACAACCGCCGAGAACAGTCTACTCGCTAGGGGAACCCCATCTTTGGGCCCAAGCCCCGTGGTCGGAGTTTAACCCCACCAAGCTCACACTACACCTCCTATCCTCCCACAATCTTGCAATTATCACACCCTCACACAAAAACAGTTGTCAAGGAGAGAGCCGTGGAAAGGATACCTTCACCTCTCTCACGCCCTTTGTTCTCTCCAGTGATTTCTCACAAATACAGTCCAACACCAATATAGAGTAGTGATGAGCAACATCTTCACTCACTCACTCTCTCACACTCTCTCTCAAACAGAAAACTAATACACGATCCAGCTGATTGAAGTATCACCTTCTCCTCTCACCACACGGGCGATGGCATTGGGTGTCAGCTTCCATTATGAGGGCATAATGGTGGTGGTGTCCCATCGACCGTGGTCATAGGTGAAACAACCTGGATGCAGCCCCCTCCCCTCTAGATCACACCCCAACAGACCGGGGTACACGCTCCTACCTCTTTCTATGCCTCTGCCATCCTCACAAACTCCGACTACTTCGCCGACTGCACCAACCCTGGAAGCCTAGATCATGGCTGCAGATCACCGTAATCGGCCCCGAGAGCGTGGATATGGTGGTGGCGGTGAAGGAAACGGCCAGAGGCATCGATGGCGGCAATACCGGCGCACCACCTGATGACGATGTGAAGGGAACTGAAGGGCGGCAAAGCGGCGAGTTCCCTACCGTGGGATCGCACATCTCCGATTAGCAGCTTCTTTCCCGATGCTTTGCAACTTCGTGGAGCGGCAAAATCGTCGGATCTCGGCTTCGTGGGGCGGCGGGATCGTTGCAAACGTAGGGGTTGCCGTGGAGCTCCGTCGACGTGAAGGACGGACATGACTACGTCGTCGTGGCGTGAAGGAGTGGTCGCGTGGTCGCGTGGGGTGCTTCGACGGAGTGAGGGAAGGAGTGGTCGCGTGGTAAGTGGATGCTTCGACGTCATCGAGGAAGGAGGGTAGGGGGGACGACGGAGGGCGGGGGGTGGCGGCGAAGAGGGCCGTCATCGCCCCTAGGGTTTTCAGATATAGGGTTTTCTTGGGGTTTTTTAGATCTAGTTTCTCTCTCTAGAAATTTCTAGAGAGAGAAACTCGTTTTTGACCTATGATTGTAACTTTTATAGAAACTCTGTTTGCCCATGGATACGTGCATACATCACGTCTTTGTGAACGATGCAGCATATGAAAAGTCTTGTAAGCACATAAAGAAAATGCAAATAAAGCAAAGCACATAAAAATTTTTTAAAAATCCAACATGCTAGTGTTACTACTAATCATCTAACTATTAAAGAATATTTGATTTTGTAGCTCATCCTTTTCTAAAAAATGAAGAGATATGAGAGAGAGAGAGAGAGAGAGAGAGAGAGATCTGAAAAAGTGAAGAGAGAAGAGATAGAGATATAGTAAAAAAAATGGGGATGAAATTTATTTTATTTTGTTTTAATTTAATTATTTATTTTGGTGGGGGGGGGATTTAGTTTTGGAAAGAAAATGTCTTTTGGAGGTGTGAATGTGAGCCATTTATTTTGTTTCAATTGAAGGAGAGCAACTTCATAGTTTTTTTTCTTACCCAAATTGCCTTGTGATTTATTATATAGATATAGGATAATGAGGACTACACAGTGATTGTGGTTTTGGATATAAGAATTCAATGGGTGATGACAGCGTGCGAGTGCCATGACGAAATCGAGCGTGAAAATTGGTGCATGTTTCGATCGACGAATCTAAATGTTCATCCAGCTATTCTCTTCTCTTCATCTTCGTCTCTGTTTTCTTCAATTAATGCAATCAAATTATTAGGGTTAGGGTTTTCGATCTATTTCTTACGAATTTCTGGAATTTCTATTTTAATTTTGTAGGTATGAACATTTTGGGCTTACAAAAAATTAGGGTTTCAAAGAAGCATATATTTTTAAGAATGCTAGATTCTTTTCCAACCTAATTTTGATTACTAGTGTTTTTCTAATAATTCTTTGAATTAAAATTTTATTTTCAGAAATTTCGATTGATCGATGGAGGCGAGTTTGGGATGCGGATCGGGTATCTGAAAAGTGTTAACGGGTCAGAGTGTGGGTTTTGTAAAAGGATCCAATGCTGCTATCAGGTCGGAGTTTGGGTTCCTTCTGATCATAATGATATCTTGAGGTATGTTTCCGATCCTTCTTTTCAATAGGTTTTTTTATGGATGAATTAATGGTTTTTTAAGTTGAATTTTATAATCTTATTTAAGTATACTATAAGGGAATAAAGAGGGACAAAACCTCACTTGAACATTTTTGCTTATGCTTTTCCATCTATTGCTCAACCCATCAATTTATTAAGGGGAAAAACACGTTAGTGTATGTGCTTTGAATTGCACAGTCGGAGTTTGATTCTACTAGGTACAATCTTTTGAAAGGTGGTGTGTTTTGAAATTTTTTTATTGTAATTGAGTGATGGTCTGTTAACTAATTGATGTGAAAACCATACAAATTTGCATAAGAAAACTGTTGGATTTGCAAAGTTTATGATTCTCATAATCTTGAATTAAGTTTGAGCATCTTTGATATGATAGCTACATAGTTAGGGTTGAGTGGGCGAGCCAATGGCAATCAACCATCTGATTGTTGTTCAAATTAAAAGACTTAGAGCATCCACAATCGTATTTCTCAAACATGAGAATATGGCAAAATAGCATATAGCAAAAATCACAATTTGCTGCAGTCGTGATTTGCTATAATTTGAGAAAGACAGAACATGTTGTTCCGTTTTATTATTATTATTATTATTATTATTATTATTATTATTATTATTATTATTATTATACAGTTAATTAATTAATGATTATATATTAAAATAGGTTAATTAAATAAATTAAATAATAAAATGTATCCTAACCTACTAAATTATACACTAACCCAAATCAATTTTTTGGGCTGGACGGGACATGTTGTCCTGTCCAAGCCAAAAAAACTTCAAATGGGACAACATGTTCCATTTGATGAATTTTTGATTATTATTATTATTTTTGTTCAGAATGATCATTAAAAAAAAATCAGACGGATCCCATTAAAAAAAAAAAAGGAACGGAACAACATGTTCTGTCCCCTATAATTTGAGAATCGCCAGTTCGTTTCTCAAATATGAGAAGCGACTGTAGCAATTTTGCCAAAATATGACAAAATAACAAACGACAACAGGTCATCGTTTCTCAAAATATGAGAAAATGACAAATATAGCAAACGACTGTGGATGCTATTATAAAAGAAAATTTGACATTTTTAATTGAGTATATTCCAACTCAACTTTTGACTTTTTGTTAGGCATATCTCATTCATAATGATTGTTTCATTAATAAAGAAATAGCAAGGATTATGCCATAGTTCATAACATAAGCTCATACTCTTAATGAGATAAACAATTTGCGTTAATAAACTTGAATGTATAATATGTGTTTGTTGCTAAAATACACACGACCGAATAGATGAAAAACATGGAAATAGATATGTCATTCCATACATCTATACATAGCGACATTCACATAAAAGAAAAGTTGATGCCCTTGGAGGTTATTCGTAGACAATGAAGCTTTAAAAAGTAGGCGTGCATCGCACGCGTGCAAATAACTAGACTGTTGTACCTTAATTGCTAATTGTTCTCCTTTATTTTCAGAACAAACTTTTGATATAGGTGGTTAAATAATTTACTATATATTTTCTTATCGGCAATTTATCTAATTGAATGACTATACGTTTTGTAGGCATGTATCGTGCGTGCATTATATTAGTCCCATATCTATCTATCTATCTATCTATCTATTATTATTAGTATTATTATTATTATTATTATTATCTCTATATTATAATGGGAGAGTTTGAGTTGTAATTTGTCAACAAACAAATACATACATTGTACGAAAAACTCCAACTCCCACTTTTTACTTAATTTTTAAAATTGAGACGTGCAACTGCAACGCACGTAAAGCACATATATTTTTTTACTTAATTTTTTTTAAATTAACACGTCCACCACATGTTTACATCAAAATTTTTACTTCATTTTTTTTATTAACACGTACTTCACACGTCAAGTCCAACACTCTCATTGTACCCTTTATATGCATATTACTAACATGTGCCTCGCAGTTGCTATATTATATTATTTTAAAAAAATATATTTACTTTTTTAAAAAATTATATTTATTAAGACGTGCTTCTCACGTGCAAATCAAAGTTTTTACTTTAATTTATTTTAAATTAGCACGTACATCGCACGTGTATATTACTAGTAGTATTATAATGAGAGAGTTGAGGTTGTCATTTGTAGACAACCAACCATCTAATCTCAACCATTTTTTTAAGTGAGAGTTAAATTAACCATTTATTTATTCAATTGTTGTTAGTTACCATAATACCCTCAATGTTCAAATTTATTGACGACATAATTATTTACAAAAGTGTCATTCATATAAAATAAAAGTTGATGTCACTAGGGGTAATATTTAAAGAGTATGTGATGAGTAAAAGGAGGTCTCAGATTCGATGCCATATTATGTCTTAGTATTTACTTTTAAAACAGCAAAAATATTAGGACATGCATCGCACATGCATATTACTGGTAATACTATATTGGAAGAGTTGGATAGTAATTTGTAGACAATCAATCATATAATCTCAACCATTCATTTTTAAGTGAGTTATATTAACCATTCATTCGCTCAACTGTTGTTAATTACCATAATACCTTCAAAGTTCAAATTTATTTACGACATAATTATTTACAAAAGTATCACTCATATAAAATAAAATTTTGTGCCGCTCAGGGTAATTTGTAAAGAGTATGTATGAGTAAAGATAGGTCTCAGGTTTGATGGTAGATTACGTCGTATAATTTAATCTATATTTTTTTTTAATTAGAACGTGCATCGCACGTGCAGATTACTAGTTATCACACACACACACACACACATCGCACGTGCAGATTACTAGTTATCACACACACACACACACACACACACACACACACACACACGCACACACACACACACAGAGAGAGAGAGAGAGTTGGGGTTGTGTAACCAAGCAAACACTTGCATAACTAATGTAAAGGAGGTCTTAGGTTCGATGCCAGACACCGTCAGAATTTTTACTTTAAAAAACATATATTTATAAAGAGTGCACGTGTAAATTTTTAGTAACTATTATAACGAGAGAGTTGGAGTTGTCGTTTATAAATCTACCAACTTACGTGCATTATCCGTGCATAACTAATATAAAAGAGATCTCAGGTTCGAGGCCAGACTACGTCGAAATTTTTACTTTAAGAAATATATATTTATTAAGAGTGCATCGCCAAGCTCGACCCCCCAATAGAGGCAGGGGAAGCAGCCAACTCTGGCCCCCGATTTTTTTGTAATTTTTTCCCTTTATTTATATTACGTATTTTGTACGTAATATATTTTAGGGGCCCCTAAATTTTTTCCCTTTATATTTTTATTACGTATTATTCAGTACGTAATATGTCTTTAGGGCTCCCAAATTTTAATTTTTGGGCAACAATTTTTGAAATTAGTATTTGGATTAGCTTATTTCAGTTGGACTTTAATTTATATGGAGATTTTTTTCTTCTCAAATCTCTAAATCTCCATCTATTTCTTTATATATATTGGTTTTTAAGAATTGTAAAAAAAATAAAATCCAAAATTTTTTTGTAACAATTTTTTTTAAAAAAAATAAAGTTTGTATGGGGGTCCTATTTCGGGAGTTCGCCTCGGGCCCCTGTAAACTCAGGGCCGGTCCTGTGTATTCAACATGTAAATTACTAGTAACTAGCGAGATTTGAAGTTGTCGTTTGTAAATCTACCAACTTACGTGAAATGGTCCAAGTTCGAGACACTACATCGAAATTTTAGCTTTAAAAAATATATATTTATTAAGACGTGCATCATTCATGCTAGTAATTTTAATCCAAAAGCCTAATCTATATAATAAAACACAAAGAAAGCTTTCAAGTGGCTCTCATTCAATAGAGTTGAAATCCATGATTCAGATCTAACCTCACAAAACATATTTTTCCGCCCAAAAATTTCCCCCTCCCCCAAACTCAAATTCAAATCTCAAAACAACTCATTTATTTATTTATTTATTTATTTATTTCTCTCTCTCTTTCTCTCTCTATTTACTCAGAAATTTATATTTTCAGATTTCAAGTTTGAAAATTTTCAGATTTTTTATGTATTTTTTATTGCTCATGTTACAATGAAACTAGCAAATATCTGATCAACAGTTAAATTTCATAATTTTCCACATTCAAAGTTCTAAAAAGTTGGATTTTACACCCCCATTTATAATTATTTTTCAACATATACTAATGGAAACATAGACTTCTATTTACAACTAATTATTATTTTCCTATTCAAACTTGAGCTACATGAATATTATTTTACTGTTTACAAGACTTTCATATGCTGTACAGTTCTGAAAACGTGCCGTAGGTACGTGCCCACGGGCAAATCTAGTATGCAAATAAACCACAATACCGAGTCGGGTTCCACAGAAAAAACCCTTACCCGATCGTCTCCCTATATAATCTCTCAATCTAGGGTTTACTTTCGTTTCTCTATCGTCTCCTCCAAATCGCCGCTCTCTCTTTCTCTCTCCAAAACCCTAATCAGTAATAATGGCGGAACAGGTAACTGACTGAATCTCAAACCATAAAAGTCCCTCCTTTTTCCAATCCATTTCACTCCAATCCGAATTCTAACAGTAAAAATCCTTCCTTTGCAGACGGAGAAGGCTTTCTTGAAGCAACCGAAGGTGTTCCTTTGGTAATTTCTCATCAATTCCATTTTCCCCATTTTGAAATGCATCGATTTGGGTTTTTTTTCTAAAAATATCTTTTTTTTGGGTGGGGGGGTTGATTTGTAGCTCGAAGAAGACTGGGAAGGGGAAGAGGCCTGGGAAAGGCGGGAACCGGTTTTGGAAGAGCATTGGGCTTGGATTCAAGGTTCCAAGAGACGCAATCGAAGGTTTGTTCAGTTATCTCATGCAAAGTTGTGATCTTATTGTAAAATTCATTATCTTGTTTGCAATGCTAATAAATTTTCATCTATATAATTAAATGATTGCATGATAACCAAGCGTGAATCATATAGATAGGAAATTACATTACTAAGAAGAATCTTAGATTGCTGTGACAATTTTGTTGGAACTTTGAATATGCAACCGTATACACTTATTGATAAAAATATAAGTTTTGTTAGAACTGTAAATGTCACTGATTTTGTTGGGAGATAGTACCATTAAATCGATGTACGAGGATGTCATTGGTCTGATTTGTGTTTGTGTGTAGCGTTGGTATAAATACCCGAAATCCGAATCAGATCCGGACCCGATATTGGACCGGAACCGACCCGGCCTATTCGGGTCTTGGTCCTAAAATGGGATCCGTTGTACTTTCGGGTTCGGGTCCGGGTCCGGATCCGCTCAAAAGAGACCCGATCCGGACCTTAGCCCGTGAAATAAACCCAAAAAATCAACATAAAAATACATATTCTTTCATCATCCCTTCCATCCTTCCTTCTCAATTCTAAATATTTCTTTTCCAAACCCAAAACTCATGTTTTTACTTCTCTCCTCTATTATAAATCCTCCGCTCGCCGCTCACACTCCCGCTCCTACCCGAACGGGTAGGAATATTTTAATAGGACCCGGAACCGGTCTTCACGGGTCCGGGTCTGGGTCCAATTTTTGGACCAGTAGGGGACCGAGTCCGGGTTTGGGTAGTTAGGACCCAACCCGATACCAGTGCTATTTGTGTGTGGTTAATGAGTCTTGGTAGCTTGATGTTTGATTGTTATATAATGTGTCAAAGTGACTACCATGAGAGCTGAGCATTAGTATTTGCTACGAGGTTTGCCTAGGTTAGGTTTTTATGTTGTGAACAAGTGAGGTGCTCTATATTTTGTGGCTTGTGAGTTTGTGAAATGAGTGTTTTCTAGTTTGTTTTTTGTACTAGTCTTGTTATGTATGGTAGAGTTGGGTCTTTGGAGAGTTCAATCATAATTGCCGATTTTTTTAGATGATAGTATTGCGATTTGTACAAGTGCATGCATCAAAGAAATGGAAGATTGGATAAACACGGAGTGGTTGTTAGCATAAGGGTACATTTACATGTCTCCTTAAGAGTTTGTGATGATAAAAAAGAGTATTAGGGGCATAGAAATATCTGATCTTTTATTTTGTTAGTTTGCTTTTGTAATGCTGAAATGCTTGTTAGGATATCACAAAATTTGTATATGTACTGATTTTTTAATTTATAACTTGCATGCTAAGTTTAGCACTTGGAGCAGTTGGAAATGCAAAAAAATTGATCAAGGCAAGTAGGTTATAGGATGAAAATGCTTGTTGATCAAAAGAATTTTCATATAGAATAAGAATTTCTGAACATAAAATTTGTATTATTTTCAGTACTAATAGGCTGATTTAGTTGAATTATACTTCTGACTATGATTATCGAATGTGTAAATGTAACGGCCTTGGAAAGTGTCAGTTGGACTTAGCTAGACTTATACTGAATTTTTACTGGATAAGTTACATGTTAAGTTGAGCAAAAAGTTTGATCAAGGGAAGTAGGTCACAAGATGAAAATACTTGTTGATCAAAGAATTTTCATATAGAATAAGAATTCTTGAATACAAAATTTGTATTATTTTCAGTAATAATAGGCTGATTTAGTTGAATTTTACTTCTGACCATGATATCGAAGGAGTAAATGTAACTGCCTTGGAAAGTGTCAATAAGACTTAGCTAGACTTATACTGATTTTTTAATGGATAGGTTTACATGATAAGTTGAGCAAAAAGTTTGATGAAGGGAGATAGATTACCGGATAATAATGCTTGTTGATCAAAGAATTTTCATATAGAATAAAAATTCTTGAATACTTAATCTGTATTATTTTCTTGGAAAGTGTCGATAAGACTTAGCTAGACTTATACTAATATTTTAATGGTTAAGTTACATGATAAGTTGAGCAAAAAGTTTCATGAAGGGAAATAGATTACAGGATGATAATGCTTGTTGATCAAAGAATTTTCATATAGAATAAAAACTCTTGAATACTTAATTTGTATTATTTTCTTGGAAAGTGTCGATAAGACTTAGCTAGACTTATACTAATATTTTAATGGGTAAGTTACATGATAAGTTGAGCAAAAAGTTTCATGAAGGGAAATAGATTACAGGATGATAATGCTTGTTGATCAAAGAATTTTCATATAGAATAAGAATTCTTGAATACCTAATTTGTATTAATTTCAGTAATAATAGGCTGATTTAGTTGTATTATTTTCTTGGAAAGTGTCGATAAGACTTAGCTAGACTTATACTAATATTTTAATGGATAAGTTGCATGATAAGTTGAGCAAAAAGTTTCATGAAGGGAAATAGATTACAGGATGATAATGCTTGTGAATCAAAGAATTTTCATATAGAATAAGAATTCTTGAATACCTAATTTGTATTAATTTCAGTAATAATAGGCTGATCTAGTTGAATTTGACTGCTGACCATGATTATCGAAGGAGTAAATGTAAATTCTTTTGAAAGTGTATTATGCTGCTTTGTGGGGATATCTGCCCTTGTGGTCGTGCGTAAATCATGTAGTAGAAGACTGATTTTGTTGAAGCTGTCTCAAAATTAATGGAGTTATACTTAACTGTCTTGTAAGTGTCATAGGGTTTAGCTATATTATTGATGCTTTGTGGGGATATATGTCCTTGCGGCTGTGACAGTTCAAGATGACATGATTGGAGACTTCCTTGGAAGGCAATTCTCTTTTAGTGAATCCTACCTATACTGGTTAATCTTGAGGATGGTGGATTTGTAGGATAATGAAATGAAACCGAAGCAGAACATCTTCAAGTAAACTTGAATCTTTTATTGTGTCCAATTTTAGGCTGCAAATCTATCTTGTTGGTCAGGTTTATAGGTTGGATTTTCCCTTCGTTTTTATGGCCGGAGCGATTTATTATTATTATTATTCATTGAGGTTGGGTCTAACTTGTGGTTAGGTCTTAGGATAACATTTGAAGGGTAATTTAAGATGTTTATTTAGGCGTTTGGCTAATTAATTGTAACTTGAACATGCACATGAATCAGATGTCTAATCCTGAATTTATTTTTTTAGCGAGAATTGCTTATGAAAAATGTTTTTTGAATTCATTTTCTTCTATACCCATTTTGTTTTCAATTTGACTTATCTGCATTTTCCAAATGCATTTAATTTTATGCTCATTTCAGTAATATGCTCATTTAATGTAAACAAGTTGTCTTTGTATTAAGAGTTTGATTGTGACATTATTCAATTTATGATGCAGTAATTAGTAAGGGTGTCTTATTAATTTGGAAAGACAAGTTTGTGTCTATGGTTCTGAAAATAAGTGCAAATTAAAGAATTGATAGCATATAGAAGCAATTCCTCTTTTCTTGCCATATACTAGAGTTGACCCAGTGAGATCATTGACAACCCTTAGTCACTCATCTTTTTTTTACTTCAAATGTGTTAAATATTAGTGGCACTTTTTCCTGTAAATCTTATTTTTTTCGTAAATCTTAAAATTCTTATACAAGCAAACGTGTTCTGTAGGTACTTACATTGATAAGAAGTGCCCATTCACTGGTGATGTTTCTATTAGAGGCCGTATCATTGCTGGCACTTGCCACAGTGCCAAGATGAACAGAACTATCATTGTCAGACGAAACTATCTCCATTTTGTGAAGAAGTATCAGAGGTATATTCTGTACATCTCTCTTTGTGCTCTTCTGATCGTGTCAAATCTCTATAAGTAACTGTTGTCTCTCTCACAGGTATGAGAAGAGGCACTCTAACATTGCAGCTCACGTTTCCCCATGCTTTCGTGTGAAGGAAGGAGATCATGTGATCATCGGCCAGTGCAGGTAAACAGCATTTTGTGATTTGATCGGGTCTTGTTTTGTATGCATGTATTGCATGCACCTGTATTTATTGTTACATGATCAATTTATAGGTTAAGGTTTGTTTCAGGTGTTGGTCTATATCACGTTAAGAAACCCTGGATGATACTTTGTTCTTATGGTAGTAGTATTACTTCTGTATCCAACTCTCCTAAACAAGTGTTTGTATAATGACCGCCCTTGTTCTTTTATTTTATTAATAATAAATTTCTATGAGGAATTCTGAAAACTCTTGCTACATTCAAGACTGGTGATTGATGATAAGCATTTGACCTAATAAAATACTATCTAGGGATTGATGACCAAATAGAAGACCACCATTGTTTATTTTGTTTTCTGAGAAATGTTGATAGCGAGTGTAAAACTGAACTTTTGCATTCAGTGGTGCTAATGAGGGCAAGCCACGGTTATTTTTTTTGGGGAAATAACTGCTAGTTTACTGATCTATCTTTTGAGGAATATAATAATTTACATTTTAAATGCTGATGCACTGATTTTAATGAGAAATTTGTACAAATATTTGGCAGTTTTTAATTGTTTCTGAATACAAATGAACATTCCATATGATTCAAGTCTATTGCTAACATCATTATCAGTCTTCCCTAAAAAAACATTATTATCAGTCTCTAGAAGTTTGTAATGTTTGTAAAATGTCTTTTATGGATTATAGCCTGTAAATATCTGATTTCACTACATCAATTTTTTATAATTTTGTTTATTTTCTAAATTACAGGCCTTTGTCCAAGACTGTAAGGTTCAATGTGTTGAGGGTTATTCCTGCTGGATCAACTGGTGGAGGAAAGAAGGCATTCACCGCAGTTTAAGGACTACAATCTATTTGGCATTGGTCAATTATGGAGTTTTGTATTATTGCACAGTAAACTATTTTTCGACTAGGCAGCGGACATGTTTTTGATCAGTACAAATAGTTTTGATTATGAATCTTTATTTGTCAGCTTTTAGTCGTGACTATTTGTTCCTCAGTTAAATGAGTTTTCCTTTGAGTTCACTACTTGAAATCTCCATTTTAATAATTTTTGTTCTGCTTGATTGATTTGTTTGAGTTTATATATTGATTTAAATCAAATACTCTCACAAAGCCAAATGCTTTTATAACTCTAGCATCATGGAGGTTGATAATTGATCAGTTATTTCCCTATTGTTTGATCCTTCGAATGTCGGTTAAGGTTCTGCATATAGTTCTTTACCTGCAAGTTGAGGGAATAACAAATATATTGAGTCAGTAATTGCAACTAGTATTTTCTTATTTTCACATAATGTAAGTATGTCTGGCTGTATGGATGGGATTTCCATTTGTATTGTAACTATTTTGGCGGAGTATTCCACTGCCTCAACATGTAAAGGAGCTTTAGACTGAAAGCGCTGCTCAGTAGGAGCGGTGGAGAATGGACAGAGCTATGGCATGTAGACTGTTCAACTGGTTACATATCCTAATTTGTATAGCATGTTCTAATACATCACCGTATTCTGTTATTTTGAAATCTCTTTGATACTCTATACTGTTTGTTGGATTGTATTATCAAAGATCCTTTTGCCTGTGGATCATTAGCACCTGCACTTAAGTCTGTCTCTTACTCATTTGCACCTGCTCATGAGTCATCACAGGTTACAGCCTTCTTGTTGTCGAACTTCAGAATAGTATTTATTTCCTCCATTATTTCCTTCAATCCTTGCATATCTTAAGTTTCATACAAAGATTAGTTCAATTATCAGCTTGTTAACTAAACCCTTGAATGCTGCTATGAGTTCCAACACTGACTCTCAGTATTGCTTTGATATACAAGGAAAATGATAAGCTATCATTTGTTAGGTTGACTGACATACCAGCCTTAAAGAAATATAAAACAGCAATTTTAATTGGTTTGCAAGTCATCGCATTCTGGCCTTGTCAGCCTTGTATTGTAATTCAAGTGCTTCTCTTATATACTTTCCCTCCCTCTCCTCTCTTATCCCCACCTCCCATTTCACTAATCTAATCAAACCATGGCCTTTCGACCCCCTCCCCTCTCGTTCGCTATCCTATCCGCCCTCTCTATCGCACTCCTTTCAACTCAGTTCATACACTTGAACCGTTTGTACTGCCTTAGTTTCTTCGTCAACCCTTCATTTAAGAATCTTCGTCTATGTTTAGCTGATGGAACTTCTTCTAATCATCTCCATAAGCCTGTGCCTGTGGATCCAGTTCAAACTGTTTGCAGTGATTTCCCTACGAACATCCCTCCTCCTGACACGGATACAACTACGTTCCTCTGTGTTGATCACAATGGCTGCTGTAACTTCACGTCGGTTCAGTCTGCTATTAATGCAGTAGGAAACTTCAGTTTGAAGAGAACAGTCGTATGGATCAACAAGGGAATCTACTTGTAAGTTATAGAAGAGGATATAATAATTGCAATATTGTTGGTAGCTTTACATGTAACTGATTTTGGATATTCTAATGTAATGGATTGTTCGTAGTGAGAAAGTAATTATACCTGTGACAAAGCAAAACATTACATTTCAAGGGCAAGGGTACACCACGACAGCTCTAGCATGGAATGACACGGCTAGGTCGGCGAATGGTACATTCAACAGTGCGTCTGTTGCTGTATTCGGAGCTAACTTCATTGCCAATAACATTAGCTTCATGGTATATATATATATATATATCAAATTCGTGAAAATTAGACGCAAAAAATAAAATGGTTGATTACTACTTTACTCTGCATGTGCTGTTTTTTTTTTTAGCTTCATTTTATTTCATTCTGCACAGAATTTGGCTCCTATAGCACAGCCCGGTGAGATGTTGGCTCAGGCAGTGGCAATTAGAGTCGGCGGGGATCAAGCTGCCTTTTGGGGCTGCGGATTTTTTGGAGGCCAGGACACTCTTCACGATGATAAGGGGAGGCATTATTTCAGGGAGTGTTATATCCAAGGTTCTATTGATTTCATCTTCGGAAATGGCAGGTCACTCTATGAGGTATCGGCCGGCATCTACATAAATTTATTGAAGTTTCAAACTAACCATTTCAAAATTCATAATTTTTTTTATATATATGTAAATATCGGAAAACAAATCTGTGACATTGATTTGTCTCCGAAAATCTGTCAAATACTAGATAACGTACCTTTTATTCTAAAGAATATATATACATGCATGTTTGAGTCATCTTAAATTCGTGTATCAGAATTGCACAATAATCTCAATAGCCAAACCAGTGTCTCCAGGGCTGAAGGTGATCAATGGAGTGGTGACTGCACATGGCCGGAATCTAAGCAATGAGAACACAGGATATTCATTCGTGAATTGCTCCGTTGGAGGGACGGGGCGAATATGGTTAGGCCGAGCTTGGAGGCCCTTTGCACGCGTTGTTTTTGCATACACTTACTTGTCAGACATCATTGCATCTGAAGGCTGGAACGACTTCGGCTCACCCGATAGAGACCAGTATATATGAATACTCAAAATTTCCAACATTTGAATGAATTTAAGTGTATTTTTTACTCGTACTAATTTATTCATGAACACTATGCCAGGAGTGTTTTCTTCGGTGAGTATCGGTGCTATGGACCGGGTTCAGATCAAACAACGAGGGTTGCATATAGTCAGAAACTGAATGATACACAAGCTTCCCCCTTCCTGAATACTTCCTACATTGATGGAGATCAATGGCTGCAACCTTTCAGTCTGAGCAATTTATCTATGTCAAATTGATCTTGCAATATATATACATGTGCCACTCAATAATTTACACGATTTAATGCGATTAATACTGTAGTATCTATGATTGAATATCGAAGTGATTACATGAATTCTTTCTCAAATGAGTATTTGTAAGAGTCGATATATTTTGCTGTTCTAATGCACATTAACTATCATCTATTCTCAGTAAATTAACATGTTCAGTATATATCTATATAATAAATTACAAAGAAAGCTATCAAGTGGCTCACAATCAATCCACTCTAAAATCAAAGGCCTAGATCAAACCTTACAAAACATATTTTCCCTCCAAAATTTCAAACCCAAAACTAAACTTTCCCCCCAAAACTAAAAAACTTATTACTTTATTACTATCTCTCTCTTCTCTCTTCACTTTTTCATATTTCTCACTTTCTCTCTCTCCCATTCTTTCTATATTTACTTAGAAATCTAGATTTTTAGAATTTTAATGTTTTTTTTTGCACATGTTATATTGAAAATAGTAAATATTTCTTCAATTCCACACTTAAAGTTCTAAAAAGTTAGATTTTATATCCCCATTTATAATTATTTTTCAACATATATTAATGGAAACATGGACTTTTTTTTGCAACTAATTATTGTCATACTATTCAAACTTGAACTACATAATTGTTGTTTTACTGTTTACAGGCTTTTCGTGTTTTGTATCGTTCCAAAGACGTGCCGTAGGCACGTGCCCACGGGCAAATCTAGTCTATATAATAAAACACAAAGAAAGCTATCAAGTTGCTCTCATTCAATATGATTGAAATCAATGGTTCAGATCTAACCTCACAAAATATATTTTTCCGCCCAAAAGTTTCTCCCCAAAACTTTAATTCAAATCCCAAAACAACTCCTTTATTTATTTATTTATTTATCTCTCTCTCTCTCTCATTCTCTCTTTATTTACTCAGAAATTTATATTTTTAGATTTCAGGTTTGTAAATTTTCATATTTTTATGTATTTTTTTGTGCTCATATTATATTGAAAATAGCAAATATCTTATCAACAGTTAAATTTCATCATTTTTCACACTCAAAATTCTAAGAAGTTGGATTTTACACCTCTATTTATAATTATTTTTCAACATATACTAATGGAAACATGGACTTTTATTTACAACTACTAATTGTTTTACTATTCAAACTTGAGCTACATAATTGTTGTTTTACTGTTAACAAAACTTTCATATGCTGTATCGTTCCGAAGACGTGCCGTAGGCACGTGCCCGCGGGCAAATCTAGTCTATATAATAAATTACAAAGAAAGCTATGAAGGGGCTCTCATTCAATCTCCCCTAAAACCAATGGCCTAGATCGATTCCCATAAAACATATTTTTCCGCCCAAAATTTCAAATCCCAAAATTAAATCCCCCCCCCCCCCAAAAAAAAAAAAAAAAAACAAAAAACAAAAAAACTCATTACTTTATTATTATCTCTCTTCTCTCTTCACTTTTTCATATTTCTCTCTTTCTTTCTCTCCCTATCTCTCTCTCCCATTCTTTCTTTATTTACTTAATAATTTAAATTTTAAGATTTCAGGTTTGTGAATTTTTAGAATTTTTATGTTTTTTTATTGCACATGTTATATTGAAAATAGCAAATATCTCTTAAACAGTTAAATTTCATCATTTTCCACACTTAA
Organism: Hemerocallis citrina; assembly: GCA_017893485.1. Classification (NCBI taxonomy): domain Eukaryota; kingdom Viridiplantae; phylum Streptophyta; class Magnoliopsida; order Asparagales; family Asphodelaceae; genus Hemerocallis; species Hemerocallis citrina. Next base: position 40,988,575 of record CM030364.1, read on the forward strand.
AGTTCTAAGAAGGTAGATTTTACACCCTCATTTATAATTATTTTTCAACATATACTAATGAAAACATGAACTTTTATTTACAACTAATTATTGTCATACTATTCAAACTTGAGCTACATAATTGTTGATTTACTGTTTACAGGGCTTTTTATATTTTGTATTGTTCTAAAGACGTGCCGTAGGCACGTGCCCACGGGAAAATCTAGTCTATATAATAAAACACAAAGAAAGCTATCAAGTGGCTCCGTAAAACCCATGTATTCTTTATGCAAGATCGGTGGCTCTCCTTCAATCCCCCAAAATCAAAGGCCCAGATCTAACCTCAGGGCCGGCCCTAGGATTTTAGGGGCCTGAAGCAAACTCTAAAAAAGGGGCTCCACATATACCCAAAAAAAAAACGATTCATGTATTAGAAAAAAAAATAAAAAAGTATACATGAGAAATCATGGATTTTAGGGACCTGAAGCTAATATAAAAATTTTTAGGGGCCTGAAGCTAATATAAATTTTTTTTCTTCTGAAAACGAAGGCCCTGAAGCAAATATAATTTTTTTTTTCTGAAAACGGGGGCCCCTTTTTTTTTTGATGATTTTGGGGACCTGATGCAACTGCATCAGTTGCATCCATTGTGGGTCAGGCCTGTCTAGCCTACAAAACACATCCCCCCCCCCCCCCCCCCCCCCCAAATTTTTTTCCCAAAACTAAAATTCAAATCCCCCCCCCCCAAAAAAATTTCCCCCAAAACTAAAATTCAAATCCCCCTCCCAAAACAACTCATTTATTTATTTAATTCTCTCTCTCTCTCCCCCTCTCTCTCTCTCTCTCTCTCTCTCTCTCTCTCTCTCTCTCTCTCTATATATATATATATATATATATATATATATATATATATATATATATATATATATACACACACACTAGGTTTGCCCGTTGACATGTGCCTATGGCACGTCTTCGGAACGGTGCACATGGTTTGATTATATAAAATAGTTTTGAAGGTTGAGCAAATTAATTGAAGTAGTAAACATATTATACGAGGAAACAGTATATCTACCTTTAAGCTAAACTATCGCCTTCTTGATCATTATCTTGAACTTACTTGGAATGCATATAGTTTGTTAGAAACACTGCATAATTTTTTTAAAAACTTCAACATCACTTTTAGATGTAACGCCCTGAATTCAAATAAGACCGAATTCGAGATTTCACCGGATCTTTACTTCACTTCGTACAGTTTTACAAGGAATTTAAAACTTTTTCAATAACATCAGAGTTCAGTTACAACTTTGTTTTACATAGCGGAAAAATGAAAGATTACAATATTGAAAACAATAATATAACTTGTACAACTTCATCAACTAATTCATCGATTTCATCATAATATCTTTAAATTTCTTCATGAATGGTCCATCACCTGCATATCAAGCTGTGGGCACGTCAGTCACTTACAACTGACGAAAATGTTATACTCGGCTATCCTCTCTATGCCGCACATATAGCAATCTCATTGCTTTAATAAAATCACAACAGTTGGATGAACAATAAAGTGTTAAATTGTGACTATGCTAAATATGTAAGTGTATGCCATGCCATAATGCCTAAGGCACACAATTTTATACTAGGATGACACTAATGCACACTTGTTCGGATTCTATGCATCCCATACTACATAGGTCCGAGGGCAAGCACCTACGTTTTCCAAAATAAAGGGCTCGATCCCTCGCCATGATAACTGCCCAGTAATAAGACAAGGTTTAGATCATTTCACGAATTTGAATCACAGCCTCGGAGTTCACTACTGACTATTATAACATATCCCACATCGTGCGAATCATCCTGCAAGTGACCCTCTAGCCCCGGTATACATATATACATGGGAGTATGGCAAAACAAAACTATCTGCCGGACTACTCAAGATCCTGGAGTCCACCGCTGACCCGTCCTCATAATCCCGGATTTAAATATAAAGCCCGTTTCCTTCGGAGCAACCTCAGTCCACCAACTGGGTCTATAGCCTCAGAGTCCATCGCCGACTATATAGAGCACCCCACTTACGTTTGCCCAGGTTTACTATATCTTCACTTATGTGCCTACTTAATTATTTCAAGACATGAATAAGTTATCATCCCTAGAATTAGTTTTACCCCCTACCGAACTTGTTCACAAAAATATGAGATCACCCGACGGCAATATCTCAAAATCATATCTCAAATCTTTCTTTTAATATTGCCGGTAACCGAGGTCTCACTAACTCTAAATCTCAACTTTTTATGCACAAGGATCATGGGTATTCATACCCTCCACTAATCAATGTCTTAAACTTATCAAATTCATGTTTCTAAATTATCCATAATTTGTTCCATGTCTCATTAAGCATTATTCACGATTCTCTTATTTTTTCATAGTTCATTCATGAATCACAACAATCATAATTCCAGTTACAATTTTGAACTCATAAAATATATTCAAACAATCAAATACAATCTCTTCAAGAGTAAATAATTCACACAATATATTAATTTTATTCTTTAAGAAAATCATGCCTTTCTTATTAATAAATCTTCAATCTTTACGTACTCTCTATCTCAAACTTTCCTTTTTAAACTCTTAATTTTTCTTAATAGAAAATTTCTGAAATTACTTTTAGTAAATTCTAAACCATTTATAGAAATAGTAGGATCTTTCTCAATTTTTTATTTGTACTAAAAACTCTTCTAAAACACACACAAAAAAAATGAAGATTTTATTAAAGAAAGTTGGCCACAGGTTTCAAACCCGTGACTGCACAACCGACACCCAAACCCACCCCCACTAGCCATTTAGTCCAATGAACTCTGGCGTTTCAAAGAGGCAAACTGATGAGCCTCTTGTATTAAAGTCCGCTGCTTAGATTTTATTTAAAAATCGAAAATAAAAGAAGGGTGTTGCCGAGTGTAACTCCTATTTCCCGTATCTGTAATTTTTCTACTGTATTTTTATTCCTGGTATTTTTGTATTCAAATTGAGATCCTATATTTTGTTCCAGTTCGAATAAATCTCATTCTTTGGTTTCAACTCAATTTTTGGTGCCAATATCTAATTCAATTGTATATCCGTCCTTCTCTTTTGTATCGTTCTTCATGAAGAGATGAGCCATTTCATATCATTTATCTCTTTATTCCTTTTTTTATGGATTTTTGACCAATTTCCTAGTTGGATCCCACTCAAATCGGATACCCTAATACCCAAAAACCCGAAACCCTAACTATTTAAACCATAAACACCCCCTAACCCTAACCCTAACCTAATACTGTGCTACCCTAACAAACCCCGCCGTCTTCTTCTTCCCCGTCTCCTTCTCCATCGCCCAAACCCAAATCCCCATCGCCTTCGCTCTCTTCCACCGCAGTCGCCTCGCAACACCCCGAACCCATCGCCTCCCTCTCCTCTCCACCTCATCACCCCCCGAATCCACCGCCATCATCGCCTCGCAACCCATTCCATCTCGCCATCGAAACCCATTTGGCACGCCTTTTCCATCGCCAGTCGCCACCCCCATCGCCGACACCATCTCCTTATCCCCTCGACCTCCTCTCCGACCACCATCGTCAACCAAACACCTCGAACCCTTTACCTTTTCTCCCCTCCCCTGTTTTTGAACCCAGATAAGCATCTTCTCGACGCGCGCCACCCTGTCACCGCCGTCACCTCCCTACGTCGAGTCCCTCTCGACGTTGCTACCGCTCGTCACACCGCCTTGTCCTAAGCTCGCCGCAGTCGTCGCCAGTCCCGCGCGCCCTCTCTCTCACTGTCGAAGTTGAGGAAGAAGACGCAATCGGATTGGTTGCATCTGCTATTTGGTGTTGAGTGCACGACAGATCCGAAGTGGTGTTCGCTGTTTGGCCCCCGATCCAGTGTGGAGAAGCCCATCTATTGGCCAGGTTCAGTGTTCCGTGTTCTGGGCGCAGCAGATCCGATCGCCATTTGCTGTTTTGGGCGGGATCTGGTGTGGGGATTCACTATTTGCTGGTTGATTCTTTGCGCATGCTTCGTGCGTGCCTTGGGAGATTTCGCCCTCATCCAATCAAGGCAAGTATTCATCTTGTATAAATTTTTGTTTTAGTACAAGCATTTAATTGAAAATACCGCAAATAGATAGTAATTGTGACTCCTTCTTGACTCATCATTTGTTGATCTTGAATTATTCATCCTTCGATCCCTAAATCTTAAGAGTCACAACACCTTCGTTGTTATATTTACAATTATTTGGACTCATTTTATCTCCTAGTCACATGAACACATGAAATTAAGAAACCCTATATTTATAGATGTGTGTTGTATCTTGTATGTGATGTTCTTGCACTCATTTCAGTTGAGAAATAGATTTTTCTTACTGATTTGATAACCACTACACCCGCATTTGTATCACACCTTAATCTAGGCTCATAATAACCAATTATCATGCAACTTATATATGAAATACATTCACACTTGTTGCTGTCCTGAACTTTACTTGCTGTTTTGACCTCTTTAAAATCAGAACCTGAACCCTGAACAGTAAATGTAGCTTTAGATGTCTAGATATCGATAGCATCCAGAATTTTCGAATTCCGAGTTACGGTCTAGGAGATATCGCAGTTTTACTGCAGCTGTGTCGGTAGTCACAGATTCACAAAACTGCTGCACTTCTTTAGTTTGCAAATTAATTTAACTATGTTAACAGTAAGCGATTGACTTGAAATTTTACATGCTGTTGATGGACACCTTAGAGAACATCCCCAAATTATCTCAGAATTAATTAGTTATTTTTCAACCCTATTTCACATGTATAAACACAGATTCACAAATTCTGCCCGAACACATTAGCTGTATAGTTTGCTGTTTTGACACATGTTACCACAATTTTTATATACCTTAATTATATGCGTTGGAACCGGGCAGAAGTCTAGTTTCTAGATTTTCTGACGGATCCAATTTTTCTGTCTCGTAGCAATGGAAATCGCAGTTTTGGTACAGCAACGTCGTGCTATCCGGATTTGCTATTTTCGTGTTCGTGATATTTTTATTCGTGTTGACCCTCGAATATGCTATATAAATATCTCAAACTTGTTCCATATCCATGATTATGATTTCTTTACTTGTTTCGCACACTTGCATGCTTGCTTGATAAAAATTAATAAAAAGTAACAAGCCGGGGTTTAAGGGAAAGACCATAGTAGTGGACAATATAGGTAAGTGTACTCGGAAGGGGGCTCGTATTTCCCACTTGATACATGTCTCATGAACTAGTATATTATTATTCGATTCATGAACTAGTATATTATTTAATTCATGAACTAGTATATTGTAAATCGATTCATGGACTAGTATATTATTGATCCATGAACTAGTATATATATGATTCATGACTTGTCTTGTTTTGACTTGACACATGAACTAGTTATATGATTACCCGATTCATGAGCATGACTTGCTTGATACTTGATACCTGAGTACGCCGTCCTATAAAATCCATTACTAGGCCTAAACGAAATTGCATTGACTGTAGCAACCATGTAGTAAAAGTATGAATGTATGAAGTGCTATCTAGATAGTTATAACCACAAGACTTGAACATGAAACTTGAACTTGATACATGCTTACTTGATACTTGAAGACTTGAACATGAAACTTGAACATGATACATGCTTACTTGATACTTGAAGACTTGAACATGAAACTTGAACTTGATACATGCTTACTCGATACTTGACTACATGATACATGAAACTTGATACATGAAACTTGAACTTGATACTTGTTCACTTGGTACTTGTACTTGACAACTTGGCACTAGACTTGAGACTTGTTACCTGACACTTGTACTTGATGCCTGTCACTTGAGGTTAGATACCCCTACATGTTCACTTGTCACTTACTCCACTATTAGTATTCGTTATCCAGCCTGTGTACTTGAGTTGCCCTTCTTGCTAGCTAGTTCTTGGACTTCCACTACTTGTCGTATCCTTGTTACATTCTTGATTCCAATTCTTGTTCCACAATACTTGTACTCGTTTTTACTATTTGTGGCCCTAACTTGCACTAAGGACATTTTCTCTTGTTTTCTCTATTTTTCCCTTTTTATAATTATTAAGCAGACTTTCGAGACGAACTGCCTGCTGGAATCGGTGAGCAGAGATTTTAAGCGTCAACTGGAGGAAGGACATGTTTTAATTAATTGTGTTTCTTGAATTATTCATTTCTGCTGCTTAAGACTTGTAACGAGCTTTTGTTCCCGAGTTTTATCTTTGATCTGGACTTGAAAACTATTTGGATATTATTATTTGTTTCAATTATTTTCTGCTGCTTAATAAATTATTCATGCATGCTTGGTTGTATATATATCTTGTTATATTCTTGTTGTGATGCTGAGTCGATCCTGCAGCTTATGGATGATGTTAAAATCATTCGCTGGACTTCGTCACGCACTCGTATTCCGTATTTTTGGGAAGCGGGGCGTAACACCGAGTTTCGAACCCGTGACCCAAATCACACAGGTGCTGCTATAGTAAAGGACTTAAGGTGCGCCGTGTAACCAAGAAGTCCATGCACATTCACTGTTATAGTATTATTCAAAAAGCTTTTGTTCATTTTGTTCAGAAATCGATTCTTTTTCGCAAAACTTGTTTATCAAAATTAATCCATTCTTTTAGAATATTGAAACACAAATCTCTTTTGGATTGAGATAAATATTAAAACAGTGATTCAAAAGTTCAAATTTATTTTTAGAAAAATCTTCACTTTTAAATAATTTTTCTTTTCCTTTTATATACGAATTTTCATCTTTTTCCCAAATCTCAAAACTAAAATCATGCTTAGTAAAATTAGCTCACATACTCTATTATACTAGTTACATTTTGGTGATAAAACAAGCATGTCTCTTAATAAGTCATGAATATCTCAAAGAATCTCCTTTAAGCAAAAATTGTATCTCTAACCTATCTCGACATAAAGAGTTATTTTTTCTCTTTTCTCTTTCTTTCTTAATCATCATGTCGAAATATCATTCTTTAGCAAGTTCTAAAAGGAAATCACACATTCAATAAAACATACAAATTTACAAACATTTTTAACATGATTCATATGATTAATTCGTTAGTTGAACTTTCTTTTTAGAATTAGCATGGTAACAAATTATTCACAACTTCTCAACATGATCATTTCATACTATGCTAGCATGAATTTTTCATATATCTCATTCAATTAATCATTTAACTATTTAGCATGCAAGTCCTACTTTAGAAAGGAAAAAGATCATCCACCTTGTGTGAAGCTTGAACAATTGAAAGGAAGGATGAGACACTACTTTTAGCTCCAAGACAAACTCCTAGCGATTGCTTCTCCTCCTAGCAAGCTCCCTCTTCTAGTAATGGCTTCTTCTTTCTAGCAGTTCCTCCAAGCAGAAGGACTCTTACTCTCTTTCTTTTCTTTCTTTGTTTGATTGTTTCTTTCTTTTAGTCTTATTTGTTTTTTTTTTGTGTATGAAATGAGAAAAAATGGGTGCTATTTATAGGTCTAAGTTAGGGTCTCAATTGCAAAATTTTATAACCTAATAAATCTCCATATTAATTATCCATCTCTTCACTTTCTCAACTCCTAAAATATCCACCTCTTCACATTTCCAACTTTCTAATTCCTAACTCCTACCTCTTCCTCTCCTCACAAGAAAACTTAACTCTCATCCAACAGAATGCCCCCCCCCCCCCCCCCCCCCCCCCCCCCGCCGCTACAGTGGAAGAACCCCCAAATTGGGCCCCAGTAAATCCACGTCGGCCTCCTTTTCAAACAGTACAAAAGTGTACTGTTCTTAAGGTCATGGGCCCTCATCATCACTACACAATTCATCTTCAATCTTATAAAAAAACTAGGTTTTCCCGTTGACACGTGCATATGCCACGTTTTTGAAACGGTACACCTTATTTGATCATATAAAATAGTTTTGGAGGTCCAGCAAATTAATTGAAGTAGCAAACATAGAGAAAAAAACATATTATATGATTTTTTTTTTGAATTATTTTAAAAGTTTTTTTAAAATTTTAATTTTTTTTTAGTTTTTAATTTTTTAAAATTTTTAAAATTTTTATTTTCTTAATTTTTTGAACAGAAGAGGGAGGGAGAGAGAGGAAAAAAAATAAAAATATAGGAGTTGTTTAGAGTGGGAGATTTGAATTTGAGTTTTGGGGAAACTTTTGGGGAGAAAATATGTTTTGTGAGGTTAGATTTGGGCCTTTGATTTTTGGGAATTGAAGGAGAGCCACTTGATAGCTTTCTTTGTGTTTTATTATATAGATATCACAATTCAACTTCAACCTTATACACAAATCAGCCCAAGTTTATTAGTCACGTGGGACCCCACCTTTCCATCATTTTAATTCCATTAAATCATATATCACTATTCACATATTATTCATTAAAACCATATTACCAACTTAATATATATATATATATATAAAAGGGATATGAGCAACTTGCTCATTTAGTAAATGAGCAATTGATTATGTGGTATGCATGTGATACATTGGACAACTAACCATTTTAAGAATTTTCCAATCACATGTGTGCCACATCATCAATTGCTTATTTAATAAATGAGCAAGTTGTCATACCTCTTTTTCCCTACATATACTAGTAATTTACACGTGCGATGCACGTTTTAATAATTTCAAAAAATAAAAATAAGAACTCTGACGAATGAATAATTTGAACCGGAAACTTCCTTTATATTAATTATGTACGTGCGTTGCACATGTTGGTAGAATGACACAATGACAAATGACACTAAGGCCTTCTCCCATTATAATATTAGAGATATACTTTGAAATTTCGGGGCGTCACACACACTCCGAAATTTATTTTGAAAACGGATACGCTCAAATATGCGCACCGAAACACGTGCGTTGCACGTAAAATATGAAATGCAAAAATTGACTTTATCAACAGAAAAATGATAAAATACAATAAAAGAAAATATATTTATTAATTTTATGACGTAATTGCTACGTACGTAAAAACACGTGCATTATACGTGCAGAAAATCAAAAAATGCATTTTAATCAAAAGAGGGGGAAATGGATTTTCGTTTTATAAAAAAAATTTGAATACCTAAAATAAATAATTGAAACCCAGGAAATATCACTCATAGCGGTGGAAGACACATAATCGATACGTCCATCGAAAATACAAAAAACACGTAAAATACAGAGATTGAAATATTGCAATTGAGTTGACACAAATAAGATAAAATCAATACGGAAAATGCATAAAGAGTCGAAAATCAAGATACGTAGTGGAAACACATTACAAAATACACGTGCGTAACACACGAGGGCAAAATTGTAATTTTCAATTTTGCGAGGTGTTACATTAGATACTTGTAATAGTTATGCAAGGACATTATCATATAGGTTTTATAGAGGTTACTCTAATCCCATAACCACTATGAGAATATCTAAATATATTGGTAACGCAAGTGCAGGTGTGAAGGTATCTACAGTAACAATAATCTAAATATTTGTTTGTCTGAGACCCAGCTTGCAATTGAAATACCTCTTATTATTATTTAAACCAAAATGAAATACATGAAGTTCTTAAAACTCTAAACCAAGCTAATCATTTATTTTATTTCCACTTTGTCTCCCCATTGCACATTTACAAAAAAAATCAAAACGGATAAATAACAAGTTTACTTTAGTTGTCTTTCTTGAGTGGAGAGTTTGCCCCCATCACTGATAAACTCCAGTCATCCCAATCCTATATATCCAAACATATACTATAAATTCTTATATGTTATGTTATCCATGGTTTCTAATAACCAGTGAAGTGAATATTTCACGATAGTATTTTCTCTTGTAGTAAAGAAATTAATGTTGCATATTTGCCAAGTTATTTTAGGTTGCTGGTCAGCTTACCTGTCCTGCTATGGTTTGGAAGCCCAAATTAAGGCTACCAGTTAATCAATCTCTTACTTGCGTACACCTTAAATCAAAACCAATAAAAAACTCATTAAATAAATCACCAAATTAAAAAATTTTAAACCCAAAAATAAAATAATCATACCTCTCTAAACTTAGATCTCATGCACACACAAAATTCGAGTCAGCAAAAAACTGAGTAAACCCTTGCACAAACAAAATTAAAAATTAGAATAAGAATTCAGTTAATGAGATGAAATTAGAATCGTCGCATCGCATATAGAGGCTCTCGATTCGGTGGAGGAAAGTCGCCGATACGGAGTCGCTTGATATTCGTGTTCAATTTGGTGGAGGGGAGTCACCGATACGGAATCAGCAGCGGATCATATATCGGCGACAACCTCTTAATTGGGGTTCGACATCGGATTTAGATTTGGATTTGCTTTGAGATTTTAAAATTTTAAAATTTTTAAAAATTTTAAATTTTAAATTTTAAATTTTCTAATTTTTAAAATTTTAAACAAATTAATTTTTTATTTTAGTTTTTAAAATTTTAAAAATTTAAAATTTTTTAAACTTTCTTTAAATTTTTAAAAAAATAAAAATTTTTAAAAAATTAAAATTTTAAAAAATTAAAATTTTAAAAAATTAAAAAGTTAAAAAATTAAAATATTAAAAAATTAAATAAAAACTAAAATTGTAAATTATTAAAATTCTAAAAATTTGAAATTTTTAAATGAAAATTTTTAAAAAATTAAATAAAAATTAAATTTTAAGAAAATTAAATAAAAATTAAAATTTTAAAAATTAAGATTTTAAAAAATTAAAATTTTAAAAAAAATAAAATTTGAAAGATTAAAACTTTTTTTAAAAAAACTAAAAAAATCTATTTTTTTTTTTAAAAAAAAGATTTTTTTTTTAAAATATTTTTTTTAAAAAAATACTTTTTTTTTAAAAATATTTTTTTTTAAAAAATATTTTTTTAAAAAAAATTTAAATTTTAAAAAAAAATAAATTAAAAAAAAATTTCAAAAATTAATTCTTTAAAAAAAATAAAAATTTAAAAAATTTTAAATTTTTTTTTTTAAAAATATGAAATTTTTCTCAAGTTTTTGATTGTTTTCGAATTATTTTCAAAGTTTGTAAAGATTTATATTTGTTTAATTTTTAAAAATTTTTAAAAATTTTTAATTTTTTTTTAAAACTTTTAAAATGTTTAAATTTTTTAATTTAAAATTTTTAAAATTTAATTTCTGTAAAATTTTTTAATTTTTTAAAATAAGTTTTTGATTTTTTGAATTATTTTTAAAGTTTTGAAGTTTTTAATTTTTAAAGTTTTTTAGTTTTTAATTTTTTTTTAAAATTTGAAATTTTTATTTTC